>CM070658.1:31067510-32282510 GCA_036346575.1 Dendrocalamus sinicus
ATGACATCCATCATAATTTTCTAATAGCTGGAAAGAAATCAAATCACACGAAGCAACTGAAATTACTAAAAAGTTTATTTGGAACTCTCTGATCAATATAGCTGCGACACATTCACTCGAAAGAACAGGCACAATCTTGAGACACATCATATTTGACTATTTGATCTTAGGACCAGAGATAGGAGCATATCAATTATACTCAACTATTCATCGAATTTTCGCCGGATCCCGTCTCTTCGAAATTGGCCCGCGTGTCAGTGAGCCGACTAGCAAAGCAATGTCGCGGGGCGGAATCGAATTCATGATTGGAGGGGACCATGAAGACACTTGTCCTTGCACATCACTACCACATGCCCAATTTTAAAAACAAGTGTTGCCACCGAACTGAAATAAAGGTGAGCATTAGTTATGTGGTGTCTCTGCACTTTTAACTGGAAACGAAAAGAAAGGAGCTTTAGGCATGCAAGTATATATGGCACATTTATGTTGTCCATGCAGGTTGCACTTCGTTTTGTGAGATGTCAGCATCCTTCCCTATGCACTTGCCTAGGAGCATCTGATGATCAGTTGAGAGATATGGGAGGTCCAGAGGGGAAAGGGAGTTTAGGTCTACCAACTGGTGGTTAGGAGACTAATACATCTTAACAGATGCCATCACCTATTCCGAGTGATCGGTCTCCAGCAATCAAGACCTCCAGGAGAATCACCTAAAAATGGCAAGTTGGGAACTTCTCAGGTAAAAACACACCAAGCGAGAACTGAAATGTGTTATGAATAGCATTTGTATTCATCATGAAGCCAATGGGACAGTATATATACATGTACAGGTATAGCATATATGTAGATAACCCCTTATACAACAGAAAAAATACACAGATATAATACACATCTAACACCTCCCTCAAACTTATTTTAGATCAACAACATAAAGTTTGGAGAGATAAAAAATGTGCTGAGCTCTGGTCTGTGCCTTTGTGAAGAAGTCTGCCAACTGAAACTCTAATGGTATATACTGAAGAGTGACAACCTGGTCCTACACCTATGCCCGCATGTAGGAAGCATCAACACCAATATACTCTGTAAACCCATATTTCACCAAATCTTTAGCAATACTAATAGCACCTGTACTGTCAGACAAAAGAGAAGTCAATGCAAAAATAGAAACACCAAAATCATCAAGTAACCACCGTAGCCAAGTAACCTTCGCAGTCAACAAAGCCATAGCTTATAACTCAGCCTCACCACTTGAATGAGAAACTGTTGTCTGCTTTTTAATCTTCTAAGCGATGAGAGAACCACCAAGAAAAACACAATAAGCAGAGAGAGATCGATGATAAAAAAAGATCACTAACTCAAGTGGCATCAGAATATGCCTGAAGCTGTAAAGAGCTAAAGCAAGGAAAAAAGAGATGACAAGAGATAGTTCCACGAAGGTATCGCAGAACACAAAAAAGATGACTATAGTGAAGCTGAGTGAGAGCAGAAATAAACTGACTCAAGATATGCATAGAGTACGAAATGTCAGGATGAGTTCTATGCTCTAATACCATATTATGAACAACGCTTGTATTCATCATGAGGCCAATGGGCCAGTATATATACCACATACAGCTATAGCGTATATGCAGATAACCTCTTATACAACTGAAAAAATACACAGGTATAATACACATCTAACAAAATGGATCTACTTTTCTGTGCATGGAGTGAAATAACTGAGCTGCTCAACAAGTATGATGCAAGGTCACTCAAAATGGCAAGAATCTACATTTCTAAAGAAGAGTAAAAATGAGAGTTTTGTAGAATGACTGTTGTTTTATGCTGTTCTAAATGGACGAACTCAGCTAATCCATTGACCAATTAACATTATCCGATTATTCAGTTAAAACAAAAACAGAAACCTTTGCATCTAAAAACATCTACTGCAGAGGTAGTAAAATTGTAAGTACAAGATCTTATTTACATGTATAAACTAAAGTTCATGCATTGGATGTATAGACAGCCTATCATCAGTCTTAATGCTAATGGCTGAGACTAAGGGCTAGTTCATATTGGCTTTTATTTTTAGCTTATAAATAGTAACAACTTATAGAGAAGTTTGTAGAGAAAGACACTCGTGCGTAATTTTAGTCGATATAAATGAAGTGACTACAGTGTACAATCGACTAGTAGACTTTGTCTTAAAAAGATATTTCATTTGAAGCCGGTTAATGTAGAAAAGTCATTTACTGTAGAAAGCAGGTTTTAGAAGCCAATATGAACAAGCGTTGTCGATAACAAGAATTGCAACTTTTGCACTCACTCAATCTCAGCCGTCCAATTTCCTGCTGCCTGAGCGTGTGCTGCAGTCGATCCACGAGCTGAAACCTATGTGAGAAAATGAATAAGAGAAAGAGGTAGAGAGGAATAAGAGAAAGGAAACAAACAAAATGGTGGTGGGGTTTCTTTAGGATTTGTAGGGAGATAGTGTTAGGCAGGCCTTACTGGTGCAGGAGTATATTATTGCTCAAGGAAGGAGTGAGGAGTTAGAACAACTCTAGCCTAGAGAGGGAACCAAAAGAGAAAAATAACAAAAAGAATAGATACAGTTCAGTTCTTATTATTCTAATCTTCTCTCTTCTTGCAAATTCTTTTTAGAATCCTGGATCGCCTCTGTCCCCGTTCCGGGTGGTTTCTGTCAGAACACATAACGCCAAGAACTCTTGCTCTTGCTTGCTGGTCTCAAAATCAGTTCTTGCAGAGGTGTAGCCTTATCTTATCAAGTTTACGTTGTTCTTTTGCATCCATCGATTTGTCTCTGATTCTGTGAACAACAGGTTTCTTCTAGCTTTCTTGGTGTCTGAATAAATTCTTGGTATTAGCTTCTTGCTTGTTGAGCTTTCTGTTTCTAGTTAGCTCCTTGTGGTTGGTGGGTGCAACAACTGAATAGATTGCTTCTTTTTTTTAGTTGATTCTTGTTTGATTTGGTTTCTGAATTGCTCAAGTAGTAATGAGTAGTGAGTGTTCTTCGAAATTGAGCTTAATTTCTCTGAAGTCGTTGAGTTTGACATTTCTGGATGTGTTTACCCATGTAATTTACCGCAGAAAGTTAGGCCTTTTTTCCCTTTCGTAGGTACTGATTTGGACTGCGGTTTTCCTCAAATTAGATGCTGAGTTCATCAAATGACTGAAAGGCTTCGATTTCTGTCTACATGCAGGTGCTGTGAAAGCCTTGGGAACTGTGTTGCAGAAAGTGCAGTAGTCTGAAGTTTGTTGTCCCAGGTAGATAGACACCCTTGAATTCTGTTGGATTCATTCTATCCTTTTCCTAATTGACTTCAGATTTTTTTTCTTTCGAGAATCCTTTTTGCTCCATTTGCAATAACTTTACTCTCCCCGTAGAAGTAATTCTTCACTTCTCTTGTAACTTCCTGGCTGAATTCGCTGTTGTTGTTGCCTACTGGACCTATCACGTTTCTGAAGATTTCAGTACAGTATGCTGTGCACGAGATGTTTTACCCCCTATTTTTTTTCCCTTTTTTATTGAAATGGATGACTCTAGCATCAAAATTCTAGATGGCAATTCGTTGGATTTGCGAAGAAATAATCTTTTCCTTAGCGCCAATTATATGAAGTTATATGATACCTACCTATAATTAGATTCCAGTACTTCTGCAACCTGAAGTCATCTTCTGATGATAAAGCGGTAAAGACGATTTGTTAACAGTTTTGAATTGTTTGTTTTCTTTTTGCAGCCAGTTTGAATTTTGAAGACAAATATTGAACCTTGCCAGCTTTGATAACACTCTTCTGATGACAAACTCCATTACTACCTCCCCTCATCCTTGTAATGATCCATCGGTCGGCCTCTTCTGCTTCTGAAGAGGATGGCCACATTCTTCTCCACCTCCACCAACCAGAGGGACCTCACCGGCGGCGGCGACATGTCGTTCCACCACTACCCTCCCCCATCTAATCCCTACCCGGACTCATCAACTGGCGGTCTGATACCCCTCCCTGCAACCATCGCGTCGCAGAGCCACATTGCGCATGGCGACGGCAGAGACGAGCCGACCACGTTCATGAGCGCAAGGAAAGGACCGACGGGCAACGCCGAAATGGGCCTGCAGACGCAGCTGCTCATGGCAAACGGCCACGCAAACGCCTCGGCGACGCAGCAGCACCAGGGGCTGTCACTTAGCCTCGGCGCGCAAGTGCCGGTGTCTCTTTACCAGTACCGCCCGGCAGGCATGGCTGCTGCCTCCTTGCTGAGCCCGAGCCAAGCAACGATGGCGACCAGAAACGCGCAAACCAATGTGTACGTTCAGAATTCCAGGTATCTGAAGGCAGCCCGGGAGCTTCTGGATGAGGTGGTCAATGTCCGGGACGCGATAAAGACGAAGGGAGACAAGAACCAGGGCAAGGACTCCGGCGAGTGCAAGGTCGACACCGAGAAGAGCGAGGACAAGGCTGGGTCGAACCAGCAGGAGCAGGAGGGCAATTCGTCCGTCGAACTTTCGCCGTCGGAGAGGCAGGATCTTCAGAACAAAGTGACGGCGTTGATGGCCATGCTCGATCAGGTAATGCATGTCTGCTCATCTCGCTTGCGATTGTGTCACTGAATTTGATGGTTACATGGTGCATGCTGTGAACCTAGAACTAAGACGAGTCTAAGAACATGGACTTGACATAAATGGAGGTTGCGTTTTGGCGCCAGGTTGATCGGAGGTACAGGCACTACTACCACCAGATGCAGATCGTCATGTCGCCCTTCGACGCGGTGGCCGGCGCCGGCGCGGCGAAGCCTTACACTGCGCTCGCCCTGCAGACTATCTCCCGCCACTTCCGATCGCTGCGGGACGCCATCGGCGCGCAGGTGCAGTCCGCGCGCCGGAGCCTCGGCGAGCAGGACGCCTCCCCCCAAGGCGGCGGGCTCTCCCGGCTGCGCTACATCGACCAGCAGCTGCGGCAGCAGCGCGCCATGCAGCAGTTCGGCATGATGCAGCAGCCGCAGCACGCCTGGCGCCCCCAGCGCGGCCTCCCGGAGTCAGCCGTCTCCGTCCTCCGCGCCTGGCTCTTCGAGCATTTCCTCCACCCGTAAGAACCAAACACCGTCTTGCGTAACCAACCAGATATCACTCTACTCCTCACCAATGCGCCATGAATCCATGATACAGGTATCCGAAAGATTCGGAGAAGCTGATGCTTGCGAGGCAGACCGGCTTGTCCAGGGGACAGGTGAGACTGACGAGCTAGCTCGTCATGCACGAACTTCCATGATTCCATACTGCTTCGAGAAAAGAACTCCAAGTCCTTGTATATTAAACTGCGCACTTTCACGTACGTAGGTATCGAACTGGTTCATCAACGCTCGGGTTCGTCTGTGGAAGCCGATGATCGAGGAGATGTACAAGGAGGAATTCGGCGCGGAGATGGACTCCAACTCGTCGTCGGAGAACGCGGGCAAGGGCAAGGACGAGTCGGTACCATCGGAGGACCGTGACGAGTTCCAGAGCCCGTTGAGCGCCGCGAAGCACGTCGGCGCGAGCCAGCTTAACCCGTTCAAGTCGGAGGCGATGGCCGGCATGGACGCCGGCGGCGTCGGCCTCTCCAGGTCCAGCCTCGACATCGGCGCCATGGGCACATACGCGACAGGCCTCAACCTGAACCACCACGGGCCGGGCGCCCGCGGCAGCCTCCTGCAGGACGCGCTCGCGCACCACGGCGGCGACGCGAGGTTCGTGGCATACGATGACATGGCCGACCTCGGCGGCTACGATGGCGGCAGCGTGTCGCTGACGTTGGGCCTGCAGCACTTCAACAACGCCGGCCCCGTGCCGGCCGAGCAGCAGGGCTTGCTGTACGGCAGCGCCGGCGACTTCGAGTTCATGAACGGCTCAGACGATCGGCAGCGGTTTGGCTCGTCGCAGCTGCTGCACGATTTTGTGGTGTGAGTCGGGATGCGCGGCGCAGCGCGGAATAACGCAGGCGGCGTCAGAAGCCTGGGCCGGCCGGCCGGCGCCGCCGCGGGCATACAGTGCATGGTACACGGTTTAAAGCAAGTATATACACTGTTGGGTAATTGGTAAGTGAAGTAGGGCGAGAGGTTTATAACTGTATATGAGGTGGGGTGTAGCTTGCTGTAAAGATAGATTGGTATTTTTGCTAGCTTGCAGATTTCTCTACTGATTGATGAATGATCATGTCCTGATGTGATGAAGTGTTGGTCCACTTAGGCCTCAGTACTATTTGGCTTTCTTGGAACTGTAGACACAGATGTTTCATGTTTTGTACTAGTTGTTCAGCTCTAAGCAATGCAGATACAAGGTGTATGGCTTCTGTAATGGTTCACATGTATTCCAGTACAAGTTCATGATCTGAACTTCCTTCCAAAAAAGTTCATGATATGAACTTCTGAAGGTAGGTGACAGATATATACTGCCTGCAAAGCGGGTTGGAACAAGAGCATACCATCAGACTTTCGGAAGAACCTAAGAAGCAAACACAGAATTCAGTCATGTTGGCAAACGTAGTATGACTGGAAATATTCGGAATTTTGAACCTTTCCCCTTTCGTTTGTCTTGCTTTGGTTGATACACTTGCAGATGAATGTCCCGGTACATCTGGGGTGTGTTTGGTTCGTGGATGGAGGTTGCATCGTATATCCTGGCTGAGTGGATGCAGGTTGAGTGGAATCGTATTTCAGAAAAAGAAGATGTTTGGTGAGGCTGCACGAGCGGATACAAAAAAACTGAGATGTTGTTTGGTTGCTCAGATTAGCGGTTGCGCCTACCAAACTCGAGAGGCGACACGTGGGACCGCATAAGATACATCGCATCCACTCATCCGGATGGCTAGGAAGCTCATTTTGAGCGTATCCACCCATCCAGGATGAGGGCGTATTTTTGCATCCGCTCATACAGGCTGTATCCGCTCATACAGGCAACCAAACAGGCTCTTTCTCAGATTATACGGATCCACCCATCCAGGACGAAGGAGATACAGGCAACCAAACACACCCCTGATTTCATGTACAGGCACGGAATCATCTGATTCAGGGAGCTGCAACATGCAGAGTGGCTTCTGACAGAGTAATAGCTCTTGGACAGTGGGAGCTTTCGCTTCACTTATTACCCCCAACTAGTCTCGTCTCTCGGTAGCGTCCACTCCGGGCCTGACAACCACCCTCTCCCGCCGGTGCCTTCTTCGGGCCGTCGGCCATTCTAACCATGTCGTCGCCCTCCAGGAGAACCATCCTCCGGTCGGTCGTTGTGGGCTCTGACCTCGCCCCCAAGCTATGTGCGCGAGCGTCGGTGGCGTGACAGAAGCCCGTCGTCATCTAGCTCGGCTTACAGTCTCCCGCTGTCCCCTGTTTGCCGGTCCTTCGCTAAACTCGTCCGCCACGATTTCTCTCCGCGGACAGGGAAGTGCGGCCAAACGAAGGAGGGGATGGACCTGGTCTCCCAAGGGCGAAGCTCCACACCTCCTTCCTTACCTGCTCCTCCTCCAGTCAAAGAAGGCTGGCAATAGGCCAGGCGGCGCAGGCTCCGCTGTTTGGTCGGCCACGGCCCGCAGGAGGAACAGCATGCTAGTCGTGCCCAGCGCAAGGCGCAGCGCAAAGGACCGCCCGGTTTCCTGATGGATAAATGCTTCAACTGTTTATCCTCCACTCATTGCCACTCCGAGTGCCAGCTACCGCCACACTGCTTCCGCTGCAAGGGCCTCCCTCAAACACTTGGCCATGGACTGCAAGAGGCCAAGATCACCACCGATGTCCACCGGTTCGGCCAGCATCGGTCCCTCAACCCCCCTCCCGGCAAGCTCCTACCAGGCGTCTAGGGCAGGTCATTTGCGCCTTGGGTAGCCAGCCAGAGGCTACCTCAATGTCGTTGCCCCTCCCCTCGCCCCACAAAGCGTGTCTCCCGCAGCTCCCCAGGGGGCCTGCGGCACCTCCCATCTGTCACATCCCCTGGTCTCCCAAGATAGCGGCTGAGGAACAGCGGCTGTGACATGCGCTCGTTGCCTTCCAAGCAAGCTCGGCGTCCTTGATCAACCTGGGTGGCGCCACGGAAGCCGTCTGGCTTAGGCTGCAGCTAGACTAGCAACAGTCATTCTTAGTGCGCCATTTCGACCACAACTCCTTGTTGTTCTCTTTCTGCTCTAGGGCTGTCCGTGACTCTGTCCGCCACAACAATAGCATCATGGTTGACGGCAGGAGACTCATGGTCAGGCTGTGGATGAGGCAGGCCAACACCGAATTCTCTCGGCTAAGGTTTAGGGTATTCGTCAAGCTGGAAGGTCTTCCCGCCCATGGTTGGTGCAAGTCCATGGCAGAGATTCTCCTGTCGTCCTGCTGGGTGGAGCGTGTTGAGCTAGCCCCGTAGGACAGAGACGAGGATCCGCATGTGGCAGCCGTGTTCTGTGTCCAAGCGTGGACTGAAAACCCTTGGCGCCTTGCCAAAGGTGATCAAGCCTTCATTGCCGAGTCGACCATGGAGATCCACCTCGAGGACCCAGACCTGTAGGCCTTTTTCGCCGGCGTCGATCCTTACCTCTAGGTGAAAGAAGGCCTAGTTTACGTCGTTAAGGGCCATGTCTTGCATGTGGCAGATTTTCAATCTCGCTCTCCGTCGCCTAATGAGCCGTCTCCGCCGTCCGACGATGTGGATGACCGCAACCGAGATAAACACTGTTTAAAAGTTAGTTACTGTAGATAGTATAAACATAAACAAACTTTAAACTCAAAAGAACCCGGCCATACATCATGGTGCCCAGGCTCCATGTTGAGATTTTTCATCCATAATTAAGATTTTTCATTCATGATTGAGACTTTCTATCCATGATTAAGACTTTCTATTCTGATATATTGCATATCATTGCGCTTGCATGCATCTAAAAGTAATCGAAAGACAGGGAGGTTTCGTGCCCAGACACCATGATGCCCTATTTCAGCGTCACACACACACACACATATATATATATATAATGACGTCCAGAAATTTATTATCACGTTTCAAGGAAACACAAAAGGTCAATCAAAAGCATATATATTTTTACATTTGCGAGGGCAAGTGCTTGTACCACTGGACACTTGTACACCCGTTATACTCTTAGGATGCGTTTGGTTGGAGGGATGGGGTGGGATAGTTCCACAAAAAAGTGGAACCACATGGTTCAGCATCTAAGAAGAATATTCTCTAAATTTGCACAGGCTCATCCCACTTTAGACCATTCCATCCCTCCAACCAAACACACAGATAGGCTTGGTCAAAAGAACCATCTCATCCTATCTCACCCCATCCCTCCAACCAAACACATCCTTAACATACGGCAAACGATCTGCCGAACGCTGCAAAGAGGCACATAAAAACTAGCTTCAGTTCCTTTCCAAGTACTTCGTCACACGCACTACCAACGTCCAGCACTTCAGCCTAGTCTGCGGTCCTGCATGGTCACTGGTCAGCATTCAACGATGGTATTCACCTGCAAACAAAACAAAGGAAGACGTACTCATCAATGTGTTCAACCTCGTAGCAGAAAACAAAAGGCCTAATCAGATTCATATTCATCATTAAGATATACCTTTTGTATAGGGATTTGAGATCTTGTTGCAATGCAGGACTTTCGAGAAACCTGTCCTCACTGTCTGAAACATCCACCGTGGCGAGCTCAAAATCCTCACTGCTGCGAAGCTCGTTCCACTCGAACCACAACTTGGACACCCGTTCTTTCCTAAAGGCTATGTGGTGATCCTCCTCCTCTGGTGAGTCGGCAGCAACGAGACGGTAACAATACACCATTTTAGACTGCCCTGGTCGAAATGCACGTCCGATTGCCTGGCGCATTACAGAGGGATTCTCATGGACATCCAAAATGACAATTCGTGATGCACCAACAAGGGAGATGCCCTCGCCGCATGCCTTGATGGAACCGAAGAATACTTTGGCATCTGGTGAGTTGTTGAATCTCTGGACTGCTTGCTCTCGCTGATCTTGAGTTGAACGACCATGTATCTTGAAAGTGTGCACCTCTGGTTTCCATCCTTTTGTTCTTGTGACCAGCATTTCCAAGAATCGCAGAGAACGCACGTACTGGCTGAACACGAGTACCTTCTCTCCTGCAGCTTCTGAAAGAGACAACAGATTGTGTACAAACTTTGTCTTCACCCCGTCGTTGATATCAATACCGCATATGATGGAATCAATCTTCCTATCGGCAACGTTTCCATTTTTCTCACAAATGTTCTTGACATCTTTTAAGCATGGATGAAGAGAAACAGCATTGCATTTTGAACGCTTCTCAAATTTATTTAGTCCCACCAAACCCTTAATGATTTCTTCCTGTTTAGTACTCGTATTCAGAAAAACTGTGAAGTCCACAAGTCCAGGTAGCTCTTCCAAGAGCTCACCTTGGTAATAGTGGAGTACATTCGCAGTTAGCTCGCGTAGATTCTGGATAATCATCACTCTCATTTTATCATTTGCATCCTTCTGAAGGTTTTCTTCAACCAAATCATAGAAGTACTTATGCGAGATGTTCTTTGACCGTGAACTCTTCCCCAACATGTCCACCTTGCTTAGTATGCGCTTAACTATTGCACGAGATCTCTCCATCTTCAAGAATTTGGGTCGGACAAGGTTCAAAATGTTGAAAACCTCACTTACATGATTCTGAAACAAGGTTCCTGAGAGCACCACTTTTCGAGGAGTTTGGATATTTGCAAGTGAAGTGAGCAAGTCAGTTTCTTCATTTCTCGGAGTGTGGCCTTCATCTAGTATGACAAGGCTTGGGACCTTCAGCAACTTCTCTTGGCACATGAGGGCTTCTGTATCAGAAGTGTGGTCAGAAACTATGCATGCAAATTGCTGGTAGCCCAGCAACAGTATGCTTCTGTTGTCTTCCCACAAGTTCAAAACTTTGAGTTGTTCAGACCGGTTATCAGCTTTGGAGGAGTAGAAGTCATACAAAGGAATATCCTCAACTTGCCAACGGAGAAATTCGGTTCTCCATGTTGCCAGAATGCCCTTTGGAAGAATAATCAATGGCCTTCCAGCAGGGTATCTGGCCAGGAAGCTGTGGACGAAACTAATTAGCATAAAGGTCTTTCCAGAACCTGGTGCATGTGCTAGAATACAGCCTCCAGGATTGTTCTCATCTGCCAAGTTCTTGATCAAGAAATTGAAACCTTCCACTTGGTGAGGTTTCATCTGTTGTGAATGCCGAGGGTGGATTGATAGAGAATCAGGGACCACTTCGAGAATAGCTCCTAAAGGATTGGCAGTTGCATCCAGATCACTAGAGTTTCTGTGTTCTGAGGGGTATGTTCTGTACAATTGCTTGTGCTGATGCATGCAAGAGAAAATGAGAAATGTGGTTCCACCAATTTGGAAAATAAAAGGAAGGAATTGTTCTTTTAAAAATTTACCTGTTTGGATGAGGAGGATTGGGGTAGGATTTATTTAGTTCAAATTTGAACTAGATCCCAACAAAATCCTTCTCATCCAAACAGGAAGGAGAAACCGCAGTTCAAAAGCAACAATCAACTTCATTCATTAAAACACATATAAAAAAAATCCAATGGGTGCTAGTATAGGAAAATCTGTTTCATCTTTAGGTCACTAAGGACGTGATAACTGCTGAATAAAATTACGAACGGTTGCATTCAACATTAATCAGCAACAAGGTGATTGGCAGGAAGTAACTAGTTGATATGGTGATTCCGAATGAAGTTGTGTACTGCTAAGTACTTTTGAAATTATCGTACTTTGAACACTTTCAGTAATTACCAGTAAATTAAACTAATTTAGATTAGAAATTCCATACCTTTTTCCACTGACACTCAAAAATATTCTCAATATGTTGCTGGATCAGACCACAAACACGGCACACAATACCCAAATCATCTTTCATCAGGAAGTCATGATGACATTCATTCTCCGCTTCTTCACAAATATTCTTCTCTGATGGAACAATAGTACGATCACTTTCAATGGTCTGGTGAATTAAATTAGGTTGGTGAGACTCTCGACAAGAAGCAAGTAATGGCAAACCATAAACAAACAAAAGGAGTAAAGGAACATTGTTAAAAATAATTCAGTAGTAGGATGATGGTAAAGCATAAAAAATTATGTCAGAGGATGAAAAAGAATTGGGAACCAATGCAAATCTTGTTTCAAGACAACCAGATCATGCGCTCTAACTTTAGGCTTTTAAGTAGTAAAATGCACAAAAAAAAGGCACATAACTTACCTCTGACTAATATGCAAAAGACAGCAATCAAAACTTTTTTTTTTGACAATACAGCAAATAGACAGAAATGGTACTCAATTGTAGGCCTGTACAATAACTATTCTATCGTATGGGGCTTATCCAGTGAGAACCATCTCAGTGCGGGCATGAAAACCATTATCAAATTATCATGAAATAGTTATCAAATAAAATAAGGGAGCTAGGCACTAAAGTAGCCTACCATCAGACAGATATTGATTTCTAAATTGATCTGAGAAACGACAAAAAGAAGGGATCAAGAGAAAATTATAATAAAATGAGTATTCACCTTAGAACATGCCAATGCAACCGACATGTCCCTCCAAAGATCTTCCAGCTCATCAACTGGGCTGTCATTGTCATATTGATTATTATTTCCATTCATTGGTAACTCACTTTGTATGACTTCACAAGATACTTCATAAGAATCAACCACAGATATGTTGTCTTTCTCAACGGTTCCTTTTCTTTGGACATTCTCACCTTCTCCTTCCCTTTTTCCTTTCTCCTCATGATGACTCTGTTGAAATGCAAGAGAATGAACATTACTGGGAGAAACAATTGCATTTATCAACCTGAACATTATGATTAAAAGAATCAATATCTTATCTCATAGGGTGAACTAAATCAATCTATTTTTTTGAAAAATATGAGTAGGCATATTATATGACAAAAATGATAAAACTAAAACCACAATTCTTTCTATCTCAATAAAGCAAAACACAGTTGACAGCTAGTCAGTAATAAGTAAATTTGCGAACGGGCCTCTAGCCTAGCGGTAGAGCGCTCTAGTAGCACCCCCCAGGTCCTGGGTTCGACTCCCAGTGGGAGCGAATTTCAGGCTGGGGGGAAAAAATCCCCTCGCTTGCCCCATAAGCCAAAGCACAGGTCTAAAGGCTGGCCTAGATCGTTGGTCGCGGGTTGAGCGTTGGGCTCCCATTGGTCGCTCTCACATAGGCTGATGCCGCTGTGTCAGGGTGGGACAAGGGTTCGGGGATTTTCTCGATCTGCGTGAGAGGATCTTCTTCTTAAGCATAATGCCCGAGGGGTTTCTTCCCACCCGCAGGTCGAGTAATAAGTAAATTTAAGACAACATAATAAATCATAGTAGCATAAGTTTAGACAAATTTTATACTGTTAAAGCTCATATAAGCTATTTGCTGACCATTGCACATTGACCTCCTCTCTTATTACTTATTAGTTATCTACTTTTCCACTTTCCAGTAAAAACAATATGCATAAAATACCTTAAATCTTAAATGCATTAAGAAACAGAGATTTCATGATGAGTTACCACACCTCATTGTCAATGGCCATGCTGTCCTTTCCATGCTTAACAACAGGCTGTGCTTCAGAACTGCTATTCTCATTATCCAGCATAATGATTTCCTGGTGTTGGCCAGGCTGCTCAGGGAGCAAGCATTCTTGGATATAATTGGCATTTTGCTTAGAACCAGATGAATTTTCATCTCCAAATGATCTAACTATGTCCTCATCATCAGAAACAACTAAATAAACTGTTGCGTCAGCCCCAATATTGTCTACATTAGCATTGGCATGATCTCCAACATTGTCCGCATCCAAGTCGATGAAATTATCAGAACCAAACTTGCTCCCATTTTGTCCAGCGCTATGTAATCTTGCATCTGATGACTTGAGCACTGGACTGGCATAGGGCAGCTGGATAAGTACTTCTTGCAGCTTGTCTAGGGTGCTGATAAGTTCATGCCTCTTGATAGTGATTGCCTTGTAATCTTTAGTGGCACTCCCATACTTCAAGTCATTGAATTGCTCAAGAAACTTAAGACGGACACATCTGTTATGACCAATGATCCTTGATTGGGACTGGGTGTTTGGCGAAATATCGTGCCCATTTTCATGCTTCTGCCTTTTGCATCTAGCATGATACATCCTTCAGAACAAAAGGAAATAACCACTCAATGAATAAGACGCACATAATGCATTTATAAGCTCATTTTTTAAAAAAAACATTTGAGCTGATGGAAGAAGAATTTTGAATGGGAAATTTCATACTTTTCAGTTTTCACAATCACTTTGTACATGTTATATATAACCATTTTTAAGTCACCTTCACTTTTGCACTCGTGAAGAAAATTATCATTGGTAACAAATAAAGCAAACGAACATTGCTGTGCAAACTCAAGAAACAAATAAACAATTTCATCACAAATTAAGTACCAACACCCCCTTTTTTCCTCTATAAACCGGCTATTCTGATTTGCAGTTCATACATCACAATGGTAAACATAACAAAAAAAAAGGTATTTGTTTTCCTTCAGAAAGAACACCATCAGGAATCCAAAGCTCAGCCAAAATGCAGCCATCTCAAACCAAGAAACAACAAATAGAAAGGGAGCGTGAAATTGTCTCGAAATGTGGCTGCTCGCAACTCCTAGAAGAACCCGCAGTGACCAATTTGTACATCAAAACCTAGTGATTCGACCTAGGGGCAACAAAGCTACAATATAACTCAAACTTGATGCGATTTTCCCAACTCACACCTCACGAAACCAGTCAAATTGGACCCAAGAACTAAGAAACCGTCCGGTATGGTTGCCAGAGACAGAATTCTACCCAAAAAATTACATTGATCGGCCCCAATGGCGCTGGTCCAAAACCCCAACCCCAAAAACAGCAGAGAACAACGCAATACAAGGAAACGCGTAAAAAGACCACCAAAAATAATATATGCGCAATAGAAGAGGGCGAGAAAAAAAAATACTTGAGGAGAAACAGAGGAGTCTGAAGAGCCTCGTGAGAATTGCTAGGGGGCTTGTGGTGCGTGTTTTTCGCATGGGAGACTGCAAGAGGCAAGAGATGCTTGTGTTCTTTCTCAAGTACAAATGTTGAGTGGCGATCTCACTGAACTTTTTCTACTGAAGTCATACATACCACCAGTACGAGCAGTTAACCGGGACCCACTTTGATAGGCCATGTATGTCATTGAGGAATTCTGACGGGTATGACTAAATAAGAGTCGA
Source organism: Dendrocalamus sinicus (assembly GCA_036346575.1). Taxonomy (NCBI): domain Eukaryota; kingdom Viridiplantae; phylum Streptophyta; class Magnoliopsida; order Poales; family Poaceae; genus Dendrocalamus; species Dendrocalamus sinicus. Next base: position 31,082,759 of record CM070658.1, read on the forward strand.
CTAGTCGAGCTGACCCGGGATGATCTGAACAACTGGGCTCGAGTCATGCAGAGTCTATTCACCTCTACGGTGAAGCGAAGATTGGAGTGGCGTTTGGGTTCTGGGATACGTGGGGGTGGGAATGGGAAATGTTGGGTGGGATGATTTTAAAGAGGCGTTCTGACGAATTAAAATTAAAATTTTAAAAATAAAAAATATTAGTCTACCATAGATAATACGAAGAAATACAAAAAAACAAAAAGTTCAAAAACCAAAAAGGAAGAAAATGATGAAATAAAGGAATAGTAAAAAGACTAGAAGCTGAAACTAATACGAGCGAGACCAATTAATCTAGTGTTTGGTATTACGAAATGACATGGATTCGGGACCACGATGCAGATTGCAGAGGCATCATATCCCATTTCCCGCCAATTCAATCCCAAAGAGAGGGGAGGGCTGGGAGGTGGGATGGTTGAAACTACCCGTTAAGCCGTCAGGTAGTTCGTTGCCCATCGGAGGCCCGCTGTCGAGCATCCAGTGCCAGTCGTCTACACCCATTTGTCGAACTCAGCTGCCACCTCGTCGCATGAGAGCTAGATTTCTGCTCGCCGGAATGTCCCCTCGTCGCCCGAGCGTCTGTCCCAATCTTGGACCGCGCCCGCCTCGCCCGTACCTGTCCGCGAAGAGGCCACCGTGCTGCTACCCACGAGGCCTTGACAAAGTCTACCGGCCGCTGCCTCTAGCTATGGTTTCCATTTCTTTTATGAGCAGTGCTTTAATGCTTTTTTTTCTCTGAGCCCTTATTTGATATTCCAAAACCCCTGGCCATCTCTGGTTCAAAATCCCGGCCTATCCACAAATGTTTGCCAGATGTGATAGCCTACAGTACATCGTTGAACGGGCTTTGTAAAGAGCGCAGGTTGTTCGATGCAGAGGAGCTTTTGAATGATACGAGGGAGAGGGGGGGTTCCACCGGATTTATGCACATCCACAACTTTAATTCATGGGTGTTGTAGGGAGGGTAACGTAGAGCAGGCATCACAAATTTTTGACACTATGTTGCACCAGCGTTTGAGGCCAGACATTGTGACATACAACACTTTGTTTGATGGAATGTGCAGACAAGCGGATCTGGGCAAAGCTAATGAGCTATGGGATGATATGTGTTATGAATATTGTGTGTGTTGATATGAGACCCAAATGGTCATATATATATAGGAGAATATAAAAAGATATGCCACATAGAGATAAGGCATATATGGAATAGAATACAAACTATATATCCTAATACAACTCTATCTCTAATACCCTTAACACCCCCCCACAAATGCAAGGCGTATGCAATAGCATTGCATTTGAAAAAGGGTTAATACTAAAACAAGAAATATCCAACATCCGAGTCGTGATAAAGTCGCTGCTATGCGTGCGATCGTTGAATAAATCACAAATCAAGCCGAAGAGGAATAGATAGAAGCATGACGGCACAGATCGAAGCCTGAAACGGCGGCGGTGCAGTGCACAAAAAGCGCAACGGAGGCGCGGTGCAGAAGAAGCGTGGAGGCCTTAAAAACTCGAGGCGGCGGCATCATAAAAACTTCTACGATCTGCAGCGGCTCAAGGAAAAGAGCAGCGGCTGCTGCCATGCAAAAGAAAATTCCTACACTTCTATGACTGACAATAAATTTGTGGACTCGCACGGCTTGGACGAACTAGAGAAACTACGAACTTTTGGATGGACGCAACGGAAGGACTCACGAAAAGAGAAAGAAAAAAAACACTAGAAAGAAAAAAAAAACACTAACTCCAAACTACGGACACCAATTCTTGTGCAACATTGCCTCAGCTCCACCGCCACAAAAAAAATCTGCATTTCGTCCGCACCCACTTGCACCAACCTCTTGACCAACAAAAGAGCTCCCTCTTCCGGCAGCAACAGGCGCACACTAGTGCCGCCACTAAGCCCACCGGCGGTGTCTCCAAGAAGGTGGCGCAGCACCACCGAAGCGCAACGCGCGCAGCAGCAGAGCAGCGGCGAAGCGGCGTCGGTATGCGGTCGGGAAGCCAAGGCAGAGCAGGAGCTGCCACGGGCGGAGACCAGATCCGGCCGGATCTGGCGGCGGCGCGGGCCGGGAGGCGACCCGACGGCGACGAGCGGCACACAGGCGAGGCCGCGTCGGCCGGATCTGGTGGCGAGAGGCCGGATCCGGCGGCGGAGAGCCTGGGAGACGGCGGCATAGGGCGGCGGATCCAGCGACGGCCACGGGAGGCGGCGGAGAATCCGAGCAGGGCGCAGCGGCCGGATCTGGAGCGGAAGAGGCCGGATCTGGCGCGAGGATTCCGGATCCGGTCGCGGAGAGGCCGGAGGACGAGGATCCGCGCGATGGCGACCAAGAAGAGACCAGCGCCGGCCGATACCGCCGAGATCCGTGGCGGCCTCGGACGGTGATGGCTTCGCGGCAGATCCGGCGCGGAAGCGCGGCGGACGGCGGCGGTCCGGGGATCAGCGCGGTAGCGTCGATAGAGGAGGGCGCGACACCAACGCGCGCCAGCTTCGAGCGCGCCGCGACGGTGCGGCGAAGCGCCGCCAGCGATGTCGGAAGACCGGCCGCAAAAGAAGCGGCGACAACGTCCCCAGCGCCGGCGATGGATCCGGGAGCACTGTGGTGCGGGCGGCGAGGAGATGGCCGCCCCCAGGAGCAAAGATGGATCCTCCCGGGGCGAGCGCCAGCGCAGTGTCGGGAAGACCGGGCTGGCCAAAAGAAGCGGCGACGACGTCCCCAGCGCCGGCGACGGATCCGGGAGCACCGTGGTGCGGGCGGCGAGGAGATGGCCGCCCCCAGGAGCAAAGATGGATCCTCCCGGGGGCAGTGGCAGCGGCAGCGGAAGACAAGCCGAAGTAGATCGAGGTTAGGGTTTCAACCTAAGCTCTGATACCATGTTATGAATATTGTGTGTGTTGATATGAGACCCAAAGGGTCATATATATAGGAGAGTACAAAAGGATATGCCACATAGAGATAAGGCATATATGGAATAGAATACAAACTCTATATCCTAATACAACTCTATCTCTAATACCCTTAACAATATGCATTCTCGAGAATTCTTCCCCGATCATGTTACCTACAGCATCCTGATAGACAGCCACTGTGAGAAGGGACAAGTGGAACATGCATTTGGTTTTTTTGGATGAAATGGCAAATAAGGGCATTTTGCCAAACATCATGACTTATAATTCCATCATTAAGGGTTATTGCCAGTCAGAAAATGTATCAAAGGGGCAACAGTTTTTGCAAAAGATGAGGCATGGCAAGGTACTACCTGATTTAATTACTTACAACACCCTAATGCATGGTTATGTTAAAGAAGAAAAGATGCATGAAGCTTTTAATTTGCTAAACATAATGGGGAAGGAAAAGGTTCAACCAGATGTTTCACGTATAATATGCTCATAAATGGGCTTTCTGTACAAGGTAACATGCAAGAAGCTGGTTGGTTTTTCGAGAAAATGGCTGGTAGAGGAATTGAACCAGATAGATATACATACATGTCCATGATAAATGGTCATGTTGCAGCTGGCAACTTGAAGCAGGCATTTGAGCTTCACGATGAGATGCTTCAAAGAGGGTTTGCTCCTGACGACAAATTCTTGAGGGTTATTATTTTCTGCCATGTTGGATATTATGAATGCCATGTTTAAGAAAAAAAGAAATGCTTGTGCAGTTCGTCAGCATTTTTGAAATTCTCGCTCTAACAAATATTTTGTGGACTTGAAGGTGAGTATGAGAAATTTTACCATTCAGTGTTAAAACATCATCTAGTTTATGCACACTACCCTTCTACTCATTGACATAGTGGAATCAGCCATGATATATCACGCCTACTTTACTAGCTTGAGTATGACTTGGTAAGATGAATGTTAACCACTTATCCTGTCTGACCAACCAACAAAATTTCTATTCTTTACAAGTATCCGTTCTCCTGATATGAATGGCGCTTGATTGAGATTCTTTTGCTACATTATGCATTTTATCCCTCTAGATGGTTTGCTACTCGGCACAATCACACTGACTGTTGTAATTTTCCGTAGGCATCTGGTTAAATTATATGGAAGTTTCTCCCATCGGTTAGCCAATCCTCCAAGGGAAATAGAAAGTTCCACATAGGTAGAGATGGCAATGGGTACCCAATACCCGAATACCCGACGGGTTTTACCCGATAAAGAGATAGGTATGAAAAATTTTATGTACCCATGGGTACGTTATTGGGCGAAATCCTCTACCCGCCGGGTAGGCGGGTGCGGGTGTGGGTATATACTACCCATACCCGCCTACCCGCGGGTAATGAATACCCGCATTAGACAACTAGACATCTCACTCAAATGTTAATTTTATTATCTACTTGTTGTTGATTATTTATTTGTTTGTCATATGTTGATATGGTCATGTCAAGTATGTTTATGTGATGTACTAATTTTGATCATTAGACGCTTTTGTGCTTGGCATGTATGATTAATGAATGTCTAAATTGATGATATTCTTATGTGTTGAACCGGGTATGCTTGCGGGTACGGGTTACCCGTCGGGTAGTAATACCCGCGCGGGTACGGGTATGGGTAAATTTTTCTACCCGCATGCGGATACGGGTAACCCGATGGGTAAATTTACACCTAGCGGGTACGGATATGGAATGGCAATACTCGATGAGTATTTACCCGTTGCCATCTCTACACATAGGTTACCTTTTTAGGAGTCCTTTGTTCACCAAGATCCAGGAATATTCTGCTAGGGGTGTGCTTTTGTTTTCTGAGCACCGGAGGAATCTAGTGTATCTCGCATTTCTCAGGTACTTTGTTTCTTCCCCATATTTTCTTTTCTTTTCTCTTTTTGACGGGAAACAGTTGGGGAGTATTTTCTATCTTCTACCAATGGAAGTGCATTTTTAGATAGGTCTTTGTGCTGTGGTAATAAAGTGTACAGTCCTTGAACTCGGTGATTAGAACCACTGTTAAGGTCAGTGAGCGAGGACTCAATTTGACAAAACTTTTCTACAGCTGTTGAATAGTGTATTGCCAGTCAAGTGCATTTTTGACACCATCTATTGTGATAGTTACTACAGCCTTTTCTATAGTTTAGTTGTTCCTGTTCAGGGGACCAGAAAATAATAGGAAGATCACCAAACGCTTACTAGGTGAGATATTTTGCACGAAGTATCGTAATCTCTGAGACACCTACAGTCTGCAGATTCCATAATGCGGTTACAAAACACATTGCTAGGTTATGATTTGTGATGCTACTTATCTCTGAATCTTATCTTCTCAATTGAACCCTTTGTATAGGAACAATACAGAATAAATGGGGGTCAAGGAAACAAAAGTTTGGGATAGAAAGAAAGGAATTAGAAAGGAATTCCCCCCCAAAATCTGGTGCTTATGTGTTCCCTGTTTGATGTTCGTTAATTGACTGACCCTACGCCTTGGATATGGTTGATTGCTCTGCTTGAGAAGCTCAATCTAAATATGTTTCTTTTAGGGCAAACGAATAGCAATACAGGCGGTACTGTTTGCTAAGGAGTCACAATTAACAGAATAGCATTGCAAAAATTAACATATGTTGATTTCCGCTGCTTTAGTGCTTCTCAAAAACCATGAGTTAAAATCACGCATGAGTTAAAATCACGCTCCCCTCGATCAGGTGCTGCTGAATTAACATCAACTATAAACCTGGAGGATATCATGCGAAGCCACGGATAATCAGAAGAATAGAACAGAGTGTACATACAACAATAACAAAATCTTATGTCCCAAACAAATTATAGTAGATTAAAAATGAAATTTCCTTAAGATTAAAGAAACAAAAACCTTTTAATAAAATATACAAAAATAAAACCTTAAGCCCTATATCTATATCTTGCCATCTGAAACAAAAGTCTAAAACATCGCCCCCTAAACCTTCTTCTTAGTTATGGTTTCATTACGTGGATCGCTAACTTACATGCGCTCACATCCAAAACCAACTCTTTGGATACATTTCAATCACTCAAATCTCTTTTAACTGCTTTATCTCATGTTAAAGCTCTTTTAACTGCTTTATCTCAAGTCAAATCTCTTTTAACTGCTTTATCTCTTTTAACTGCTTTATCTCATGTTAGTCTTAGTCAAACTCTGCTTCTTCTTATGTTTTCGGTATATCTTAAAACACCACCATATACTGGTGTTGGAGATGTTCAAACCTTCTCAAACGATGTTGAACAAGTTTTTTTCAATTGGTGCTACCTCCACCCTATCACGTATATCATCATTACGGATCCGATCCCGCATTGTGTGGCTACAGATCTACCACAACATCCTTATCTCCGCTAAACTCATTTTCTATACATGTTGTCTTTTGGTCACTCAACATTCCGCTCCATACAGTATCGTATGTCTGATCGCTATCCTATAAAAGTTGCCCTTTAACTTTTGAGCGATTTTTTTTTATCGCACAAGACACCTGATGCTTGGCGCTATTTCACTCACTTGCTCTTACCCTGTAGCTCGTGCCTTCATCAATCTCGCATTCCTACTATAGTATCGATATCAAATGTCGAAAAGTAATCTTCCTAGGCACTATTTGTCGGTCCATACCAACATCTCTATCATATACTCAGTTTTAGTTCTAAGTCTAAAACCCTTCGATTCTAAAGTCTTCATCCACCGCTCTAGTTTTCTAATGACACCTATCCTATTCTCATCAACTGGCACTGCATCACAGCGAAAAGCATAACCAGGAGATATCACCTTGTATGTCGCGTGTGACCTCATCTATCACTAGGACAAAAATGTATGAGCTCGGTGCTGATTCTTGGTGTAGTTCTATCTTAATAAGAAAATCATTAGCATTGCTACCACATGGTCTAACGTTAGTCATACCATATTCGTATATATCCTTGATTAGAGTAACATATTTTATTAGAACTTTTTTCCTTTGGGTATAATTATATTTCATCTGTTGTATTTGCAATTATTCTCAAGGGAATATCATATGTACAAAGCACATACTTACACTATCACTTTACATGCAGGGCAACCAAAACCGTTGTACAAATTACAAAAAAAAATGAAATTGGCCGTGGAGGGTATAAATATGCCCCTTCAGCCTTAGCTCCAGTCAAGCAGGAAAAGGAAAAGAAAAGAAAGAAGAGAAAAGGAAAGGAAAGGGTTGTTGCTCATGTACATGCCTCAAGAGACAAAACTCTCATGGTGGTCGGCATGTTCCTCCAATATTATTAATACTAGCTGCATGTGCGCAGCATCACGCCGCGCAAGCCACGGCCCATTAACCGGTGAGGTAACGCGCGCACACGCGGCAGCGAAGGAAAAGCAAAGCGCGACGAGAGGCAAACAGTAAAAGAGCGGAGCGGAAGCGAGAGCGCGCGCACGCGTCGGTCGTAGGGAAAGCGAAGCCGACGTGGATGCGGTCGCTGGCCAGGAACTCCCCCGGCTTTGTATAATGGATGATTAGGATCATTTGTGTAGCCAGATGCACCAGGCTTCGAGGAAGTTAGCCTCTGTTCCGACTGTACGTACTGGCTTCTGTTTCGGACTTCTATTTAGAAAAGCCAAAAGTTACTATGAACATCTGCATTCTTGAAGTGATTTCTCCACCTCTCTTGCTATTGTCTCGCTCCGAGGATAAGAAAGGGTCATGGTTGCATCATGCACCCTACTCTTGCTCCCGTCATGTGCACGTATCTCTCTCTAACTTTTTTCACTACTTATCCACTCCCTCTAAAAACTATTTCATTCGGTTATTACAATTTTTTAAGCTAAAAGCTAAAAATCACAGTTAAAAGCCCAAGCTTTAGGTGGTGCTCGGTTGGGCTAATTTTTTTGTGGCTTATGTCTGAATTTTCACTGTAGTTGGCTGAAATTACACTGTAGCTGATAAATGGCTTATTTGGCATAATTAAATTTAAGAAATTTAAAAATGGAAACAAAATGGGTTAGCCCAGCACGTATAATGCAAACGAATACGGGAAAAAAGAACCAGCAAAAAGCTCAAAAAATGAAATGTCAGAAAAGACGAAATTTAGGAATAATAAAAAATAAGCCGGAAGCTAAAAGCCCAAGCCCAAACGAGCAGGACCTGGCAATCCGGATGCAATGTTGGTGGAGGTTTGTCTGGTTGTCTACCCAAGATCAGCATGAAAATGAGAACCAGAGGCAGAACCTGATTTTGGAACAACAAAGTTGACGTATATCCTCCAGCTCCTGGCTAGAGATGGCAACGGGTAAATACCCATCGGGTATTGCCATTCCATACCCGTACCCGCTAGGTGTAAATTTATCCATCGGGTTACCCGTATACGCACGCGCGTAGGAAAATTTACCCATACCCGTACCCGCGCGGGTATTACTACCCGACGGGTAACCCGTACCCGCAAGCATACCCGGTTCAACACATAAGAATATCATCAATTTAGACATTTATTAATCATACATGCCAAGCACAAAAGCGTCTAATGATCAAAATTAGTACATCACATAAACATACTTGATATGACCATATCAACATATGACAAACAAATAAACAATCAACAACAAGTAGATAATAAAATTAACATTTGAGTGTGATATCTAGTTGTCTAATGCAGGTATTCATTACCCGCGGGTAGGCGGGTATGGGTAGTATATACCCACACCCGCACCCGCCTACCCGGCGAGTAGAGAATTTCGCCCAATAACGTACCCATGGGTACATAAAATTTTCCATACACGTCTCTTTATCGGGTAAAACCCGTCGGGTATTCGGGTATCGGGTACCCATTGCCATCTCTACTCCTGGCCTTCGCACCTCATTTGATATAGCAGTTCAGACGATACTATATATATAACAAGTGTTTCATGCACTAGGCACTCAAATTAATATATGTTGATGTGCTTTGAGATTCGCAATATTTAATGAGAGTATCTTTACATACCCATAAAAAATGCACTTGATACATACACATATACATACGTATATACACATACATCCATACATACACACATATATACACATGCACACATGAAGCCTTTTTTTTTATTTCTAGGTGTAGTTACTCTGTGTGTCATATCTCACAAAGTAGGAGTATCTCGTATAACGGATGGTATATACATGTAGCATATGAGTATATAAGATCATCTAAGTGGTATGCATACTTCTTTTTAAGGTGGTATGTATAGTTTTTTAAATTTACTCTTTTTTAGTACGGATATGAAGGTATTAGTAGAATACGCCAAAAGTTATCTATTTTTCTTGCAATTTTTTCATATGATTGCCGTTGGAGTATCTTATAATTAGTGTATGAGTATACCCTCCGTTGTGCATGTCGTGGAGTATAGCCAGTAGTTTAGTGGAATACTTATAAGGATTCGTTCCACAGTATACTTGTCAAGTTTCATTCTCGCCAGAAAAACATATTTCAAGTTCAACAAACGACTTCGGTTCTATTATTTTTAGCTTCTAAAAGCTATTTTTCGGCTTTTCTACAGTAACTAACTTTTAAACAGCGTATTTTTTCAAAATAGGGTATACTAGTTAATTGTAGTATATACTTTACTGGCTTCATTTATATCGGCAAAAACCACACGTGAGTTTTTGTTACTCTGTAATCTCTCGTACAAACAGCCTAAAAATCACAAGCCGCAGTCAAAAGTCACAAGCCGCAGCAAAAAAAAATCAGGCCATTCTTTTCCTAGTGTTTGTGCAATTTGAGAAATTTCTCGCGCAAGTTTTTGCGAGTCCAAAGCAGCAGCAGACTTCCTACTGTTTATTTATCTCTCTTCCCGGCCGTCGGAGCAGTCGCTCTCGCGGCGTCGTCGCCCGCTCCAGCACTCGCGCTCGCCGTCGTCCTCACCACGGATCGGGCGCCTCGGCTGCCACCGGATCGCGCCGCCGGATCGGCGCCTCTGGGCGGATCCGGCCGCGTCTCGGCCGCCTCTCGCTCGGATCCGCCCGCTCCTCCTGGCGCCGTCCGGATGGCCTCGCCGCTCGGATCGGCCTGCCGCCGCGCGGCCGCTCTTGCTCTCTCGGACGTCTTCGCGCCTCGGGCCCGATCCGGCTAGATCCGCCGCGCGCTCGATCCGGCCTCCTCTGCGCGGATCCGCCGTCCTCGCGATCCGGCGCCTCGCGCGGTCGCGCCTCCGCTCGATCCGTGCGGCCTCGCCACGCCAGATCTCGCCGCGCTGCCGCCGAAGCGCCTCGGCCGCGCGCCGCGCGCGCCGTCTTGAGCGAAGAGCGAGGGCGCTGCGCGGAGTTGATGAGGAGGATCACCGACCGCCGAAGGCCTTCGTGTCGGGATGAGGAGCTCCTCAGCGAGCCGCTTTCGCCAGCGCAATCCAAGCTCCGCTCTACGGTAGCGGTCGCCAAGAAATGGAAGAGGGTGGTAAGCTTTCGTAAGAGCAGGGGCGATGCAAATGCAAGAAAGCAAATGGATCAGCAATTAATAATTCAGGTGATGACATGAGCTCATCGTCGGTCTCTAGCAAGAACAACTTCGCTTGGGACGCCGTCGCCTGCTGCAGGAGCCGCCGTGGTCGATGTCGCTGCGCGATTCGCCATCGTGGTGGTGTCGGTCTCGCGAGCCTCTGAAACAACGGTTGATCATCGAATGTCTCGCCGACGTCGAACGCTCCGAGGCTCTCCTCCGTACAAGGACAATGAGCTCGGGGTGTGCGGCTGATATGATAGGCTTGTTCTGCAGTGGCAGCCCCCTTCGTAGCCCTGGTCGAGCAGGGAGAGCGCGCGAAGCCGCCTCGCCGGCGCCGCCTTCGCTCCATTCATCCTCATGCTCATCTACGGCGAAGAAGGAAAAAAGGCGGCACGATGTTCACGGCGAGGAGGAAGGTACAGAAGGACTAGGGCCTCGAGCCCTCGGAGTTTGTAGACTCCGTTGCGCAGGCGTTTTTCGACCTGGAGAATGGCAACCAGGAGTTCAAGAGCGACCTCAAGGTCCTCTGCTCCAACTCCGAGTTCCAGTTGGTTGCGGCCGGGAGCAAGAAGGCGGTGGTGATCCACGTGCCGTACAGACTCTGTAAGGCGTTCAGAAGCGGCTCGTTGTGGAGTTCAAGGGTGGCTATGCCATGACCTTGAGGCGTGCAGGGCCCCGGAGTGTTGGTGGCGGTCTATTTTGTGTGTGGGTAGTACGTGGGGTGCTGTGCAGGTGCTGGCGAAAGCCTTGCCGGTGATCTTACCGGTCTCGACATCAATGACGCCTTCGGGCGCCATTATCCTTCCTGGAGGTGTGTCGTGGCACTACATAGTTCTCATATTTACTGATCTCCAGGTGAAGACGTCGCCTCAGAGGTCCATCTTCACGCAAAGCAGACCGAAGTTTGGATGGCACAGTCGGATGAAGATAGGAGCTTGGTTGTAAGCAAGGACAGAGGAAAAGTGCTGAAGCTTAGCCTTTCTAGTTTTTTTCTTAGTCCTTGAGTTATCTTTCATGTTGTTTTATGTACCTCAGTTTTGAGGCTTTGAGCCTAAGAGCTCGTGTAACTTTTGACTGTGTATATCTTTCGTGGATACAGAGGCCGGATTTTATATCCTTTATCTAAAAAAATTTATCTCTCTTCCTCGTTTATCTGTCGTTCCGTGCTCTCCAGGGTTCAGTGGATGGATGTCAAAATCTCTTGTATTTGCAGCGTGATTACATGTTTCACAAAAATATTTGCAGCGTGATAAGCGTTGACAAATTCAGGGAGACGGCTCCTAAAAATATGTATTTTCAGTGTGAGGAAGCCGCGGACTACGTGGTTACTGATTACTCACTTACGATTTTGTCTGGTATAGATGTTGAGCTTTTAACGTGTAGATCGTTTAACTTGTAGACCCCGTCTTGAGAAAATATCTATTTGAAAGTTAGGTACTGTAACGAAAATCAAAAACCGTCAGCTTCGGAGGAAAAGAACAGACCCCATATTACTTATTAGGCCACACATAAAGCTTGTATCCAGCTATTCACCTAGACAGTGAAACTTTAGCCCATCTTGCTTATATTGTTTTTATTCTTTTTTTAACTTTTGGTTTCTATTTTTGATTTTTTATAGTAATTAGTTTTTAAATAGAGTGTCTTTTTAAGATATGATCTACTAATTAATTATAGTACATACTATACCGACTTCATTTATATCAATAAAAACCACATGTAAATTTTTATTACACTAATTTCTCATAAGAATAACTAAAACTATAAACCACAGTTAAAAACAATACATCTCACCAAAAAGCAAACCAAGCGTAACCAACCCTGGCTCTCTTCTAAAAAAACGCCAATCCCGCTCTTGGCCTCCCTCCGAACCAAAAATTTCAAAAAAACAATCCCTAAAGGCCAAAACCTCCCGCCACTTCTACGGTTCTCCCACCTCTCGAGACCCTCCTGTCGCGATGCATCCCACCGGCGGCGGCGGCGCGATCCGCGTGCTGAACGTGGCGGAGAAGCCGTCGGTGGCGAAGTCCGTGGCGGAGATCCTGTCGCGCGCCTCGGGGGGGATGCGGTCTAGGGAGGGCCGGTCGCGGTACAACCGCGTCTTCGAGTTCGACTACGCCATTGGCGGCCGCGCCTGCCACATGCTCGTCACCTCCGTCACGGGACACCTCATGGAGCTCGACTTCGACGACCGGTTCCGCCGCTGGCACTCCTGCGACCCCGCCGACCTCTTCCACGCTCCCGTCCGCAAGGCCGTCCCCCAGGTATCGCTCTCTGCCCCCCTCGCGCATTTCGCCGAACAGTTGTGCGCGCGGCACCGTGGCCTGTGAATGGCGGTCGCTCGCGTTGATTATGATTGGTTGATGCATTTTGTTGTAATGGCTTCGTGGTACCTTAGTGTCCGCGTCTATGGAGTTGGTTGCGCTCAACACATGGTGAAATGTACCTCATGGAAATTTCGTCGAACAGTTGATGTGAGTGGCGTTGTGGTGTACCGTTTATACCTCGATTCACGTAAGCAGTTGGTGGGCATGCTATAACTGAGGAGGGCTGATTTGTAGTGGCATTGAATGGCTCTGCTGGTTTTGTTCGGGCGACTGTTCTTAAGGAAATATTTGAAGTGCCCATCAGGAGCTTGTGTGCTGGCATTGCATGGCTGCAACTTGGTATTGAAGTGGGATTCATTAGCAATGCTGGTCAATTGCGCAGCAGCAAACTGTTTCTAATCTTACATATGTGCGTGATGCACTGTAGGAGTTGTGGTGTTTGAAGTTATTATCACGTTAGATGGGGGACACTTAAGGCTGAACTCGTGATTGCAGGCAAAGCAGGGTGGTTGCACAGTCGTACACTTGTACTGAAAACTGCAGATCAACCCCCTTGGAAGAGACAATGTTCAGGCCTTTTTCTGGGAAACAAGTCACAAGGGAATAAAAGTTTATTTTACAGCATCATTTAACTCCCAGCCCTTACCGGGTATTAGAACAATACTTTCATAACTAAAAAGAACTGCAACACATAGAGAAAAATTTAGAAGCTACGGGGAGTAAAAAAACAACCAAAAACATGAAGTTCCATGATTCACACAAGTCATCTGGGTATCTTCTATTCCTCTCCTCCAGCTTGCTCTTCATTCTTCCATCCCCCCCCCAAAAAAAAGGAAAGTAAGTTTATGCATAAGTGAAACTTGGATGTTGAGAGCATCCTTTGCTTGGTGCTCTTCATTGAGCCAATCAATTATTTATGTATTTTTTGTTCTTTCTTGGAATCGTCTTCTCTCTTCCTGGCTGGATGAATTAGTTGAGGAACATGCAAGCATGGGTTGACTTGACTGGCAATGTTGAATTGTCTATATTTGTCCAGCATGTTGGCGCATAGTGAGATTACTTTGTGTTTTTGTGCATAGGTATGTCGGTGACATGATCATGATGTTAGTATAACTGCTCAGTTTATTTGCAGTTGAGATCTATTCATGAATTTTGCTTCTTAAAGTGCAGGATAAGCAGGACATAAAAAGAACATTGGAAGAGGAAGCTAGGAAGTGTCAGTGGCTTGTGCTATGGCTTGATTGTGATAGAGAGGGTGAGAATATCGCATATGAAGTGGTTGAGATTTGCACAGGTGCCAACAGTCATCTCAACATTTGGAGAGCTCGTTTCTCTGCTTTGATTGACAGGTATTGATTGCTATGGATTGTCTGTTTGCCCTCTATTGCAAAGATGACATATCCATCTCCTGTTAATTTGTCTTAAAAAAATGAAACCGCAGGGAAATACATGATGCTGTGCAACAGCTTGGCAGACCCAACAAGCTCTTTGCTGATGCTGTGGATGCAAGACAGGTTATTTCAGTTAGCACTCCGACCTTTGAATTTGTCATTGGTGTTTCATATTCTTGCGCTGCAACTATCAACTAAACTAAAATAATACTGCAATGCAAGCAAAGTGATATCCATGAAAATATTCTGCCACACAATAACATGTTTTGACTAACACTGTTGCTTTGTACTGCTGTTGGAATTGAATAAACCTAAAAGAAGCAGATATGCTAGTACATTTTGTTCCTGCTTATATTATTCTTCTCAAATGAATACACATTTGCTTGCGCCTTCTGACTCTCTTGAAAAGCTCGTGCAAATAATAAGAAATTTTGTACAGGAAATCGACCTTCGCATAGGTGCCTCCTTCACTAGGTTTCAGACAATGCTGCTAAGAGATGCGTTTGTCCTTGATGTCACTGGGGATGACAGGAATGTAATTCTGAGCTATGGTCCTTGTCAGGTACTTCAATATTATTATAGGGTATGAACAGAAGATACTGAATGTGTGCCCATTTATCATTTCGGTCTAAGCTTTTCTTTTCATTCCAGTTTCCAACCCTAGGCTTTATTGTTGAGCGTTTCTGGGAGATACAAGCTCATGAACCTGAAGAGTTCTGGACAATAAATTGTTCTCATACATCAGATGAAGGCACCGCATCTTTTGGTTGGATGTAAGATGCACTTTAGAAGTTGTCCTGATACTTTCATTACAAAAGTCATGTGACATTTTTCTTGTTTGGCAGACGTGGCCATTTGTTTGATTACTCATCTGCTGTTGTGATCTATGAAATGTGTGTTGAAGAACCAATGGCAACAGTGAGCCCTGCACATCTTTTATTTCAATACCAGTAGTTACAAAATTAATAATGATGGACATCTTTAATAAAATATCAAAGGAGTTTTTAGTTGTTTCATTTTGTTTCCTGCAGGTACAAAACGTCAGGAATCAGGAGAAACTAAAATACCCCCCATATCCACTAAGTACTGTGGAGCTTCAGAAACGTGCTTCTAGGTACTTCAGAATGAGTTCAGAGCACACAATGAAGGTAAGTTTTTTAGTGTCTTATTTTTCCTTAACAGTTTTGCTAGCTAATAATGGCATAACTCAGTGTCCTGATGTTTTGTTTGCTGATTTCTTGTGCTGTCCATATCAGGTGGCTGAAGAACTGTACCAAGCTGGATTCATTAGTTATCCCAGGACAGAAACTGATAATTTCTCTCCAAACACTGACCTACATGTCAGTTTTGAAATTTACTAGTGTGTCTTGTCCATGTCCTTATTTCTGGTCTTGATGATTCTGATCACAATTTTTTTTAGAATTGCATATATAGGTTTACATTTTTACATGGTTTACATGATATCATTTTGTTCTGTGAGAGAAGCCAAATTATATAATTTGATCTGACAAAGTGACAAGTGAAAAAGAACATGTTGTCAAACAATTGTCTATTGTGAATTTAAGTTGTTTAAACTTTTGGTAATAATAGCAACATGTTCCTCCTTTTTGTTTCCATTTGACATGGATATGGTAACACTTGATGATCTTCATTGCATTTAATTCATGAATTTTTTTCCATATGTCATTGATGAAACACCACTAGAAAAAATGTAAAACAACATATCCTACAACCCAATTCATACTTGCGATGATTATACCATTTTTTTTTATTTTCCTTCATTTGTGTTTTCCGTTGCTCTTCATACCTTATGTGTTTGACTCCCTTTGACTTAGACAATTGTACGTGAACAAGTGGCTCATCCTGTTTGGGGAACATATGCTCAGCGACTTTTGGATCCTGAAGCAAGACTATGGAGAAACCCCAGCAATGGTGGTCATGATGACAAGGCACATCCTCCTATCCATCCAACAAAATTTTTGGCTGGTGACTCCAACATGTCCCCAGACCATCATGTATGTAGCATTCGTAAATGGTTTTATTCATCATATACCCTCCTCTTAGATGGAAATTCAGGATTTACCCTCCTGACCCACGCGTTAGTGACTTATGATGACCCCACATGTCATTGAGGTGGAAGTGTAAATTCTGAATTTCCCAACTAAGGGGAGGGTATATGATCCAATCCCCCTTCGTAAATAGCATAGAAATATTAATCATGCATCATACCAGTGTTATAAGACCTTTTTCAAGTTCATTGTTTTTTATGCTCTACAAATCTAACAAAGTTTTGCATATCTGTTTTCTGGTGTCCAGAAATTGTATGAGCTTGTTGTTCGCCATTTTCTTGCTTGTTGCTCCCAACCTGCAGTTGGAGCTGAAACAACTGTTGAAATTGACATTGCTGGTGAACAGTTCACTGCATCAGGGCGTGTCGTACTTGCTGTGAGCATCCTCAAATATTGTTGTAATCTTCTGTTGTTGCTTACATTTAATAGGCTACCATGCATACTTCAAGGAACATGAATCTGTGGTATCTCCTAAGTATCTGGTCCTGCATGTTCTAGAATTCTATTGGAAAATTAGTTCCACTGATGCATCTGGGAAACAATAGTAGGATAATGTATATAATCAGTAATGAAGCAACTATACCTAATGTACAAAGGTGATGTAGCGTTAGCTGATTTCCTTGATGTTAAAGCTGCAATAAAAGACTCGGATAGTTAGTTCTAATATATGAGCATGAAGCAGGGAAAACCCGTGATATATTTAATTTTGGCAATTATGGTGCACTAAAACTGCTTTAATATTTGTTGAAAAGGGAAAAGGGGGGAGCATGTGCGTAGAAAGTGAATCAGACAACTAACATGTAAATCAATAGTAAATGTGTGACAAATAATTGTTGCGCCCTGACATTGGTTGGTACTTAGATAGCATATTATCAAACCAGGCTCCTGCTCGTACAGGAGAAATGTTGTACCCACGGAATGTGGGCAAGACTTTTTTTAAAAAAACTTTAGCAGACTACTAGATTTATTTCCTTTATTATAGTATCACCATGATTTCTGGTGCAATAAGAGCCTTTCATTCTCTTCTACATCTAGGATCTGGAAATTTTCCATTTTTAATAAAAATGCTATATGCTTTCTCTGTAGAAAAATTATTTGGACATTTATCGCTTTGACTCATGGGGCGGTGCATTACTTCCAACATACACCATCGAACAACAGGTTTGCTGCATTCATACTCCATGTTTATTTGTTGAAACCTTTTTTTTCTTGTTATGATGCTGTTGTGCCTTCTGTGCAAGCAGATATAGAAAAAAAAATACCAGTTTGGACAATTCTTCTAAAAATCAGCCAGTTTAATGACCATGATAAATTTGTGAATTGAGCAAAAGAGCTAGTATTCGTTGGTAATAGAAGAGTATATACAGCTTTACATGGGCCAAAATGAGCCAACACTAGATGGGCCTATATTACATATACTACACACTTAAACAACATTCATATTTCGAATTGAAAACTTGATAAACAAAATTCATATTTCGAATTGAAAACTTGATCCTTTTAATCGTAAGTATTGATGATGTATTAGGCAAAGTTTGCAATATGTATGTCAGCGTATTAGTCTGTACTCTGTACAACATGTATGGATTAGTTATTAGTTGTTCGATATTTGTCAACTACAATATATATGGATCAGTTGCTCAGCATTTTTGTGAAAATGATTATTACCTTGAATTTTTTGAATCCTTTTAATCTAACACAACATTAATCTGAACAACAAGTTAAACCTTGCAGTTTGTTCCAACAACTTTAACGCTTGATTCTGGAGTCACTCGGCCACCGCCTCTTCTTGCTGAAGCTGACCTCCTTAGCTGTATGGATAAAGTACACCACTTCTTCAGTTCTTCTTGTCATCTATGTTATAGTCTTTTCCACGACAATATCCTATGTATCTAAAATTGCTGAGTTGTGCAAATATTTGACTCCTTTTGGTTCTATTTCCAGGCAGGAATTGGCACTGATGCAACCATGCATGATCACATAAAGAAGTTACTTGACCGTTGTTATGCAACCAAAGATGCAAATATGCGTTTCTCCCCAACAAATCTTGTATGTCTCATGCCAGATGACAAATTCCATTTATAGCATAATTATGCTGTTTGAATGATGGATTTGGTTACAATTAGTTGTGTGTCAGTGTGTGTGCTTATGATGTAGCACCTGGTGGATCTTTAGCTGGCGTTTATAATCTTACCAGAATATGATATGTTTGATAACCCATAAGAAGTACGCATGAAAGTCTTCGCCCACATTTTGTGAGATGTCCCCTTAGCCACAGTGCAATTATTTTCTTTTGAAGATATATTCAAAACTCAAAAGAGAAAATACACAATTCTCATTTTGAATAGGTACATTACTGTGGTAACTAAATTGCTTTTGTAAAAAAAAACTAATCTTATCATACTGATGACTCTGTTGTTTGATGTTTGAAAGTAAGATGCTTTTGCACTTTTGTAACACATGCATACTTCTTGAGTAAATAGCTGAAAGTGCTAATCTAATTCATGTTACTGCAAATGGCATATATTCTGTTCTATTTCCTTTTCATTTAGCTTCTAAAACTTCTATCCAACAAGTTCTGATGAGCGAGTTTAGTGTCAATTTGTAATTAAGAGTGGGTTGTAAGATAGCTTTTTCTCCAGTGTACAGAAAGTACAGTTCTTCCACTCACACCACTAATGAGTGTCTTTGTTTTTGTAAATGCAGGGTGAGGCGTTGGTAATGGGTTATGATGAAATGGGGTGAGTTAATTTTTAAATCTCTGCACTTATTGAATACATATAGGATGAATTATACTTGGTTGCTCAAAATAAGCTCACAAATTTTAGGTATGAGCTCTGGAAGCCTTATTTAAGATCAATGATGGAAGCTGATATGAAATCAGTTAGCATGGGTACAAAGAGTAAATCGGAAGTACTTGAGAGCTGTTTGCAGCAGATGAATGCTTGTTTTCTTGATGTAAGTTGTATTTTCCTGTATGTCATGTTATAGAAATAGAAAAAATAGTGATATCAAGTCAGAGAAAAAAAGAAGCAAAGCAAAGGTTCTTTGCCATCTAGAGATTTACTCCCTACAGTCACAAAAGAGTGATGTTTTTGACTTTTCAAAGGTAACAGGATGCTACTTTGACCACTAATCTTTGTTATAATATATTCTGAAAAAGTTAGGAAATTAAAATATTATGAAAGTATTTTTCATGATAAATTCACCCATATCATTTTCGTTTTGACGATATCTTTGGTCAAAGTTAATTAGTTTAGATTGCACACATTCTAGGGCGTAACTATTTTGTGACTGGAGGGAGTATTGAATTAGCTATGGTTCTAGTGAATTGCTCTGGGTTTATATTTCGTAAGTTGAACACATTGTGATTATTGGTGCAATGCAGGCAAGGGCAAACAAAGTGAAGCTCCTTGATGCAATGGGAACATTCTTTGCTAGGTTTGATTGGATCCCTTTGGTTTTCTTCTTCTCTTGCTACAAATTTCTAGCTTCACTTTGACTATTTTATCTAGGTCAAGTAGACCTACGAATGAGACACATGGTCCTACAGAAGTTGTGAGGCCATGTGGTGCATGCAACGAGTCTGAAATGGTGCTGAAGCGAAGGCCGGTAAATTGTCTCCCCATGCCCCTTTTCATGTTTTAGGGAATTTGGAAGTGTCACTATGTTCATGCTTGAGCTTTGATGTTCTTCTCCCAGAGTGGTGACTTTATGGTTGGCTGTCGGAGCTTTCCTCAAGTGAGTAACGTGTGATCTTTCCTTAATTACCAGGATTTTTAAACGAAAAAAGAAACAAGAAAGAACTCATTAATTTATCTTGCTAGAAAAGGGCATACAGGCATATATCTACGGTCACAATACTTGAACTTTGATGATAATTTTGATATTAAATTATTAATACTCCTGGTCAATTTTCAGTGTAGAAATGTAGTTTGGCTCCCAGGATCTCTTTCAGAAGCTGCTGTGACTAATCAAGTTTGTCCTACCTGCGCTCCAGGTGGCCATTTAGTTTCTCATTTGTTGATATTGTGCCACCAGTCTGACCTATGTTTTTTATTGCTAGAATATTCCTTTCCTTTTTGCCTCGAATAATACGAGAATCTATAACATCTACAGGTCCTGTTTATAAGATTCAATTTAAGTTTCGCCGAAGGGATATTCCACCAAATTTTGATGTTGATCACCTAGGTACACTATCTTAATTTCAATTGTAGTTCCATATTTATTTAGTTTTTTTTGGCACCTCTGTGATCAACAATCCCACAGTCTTCTATGCTGCAAGGGGTATCTAGTAGTATTTTCGTCAATTCACATCATTAATGTGATAATTTATCAGTGCTTAAGGTTATTCTCATGAGATATATTTCCTTTACTCTGATAGGTTGCATTGGTGGATGTGATGATGTACTCAAAGAGCTTACAGAGATAAGTAGATTTGGAAGTCATAACCAGACTACAACGCCAGGTATCAGATGCTTGTCCTTGTTCTCTATTTCATGTATGGGCCAAATATTGTGCTCAACTTTTTATAGTTCTAGATAAAGATATAGTACGTGGGAGTTATTGCAACTTATGCTTAGTTTCTTAACAGGGTTTTCCCTCAAAAATTAACATCTTAAACAGGCCTGTTTTGTTGGCCCTACACCCCTATCTTATTTTGTCTCCATGTTTTGCGTACTAAACACATGACTATAATGTCCATTTCATAAAAGAGACTTACTTTATGATCATATTACTTCAACAGCAAGAGGCCAGAGCCAGACTCCAAGTGGTGTGAGGCAGGGGGCTTCAAGGCAGGATTTACATAGTGGTTTTCGGCCAGCGGGGCAATTTACTAACGGGCACACGCCTGTTGTGAATCCCCAAGGTTTCAGATTGACCCATACCCAAAACTCAAGAAATGCATCAGGTATCTGAATTACTCCCTATTCATGTGCAAAGCTGGTGACTTAAATCTTAGTTATTTTCAGATGCAGGTCAAGTACTCTGCACTTCATGCGGAGAACCCTGCATATCACGAATTGCCAATACAGAGGCTAACAGGGGGAGGAAGTTCTATAAATGTCAAGATACTTCATGCGGCTTCTTTGCGTATGTCATATTTTTATCCCGTTTATTGTACAATGTTTTGTTTGCAGCATGCATATGCATCTGTTACTTTCAAAAATAAAATTAGTTGATCTATCTACTCTACTTGGAAACTGTGGATGCATGTGGGATATCACTACTTATACAGCTAATTCAATAAGGGCAATTACAACTTGGACAAAGCTTCTTTGCATATATGATCCCGAACAAATAGCTTTCCAATTTTAAACAAGAGAGTAAAAAAAAACTTTCTTTCACATTTTATTTGGGGTCATTATTATTATTATTTTGCACTAAGAGCTGTGGTGTATGCCATGGAACATCTGTAACTCGCATGAGTTAATAAATTGGTAGCTGCTAGCCTCCGTCACTTCTGTTAATGGTCAGCCAATGAAAAGGCTTGCATCAAGTTAAACAGCCGAGCAATTCGATGAGAAAAGAGAAGTTGTGTAGTCTAGGGACTTGTGTAAGTAGTCTATGCATTTTTCTTTCTTTTGCCTGAGACTGTGCAATGCAGATGGGAAGACGAGGTGGAGAATGTGGTGCCGAGGGGCCGTGGGCGTGGCGGGCGCGGTAGCAGCAGGCAAGCATCTACATCTGCAGGGCGGAGAGGCGGCGGGCAAGGGCGAGGCAGGAGGGGCAGGGGCCGGAACGCCAACGCCGATGGCATGATGTTCGTTTCAGCGACAGGCGAGCCCGTGCACGGCTCCTGCTTCATCTGCGGCGACCCTTCCCACTTCGCCAATGCCTGCCCGAACCGCGGGAGATAGTTTTTCAGAGATTCCTTTTTATTAAGAGTAACACTAATGTTAAAGCAAACAAAGAGGTAAGTAACATCTATCATTTATTTATCATACTTTAAAATTATATAAATTACTATTAAGAAAAGTATAGCAGCATCTTTTATAGTTTTTACCTAATCGTTCGAGACGATTGTACATATCGGCAGCGCTGGCGAGGTACACTTCATCCTTGTTGATATATGCAGTAGTGTTTTTTTTATATCAATATATGCATTAGTACTTAGTTTTAATACGAGGCAAATAGGTGCATTATGGCTAGTTTATGGTAAAGCATGCCAGTGATGTTCTAGATAACTCTTAAAAAATGTGGGTATTAGACTGACGTCAATTCAGAATATGTGACAATACCATATGTTTTTTTTTTTGCTTTTAGCTGACTTTTAACTTAGCTTCTTTTAACAATTACTATTTATTGGACTAATAAGACGCAGCTAAAATTCACAGCCCAAGAAGCCCAAAAGAACATGATTGCACACGCATAAAGGCGTACGCCAATGTCAATTCAGGACCTGCACCAAGACTTGCAACCACGTGCTGGGGAACATAATGCGAGAGGGAAATGCACTTGCTCAAATTTCAAGCTGAAACATGTCACAAACCGAATGCTTTCATGAGATGATCAAATGATGGCACCTTCGAAATGTCCCCACGGTGAGCCGTGGTGCACGTATGCATCCTTGTAAAGTTCTTCCAACAGTTGCAACCCACATTGCTCCTGAGGAATTCTATCATCCACCCAAAATCTCGAGTCAAAAGTTTAGCGGAAAATTGGATCATGGTACCACTCTTTTCGTCGCCCTATTAACATCAAGCCACTCTTTTCGTCAGGTCGCTCTCTTGATGAAGGACTAGAGCATTCACTACATGCTATGCTTATCTACTCTTTGTTCACTGTGCATCACATCACTATCATGACAAGAAACTTTTTGCGCAGTAACACATGCGTTGGATCATCACTCGCAAGAATAAAGCCAGCGCTCAAAAAGCGATGGGCTTGCAGCTGATCAGATTGCTCAAATGCTGCTTGAGCCGTTTGTTGCACTTTGTGATCATTCTGATGTGGTCATCTCACCTGCTTGAACGCTTTGAAAGCCAATAACTTCTCTCTTTTTTTGAAAGGAGAAAATAAAAGAGAGTTTTCCCTTAAATGAAACTAAGCTTTTGCCTTGACTGGTGAGTGAGGCTAGAACATAAAGGAGGGGTGAGAGGCTTTGCATTGCTTGCGTTTGTGCTTGGGGTTCCACCTAACGGTGTCGGCAACGGCATAGCTTTGCAGAGAGATGCTTCAGTTGCCACACATGAAAAAGCTACTGAAAAATCTTGGAAGCGATCTTTCCATGATCGGAAAGATTCGTAACGAGGACGACTCGAACCGATCAAGCCTTTGTGACCATCATCGCCCACGCCCACCTAGTACTAGTAGCATAGATGCTGCTACATTTACTACTTGCTACTGTACATTCCTCTGCATGTTACTATAAGCTGCTTATGTTTGCCAATGCTTATTATGCCCTAATCTCTCTCTCTCTCTCTCTCTCGCGCGCGCGCACATACCGAACATGTGAAAAAGAAATCATCACGCTTCAGGGCTACAACTTAAGACCACCAATGTGCTGATTAAACTGCTAATAGAAAGACGATAACGAAAAAGGGTCGTCGTTGAAACTTCGTCAAACTTCGAACAAAGTAAAAAAAAACATCAAGAATTGAGGCACGCAGCTTACCAAAGAATCAGTGAATCCAAGCTGAGGAAGTTACCGGAAAACCATGGAAGCATTGCAGTAGCTAGCCATTGACGATCGCTTGGTCTAGCTACATTTGCAACGGAGTTTATGACAAGATCGAACAAGAAATTAAAGCTCTTACTGAAATTAAAGAGATGTAGGTGTTGTTGGTCCGAAGTCTGAACATCATAATTTCAGAGCTTGAGGTCGCCAGCATCCCCGGCCGATTCCGGAAGCGAAGTTAACAGTTGAGTTGGGGGGAATGAAGCCTGGTCCGAAACCGCCCACCGTGCCTTGGCCGGCCGTCGTGTTAGGTCTCGGACCAGACAACATTCCCCTCAACTGCCATATGAGAGAGAGAGAGAGAGGGAGGGAGGGAGGGAGAGAGAGAGAGTTTTCATGTGGCCTCCTTACATGCAAGAAGGGCAGCCTGTTAACGCGCGGCAAATGGCACTGCTTTTTCCACAGCCTTATGGAATACAAGTCCACGTGCTTCTTTCGCCGTCGTTGCTTTCACACTACATCTTGCATGAAGGACGATCAAACCTAGACCGTACTTCTTCTTAATCAGTACACTGATGAGTGATGATGTTGTTTAATCCAAGTCAAACTAGCTCTCACCTCGCACGGCGACGTGCCATAACCATGTGTGTTTCCAACATGAATACGTCAGAGCTATCATGAGTTCATGACAACTAGCTTAGCTTACTGGTATTCTGAGCCGCCATTAACGACAGCCACTGAATTAGTCTGCTAGCTGCTGCCTCTTAATTAGCGAAACGTGTACTAGATTTCAGTCATCATTAGGCATAGTCCTGTCCATGATTAACCAAACCAAGCAGATGCAATATGCAGGTTAAGCTGCTGAAAAACTAGGCTTCTTTTCTTTCAGAAGGCCTAGCTAGCTAGCACTGTGACATTGCATGCATGGTACATGGTTTTATTCCGAAGCAAAGGATTTCTTTTGCTTTGCACGTACTGCGTTGCGTTGCCAACTTGCTTTGATTCCAAGCTTAGCACTTAAGAAACTGGCCATGCGGCAACCTGCAGCTCTGCAACAGCAAAGAGAGCTTTTTTTTTGTGGGGATGTGAAAGAGAGGGCGAAAGGGTGGTGGCCGGGGCGGCGGTGAAAAAAGAATTAACCAAGTGACTGAACCCAGGTGTTGGTTTTGTGAGGTGTAAACTCTACTGAGCTTTTCCTTTCAGCTACTTAGTTGCCTCTTTTTTTAGGTTTCCTTCTTCTTGCTTTTGTTTTTGCAGAAGATCAAGAGTTGGCCGTGTGAATGACGGAATAACAACTCCAGGCTTTAGCTGGCTCTTTTTATGACAGGGACTCATGGGAGTGTCCTTGATTAATGTAGGGCAGGAATTTCCATTGGAAGTTTGTAGAGAGGAACATATTACATATGCTATATTCAGTATGGGCGCTGAGCTCAAATGCACATCTATGTCTGGGAAGGATAAAGATGACTGATTTGCAATTGACCGGACCACACGGTCGAGCTCCGGAACAATCTGGCTTTCAAGACTAGTGGGCAGCTAAGACACAAATGAAGTTCATACGAAATGGATATATTTTTCGTGGACACATACGAAATGGAATATCCATATTACAAAATGGTTTGTATGCTTGTGTGGTCACAGAATCAACAAATTAAAGACGCGAAGCATATGAGACAAAGGTTCCTACTAGTAGGATATGAGAAGCGTTCTCGAAAAAAAAGAAGATAGCCCTGTGGTGCAGTGATATAGATATTACGGTGATGCTCAACTAGGATCTCACCTTGAAGAGCAGAAAAGGGCTGAATATTAATTATAAAAGTGGCAGTAGAAACAGCCTTAACCCAGAAGTGTGGTGCACGAGCTGTCTCAAGAAGATGACGATACTTTTGTTCAGCCACACCATTCTGGACATGAGCACCGGGACAAGAAAACTGAGAGAGAGTGCCCTGCTCAGCAAGAAAACCATGAAGAACTTTCAACAAGTACTCCTTAATGAAATCAGTACGAAATACACGAATAGGAGAGTCAAACTGAGTATGAACCATAGTGGCAAAAGTCTTGTAGATGAAAAAAACCTCACTGCAAGATGACATCAAGTATATTCATGTATTCCGAGAAAAATCATCAATAAAAATTATATAATATCGATGACCCCTTTCGAAATGAAAGAAGCTGACCTCTATATATCAGAATGAACAAAAGGACGCTGAGACACTAACTCACTGGAAGGATATGGGAATTGAAACTGTTTGCCAAGCTAATAACCTTGACAATTTAGAGAAGCATTACTAGACACAGACCCTAAAAGGCCACGACAAAGTAAGGAAGACATACGTGACATATAAAGATGTCCTAAAAGATTATGCCACTGAGCAAAAGACGCGGTGGAGGATGCAACAGATGTGGAGGCGATAAGATTGACAAGGGCAGTGAAAGGAAGATGAAGCTAGTCAAACTCCAAGAGCCGTCGTGAGTCACGGCGGTGAGGACCAGTACAACTAGAGTCTCCGTGTAACGATCCTGAACACAACAAGAATCAGAATCTAGAATAACATGACAACCATGATTAGTGAGCTGACCGACAAATAAGAGCTACATGGTTAGTTTTGATACATGAGAAGTAGTAGGAATATGAAAAGATGAATTTGAAAGAGTACCTCGTCCTACGACAGAAAGAGAGGTACCATCTGCTGTTTGAATAGTGATAGGAGCAGTTAAAGGACCAATGGAAGTGAGACCGGTAGAATTAGATGTCATATGAAAGAAAGTACTAGAATCAAGAATCCAAAGTGATGTAGCTGAGGAAGGAGAAGTAGAAGGTTGTCTCTCACTGGAAGAATGAACAGCAGAACCAGACAGTGCAGAAGCAACCATGCGATGCAACAATGTAAAAAACTCCTGAGTGTCAGAGGCATCAGGACCTTGTTGAGAGGAGGAGCCTCCAGTGTCCCTCGGAGGACGGCCACCACGATGAAAATCCTTCTTCTTGTAGCAGAACTGCTCCACACGTCCATCCTTGTTGCAATAGGTGAAGTGAAGTCCCCTACCAACAGCAGCTGTCATTAGTGGGGGTGCAACTGGTAAAGGAGTAACCGGAGGCGCATCAGGTGCAAAAGCTAGAGGAGTTGCCAAAACCGAAGGAAATGATGGTGACGACAGCAGACCTGTACCACGAAGGTGAATCTCCTCAGTACGAACAGCTACAAGAGCCTCCAACAGACTCACTCAAGGGTGACGAGCCAGTAACTGAGCACGAGTTTGCTCAAACTCAGCCTGGAGACATGTCAAAAAGTCGTATATGCGGTGAAGCTCCAGGTGAGACTGCTGACGTTGATAGCACTGATAAGTGTGGCAAACATCTAGCCCTAATGAGTCAATCTGACGCCATATCATGGATAGCTGAGCATATAACTCATCCACAGTAGCATCTCCCTACTGCAGCAATTGCTCCTAACGCACAATAGCAAGATACAAGGAGTCACCATATGGCTCGTAGCGATTACGTAGATGCGCCGACATCGCCTGTGCGGAAGCCAAGTCAACCGCATCACCGGTGAAATGCACCTCCATGCTAGCAACCAGAATAGTAGAGGCACGAGCATCTTCATCGATCCATATCTTGTAAGCAGCGTACTGAGTCTGAAAAGTCTTCATGGCATCCTCAAAAGCCTCAGATGTCTTTGTACGAGCCCTTTTGAAAGCATCCTTTGGGAGTACAATCTTAACAGGGGGAGTAGGGCGAGGCGGACAAGGCAATTCACTAGTAAGAAGCTCCCAAAGACGCTAACCACGCATGTGGAGGTGCATGTGTTGGAACCAGTCCCGATAATTGAGACCATCGAAGATTACCAGGTAGCGAGGAACAGAAATGGTGCTTGAAAAGGACAATATTTTCTCTCTTTTTCTTTATTTCTTTTCCTTTTCCTTTTTTGCTTTTGCTTTGCTTTGCTTTCTCTCTCTCAGTCGGTCAACAGAACGAGCTGACGCTTGGTCGGTCAAGGTCACAACCTACCAAAGGAGGAGGGAGCGGAGCAGTCTGGCGGGCGGTGACCCTGGCGACTGTGGCTCCGGCGTTGGCGAAAGGTCCACCCAAGCGGCGGCGACGGCGGAAGGCCAACCCCAGCGGCATCGTCAATGGAAGCATTTCGAGTGGCGTTGTCAGTGGAAAGATCCTGAGCAACGAAGAGGAGCGACCTCACAAGACTAGCCGCGGTGACAACTCCGGCGGCTTGTAGATCGAAAGGCCGCGACGGAAGAGCAGCAGCCTCGTCGGCAAGGGGGGAGGCTGCGGCGAACGGCCTGGCTCCAGATGACGTAGGGGCCACGACGCGCGACGTCAAGGCAGAAGAAGAAGCACGGTGGTGAAAACAAGGCGGGCGTTGGCCAAAAACAGGTCACGGCGGCGAAAACCTGGCAAGCAACGATGAGCGCAGAGGTGGCAAAACCAGATGGCGGCTGGAGAGACGAACTAGCGGCAACGGTAACTTGGCACAAAACCCTAGGTAGGCTCTAATACCATGTTATGAATAGTGCTTGTATTCATAATAAGGCCAATGAGCTAGTATATATACACGTACAGGTATGACATATATGCAGAAAATTCCTCACACAATAGGATAAATACACAGCTATATAATACATATCTAACACAACTATCATCCATGTATGATTGATAATAGACATCTTTGCCAATAGGACATAAGTGTACCACTTATTCTGACAAAATGCATCAAATTCCAACCTTAAATTACCTAAAAAATTGCTAGCTCCAGTGGCTTAGCTTTAAAAACTAATAAGCAGTTACTTGTGCTTAAAAATAAAAGTCGGTTGTTAAACCACACGATATTTTTTGTGTACATATCCTAAGAATATGTACATACTTCATATTCCGGTGTACGGTCGACCCATGGATTTGGTAATTTAGGGTATGAAGCATTTAGAAATTGCCTAGCTTAATATTTGATCAACATTATGATCTGTGGAATTTTATTTTATTTTTTTAATGCTCCATGTGGCAGCGAGAAGCCAGCACACTGGGAGTTCTTTCTCATGGATAATACTGTAACGCCCCCATTTTTGAGGGAACAGGGGCGTCACTAATCCGCAACCACCCAGGAGTTTGATTGTGGACCGAACAAGTATCATGCCTGCTTACGAACATTTAAGAAGAGTTAGCTTGATTGAAATAAGACCTAACGGTCAATTTTAACAAAACAACGGGCGTACAAGTCCAAAGTACTTACGTTGCAGAAGAATTGGAAGAGCACCACAGGAAAGCCTGAGTGCAGTCGTAATTCTAACACGAAACCTTGAATTGCCTTCTTTTCTTCTGGTATCTGTTGGGGGTCTAGGGAAGAGACGGCGGACATTTGTTCCCCCCTTCTCGCCTCTCCAATCCGACAGAGAGAGGGAGGGAGCCATTTTGCCTACTCTTTGCAGCCAAGAACCATTTTTCCAATTTTTTTGCGGATTTTTTTTTCACATTTCCGGGTCTTTTGGTTGATTCCCCTATACGGGTTTTGTTCTTTACGTCTCCGGTATTCTCCCAATTTAGTGATTTAGAGAATCACAGCTTCTTGATTGAGGATTTGAAACATTGGTATGCTCTAAATACATTCTTCTTTGAATCTGAACAATCTGGTGTGCATATGAAACCCGTAATGTAACATCGGTGCAATTCTTTTGCAGGAAAGATTGGATCCTGTTCTCCAATTGGTAGAAAGATTGAGTTCTTGCGATCTATCTGTTCCAACATTGGCATGTGAAAAAGAAAATCCTGTCTTGATCTTGGCTGAGAGCAACGTGGTAGTTGCAGACTCTTGCCACATTGGTGAAATTTTCTTGGGTAAAAGACTCGTCTTCTTGAACCAAACGGTGGCATGAGTGACCAAGATTGTACGATTGTTGTTTCCTCATTAACAACGTGGTGTGATTTGAGTATCTTTGTGCCGCATTAATGGGAACTTCATAGGAAAGATCGGATTTTTAAACAACCTATGTCGTGGATCACCGGCAATCTTTCACCGCCGGCAAACTCTCAAAATGCGTACTCACGAACACAATGAACATAGGTGTTTGGTGCTGCTAAAACGGGGCAGCATTTTCTGAAATATTGCTTGCTTATTTAAAGGAAAACTACAAACTAAAGATGTCAGTTACTCTTCCCATAATGCACGGCAGGAATGCATAACTGAAGCTAACGCATAACTGAAGCTAAATACAGACGGTGAACTCCTTAAAGACATAATTAAAAACAACATACTCCACTACTAACGGAAACAATAAAACAGAAAACAATGAGACGCTTGAAAGACAATGAAACGCTGGAAAACGATGAGACGCTGGAGTAGACGATGAGACACTGGAGTAGCTTCAACAACCTACATGCAAATTGGGGGTGCATTAATACTTCATGGCTGCGAAAGCTCGTGCAAGGTCGCGGGACTTTTGGCGGCAATTCTGGTCCGTAATGTGCCATGCCTTCAGCGAGTGCTGCCTGATCATAATGCTCTTTGTCACTGCCGTGGTGTCGTATACGGCGACAAGGTTCGCACGCATCTGCAGGCTCCGGTCACCATGTATGCTGTGCTCACGATTGCATGGGGTCCTACATGGCAAGGCCCGGTTCTCCGACGAACTGGTATGTGCTGCACACAGGTTGGAGATCTCGCATTTGTCATATTGCCAGAGTCACAACAAGCTGGCGCACCCTGATGAGCTATGTGAAAGGTGCCTCCGTTCATGTGTTGGATTGGTTGGTAAGCCTGGTAACCTGACAAACGTGAGCGTTAAGGAGAAGGTGAATTCTCGGTTGAGGTGTAAGCATACACAGCTATGTTCTTGTTGTTCAGAGCCGTTCAAGAAGGCACGCAATGTACATAGGATATCTGAGCATGTAAATGACAGGGTTCCAGATAATGACATGAGCAAAATGAAGGAGAGGTGTAGCCATGGCAAGTGCTGGCCATTCTTCTTATGAAGGATTTGACCACTTGCCTTATGGAGGTTATAGAAAGCTAAAGGTCCGCTGTGATTCTGAGTCTGAGATCCATGTCTCAGAAAACGATGATGATGGCAATGCAATGCAATGCCTCATGAAGCTAGACAGCGAACCAAAGACATCCCATGTCATGGTGTGCAGCTGCAACCTATGATCACCAGTGCCAACTCCTTGTCCACCCATCCTTCTGAGAATGCCGTTCTGGCAAAGCTGATGGATACCACTCCTCTAGTGCCATTGAATACTGCAACAGGTACTGACAATCAGCCTAGTGGCACCAAGCTTGGAAATACTGCAAAATCTTCAGATCCTGCTATTGGGCATGGTTTGGACTTTGGAGGAAATCAACTGGAGTCAGGTCAATGTGAGTAACAGCAATCATGATGTGCGGTTGAAGGCTATGCCTGAACAAGTTTGTGAAGAGCTTCCAAGAGATAAAAGTATGTATCATTATCCAAAATGCTATAATCTTTATCTAACTTAACTATTTCTGAGTATGTCAAATTTGTACTGTAGCTTTTCTGGTTGGTATTGAGGAAATTGGCGATTCGGAGGGTGTTTCAGGAAGCCCTGATGAGGAAGGTACAAAGGGTTTTTCTGGTCCCACATATGCGGGAACCAGTTCAACTGCAGACGCTCATATCAACCGCAACAACAGCATGAAAAATGCTTCTGGTGGTAGAGGCAACCTTCAATCTCCTTGTTGGTCTGAAATAATATCCGCCAAGGTTACCAATTCAAGAACTCAGGAAGAAGTGAAGACATTCCTGACCCAGTTGTCTTCTGCACGAGGCTTTGATGGTCCTTGGAGTGAGGTGACTACTAGCCCCAGAATCAGCATACAGATTGATGAGTACTAACAATCTGATGACACCGGCAGCAGACAGTTTCTTGAGAGGAACAACTCAAATCTGGAACCATTTGATGTCCATGTCACTAGTGAAGATGAAGGTGAAAGATCCCTTGAGTGCCTGAATCAGAAGGTTGAGCTTGACAAGAAAAAAAATGAGTATCCTTTATAAGGAGCTTGAGGCAGAACGGAGTGCTTCAGCGGTGGTAGCTAGTGAAGCGATGGCTATGATCAACAGGTTGCAGGAAGAAAAGGCTGCAATGAACATGGAGGCACTGCAGTACCTCAGGATGATGGAAGAGCAGGCTGATCATGACCAAGAAGCAATTGAAAAGCTAAATGACTTGCTTACAGAAAGGGAGAGAGAAATGCTTGACCTGGAAGCTGAACTTGAGAATTATCGGAGCATGCTGTGCAATGAACCATTTGATGTCGGAAAATGTAATGCTGTGGATGGAGATATGGCATTTGAAGTTTTGGATGGTTCAGATTTCATGAGAAACTTCAAATTTAAGGCACTTGTAGCAGATCAGAAGTTTCTCAGGCAGATATTCTCTTAAATTATAGCAATTGTGGGGTACAATGTGTTCAGGAGATAAGTAGCCATTTGCGAGAGCTGCAAAGAATCATCACTGAACAAAGAGAGATGACAGTTTTATGAGCTCAAAATTATTCAGAATTATTCTGAAGGTAATAATAGACCATTGTTGTAGTTCATCTGTTAGCAATGAGTAATTACTTTCAACGTTTGAGTACATGTTGTGTAAAACGAAAATGTATAGTATAGCTAACATGATGCATATCAATATAGGTTGATGCTCAGGAGGCCTTATGCATTGCAACAGGTCCTCCAAATGTATTGCAAATACCTGCTGAAGCTGTAGCCTTAGATTCATTTTCCATCAAATTAGCTTCAGAATCATTGATCTCACACAGGACACAGCTCACCAAATTTTCAGAGGGGTGTTTTTCAGTCACTTGCTGCTGTTTCATTGGATGCTGGTTATTATTTGACTCTTTTCTTTCCAATCTACAGTAAAAAACTCTCATCAACTATATCGAATCAGCACAATTCTTTGAATCTACACTTTCTTTGCTGTATATGTTCCAAAATAACCTTTAATCTTAATCTGAATTTCTGTATCATATCCCAATGGAATATGTAAAGTGTACTGTAGCTTATTGTCTGACAACAGAGTTATTCTTTACTAGTTATGAAATGTTCAAAGGCCGCGTGTGTCATGTAGTTTATTGACATGTTATGTTTTACAGTCTAGAGATTCTGATCCAATCTCTTTCTCGATTGCTGCTGTTGATTGTTACAGCACCGTGATGGTAACTTCATGGTGGAATGACGATCCAGCTCGGAGATTTTGACAGATCATGAAATTGTGTTCTTGTTAAACACGGGGTCGCACAGATCATACACACTCCGAACCTGTCCAAGGCGATTTTGAATTTCTCATTCGTCATGGCCGGGGTAATGGAAGTTGTCCCCCTTGCTTTGTTCCATTACTTACACAGTGTGTCCCGGGGCGTAGTTAACTACCGGGATCCTGTATACCAATCTGGTTATTGTTTTTAGGAGCAAGTTTGTCGACGTAATTAAAGTTTCCGGCTCTTGCCGAGATCAGGAGTTGAGCTAGTAAACCAGCTATTGTTAGATTAGTGATTTCGTCAAATGAGTTCACTCTTGTTACTGCACCTGGGATGCATGTTTTGCAGCCCAACCAAATCCACCATTTACGAAATGTGAAATAGAGGGAACCTATTTGGTGCCTGGCCAGAACAGATCGCTTGGGATCCTGAAATTTCCATGACAAGCTGCTACAGGCATACTGATCGTAAGCTTACACTAGCCAAGTTATGTTTGCAGTTTGCAAAATTGCCAGAAATCAAACCAGCAGATACAAGATGCACCAGTGTGTAGTGCAGTGCCTGCATAATCTGCAGATAAAGCCAACAGCAACCAAATGCGCGTCCGACAAGACCAACACCACGCCTGCACGACGTCGGCCGAGCGGCACTGCCGAAGACCAATACCGCCGAACTCGCCGCTTGCGGAATGGCTCATTAACATGGAAATGCTAACTAATATCGTGCAGCTTGCACGCATGCACCCGTGCCGTGCAGCGCCGCGGCTCGTCACCTAGCCCACACCCACTACGCCGGCGCCTGGCAGTTTGTGGCAGGGCGCAACGTGCCTCCGCCCGCGCGTGGCATCCACCGTCCGGACGGAGCGGCAGAGGCCGGGTGGTAGGCTGCGTCCATGCATGCGCGCCTTCTGCACCACGCCACGCCTAAGGCTGAAAACAAGCTGAGCTGAGCCGGCTCGAGCCAGGCTCACCCGAGCTCATCTGGAGATGTGGCTCGACTCAGCTCGTTCAGGAAAGGAGCTAAAAGCCCAGCTCAGATTGACTCATTTCCTCGCTCGAATCGGCTCACGAGCCGCACAAGCTGTGACCCTTGGATAAAGAAGTATAACAATTGAAGCATCAATTATATCAGTTTCTGCTTGAACATTTTTGCTACTAGGTAACAGATTTAGGCATTCCCTTGCCTTCCAAATCTGCAAATGAATGTACAATCCATGCTAGCATTAATCAGCGATGAGATAACAAATCAGTATTTGTATGACAAATGATTTAGTGACATTAACTCATTTCGTTGCAGGACAAAGTTGAAGCCAAGAAGAAATACTCCCTTGCAGCTTAGATCACAAGATTTTCAGCCTTTTCTATGGACAAAGAAAATGCACTTGTTCCTCCAAGACAGTTCCTAGCTAGCGAAAATTTACCAGCTTTTAGAAGCCCTCTAATAAATTCCACCAGCATATATTCTGAATCAAGAAAAGGAAATGCCTTTTCTTATCTTGGAAGAGTTTTAAATCACGCCACATGTTAGCCCACTCATTGTCTGATGGAATAGGTTGACATCTGCCAAATTTTGACAGGAGCAGCCGTATAAGTTGCTTTACATTCTTCTGATGCAAGTGAGCGCTAAGGAAGAAATGTGTTTGGCTTTGGGACCTACCAAAATAGGACATGAGCGTGCCCATGAGCCTCCCCGAGCACTGCGCCCTGCACCGCCCCACGGCTGTGGTCACTGCCGCCTCGATGTGGGTGGGCTGCTTTGCCATTCACGCGCTGAACCCTGCCTCCAGTGCCTTCACGTGCCCGCTCCACTCCTCCAGGGGTTGCCATCACGCCCCTGCGCCGCAACTGACGATGACGAGGAGGGGAGCACAGTGAGGGAGATAACACGGGGATGGGACCTGGGCCCAGCGGCGCGGTGTGAGGGGCGGACGGTGCGGTGGACGGCGCGTGCGGCGCGGTGGACGGAGCGGGCGGCGTTGTGGGTGGGGCGAGTGGCACGGTGGGAGAGGCGGACGGTGCATGGACGGTACGTGCGGCGCGGTCGACGGAGTGGGCGGCGCGGTGGGTGGGGCGAGCAGCGCAGTGGGAGCACATGGCAGCGGGGGGCGAGCACACCGTAGCGAGGGGGTGGGGGAGCACGGGGCCATAGGGATGGGGATTTATGGGACGCAAGTCATGCAACGCCGACGCAAGTGGGGCGCTGGGCCGATTGCTGTTAACACAAGCCAAAATAGCTTGCGAGTCAGCTCACAAGCGGCTCGATCTTGACTCAATTTTTTACGGGCTGCAAATTAGACTTAGCTCAGCTCAAAATTTCAGAGCTCAAGCCAAACCAGTTCGGCTCGATTTTTTACAGGCTGCAAATTAGCCCTAGCTCAGCTCAAAATTTTACGAGCTCAAACCAAACCAGCTCGGCTCGTAACGAGCTTGAGTTGAGCCGCAAGCTATTTTTCCACCCTAGTCATGCCCGATCGACCTCACCGTCCACGCCCCAAGTGGATGGCGCCGCTGCGGCCGATCCTTGCGTACAGAACGCCTGCCCGACATCCCGAGCTCTAGCTCTTGCTTCGAGTCGACTTCAATTGGCATGAGCAAATCTGTTTCGTGCAGGATGAAGAACCTACAGATCATCATAAACCCACGACTTATTGCTGGCTGCTAACGCTACTGCTGCAACTACACGAAAGACCTTATGTTTACGACAAAACCAAGTTCGGTGTCAGGACACCAGTAGGTGGTAGTAACCACACAAAAACCTCAACGACGAGTTGAAAATAGCGTGGTTAGTTAAGGAGACACTGCGAAGCATCAAAACTTTCTCAAGTTAGAGCAAAAATTGAGATATTCCATGAGAGACCGCCGCTGTACAGCTATCAATAGCTGCCACAACAACATAAAAAAAATAGCTTTCCCTGGAGACCAGCCTCCAGCTATCATTCATCACCCGAAAACAGCCCGATGATCTCGTAAAAGAATCTATATGAACGACAAAAAAACAGCATCTACTATTCAGTATGGGATTATGCCTGGACAGTGCTTCGCTCTGACACTGCCTCGAACATAGACAGAAGGTGGGAAACCACACTGCAAATAGGAACATTCACAAGGCGGTCACTGAAACCATTAATTGCCGTCTTGGAGAGGACTAAAACTTCAGGACAGACTGAGCTTCCTTCGATCAACTCGCTCCATGCTGCGTCTTCCTCGTTGAGGTTGGATTCTCGCAAGAGTTGTAACACTTTATCTAGGTGAGCAACATTCCTACCTGCTCCACAGCCAGTGGCGGTTGCAGCACCCACAGCATTTGCTAGTGCTAATGTGCTAATCGCTGGCAAGTTGTGGAGGAACCCGAAAGCTATAGCTGCAGTAAAGCTATCTCCACATCCAACCGTGTCCACAACGTCAATCTAATGGAGATACAGAGCATAGTGAATACTAAGAATGTGACAGTTCAGGCAAATAACTTTGATTAAGAATGTGACAGTTCAGGCAAATAACTTTAATTAAGAATGTGACAGTTCAGGCAAATAACTTTGATTACTTTCGACGCACTTCACAAACAAAGATCCTTTATCAGCATAGTAAGTACCTTAAAAGAAGGTGCACAGGAAACAGCACTTCCAGTGATCATGATGGATCCTTTCGAACCCATTTTGATGACAACCCACTTTGTGCGGATCCCCCTCTTTAGCAACTCTTGACCTGCCTGAATTGGGTTTCTGATGTTCGTTAGGGACTCAGCCTGTCAAACCAATAAACAGCAATACTAGAGAAATGAGGCAAAACCCAAGAATAAATAAACAACACTGATGTCACTGTGCTCTAAGTCAGCCCAGATTCAGCAAATAAAATATTTACAAAAACACATTTGTGTTTGGCAGTGCGGCACCTTTTAATCTTATTTTGGGATAAATGTTTGCATTTTTTTTATCTAATCATTGGGGAAAAGCAAAACTATATACGAAAAATTCAAGATCTGCCAACCAGAATATCATTGTTTTCAGAAAGGCATGCACAGCTTATATATTATTGATCATCAACAATAGGGATGCACAGGGAATTACAACCATGAGTAGGAAAAATCTGGAACCCTACCAACCACAAAAGATTTCACGAAAATTATGTCATTTATAATTAATTTGCTTTTACTAGTGAAGCCTGTCAAGCAAAAGAATAAGACTACAAGATATCTATTGCACTGAATATATGAATATATTACCATTCTTCTGTAAACAGAAGTTACATGCGATTTTTCAAGAAATCAGCATAGAGCTAGAATATATAACAGGTGGCCAAGTGGCATAGATAACAAAAAAGTAAATCACACATAATCCAGCAAACCCATCCAACTATAGGGCTTGTATGTAAGTCAACTAACCTCATCTGATGTCAAAAGGAGAACATCACTGAGCTTCAGAGAGTGCTCAAGTGCTCTCTGTTCATCCAGGGTCCCGTGTAACAGAGATTTTCCGCGGGGCCCAGGATCAAAGAACATTGCTGTTCCCGCATCAATTGCACAATCAATAGCAGACGCGATCACATCAGGGAAAAATTCATCAAAAGCATAGCCATTGCAAAACAATATTTTGGAGTGATGAATAGCTATCTTGGTTTCTGCTGGAAGTTTTCGTATCCAACTAAAAGCTGGCTCTTCACTAAAGTCCGCACGGCTGACATCGCAAAGAAAGAAACACTGATAAATAATAATGCAGATCACATCAACAAGAATATTAGCTAATCTAAATTTTAATATCATAATGAAAACATGAAGAGGAGTGCATGAGAACTGTAAAGTTCTAACCTGCAAAATCCATGTGTCTGAAATGGGTCTACAAGAACCCAACATAGAAGCGTCTCATAGGCTTGTCGGCATGCACTAGCATCAGTATTTTCAAGCATCCCAACAACATTAATGCCCTCCGCCTCAAGCACATCAAGAAGAAACTTTCCATAAACTTCCTCTCCTACATGCCCCAGTGTGGAACAGCGAAGCCCAAGCCTAGCTGCAGCAAAGGCCAAGTTGCAGTTCCCACCAGCCTCCCAAAATTTCTATTCAAGTGATAAAAAGGCAAAATGTTCAGAACAGCTAACAATGGGATGTTCCATAATCAATCATCAATCATGGTGTTATCAATTTATTATAGAGTATTACTAATGAAGAATGAAACATCAATCATCAATCGTAGTGTTACCAATTTATCATAGAGTATTGCCCGATTCTCCACATTCCCCCAAGCAGATTAACATTGGAAGAAACAATACACCAAAAACACAACGACACACTTTGATGATCCATTTCTGGAAACCACCATACACAGACCGACCAATCTACCAAACAGACCGCATAAGTTGTTGGTTTCTGCTCTGTCTTCAGCTGTTCACATCTGGTTTCATTCCAGACTTCCAGATACTCATCCGCAGCAAATTGCCATTGCAAATTCCTGTTTTTGTCACAACACAACAAACACAGCCGCTAATGGAATGTCTACAATTCTACATCTCATCTTTCAGTTCTCACAGAAAGCAACCTTTCCTCCATCCACCCAGTCTACCGCTAAATACAACTAAGAAACAACCACATAAAGCAAAAAGGCTGTAAATTTTCCAGCTGTTGCACAAGCAATTAGAACCAAAACAGTGACCCTAAAGGTCAAGCTCCCACATTTATCCGGCTCCACCGTATCTAATGCTAAGGCCCGGTTTGGCACGGCTCCACTTCACAAGTGGAGCTGTTTTTTTTTGACTTCACAAGTGGAGCTAGGTGAAGCTACTTTTTTCAGCTCCACCCAAGGAGCTACTTTTGTCTCAGCAGGTTTTAAGGGACTCCTTGGGTGGAGCTATTTTGTTGTACCCTATTTGGCACAAAACGGCTCCAAACAGCTCCAAGAGCCGGTGGTGGAGCTGTGCCAAACGGGGCCTAAATCCAATCAATTTGGCCCTAATTGCCAATCACGGCACAACAATTTGGGAGCAAACCAGAGCCTCCCGCACCCCAACAAGTAAATGGAGTCGACCTCAACCTGGTCGGGCGGCGAGGCGGCGAGGCGCTCCATGTAGGCCTTCCGCTCCTCTACCTGCGCCGGCGGGAGGCGAGGCACGCTGAGCACGACGTCGACGCAGAGGTTGCCGAGCGTGGAGAGGTCCGTCTCCTTCCCCTCCCCGCCCTCCGGCGGCGGCCGCCTCCTGGCCTCGTTGACGGCGACAGCGGCGGCGCGCGGCCGGGCCCCGACGGCGAGGAGGCGGCGCGGAGGGAGGTGGAGGACGGGCTGCGGCGGGTGGCGCCGTGGGAGCGGGAGCGGGGTGCGGGCGACGGAGGCGGGGTGCGGGTGAGGATTTAGGGTTTGGAGAGCCATTGGAGAGGGGAAGGGAGAGAGGTCGAGGTGGTGGGAGGAGGAGGCGAAGTGTCAAGCGAGAGGGAGGGAACCGCAAAATTGGAAAGGATCTGTTGCGCCGATGCGATCATGTATTCATGTATATGAAACAATTGAAAGTTGCATCATGTGGAACACTTTCTTCGTTGCCTTCCAAGCCGAATCCATTCGATTAGTAAAAGTAATTGCAACATGGATCAGCTTAATAAAATGGTATGTACGTGTTGTGTGTTCTCGAATAGATAAACAGTTGTGTTCCCATGCTAATTTCTGACGATTTATTTAACAGCTCTTTGTATTATAACATCAGCCACAACTTTCTTTTGACGTTCCCATGCTGATTCAGTAATTTGGATTCAATTGATATTAATAGGGTTGTCCGCGTATTTGTGTCACTAAATCTGTTTTTAAAGTTTATAGTATTAAATGATATATTTAGATGTTTGAGAATATATTTATGTATCTTGTAGGCTGTTTAGATTTTTAAGACATCTTAAACATTGAAAATGGTATTAGAAGCTTGAAGGAAAATACAACATGATAAACGTAATTGAAATTATAAGTTTTAATGGAAGAAAATAATTGAGCATAATAAGTTATTGAAGTTTTTAGAAATGTAACCACTTTTCATCATACATAGATTATGTAGTCGCATACCCCTATTATTCCTCCATTAGTTACTCTTTTTTTTTAAAGTATGCATGTATATGTATTTCTATTTAATATCAAGTAATATATTGATTAGCAAGCCCAATTCTTGATTAATCCCTCCAAGCTACTACCCCTTATAATGTAATACTCAACCACATAGTTATTTTCTATTTCTTTCCAATTATTGCTTAACACTGTCATTGCGACATCAAACACGCATATATGTGCAGCCATCGCTGATCCCTACCGGGGACACCCATCACTTTGGCTGCGATCAAATTGGCTTATGAACAGTGCTCATGGCTTATTTGGCACTATTCATAAGTTTCGTCTTTTTCTGAAATTTTAGTTTTTTGTTGAGCTTTTTTGCCGGTTCATTTTTTTCCCGTATTCGTTTGTATTATACGTAATGGGCTAACATATTTTTTTATTTTTAAATTTTTTTAAATTTAATTATGCAAAATAAGCCTCTGTCAGGTACAGTACTTTTTTCAGCTAGCTACAGTGTTTTCAGCCATAAGCCACAGACTTTTAAGCCAAAACGATCACCACCTTTATCTTCGGTGGCCCCGAGTCTATTCCCTACGGCTATGCTATCTTTACTTTGAGCTTTTTGCTCCTTTGTTTCTGTATGTCTGTGTTTCTATTCGTATAGATGCATACACACACATATACATGATGTTTATATGTGTTCGATGTCCTCTTCTCCTATGTCAGTCGCTCTTCTTCTTCGATGTAAGTTAACTCAACGCTTTCTTCTTTGACGTTGGCCAACTCAAAGTTGTAGCTTCCTCACTAACCACAACGACTTCTCATCTTTACTAATATCATCATGTTTGCTTTAGTCGTTATCTAATGATATGGAGAATCTTCTCGTCGTCGCTAGTTACGTCATGCCCTCACCAACGATGGTACACTCTTAGCTACCCAGTGGCTCCATGTTGTCCATAACCTGTTTTCAATGAAAAAGCTTCATCTCTTCTATGCTAGGGCTTCACCATGATTGAGATCCTTATGCCACTGACTTCTTCAACAACGGCGACACTTATCGCTCGTCGTCATGGCCCTTGGCTTCTTTGTCTCTGGCCTTTCTCTTCAATAGCTCCAGCAAGCAATATGATATTGTCCTTATCTCTATCGTTGCCTCAGCTGTTCGCTTCCTCATTGGTTAATGTCTTCTTGCAAGACAAATTGACGCTAACTGCACTCTTTTGTGGTCTCCTCCGATATCATTCGTGCTATCATTGTTATAATTTTTATTTTTATTCATCCAAATTTTAGTTATTTAGGGATTTTTCTTTGGAACTGCATGAAAATTCTTTTATTTTTATTTTGAATTTCAGTTATGTTTAGTTGGGATTCATATACAAATTCAATTGCTAATTTTCCTTTATTTTTATTCCAAATTATAGTTATTTAGGGATTTTACTTTAGAATTATATCAAAATCGAATTGCTAATTTATTTTATTTATTCAAAATTTTAATTATTTTTAATTGGAACTCATATACAAATCCAATTGCTATTTTTATTTAATATTTATTCTAAATTATATTTATTTAAGGATTTTACTTCAGAGTCAATATGGAAATCAAATTACAAAAAATATTTTATTTTTATTCTGAATTTCAATTATTTTTCTGGAATTCGTGTACAAACAATTGCTAATTTTTCTTTAATTTTTATTTTAAATTATATTTATTTAGTGATTTTACTTTAGAATGCGTATTGAAATTGAATTGCTAATTTTGTTTTATTTGTTATTTTCAATTTCATTTATTTTTGGTTGCAATTCATGTACAAATCCATTTCTACTTGTTTTGCTTATTTTTATTCCAAATTATATTTATTTATGGATTTTATTTTGGAATTCGTATGGAAATCTTCTAAGCTTTAATTATTTTTGGATTGTACTTATACATGTACTTTTTATTTTAATCTAGACCGTTATAATCTGTACCTATCACAATCAACGGTATAGATCCTTTTCTTTTTCTACTGATTAAAGTTAGAATTTCTAGTTCTTAAAAGCGAATGTGGTGCCATTTTTTCTCTTAATAATATAATAGATAGATTTAGAATATTACTTGGATTTAGAATATTACTTGGGAGAACCGGAGCACTTTTCAGGCGCTCACTACTCTCTCCAGATCGGGAATATACACCTTTCACATCGTGGTGTTGCTTTTTTCTACCAAATTGTGATATGCTAAAGCAATGGTCAAAAGGCAGGAGGAATCTCGTTCCATGCTGTATTCTAACTTAATGGTTCATAGAATCATATCATCTGGGATTGTCTCTTGTTGCCAAGTTGGTGCCGCAGGCACAAACTTGAACAAAAAGATCAAGCGAGGACCTCCCACGATAGATTATGATTTACGCAGGACTATCTTGTTGTTGTCGTTGACTTCGCAGGAGTACCTGGTTTCTAAAAAAACAAAGTAGGGCTTATTTTTTAGAGGAAAATGAAATGGACATGCATGGAGCTATATATTGGGCCGCCTACCGAGCAAAATATGGGCTTGTTCGTTTTGGCTGCGGCTTGTGACTTTTGGACTGTTTGTATGAAAGATTACAGAGTAACAGAAACTCACGTGTGGTTTTTGTCGATATAAATAAAGTCAGTAAAGTATGTACTATAATTAACTAATAGATCCTATCTTAAAAAATGTTCCGTTTAAAGGTTAGTTCCTGTAAAAAAGTCGAAAAATAGTTTTTAAAAGCCGAAAAGAACAGGATATAACAGGAAAAAGTCTGCAAAGTGTGCCGCCCATCTCCGGAGCATGATCTATCTTTCCTCTCATGGCCCGCAACCCGTTTATTTTCTCGCGGCCCAGCACCTCCGCGCGCAGGCCCATGTTCACAATCCATCCGTCTGCCGCGCGCGCGGCCCATGTTCACGTGCGGACTGCTCACTGCCGCTCAAACTTCAGCTTCTGTCTTCTCACTTTATGTTTTTCGTCTTTTTTTATTTTTAGCATTTTTAGGTTTTTTTCTTTTATTCCCTTAGATTATACGTGCTGTAATAATATTTTTTTATTTTTATATTTAATTACACAGAATAAGTTAATATTAGTTATAATACAAAATAGACCATAAATTCTCACTTATAAGCGCCTTGGAGCGCCTCTAAAAACGTTTTGGTGATTCTCGTGCCCTACTACGTACGTGACTAGACCTAACTTCCAAGCATTAACTTTTTGATGGAGATCTTCGACTCAATCGAGTCGCTGCCTCTTTCTCACAAGCTAGCAGAATTGAATAGGAAATCGAAACGATTGACCCGATCAAGCAGTCCGCGACAACGACTCATGTTTGAAGAGGACTAAACTGGCCAGACATGCGAAGTCACGTCGATCAGAATTAACGAACAGACCGAGAATTCTTCCTAAGCCTTACGTCCCCAGCAAGAACGCATGCATATATCGAGTCATTCGATCGGTTTCTGTGGATGCACACTATACGCCGGCCTTGCATGGACTGCGTAACCATGCATGCATATACATTTACGTGCGTGGCTATATTTGCTTCATATGTGACTCTTACCGTAGCATGCATCAACATATACGTGACGACTGTCTTTGAGTTTTGATAATCAGTTAATATTCAACTATTCAAACATAGAAAACGGACCGTGGAACATCGCGTACGCGCTAACGGCCTAACGATAGACCGGACAAATCTAAGGAGACTCTGAAGAATAGACGAAGCCGGCCAGGCCGGTCGATTTGTTAACCTACTACTGGCTGTTAAACACACTAAGTACTCAACAATCTATAAAAGGAAACCGACAACCCCTTGTCTTGCTACCCAGCAATTATCAAACAGGCCTCTTCGACGTGCAAGTGAACGTACATATACACCGCGTGCTAGCATTTTGTAGCAATCAAGTTTATCTAGCTAGATCGTCAAAACTAATTACACTCCAGTAGCTAGTAACGAGGCCGAAGTAAGGATTGATATGGCCTCGATCTCGGCGACGATGGTGAGGGCGGCGGTGGTGGCCGTGCTGTTGATGCAATGCTGCAATGCGATCCTCGCGGCGAGGCCGTTGTTGGATGCTGGCCGGGACGGCGGGTGGCTGGGGCAGGGCGCCGGGACGCTGATCGTGCAGGTCCTAGACAAGGGAAGCTCGGGGACG
Source organism: Dendrocalamus sinicus (assembly GCA_036346575.1). Lineage (NCBI taxonomy): Eukaryota > Viridiplantae > Streptophyta > Magnoliopsida > Poales > Poaceae > Dendrocalamus > Dendrocalamus sinicus. The sequence goes on from CM070658.1 coordinate 31,126,983, forward strand.
GGGGGAGGAACCAACCCGTGCTGCTGGCATGATCCCCGCCACCCACCCAGGCCATAAGCTACAGAGGCCGCAACTAGCAAGCCGCCCGGCAGCTTAATCTGCAATCTGGCTCGGCTTATCGATCTGTTGGCCGCCCGGCATCTGCCGTGCTATGGTCGCCGTCTTATTTATCTGTAGATGTTATGTTAACTAGCTCGTACATGTGTAGGGATTCTTCATATTTGATTTGTTTAATTAGTAGTGCTTCGAAGGGCTTCCATATGCAAGACTAATTGAGTCCTGCAGGAAGCTGTCCCCTAATCGTTGTTACTGCATCGAATATGTACTCCAGGTCCTGTAACTGAGTCGGATATATACATGCATGGTTTAGACAAATTAATTAGTGGTTTTGTTTTCAGGGTACGCACGTGTTAAAAGACAAAATTGCGGTGTGCACTCACGTACGGTTGTATTCCCACATTCTTTTTCCCCAAGGAAGAATTCAAGCTTCGGTCAAATTTTTTGTTAGGTCGATCCAGTAGCGCATGGCACCGTGTTCGTTAGCTGTGTGATCATTAGATCATGCATACTGCACCTTAAGACCTTGTTTGAAACAAAGAAATTCCATAGAAATTTTTTAGTATCTCATAAAAGACAGTTCAATTTTTGTAGGAAATATGAAAAATTCCCCGTACCATATGTGTTCCTACAAGGGAACAAAAGTAACATCCATTACCCGTGCGGCCTCAAACCCCTGACATGTCCTTCCTCGCGGCCGGTGGAGCCGCAAGCCCCTCCCGCTAGTTCCTACTCGTGTGGCTCATCACCTCGATCGCATGGACGAGGAAAAATGGCAAAGTCAGCGAGACATTGAAGTATTTTTCAAAACTGCAACCTTTGAAGTGGTTTTTATCTATATTTTTCTTAAAATTATCACAGCGGAGGCAAGCTATATACGTAGGTATGAATCTAGCTTAGGGCTAGTTTACAGTTGTGTGCTGCACTGCGCAATCTAGTTAGTTGCACGAATATTTACTAATTCTAGTAAGATTTTTTTCTATTATACATGGATTAGAAATTAAAATACTATCAGCAAATTGTTATATCTAAAAATAGAAAAAATATAAGTGCTTTTTAAAAGTCGTCTCAATGTCAAACGAAGACTTTGCTCGACTAGAGCATAAATTAAATTTGGTCAATACAACGAAGCTGGGGAGGTTTGTTCCTAGTTTATAATGCGCTGATGTGTCGAAACTAACATAAGACAATCATATGAAAGGTATATCTACTAGTCTTTTGCCATCCAAATTCATACATAGAAAGAAATTAAAGTAATATTCACGCTGTTGTGGTTACTGACCAAACAGTAAATAAAGGGACTAGTAGAGTGAGTATAGCAAAATGAACTGGCCTGGCTATTTCTTTTGCCTAGGTCCTATATATACATGGCCATAAGGTCGGATTACAATAATACCCCCTACAGTGGTGTACTATTTCAGGGATATATATGTCTTTTTACATGCCTCATTGGGCCTTTTGGCCCAGTAGGTTGAATGGATTTAGGTGGAGGCCACCTCTACAATAGTAGCCTTTCATAGTAAAGCGCTTCATCTTCAGCAGGCTGAAACCATGTCGCCAGGCCTTTTGACCCCCTTCGTCCCTTTGGCTTGTTGAGTAGTTTGGTCCATAGGTTGAGTCATGGCGATCGTGGTCGTTTGGCCGTACTGTAATGCGGGATACGTGTTCGACTGCAGTTGGTGTGTTGTGCAGCGTTGTTTCGCACTACACGGGTTCCTGAGACATGCCCAAAAATGGCGTGTGCCTTTAAAGTCAGCGTCCTTGGCGAGGCACCCCTGTACTTGGTCTTCTTCTGCCCTTACTCCATCGTCACTAATGTTGCCTGTAGCTGTCGCTTTAGCCACCGCTGCGCATTCCGTTGTGTTGTTGATGTGGTGCCCCCAAGTGCGTGTGGCGCAGTCGCTTGGTTAGCTCATCCGGTGCGAAGATGGCTCATGGTGGCAACCACCATTCCCGGCGTAGCACCGCCGACGCTTCCTCTAGTTGCGGCAGGTCATCCGGTCATGGGAGTTTGTCGGCGACCGAGGTGGAGTACGAGTTGGTGGAGTGCGACGCGTCGATTGCCAACAAGCGGTGGAAGGCGGCAAAGAAGGTGAATGATGTCTGCACGAATGTGCTGGGGCCGACTTTGGTGACCGAAGAGCTGATTCGGTCATTGGTGCATGACGGGAAGATTTCGGGACACGAGGCAGTTTGCCTACCCTCTGCCGATGAGATGGAGCCTCGGCCGACGGAGTTAGAGACCGTTGTCTTCACCGCATACTTCGACGCTGGGTTTCGCATCCCTATGGCAGCCTTTGTTGGGGAGGTCCTTCGGCTGTATGGGCTAGAGCTTGCGCAGCTGACCCCCACGTGATCGTCCGACTAGTCGTCTATAGCTGGGCCTCTCGGGTGGAGACGGTGTGGCCGAGCCCAGTGCTATTCGGCTTCCTTCATGACGCCTGGTGCCAATCACAGCGGAGGCAAGCCACGAAGGTATGTATCTAGCTTAGGGCTAGTTTGCATTCTGTGCTGCACTGCACAATCTTACCGGAATATTTACTAATTGTAGTAAGATTTTTTTCTATTATACATGGGTTAAAAAATACTCTCGACTAATTGTTATATCCAAAAATAGAAAAATATAAGTGCTTTTTAAAAGTCGTCGCAATGTCAAACAAAGACTTTGCTTGACTAGAGCATAAATTAAGGTGGTGTCTAGAGAGAATTTGAATGTTTTCCATCTAGCAAATTCCAATTAAATTTGCTCCATACAATGAGGCTGGGGAGTCTTGTTCCTAGTTTTTTAAAGGTTAGATCTGTTCATGGCAATAGCAAAGCCATAATGAAAATAGAGGTGGTGCTGATATGTTAATCATACGAAATATACATCTACCAGTCATTTGCCATCCAAATTCATACATATATAGAAAGAAATCAAAGTAAAATTCATGCCAAGGCTTCTTTGCTTGAATTGCACTCTCTATGGTTCGAGGGTTGCTGCTAGTTACATTATTTGCAGGAGACATCCACACATCGAGTGGGTTTTTTGGGCTGATGGCTTATGGCTTATAGCTTAAATGTTTGAATTATGTCTGTTCGCGAGAGGTACTACGCATAGAAAAATAGTCACATGTGATTTTAATTGATACAGCTAAACTTAGTACACTTTTTACTACAATCTTCCTATTGACCCCGCTTACAAAAAACACACCATTTAAAAGCTAGTTACTATAGACAGTACAAGCATAAGCCGGCTGAAAGTCAAAAAGAACTCAGCCATCATCTTCTTCCCCCGAGTGACCAAGCCTAACTAGTCGGTGCTGAGCTGCTGCCCACTGGTCACCAAATCCTGAGACGATGGTAGGGGGTCTCAGGGTCCGGCGAGGGAGTCCATGCTTGAGCACCTACAATCACCTATGGTGGCTCTGCCCTTGTTCATGGGCAGCCCAGCTCCGCCCAATTTTTGCCAGCTTGGACCCCAATTTTTGGTTTGTCGGCCCACCCGAAGCCCAAAAAAACCAGTAGAAATACCAAATTAATTAAAAACAATATTTTAGTCTAGAAAAATAAATAATAATATTTTTATTCCAAATAATTTGAAATAAAGACTATTCTGAAAAATGATATTTTAGGCCTTTTTTTTTGGCTTGGTATGGACTTCGAGCCTTGCGTTTCAAGGTCGAGCTTTCTATTTGCCAGCCCAGCTCGACAAATGAACATGTGTAATTAAGGTTAGATACAACGCATACTGTAGGGGTGTTCGTATTGGTTTCTACTTTCAGAAGTCAGAGCCAATATAAATACTTGGCTTCTCGAAGTGGATTCACCACTCCCCTTGTTCATGTCTCGCACCGAGGATAAGGCAGGGGTCACAGACGCATCACACACCCCACTACTCTTGCTCCTGTAGAATGGACCTGTAGCTCGTGGAGCTGCTCCATCACCGACTGATCCTCTACCATTTTGTTGGACCGATGCTAGCAATTAGAGGGGGGATAGGTTAAGGACCCGAATATGCAAATCCAGGTCCTATGTGTATATTGCACTAGTTCAGAATCATGTTAGTGCACACAGTGCAACATTAATGTAACACCATCCATATGACCATACACACGAATAATTAAGAAATATATAATATTATTTAATTAACTAAGTATGATCTTATGGTCATAGTTTATATTTATTATGTCTTGCAGGGCTTAGCACTAAGAAATAAACTTGTAGCGAAAAAACCAAATGATAACTCCAGCGAAAAATAACCCATCTCAAGCCACAGGCAATCGACTGGGGTTGCTCGACCTAGCGCTTAACCTCCTTCGTAGTACTCCTCCTTGAAGAGTAGTGAAGATTCCTCTCCTTCATCAACTGAGTTGTGTTGATAGCGAGGGTGAGTACATTGAGTACTTAACAAGTTGTGCAAACAGAATACAGTATATAGGTGCAAGCTTGAACAAAGGAAATTGATAACTTGGTTTGTTTTGCAGAAAGCTAATTCAACTTGTAAACATAATAAATAAATTAAAAGTGTAATTTGAATAAAACAGATAGTAAATAAGTAACAAAGTAACAATATCTTACATAGCACAACCATCAATTTCTCAACTTTTGCTTTCCCAATTTTTAGTTATGAAAATCTACCCCTTGTATAAAATTCCCAAGCACATCTACGACCGCAGACACGGCTATTCGAATAGATTGGTTTAACAATTTACAGAGGTTATGCAAGTTTTTTCACATGATATGATCAACTCATTTTGTTGGCCAATTACACGCTTTCTTAGACGTGCAACTAAGATGATTACAACAAAAACTTTTAGAAATTTTGCCCTAGTGCTAACTCCTCCCATCAAGCTTAGACCCGGTAAGCTCACCCCAACACATGCGAGCAAGCGAGATCAACGTTGGATTTGTAAACGGTACTCCGTCCATAAGATGTAAGCTTAACCTATCGCCTAAGAAGTCAATACCAAGACTAGGTAACTCACTGAGCTAGGCCCATCCCATTTCAGGCATGTGGTTGTACAATTGTGGCTCAGTTCAATGGCGCACAAAGTTAACTTCTTCACTGACCAGAGCGATACTACCCCTATTAATTAACTATTCCGCAAGTCATCAGCTTTTCACAAATCATAAGCACACAGTTCTTTCAATCATCTCATTTTAAACCATTTATCTACCCTTGATATTAAAGTGCAACATATGCAATCAATGATAAAACGTAATGCATCAATTTGTTCACAAAGTAACTTAATAAATAGCAATGCATGCGATTTAAATGCAAAATAAATTTGATAAAAGTGGATTCAACATAATCAATGTTGCACAACTTGCCTTCAACAAAATTTTAATCTTGAACCACTTCTCTTTGCTCAACAAACGATTCGAAAAATAATTTAAAAGAAACATTGTATTCTGAGAACGGTATTTTAGCCTCTCTTTTTTTTCAGCTTGGTACGGGCTTCGAGCCTTCCTTTCAGGGCCGAGCTTTTTCGAGCCCTACCTAGCCCGACAAATGAACAGGTATAATTAAGGTTAGGTACCAGGTGTACTATTAACAAGCTTTTCGCCGTCCCAACGTGCTGTGAGTTTCAGATTGAACAATCAAGTTGTCCGTCACAAAACGGAGAAAACCAATGAAGTCGCCGCCGCTTTCTCGGAAGCTATAGTTACGTAGCTAACGGGAGAATTAAAGTCAGAACAGCAGCGGCTCACGAACTTGATCAATCAGTATGTCCGCGGAGACTAGCTCATTGAACACGACCAAATTGAAATTCGCCAAACTGACATATAACCAAGTTCTCATGCATGGATCGGTTCAAATGTCAGCGCGAGACCTTCAAAGAGACTGTGGATCAAGCCACACACGTATAGTGGCAGAGCTAGGATTTAGTTACGTTCGGACTCAGTGGTGGAATGATCTGACTAATCTAAATTAAACTATGAAAATATTATCCAGACTAAACTAAATTCACCTAGACTGCACATTGATATTTTTTCACACTTCAAATTGAAGTCTACCAGTTTGAGGTGTAGCTCCGCCCCACACGCATATACATACGAACGTTACAACTCGGTACCTACGCAAACGGCGGTCGTTGTGTTTTATTCATACTATACAACCATTCATTTCAGCGGGCACCGGTTACGACCCGTTACGATCCAGGAGACAAATATGTCAGGATCGGAGTAAAGACGTACTCCAGAATTACCTATGGAACGTATACAACACTAGTTACGTACGTTCAAGGCTAGGCATGCACATGCACTTTGTTTAGTATACTTTTATGACAGTTCGCGTACGTATCGTCTCAGCACGTACGTATATTCTACATGGACGGCTTTAATCGATCGATCTATACTGCTAGTATTTATTCAAAATTTGGAAATGGACCGCTTAAATTAAACCGCGTAGGCGCCTACCTGCGCTGGACCTGAGAAAAGTTTACTCTATAGACCTGGTCCTTGTTATACAAAAGTTTATTCTATAGACCTGGTCCTTGTTATACTCTTTTGGGTTAAACATGCGCAACGAAGTACTATAAAGGAAACCATCTTGTCTCTCTTCCAACAGCCAGTTCAGGGAATTCGACGTACGTAGTAACTACTAGCTTGCTAGCTTGCTTGTCTGCAATATTTCGACAATTTTAGCTAGCTAGTTCAAGAGACTAAGCGTATATCCTAGCAAGTAGCAACCTCGACTATGGCCTCGACGGCGACGATGCTGAGGGCGGTGCTGGTGGCCGTGCTGTTGATGCAATGCTGCAACGCTATCCTCGCGGCGAGGCTGCTTGAGGGGGACGGCGGGTGGCAGCAGGGGCAGGGCGCCACCGGGGCGCTGATCATGCAAGTCCTAAAGGGAGGAACGCCGCCAGGAACACCCAACCCGTGCACGACGGATCCCGGCCAAGCCGGCTCGGGCGGAACCTGCCATGGCTAGCTGCCCGCGGCAGCTTATAACTATGGCTGGCTTCCTCCTCTGTTGTCCTTGCGATCAGTTGCTGCGGCGATCTGGTTCCGGTTTTCGTTTATTAATTTGTAGACGTTGGGCGTTCTTGTGTGTATGTAGAGACTGTTCATTCAATTGGTTTGTTCATACTTTGTAAGTACGTGCTTCCTTGCAAAAATGGATCCTTGGAAGCAGAATAGCTAGCTTATGGTATTTAGTAGTCAATATTAGAAGATGCAATTAGTGCAATATACCAGTCTCTGACGTAGGTCTTGTAACAAACAATTCCTTCTTCAAATAAATAAAACACTACTACGAAACAGATATTTTCCCATAGTTGAAAACCGTCAACAAAATAAAATAAATCGTCAAGTTTATTTTTCTTAACACGTAACCGGCAAGCAAATCCCCTCAAAGCTAGGTGGTCGTGAAAATTCAATTTGTTTGAGGGTTAACCATCATGAAAATTATTCCTAACGGTTTTTTCTATTTTGCTGACGGTTTTTGTGAACAGTCCATAAAAAGAATTTTGTTGACAGGTATTCACAGTCAACAAAAATGAACTTGATGGTTTGTTTGCCCATCCATAAAAGAAATTTTGCTGACAAATAAGCACCACCATTAAAAATATACTTGATGGTTTTGTCCCTGTTAGTTAGCTAGTTTAGCTGATAGGAATATTACCGTCAAGGAAATTAAACCTGATGGTTTTTTGCCCGTCAGTTATCTAGTTTAGCTAATGGGACCACTACTGTCAAGGAAATTAAACCTGATGGTTTTTTGGCCGTGAGCAAATGACTTCGTGCCTGCCAACTAAATTATAATTACAGCACCCAATGCTAGCAGAAATTGTCAATTAGGCGATCACATATCACTACAATAGATATGCTTACCTATGACGAAAGCGTGGTGACATTCTACATTTTCGTAATAAATAGGCACTGTTCCATGATGAATTTTTTGCATTTCGTCATGGATATAGCCCGACGCCCATTAGACCCTAGAATTTTGTGATGAAGCCGAATATTTCATCATAAAATGACATCACAAATCATCATGGATAGCACATAGGCTGAACTATGATGTTTTGTCCTAGTTCTGTGACTATTGCACTATCGTCATATAACAACCCTACATCTATGACGACAGGAAGGCGTCACAGATAAGCACGTGGCAACTGTGACAAGGTATTTTTTGTCATAAACGAACAGAATGATGATGCCATGTCAGATGACATTGCTTATCAACCGTGGGACCCGCTTCCCAAATTTGTCAGACCACTTGTCAGTACACATATCAATTTACACTGGAAAAATGGGCGGGTGATGGCGCTCGAACTCGAGACCTCACCCATGCAGTTGCTGTGCCTTACCGTTATGCCATTGAAAGGATACTGATTAAAGGCTTCAATTTATTCTATCTATATATTTCTTACAATCTAAACTAATTCCAATAGATGGACTTATAGACTTAGCACAAATCTTTGCCCACCCCACGCCCACGTAGCTGCGATGGTCGTGCAGCGACTCCGATGGTGCACACCTGCGGCGGCCACGCCCGCCAGCTGCTCCGCCCACCAGCCGTGCTGCTCCACACCAACCACACCTGCGTTGCGCCGCTCCACTAGTAGCTCCGCCCTCGACGGCCACACCCGCCTACTCCTCCCACCAGCCGCATCACTTCGCTCCGCCAGCTTCTCCCACCAGTGACCCGCCATCCTCAGGAGATCCTCACGGATTTGCTACTGTAGGGCTGCGCTAGTACCTCAACTTTTTGGGACACACAAGGATCCTCTACAAGGGGCACGTTGCATTTGCAAGGGGCATTTGAAGAGGCAGCTTATTGTGAGACAATGTGGAGGTCACCCTATGGTTGTGATGACTAATTGACCTTTGGATTAGATTTTGAGTAGAGGTTGAGTTTGGTTTTTGAGGTTTGGCTCTCTATCTGTGAGGCTTTACAACCTTGTTCTCTACGACCTCTGCTGTATGCTCTACGACTTTTGCTCGTTCGATTTGGTGGTCGGCAGAGGTTGTCGGTAGAGCACTTACGACCATGTGGTCGTAGGTCATATTTCATCTGGGTAGTCGGCTGAAGCCTTTCGACTTGGTGGTCGGCAGTTAGCCTTACGACCATGTGGTCGTAGTCGGTGTTACGACTTGATGGTCGTAGGCAGTTTTACGACTTTGAAGTCGGTAGGCTCTACGACTTCTGGCTTTATGACTTGGTGGTTGCAGTCTGGCTTTACGTCTTGGTAGTCACAGAAACTTTTACGACTTGCTGGTTGGTAGTCGGTGTTACAACTTGGGGGTCGGCTGGGGTCTTACGACTTGGTTGTCGGCAGAGGCCCGTACGACTAAGTGGCTTTCACGACTTGGTGGTCGGCGGAGAGTTTTATGACTTTGTGGTCGACAAGTGCTCCTACAACTTGGTAGTCGTAGCCTGCAGCTGATGGTCATAGCTCTGCTTGGTTTGTAATCGATAGTCGTAAGTTGTAGCGACCAGTTGCTATGAGTGGTAGTCATTGTGTGCAGTGGTCGTAGCGCTCTGCCTATGTAAGTGATAGTCATAGACTAGCTAGCGATCGATGGTCGTAGCTGAGGTGCTCGATAGTCGTAGCCTTTGCTCTGTGGAAGTCGTAGGTCGTAGCGACCTGGTTGGGTAAGTCATAGCCGAGGTGAGCGATAGCCGTAGCGCTCTGATCGATAGTCGTAGCTTGTGTCTCGATGGTCGTGGCAAGCTGTTTGATGGTCATAGCGGTCTTCTGTGTGGTCGTAGGCTGTTGGAAGGTTCTTGTGGGCTCGAGTACTTCTTTGTCTTGTGCAACAGAGTGGTCGTAGGTTGTTTAGACAAGTTGGTTGGCTGTGGTTATTCACTAGAATACCTTTTGAGTGTGCAAATGAATGATCTGGTGTATTGTGCGGTGCTATGTGATAGTTTTCTTGTTTGTGTTGGTTGCAGGACTTCGGAGCTAGGTCATGGTGAAGCGTAGGAGGACCGGGACTAGGCACAGGGAGGTGTTGAGGTCCAGAACGGTTAGGGAGACGCCGAAGATGATCGAGACTGGTGAGGTGGTTGCAAGCTAGAACGACGAGGAACCAGAGCAGGAGCTACCGAGGTGGACATGATGGGCAACGACGAAGTGGACCGAGACTAGACTCAGGGAGGAGTCGAGGTCCACACGGTCAGGATGCCGGGTGCCATCATGCGCAAGGATTGGACGACAAGAAAACAGGAAGCTTCCAAGAAGGTGGTAGAGGGGCATTTTGGTAAAATACTCAAGACCTGAAAAGGAGGCTGTTCTGTTAAATCGTTCTTGTCCTGTTGTCTTAACGGGTGTGTGTGTAAAACCCGGTGTTAGTTGGGGTTAACAGGTCATCCCCTGTTCAAACTAACTGTTGGATCCAATTAGGTCTAGGGTCCGTTTGTGATCTATAAAAGGGAGAGGGGAGGCAAGAGTTAGGGTTGAGCTGGTGCCCAAGTCCTGGCAGCTGGCACCTCTCCCTTCCATGGGAGTTAGATCTGAGAGTAGGTGCGGCTCTAGAGTTAGAGCTTGGTCCTCTCGAGAAGAGTGGCTGTTTGAGAGTGGGTGTTGGCTCTAGGGTTAGAGCCTGGTCCTCCCGAGGGGAGTGTCTGTGAAAGCATTCAACTGAGCAATACATCTGTCTTCATCTATGTGTTTTGTGTATTACTCGGCTTGATTTGGTTTCTGTTCTGTTCTTCCTTTTCTTCGGATCTTCATTCTATTATTCTCCTTTCTTATTCTTGGTGTTGTTTTGAATAGCAGTGACATGTGGGATTATACTCCAAGCCATCTTGGCTACCCTTGAATCACGACCGATTCTGGTTGTCTTCTTATTCTCACAAATTCGGTTTGGGCGTTCTCAGCGAAATCTTGTGAAGATCTCATCCTGCTTAATAAGTTTTTAATTAAAAATTAGAGCAACCTCCAGAGACCCTAACCATGTCGTGTGCAAAGTTTCTTGGCCAGTTGAACTCTTATTCAAAAGTTATTTGGATTCCGGATCTGGGGGTTGTACGCTTACAGGCTTCCTCTGTTCTTCCGTGAAGCCTTCGATCACGTTCGATTTACCGACCACGGTCAAGTTTCGATCGTAGTGCTTTCCCTCTCGACAGAGTACACTCTTTCATCGCACTGTTTTCCGATTGCTCGATGGTTGTAGATCTCATGGACGTGTGCCCCTACTGCCTTACGAGATGTTTACGACCGCAGTCGATTACGAGTGCTCGATGGTCTTCGACCACGTTGATCGTACGACCATTCCATTGGCTTATGATCACGTCGGTTCAGACTGCACCATCTTTCGATCACGATGGCTTTGGTTTTGATAGTTACCGACTTAGTCGATTTCTGTCCAAATTGTACTTCGATCGAGTAGTTGAATTTACGACTACTGTATAAGCTATCGACCATGTTGTCGTTTTAAACAGAGTGTCTTTTTAAGATCGGCTCTACTAGTTAATTGTAGTATATACTGTACCGACTTTCTTTCTACTAATTAATTGTATCTACTAGTTAGGTACCATGTGTACTATCAACAAACTTTTCACAGTCCCAACGTTCCGTGAGTTTCAGATTGAACTATCAACTTGTCCGTCACAAAACGGAGAAAACCAATGAAGTCGCCGCCACTTTCTCGGAAGCTATAGTTACGTAGCTAACGGGAGAATTAAGTCAGAACAGAAGCGGCTCACGAACTTGATCAATCAGTACGTCCGCGAGACTAGCTCATTGAACACGACCAAATTGAAATTCGCCAAACTGACATATAACCAAGTTCTCATGCATGGATCGGTTCAAATGTCAGAAACTGTGGAACAGACCAGGCATGCATATACATACGAACGTCTACAACTCAGTACCTATACAAACGGCGGTCGTTTTGTTTTATTCATACTATACAACCATGCATTTCAGCGGGCACCGGATACGACCCGTTACGATCCAGGAGACAAATATGTCAGGATCGGAGTCAAGACGTACTCAAGAATTACCTATCGAACGTGTACAACACTAGTTACGTACGTTCAAGGCTAGGCATGCACATGCACTTTGTTTACTATACTTTTATGACAGTCCGCGTACGTATCGTCTCAGCACGTACGTACATTCTACATGGACGGCTTTGATCGATCGATCGATCTATACTACTAGTATTTATTCAAAATTTGGAAATGGACCGCTGAAATTAAACCGCGTAGGCGCCTACCTGCGCTGGACCTGAGAAAAGTTTATTCCATAGACCTGGTCCTTGTTATACTCTTTTGGGTTAAACATGCGCAACGAAGTCCTATAAAGGAAACCATCTTGTCTCTCTTCCAACAGCCAGTTCAGGGAATTCGACGTACGTAGTAACTACTAGCTTGCTTGTCTGCAATATTTCGACAATTTTAGCTAGCTAGTTCAAGAGACTAAGGCATATATACTAGCAAGTAGCAACCCCGACTATGGCCTCGACGGTGACGATGCTGAGGGCGGTGATGGTGGCCGTGCTGCTGATGCAATGCTGTAACGCTATCCTCGCGTCGAGGCTGCTTGAGGGGGACGGCGGGTGGCTGCAGGGGCAGGGCGTCGCCGGGGCGCTGATCATGCAAGTCCTAAAGGGAGGACGCCGCCAGGAACAACCAACCCGTGCACGCCCGATCCTGGCCACGCCGGCTCGGGCGGAAAGTGCATTGGCTCACCCGGCGGCTTATAAATTTACTATGGCTGGCTTCCTCCTCTGCCGTCCTTGCGATCAGGTGCTGCGGCGATCTGGTTCCGGTTTTCGTTTATTAATTTGTAGACGTTGGCCCGTGCTTGTGTGTATGTAGAGACTGTTCATTCAATTGGTTTGTTCATACTTTGTAATTACGTGCTTCCATGCAAAAATGGATCCTTGGAAGCGGAATAGCTAGCTTATGGTAATTAGTAGTCAATATTAGAAGATGCAATTAGTGCAATAAATCAGTCTCTGATGTAGGTCTTGTAACATACAATTCTCTCTTCAAATAAATAAAAGGCCTGTTCTTTTTCAGCTTTTGGCTTCTGTTTTTGACTTTTCTACAGTAACTAGCTTTTAAGTGGAGCGTCTTTTCAAGATGGGGTTTACTAATTAATTGTAGTACATACTGTACCAACTTTATTTATATTGGCAAAAACTGCACGTGAATTTCTGTTACTCTGTAATCTCTTGCACAGTTAGTCTAAAAACCACAAGCCATAGTTAAAAAACATAAGTTTCTGCCAAAAAGAATAGGCCCAAAAACCTTCCATCGATTTCTGATCGTGCCTAATGACACCAAAATAAGTCCACACTATTTTGCTTGGTTTGGTTGATGTGAAACAGTATGAAAATTTGCAAACGCGTGTGCATGTAGCATGGCATGAAACGTGCGGTTAGCCGCTTCCATGCATGATAATTAAACGGAGGCTTCTGCTATTACGTTTTGCCTGCGAACGTCGTGTGCTGAGAGTTCCAAGACTGATCAACTAGCTTGTCCGACCGTAACACATGGGAGGAATCAAATTAAATTCATGTCCAATTCTTTCCGACTCATAACTTATAATTTATATTTCTCCTCGTATAAATAAATGGGACAATTTTTTCGTCGCCGTTTTGAAGCGACCTATTGGAACAACATTTTTAAAGTGGCTTACCAGTTTATCGGTATTCGGTTCTATCGATATTTTAACACAAATCTTATGTATGATTTATTTGGATTCGGGAAAACTCTAGAAGACTGGATTCACAATCATGCAAAGTAGAGATACAGAAATTTTTATACAGTTTGGACCTTCTCCGGGAGAATAATAACCCTACGTCCTGTGTAGTTATTACTCAGTGAACTGATTACAACTGAGAGAATAATGAGAAATGCCTTGCACTATCTCTAGTCTTGAACTTCATGTCTCCTTCCTCTCTCCAACGTCAACCGCTATATAGTTGGCAAAACGGCGGTTGTTGTCCTGTGCCAAAAGACGCCTTAACGCTTCGGGTGATAACCGTATGACGGAAGTTATTGTCAGAGAGACGTGATGGTCCATTCGCCGTGCGACAGTTATTATCAAAGAGAGATCATGTGCAGTTATTAAGAATAAGCACACGTTCTAATCGTCTTGTCAGACAGACCCACGATGTGTCAAGTCGTCGTAGACAAGCCAGTCGGAGATAGATTGATCGTAGAAAGGTCTATGATCACGAGGTGATCATAGAACAATTTACAACCATGTGGTCATAGTAAGGCTTACGACAATGAGGTAGTTGTAGAAGAACATGTAACTATAAGGTCATAGAAAAGCTTATGACTAAAGAGTAGTCGTGGAAGAACTCACAACTATGTGGTCGTAGAAAAGCTTACGACTGAAGAGTAACTGTGCAAGAACTCACGACTATGTGGTCGTAGAAAAACTTACGGCTGAAGAGTAATCGTGGAAGAACTCAGGACTATGTAATCGTAGAAAAGCTTACGAGCACCCTGTGAAATCTCTTCCTTATCGATAAGCGGTATATTCAAGTAATATAATGATGTAATCATCTGAGGACTATTATATCCTCGTCAGGTTCGTTTGCACAAGCGTTCGTATTAGGACCAAAAGCCATCAATCGTAACTGACAGGAACAGAACCTCAATCAAATTGCTGCCATTTTCTTGGAAGCTATAATTAGTTGCTGGCCTTTTTTTTTTTGCGTTTTTGGTTTATAACTTCTCCGAAAGTTAAAACAAACGGAGTAGCTTCTTAAAACGGATTCTATAAATGACTTTTTGAATCCAAAACTATGTATATCATTCGTGTTGATGTCTCCGTCATATACTATCATCTCGAAAAATACAGATAAAAACTACTAGTCGCAACACAAAAGAACAGGCAGCTAACTAGTACTCCAACTAGTGGCGGCAACGAGTCAGAACAACAGCGTGCGGCTCATGAACGCACGCAGCTAGCTAGTTTAGGTCCATCGGTCCGCGGCGACTCATTGAATACGACCACATTTAAACTGTTCAAACATATTGTTAGTGTATGCATGGATCGGTCCAACAAGTAGAGCACATGAAGACCGACCGACCGACCGACCGACCGAGGATTCATTTATATTCACAAATTAAGCCCCAACAAGGAGGCACGCACGCACATACCATTTCAGCCGGCACCGATCGACTTACGATCAAGTAAACAATGTATTAATTACCATAAGGCTAATAGTCTCAGTCAAGTTACAATGGTGTACTAGTTAGGTACGTCCGATCCATAGCTTGATTAGCGTAGGTATATACGTGCGTACGTGCCTGGCTTAATTTGATGGATTATTCTTTAACACGTACTACCATTTGTTCAACCGTAGGAATTGAAATTTGACCGCGCTGAAAACCGCGTACGTACTAGTGCAATCTAAAGAATAGACCCGGTCCTTTCGTTATACTTTTTTTCCGGCCGTTAAACAGACGCAGCAAACTATAAAAGGAGACCATGATCTTGCAGTCTCTCTTCCAATAGCCACCAGTTCAAGGCACTCGACTCGACGTAGCTGCTTGTCTGCAATCACGACCAACTAATCGAACTATACCTAGCTTGTTCGACATATACTAAACTCTGAACTCGATCCCCCAGTACGTACGTACGTAGCAAACCCCGGCACCGATCGACGTACGTACGTAGTGATATGACGTCGACGGCGACGATGGTGAGGGCGGTGCTGGTGGCCGTCGTGCTGATGCAATGCTGCAATGTGATCCTCGCGGCGAGGCTGCTGGAGGGGGACGGCGGGTGGCTGCAGGGGCAGGGCGCCGCCGGGGCACTGATCATGCAAGGCCTAAAGGGAGGGACAGGGCCAGGAACACCCAACCAGTGCAAGACGGATCCCGGCCACGGCGGCTCGGGCGGAACCTGCCATGGCTAGCCGCACGCGGCGGCTTATAAGTTAACTATGGCTGGCTTCCTCCTCTGTCGTCCTTGCGATCAGCTGCTGTGGCGATCTGGTTCCGGTTTTCGTTTATTGATTTGTAGACGTTGGCACGTGCTTGTGTGTATGTAGATACTGTTCATTCAATTGGTTTGTTCATACTTTGTAAGTACGTGCTTCTATGCAAAAATGGATCCTTGGAAGCGGAATAGCTAGCTTATGGTATTTAGTAGTCAATATTAGAAGATGCAATTAGTGCAATATGCCAGTCTCTGACGTAGGTCTTGTAACAAACAATTCTTCTTCAAATAAATAAAGGCCATATTTTTTTTCAGCTTTTAGCTTCTGTTTTTGATTTTTCTACAGTAACTAGCTTTTAAATGGGGAGCGTCTTTTCAAGATGGAGTTTACTAGTTAATTGTAGTATATACTATACCGACTTCATTTATATCGGTAAAAACCACATGTGAGTTTTTGTTACTCTGTAATCTTTTACATGGACAGTTCAAAAATCACAAATCGCAGATAAAAATCATAAGCTTCAGTTAAAAAGAATAGGCTCAAAAGCCTTCCATCGATTTCTGATCGTGCCTGATGACACCAAAATAAGTCCACACTATTAAGCCCGTCGTCTGGGGGCAAAACCAACAACTGCTCGCACGATCTCAAGCACCCGCCCGGCGGAAGCTGCCATAACTAGCCGGCCGGCTACTTGCTGGCTTGGATCATCCATCAGCTGCTGCATGCGTTCCGGTTGCTCGCGGTTTTGTTTATTTGCAGGCGTTGACATGTATGTACATTCTGCACATATATGCGTAGACATCTCGTTCGTGTAGTTTAGTTTGTTCCTTCTTTGATTGTAAGGGCTTCCGGGAAAAAAATGTATCGGAGCATTGCAAGCTGTTCATAATTAGTCAGTTTAGTATATTAGTTTGCAATAAAGCAGTCTCTGAAAGAGGTCCTGTAACCAAGTTGTACCGACGATTTAACTAGGAATGTAATGAGATTTAGATCTATCTATTCATTCTTGCTTCAAATATATATGTTACTTTTTTTTCCCCTGGATCGAATTTGCATCACATTGTGTTACATATCCCCCTCCTATACCATTTTGTTTGGCTTTTAATGACCCATTTAAATAGTTTGAATAACAAGCGCATGCACGTCGTGTGATACTAGAAAAATTGCGGGATCAAATCCCCACTATTACCAATGTAATCATATATCTAATTTTAATCGTAATAAGTAATATCCATATGCTACCGCAATAAGGCATGAACAACAAAGAGCTTTTTTTTGGATCCAACATGCAAATAGCAATATGTTGGCCGGTCTAGTAGTACCGTAACAGCTTGACTTTTTTTATAGTTGACTTGATCAACAATAGAAAGGTCAATATATGCGAGTCGTACGGGCACAGCATTATCCTTCCGAGTCAAAATGTTCAGACTGATTGATCTCGTATGACCAATAAGATATTTTACTCTCTTTTTTTATTTGTCAGAAATGTTTCTCATGCTAACGTCGTGAATAGCGCGTGTCTAGCTACTAATAAATAGTAATGCCCTAAAAACTACCCAAAAAAAAAACGATACTGCACAAAATTCAATTTGCATGGAAGAATCCCACACCAAAAAAAGGTACAAAGATTTAAGTCGTAGTAAACAATATCTTTTAATCGTAATGTCTGAACAAAAAATTTAAAAAGCTTCAGGTCTCTGTAGCCAGCAGCGTGGATTTACTACTTCGAGCTAAAAAGAACTTGACTACCCACATACTTTGAATAAAAAGAATCTAAAATTTGAATTCAAAAAATCATGGCATTCCTTTGAACAAGACTGCTCACGCGGTTTGATGAACTAATTCAGACATGAAGAATGACTATAATTTTCAGTTGCCCCTCTAGGATGAGATATCAAAGAGAACGCATCTTCTTTTCAGTTTCTAAAGCTACTTTTTAGATTTTTTTTACAATAACTAATATTCAATCTGATTGTTTTTTAAAATAAAGTCTACAAGTTAATTGTAGTATATACTATAATAACTTTATTTATATTATCCAAAACTATAAGAAAGTTTCTATTACTCCATACTTATTCTCATGAGCAGTTCAATAATCATAAGCTGTAACTAAAAACTATAAACCGAAACAGAAAAAAAAGGCAGAGACGACTGTGAACAAGATTCAACAAGTACGTGCCGTGCGGAGGTGTAACAAATGGACCTGTTCATGTATCCTAGTCATAAGAAACCTAAGACGCAGGTTTCCTCTTGTGCTTGGGACAGTAGTATAGTACGAGAAAATTGATATTATGCCACTCCTTTCGAGTGGCTTCGATAAAATACCACTCTCTATATGGTAATTGTTAAAATGCTATCCAATACATGATTAGCTTTATGATTTGCCATTTTAGAAGTTTTAGCCATTTCTTTTTCATTTTTTATCTTTTTCCCCCAAAATTGCATAGGAAATGTCCATAATACCCTCCTTTACGTGCTCCTTCCTGCTGCTTCTCTCCATCCCGGTAGTCTTCCTCCTCGCGCCGCGACTCCTCCCGCCCAAGACGCTCCCGGCCATCCCGGACGCCGACGAGACCGAGGATCTCGCGCTCTTCCGCCGCGCTGTCCTCCTCTCCTCCGCGCCCTCCACCGCCGCCGCCTCCACCACCTCCCTTCGGCGCGCCGAGGCCGCCGCCGCCGCCGCAGCACGGGCCGCCGGCAAGGCCCGCCGCCACGGTGCCGCCTCGCCGGGCGCAGGGCGGGAGCAGCGCAAGAACTGGTTGGCCGGGTCGTCATGGAGCGCGGTGGCGAGGAGGCGGCGCGCGACAGAGATGAGCGTGGCGGACGCGCGTTGGGTGGCCTTGCCGTGGATGAGGCGGCCGCGGAAGGAGGGGTCGCGGGGAGGGTGAGGACTGCGGAGTGGTCGGCGTGGACATAGAGGTTGAGGAGGTGGTCGTGGCCGGCGAAAAACTTCTCCCAAAGCGGGGAGAAGACGAGGTCGGAGTTGGTGAGGAAGAGGAAGGCCACCTTGGACGGCGGCCGGCGGCCGAAAAGGGAGGTGGTGGAGGGCGCGGAGGAGAGGAGGACAGCGCGGCGGAAGAGCGTGAGGTCCTCGGTCTCGTCGGCGTCCGGGATGGCCGGGAGCGTCTTGGGCGGGAGGAGCCGCGGCGCGAGGAGGAAGACTACCGGGATGGAGAGAAGCAGCAGGAAGGACAGCACGTAAAGGAGGGTATAATGGACATTTCCTATGCAATTTTAGGGGAAAAAGATAAAAAATGAAAAAGAAATGGCTAAAACCTCTAAAATGGCAAATCATAGAACTAATTATGTATTGAATGACATTTTAACAATTGACATCTAGAGAGTGGCATTTTTATCGAAGCCACTCGAAAGGAGTGGCATAATATCAATTTTCTTGTATAGTACAAAGAGGAAGTAAAGTCGTCACACATGCTGTAGAATTTGACTTGCAGGTTAATTAATTACGTGCCAGCTTATATATACGTAGCCTTTGCACACCATTATTATTTTTTGAATGAATATTTACATTAAACTCTAGGCGTTGCACAAGGAAACGTATTTACACATTTAGCCCCTATTTGGAATATGCGTATTTCACACGAAACTGTTCAATTCTTGCCGAAAAATTCTAGCGTTCCAAACGAAGCCAACAGTTGGTTCTATCCATCGAATTTGCAAAAGTATGTATGCACGCCTCAAGAACACACAAAAAAAAAAGATCCATCTGTTACGATTAGCTTTTAGGATCTCCTAGGTTAGATCTAGCGGGGTTTCATTTACGGGTTCGAGTTCTTGAGGCAATACTGAGAGGGAGAGAGAGGACTAACCGTCCGACGCGGAGGAGGAGGAGTTGGCCATCGCGGGACGCTTCGGTGAAGTCGCGCACGGCGCAAGGACGGTCGGGGAAGAGGTGCGGGGCTCCTCGGCGGCGGCGTGTCCCGGGCGGCGGCGACCTCCCTGGCGGCGGCGATCTGGCGGTGGTGCTTCCCGTCGCTGGAGCGCCCCCTCTTAGATCAGGTCTAGGGTTTGTCGGTGGGGATGACGGCGGCACGGTGAACCTTGGTATGCGTGCCGCCCCGGCCCCCACCTCTATTTATGTGGCGCTGGCGACAGGGGCTCACCAGCCTATTGGGCTGGGCGCCCCCGATCAGGGCGCGGTCAAGGAGAGAGGGGGGCATTTGGCCGTTGGGCCAAATGCCCTGAGATCACATTCTAACATCCTCCCCCTTGATCTCAATCTATGCTTTATCTTTAATTACTTTTGCCTTTACACATTCCATCACAGATTAGTGCATAGAACATGTCTCATCGTCACGGTCAATCGCCGATAGATTCAATAGCTACAATACACCTCTCTGTTCTGAAATAGTTACTTTAATCTTTTGGGCCATCTTTTAGTCCAGGAATCATAGGCTTTCCCTTAAACCCATGCCGGCTACATGTTCTTTGAACACGTTGGGTGGTAAGCCTTTAGTAAGCGGATCCGCTAACATCTTTGCGGTACTTATATGCTCAAGACTTATAATTTGATCCCGAACTTTATCTTTCACAACATAGTACTTTATGTCAATGTGTTTGGCAGCACCACTTGACTTATTGTTGTGGGCATACATTACTGCGGGTTCATTATCGCAGTACAACTTAAGTGGTCTATTGATGTCGTCAACCACTTTTAAACCGGTATGAACTTCTTTGCCGCTCACCTGCCCGTAGCCTCATAACATGCTACAAACTCGGCATACATTGTGGGCGATGTAGTGACGATTTGCTTTGAGCTTTTCCATGATATAGCTCCTCTGCGAGTGAACACAAATCCGGATGTAGACTTTCTATCATCTCCGCAAAATCGAATCAGTATACCCCACTATATGGAGTAAATCTGATCTTACGTATGTCAACATGAGGCCTTTTGTTCCTTGCAAATAACGCAAGACTTTCTTTATCAATTTCAATGTTCTATTCCGAGATTGCTCGAATCGCCAAGTAACCGGTAACAAACGCTAAGTCGTATGCGTACACACTTGAGCATACTGCAAGCTTCCGACAGCTGAAGCATATGGAACCGATTTCATTTGATCAAGCTCGTACTGGTTCCTGGGGCATTGAAAATCCCCATATCTGTCGCCCTTGACTATAGGTGCAGGTGAAGGACTACTTTTATGCATACCAAATTTCTTTAAGACTTTTTCTATGTATGCCTTTTGTGATAGTCCCAATATCCCTTTATTTCTATCCCGGTGAATTTCGATCCCTAGAACGAACGAAGCTTCACCAAGATCTTTCATATCAAAGTTTGAGGACAAAAACTTCTTTGTCTCCACTAGCAGACTAACATCACTACTAGCTAGTAGGATATCATCCACATACAGGATTAGGAAGATAAATTTCCCATCTTTAAACTTTGCATAAACACAGTTGTCCTCTACATTCTCTTTAAACCCAAATTTTCTTATTGTACTGTCAAACTTCAAGTACCACTGTCTTGAAGCTTGCTTTAACACATATATTGATTTCTTTAGGCGGCATCCCATTCTTTCATTTCCTTCCACGACAAAACCTTTCGGTTGTGCCATGTAAACATTTTCCTCCAAATCCCCATTAAGAAATGCCGTCTTTACATCCATCTGATGTAACTCTAAATCATAATATGCTACTAATGCCATTATGATTTTGAAGGAATCTTTACATGAGACTGAAGAAAAGGTCTCATTGTAATCAATCCCTTCTCTTTGCGTAAATTCTTTTACCACAAGTCGCGCTTTGTATCTTTCTACATTCCCTTGGGAGTCATGCTTTGTCTTGTAGACCCATTTACAGCCTACTGTTTTGGCTCATTTAGAAATAATTTCCAAGTCCCAGACTTTATTAGTCTTCATGGACCTTATTTCCTCTTCCATGGCCTCAAGCCATTTTGAGGAATTTTCGCTTCTTATGGCTTCTTCAAATGAGGTGGGATCATCCTCCATTTGAAATTCCTCTGTATGATAAATCTGATAATCATCAGAAATAGCTGATCTTCTTACTCTTTGAGACCTCATCGGGGCCTCCTCATTTGGTACATCTTCTGTTTGAGGCTGCTGTTGCTCCCCCTCATATGTGGCAATAGGTTCTATAGGATCCTGAAGAACCGGTTCCTCATTATCATTCATTGTTGCCACAGGAGGAACAATAACAGGTGCTGGCACCACAGTGTCTTGCACCGTCGGTGCAATGACAATGAGTAGTGTGAAGAATGGCTCTTGAATCATCGGAGTGGGCGCATACACCCGCTTCTCTTCAAGATCAATCTCACGAGCTACCATACTTCCTCTCATCATTTCATCCTCTAAGAAGACAGCGTGTCTCGTTTCTACAAACTTTGTATATCTATCTGGACAGTACAAACGAAACCCTTTTGACTTTTCGGTAGCCAATGAAATGGCAACTTCTCGCTTTGGGATCAAGCTTCCCAAGGTTTGGGTTAAATACTTTAGTCTCAGCAGGACTCCCCCACACACGTAAGTGGTTTAGTGAGGGAACTCTTCCTGTCCACATCTCGTACGGTGTTTTGGGCACCGACTTACTAGGCACTCTATTGAGAATATGAATGGCGGTTTTCAACGCCTCCATCCATAAACTCAATGGCAGTGTGGAGTAGCTCATCATGCTTCGCACCATATCCATCAGGGTACGGTTGCGTCTTTCAGCTACTCCATTTTGCTGAGGTTCGCCCGGTGTAGAATACTGGGCCACTATTCCATTTTCCTGTAAATACCTTGCAAAAGGTCCAGGAACTTGTCCATATGTGATATGTCGACCGTAGTACTCCCCCCACGATCAGATCGGACTATCTTAATCTTTAAATCGTGTTGGTTTTCAATTTCAGCCTTAAATATCTTGAATTTATCCAAGGCTTCATTTCTTTCTTTGATTGGATAAATATATCCATAACGGGAGTAATCATCCGTGAATGTTATGAACGAGTCATATCCATCCACACTTTTCACAGGAAAAGGACCACAAATATCTGTGTGAATAATTTGTAGAACTCCTGTGCTTCTTTTAGCGTCTTTTTTAATTTTCTTTACATATTTTCCTTTAATGCATTCTCTGCATTGTTCTAAGTCTGAGAACTCTAATGGAGGATCTCCTAGATTAGATCTAGCGGGGTTTCATTTACGGGTTCGAGTTCTTGAGGCAATACCGAGAGGGAGAGAGAGGACTAACCGTCCGACGCGGAGGAGGAGGAGTTGGCCATCGCGGGGACGCTCGGTGAAGTCTGCGCACGGGCAGCGACGGTCGGGGAAGAGGTGCGGGGCTCCTCGGTGGCGGCGTGTCCCGGGCGGCGGCGACCTCCCTGGTGGCGGCGATCTGGCGGTGGTGCTTCCCGTCGCTGTAGCGCCCCCTCTTAGATCGGGTCTAGGGTTTATCGGTGGGGATGGCGGCGGCACGGTGAACCTTGGTATGCGTGCCGCCCCGGCCCCCACCTCTATTTATTTGGCGCTGACGACAGGGGCCCACTAGCCTATTGGGCTGGGCGCCCCCGATCAGGGCGCGGTCAAGAAGAGAAGGGGGCATTTGGCCGTTGCCCTGAGATCTCATTCTAACACCATCGACCCAACCAAAAATGATGCATACTAATTCTTTTTTTTTGAACTTGTCCGTACTAATTCTAATTCCTAGTTCTCGACGAAACTCTGATTCCTTGTTCTTGTCGAAACACAAGACCCTGCCTAGCTATCTATCATTCCAATTTGATACTCCATTGGTAACCAAGACAGAAGAAATCAAGACTTCAGCGTTCAAACCCATGCATTACGCACACGTACTACAAGCATGCATGCTACATATGGGCCATACTTGCTTCTCACGAATCTAGCTATAAACACGGGCGGCGTTAATCAATTAAAAGACGCAAGTAATCTGGTGTTAGCGAGTCCAAGCAGACTTGTACTATTATCCATGAACGAGATTTTGACCTTCAAGATTGACCCTCAAATCGTTTTGACTGTCGGTTGACCTTGCCATGGCTTGTTGGCAGCGAATGGTCAGGCCGGGAACGCGACCTGCACAGGAATCTAGGCAGGGGTGAAACTGAAGTAGGCTTTTCAGATTCACTGATTCACCAAGCCATACGAACGATGACTCTTGATTTCATAATTATATCAATCAAGAAGATTTTGGGTGCGCTATTTTCGACATCGACTTATAGCTTTTAGCTCTAATATGAGCGTTTGTGTGAATAAATCGATAGTCAATAAATCAATAAAATACTTTTAAAAAGCTATCCTGATAAACTGTTACGAAATAGCGAAAGAGAAATTGTTTCATTTGTTTCATTTGCTCATGAAGACCAACCGACCGAGAATCCACATATATTCACAAATTAAACCCCAACGACAAGGCACGCGTACACATACCATTTCAGCCGGCACCGATCGACTTACGATCAAGTAAACAATGTATTAATTACCATAAGGCTAAGGTGATGATCGGTTCGGCTGAAAAGCTCGTGGCTTATGGCTGAAAACATTGTAGTTGGCTGAAAAAAAACACTGTAGTTGACAGAGACTTATTTAGCATAATTAAATTTAAAAAAAATTAAAAATAAAAAAATATGTTAGCCCATTACGTATAATACAAACAAATACGGGAAAAAAAGAACCGGCAAAAAAGCTCAACGAAAAGCCAAAAATTCAGAAAAAAACGAAACTTATGAATAGTAAAAAATAAGTCAGAAGTCAGAAGCCGAAGCCGAGTTGATCAGGGCCTAATCTCAGTCAATTACACACGGAACGTACGTATACAATGCTGTACTAGTTAGGTACGTCCGATCCATACCTTGATTAGCGTAGGTATATACGTACGTACGTGCCTGGCTTAATTTGATGGATTATTTTTTAACACGTACTACTATTTGTTCAACCGTAGGAATTGAAATTAGATAGCGCTGAAAACCGCGTACGTACTAGTGCTGCAATCTCAAGAATAGGCCCGGTCCTTTTGTTATACTTTTCTCTCAGGCCGGTAAACAGACGCAGCAATCTATAAACACCACTACAAAAAATCTAATACTAAACGTTACATCAATTAACCAAAACCGTCAATATTAAAAATAATCATAGACGGTTTTAGTTTAGAGACCGTCTATGTTAATACCAGCGCAAAAAACTATATGTGAGGATGTAATATCACAGACGGTTCATGATAAAAAGTCATCTATGAAGTATCACAGATAGTTATTAATAATAATTGTCACAGACGGTTGTTTATAATAATTGTCTATGATATTATTGTAATATCATAGACGGTTTTTTATTTGAATCGTCTGCGATACTTCACAGATGATTTATATTAAAAATCATATGTGATAATTAAGTTATTACATACTGTTTTTTATTAAAAAATCATATGTGATAATTCCATTATATTAATTGTGCAAGACCAATCAACCATCAATCTTAAATTCCAGATCTAAGCTACTACTTTGAGCTAGAAGTAGGTCTTTGAGGCGGCTATCTGGTGAAAGAAGACAATTAGGTAAGAGTGATTGTAAATATATTCATTTTTGAGTACCTATAGTAAGTAATTTGTTTCTAGTTTTATTATAATTTAGATCTAGCTTTTGATAAAAGAGAATTAAAGATGATTTAAAATAAACATTGTATTCTGAGAACGGTATTTTAGGCTTTTTTTCAGCTTGGTACGGGCTTCGAGCCTTGCCTTTCAGGGCCGAGCTTTTTCGAGCCCAGCCTAGCCCGACAAATGAACAGGTATAATTAAGGTTGGGTACCATGTGTACTATTAACAAACTTTTCGCCGTCCCAACGTGCCGTGAGTTTCAGATTGAACGATCAACTTGTCCGTCACAAAACGGAGAAAACCAATGAAGTCGCCGCCACTTTCTCGGAAGCTATAGGTACGTAGCTAACGGGAGAATTAAAGTCAGAACAGAAGCGGCTCACGAACTTGATCAATCAGTACGTCCGCGAGACTAGCTCATTGAACACGACCAAATTGAAATTCGCCAAACTGACATATAACCAAGTTCTCATGCATGGATCGGTTCAAATGTCAGAAACTGTGGAACAGACCAGGCATGCATATACATACGAACGTCTACAACTCAGTACCTATACAAACGGCGGTCGTTTTGTTTTATTCATACTATACAACCATGCATTTCAGCGGGCACCGGATACGACCCGTTACGATCCAGGAGACAAATATGTCAGGATCGGAGTCAAGACGTACTCAAGAATTACCTATCGAACGTGTACAACACTAGTTACGTACGTTCAAGGCTAGGCATGCACATGCACTTTGTTTACTATACTTTTATGACAGTCCGCGTACGTATCGTCTCAGCACGTACGTACATTCTACATGGACGGCTTTGATCGATCGATCGATCTATACTACTAGTATTTATTCAAAATTTGGAAATGGACCGCTGAAATTAAACCGCGTAGGCGCCTACCTGCGCTGGACCTGAGAAAAGTTTATTCCATAGACCTGGTCCTTGTTATACTCTTTTGGGTTAAACATGCGCAACGAAGTCCTATAAAGGAAACCATCTTGTCTCTCTTCCAACAGCCAGTTCAGGGAATTCGACGTACGTAGTAACTACTAGCTTGCTTGTCTGCAATATTTCGACAATTTTAGCTAGCTAGTTCAAGAGACTAAGGCATATATACTAGCAAGTAGCAACCCCGACTATGGCCTCGACGGTGACGATGCTGAGGGCGGTGATGGTGGCCGTGCTGCTGATGCAATGCTGTAACGCTATCCTCGCGTCGAGGCTGCTTGAGGGGGACGGCGGGTGGCTGCAGGGGCAGGGCGTCGCCGGGGCGCTGATCATGCAAGTCCTAAAGGGAGGGACGCCGCCAGGAACAACCAACCCGTGCACGCCCGATCCTGGCCACGCCGGCTCGGGCGGAAAGTGCATTGGCTCACCCGGCGGCTTATAAATTTACTATGGCTGGCTTCCTCCTCTGCCGTCCTTGCGATCAGGTGCTGCGGCGATCTGGTTCCGGTTTTCGTTTATTAATTTGTAGACGTTGGCCCGTGCTTGTGTGTATGTAGAGACTGTTCATTCAATTGGTTTGTTCATACTTTGTAATTACGTGCTTCCATGCAAAAATGGATCCTTGGAAGCGGAATAGCTAGCTTATGGTAATTAGTAGTCAATATTAGAAGATGCAATTAGTGCAATAAATCAGTCTCTGATGTAGGTCTTGTAACATACAATTCTCTCTTCAAATAAATAAAAGGCCTGTTCTTTTTCAGCTTTTGGCTTCTGTTTTTGACTTTTCTACAGTAACTAGCTTTTAAGTGGAGCGTCTTTTCAAGATGGGGTTTACTAATTAATTGTAGTACATACTGTACCAACTTTATTTATATTGGCAAAAACTGCACGTGAATTTCTGTTACTCTGTAATCTCTTGCACAGTTAGTCTAAAAACCACAAGCCATAGCTAAAAAACATAAGTTTCTGCCAAAAAGAATAGGCCCAAAAACCTTCCATCGATTTCTGATCGTGCCTAATGACACCAAAATAAGTCCACACTATTTTGCTTGGTTTGGTTGATGTGAAACAGTATGAAAATTTGCAAACGCGTGTGCATGTAGCATGGCATGAAACGTGCGGTTAGCCGCTTCCATGCATGATAATTAAACGGAGGCTTCTGCTATTACGTTTTGCCTGCCGAACGTGCGTGCTCTGAGAGTTCCAAGACTGATCAACTAGCTTGTCCGACCGTAACACATGGGAGGAATCAAATTAAATTCATGTCCAATTCTTTCCGACTCATAACTTATAATTTATATTTCTCCTCGTATAAATAAATGGGACAATTTTTTCGTCGCCGTTTTGAAGCGACCTATTGGAACAACATTTTTAAAGTGGCTTACCAGTTTATCGGTATTCGGTTCTATCGATATTTTAACACAAATCTTATGTATGATTTATTTGGATTCGGGAAAACTCTAGAAGACTGGATTCACAATCATGCAAAGTAGAGATACAGAAATTTTTATACAGGTTTGGACCTTCTCCTGGGAGAATAATAACCCTACGTCCTGTGTAGTTATTACTCAGTGAACTGATTACAACTGAGAGAATAATGAGAAATGACTTGCACTATCTCTAGTCTTGAACTTCATGTCTCCTTCCTCTCTCCAACGTCAACCGCTATATAGTTGGCAAAACGGCGGTTGTTGTCCTGTGCCAAAAGACGCCTTAACGCTTCGGGTGATAACCGTATGACGGAAGTTATTGTCAGAGAGACGTGATGGTCCATTCGCCGTGCGACAGTTATTATCAAAGAGAGATCATGTGCAGTTATTAAGAATAAGCACACGTTCTAATCGTCTTGTCAGACAGACCCACGATGTGTCAAGTCGTCGTAGACAAGCCAGTCGGAGATAGATTGATCGTAGAAAGGTCTATGATCACGAGGTGATCATAGAACAATTTACAACCATGTGGTCATAGTAAGGCTTACGACAATGAGGTAGTTGTAGAAGAACATGTAACTATAAGGTCATAGAAAAGCTTATGACTAAAGAGTAGTCGTGGAAGAACTCACAACTATGTGGTCGTAGAAAAGCTTACGACTGAAGAGTAACTGTGCAAGAACTCACGACTATGTGGTCGTAGAAAAACTTACGGCTGAAGAGTAATCGTGGAAGAACTCAGGACTATGTAATCGTAGAAAAGCTTACGAGCACCCTGTGAAATCTCTTCCTTATCGATAAGCGGTATATTCAAGTAATATAATGATGTAATCATCTGAGGACTATTATATCCTCGTCAGGTTCGTTTGCACAAGCGTTCGTATTAGGACCAAAAGCCATCAATCGTAACTGACAGGAACAGAACCTCAATCAAATTGCTGCCATTTTCTTGGAAGCTATAATTAGTTGCTGGCCTTTTTTTTTTTGCGTTTTTGGTTTATAACTTCTCCGAAAGTTAAAACAAACGGAGTAGCTTCTAAAACGGATTCTATAAATGACTTTTGAATCCAAAACTATGTATATCATTCGTGTTGATGTCTCCGTCATATACTATCATCTCGAAAATACAGATAAAAACTACTAGTCGCAACACAAAAGAACAGGCAGCTAACTAGTACTCCAACTAGTGGCGGCAACGAGTCAGAACAACAGCGTGCGGCTCATGAACGCACGCAGCTAGCTAGTTTAGGTCCATCGGTCCGCGGCGACTCATTGAATACGACCACATTTAAACTGTTCAAACATATTGTTAGTGTATGCATGGATCGGTCCAACAAGTAGAGCACATGAAGACCGACCGACCGACCGACCGACCGAGGATTCATTTATATTCACAAATTAAGCCCCAACAAGGAGGCACGCACGCACATACCATTTCAGCCGGCACCGATCGACTTACGATCAAGTAAACAATGTATTAATTACCATAAGGCTAATAGTCTCAGTCAAGTTACAATGGTGTACTAGTTAGGTACGTCCGATCCATAGCTTGATTAGCGTAGGTATATACGTGCGTACGTGCCTGGCTTAATTTGATGGATTATTCTTTAACACGTACTACCATTTGTTCAACCGTAGGAATTGAAATTTGACCGCGCTGAAAACCGCGTACGTACTAGTGCAATCTAAAGAATAGACCTGGTCCTTTCGTTATACTATTTTTTCCGGCCGTTAAACAGACGCAGCAAACTATAAAAGGAGACCATGATCTTGTCTCTCCTCCAGTAGCCACCAGTTCAAGGCACTCGACTCGACGTAGCTGCTTGTCTGCAATCACTCGACCAACTAATCGAACTATACCTAGCTTGTTCGACATATACTAAACTCTGAACTCGATCCCCCAGTACGTACGTACGTAGCAAACCCCTGCACCGATCGACGT
This sequence comes from Dendrocalamus sinicus, assembly GCA_036346575.1. Taxonomy (NCBI): domain Eukaryota; kingdom Viridiplantae; phylum Streptophyta; class Magnoliopsida; order Poales; family Poaceae; genus Dendrocalamus; species Dendrocalamus sinicus. The sequence continues at coordinate 31,156,771 of CM070658.1, forward strand.
ACGTACTTACTGATATGGCGTCGACGGTGACGATGGTGAGGGCGGTGCTGGTGGCCGTCGTGCTGATGCAATGTTGCAACGTGATCCTCGCGGCGAGGCTGCTGGAGGGGGACGGCGGGTGGCTGCAGGGGCAGGGCGCCGCTGGGGTGCTGATCATGCAAGTCCTAAAGGGAGGGACAGGGCCAGGAACACCCAACCAGTGCAAGACGGATCCCGGCCACGGCGGCTCGGGCGGAACCTGCCATGGCTAGCCGCACGCGGCGGCTTATAAGTTAACTATGGCTGGCTTCCTCCTCTGTCGTCCTTGCGATCAGCTGCTGTGGCGATCTGGTTCCGGTTTTCGTTTATTGATTTGTAGACGTTGGCACGTGCTTGTGTGTATGTAGATACTGTTCATTCAGTTGGTTTGTTCATACTTTGTAAGTACGTGCTTCCATGCAAAAATGGATCCTTGGAAGCGGAATAGCTAGCTTATGGTAATTAGTAGTCAATATTAGAAGATGCAATTAGTGCAATAAATCAGTCTCTGACGTAGGTCTTGTAACAAACAATTCTTTCTTCAAATAAATAAAGGCTATATTCTTTTTCAGCTTTTGGCTTTTGTTTTTTTTTATTTTTCTACAGTAACTAGCTTTTAAGTGGAGCGTCTTTTTAAGATGGGGGTTTACTAGTTAATTGTGGTATATACTGTACTGACTTCATTTATATTGGCAAAAACCGCACGTGAGTTTCTGTTACTCTGTAATCTCTTGCACAGTTAATCCAAAAGTCACAAGCCGTAGTTAAAAGACATAAATTTCTACCAAAAAGAACAGACCCAAAAGCCTTCCACCGATTTCTGATCGTGCCTAATGACACCAAAATAAGTCCACACTATTTTGCTTGGCTTGGTTGATGTGAAACAGTATGAAAATTTTCAAACGCGTGTGCATGTAGCATGGCATGAAACGTGCGGTTAGCCGCTTCCATGCTTGATAATTAAACGGAGGCTTCTGCTATTAAGTTTTGCCTGCCGAACGTGCGTGCTCTGAGAGTTCCAAGACTGATCAACTAGCTTGTCCGACCGTAGCACATGAGAGGAATCGAATTAAATTCATGTCCAATTCTTTCCGACTCATAACTTATAATTTATATTTCTCTTCGTATAAATAAATGGGACAATTTTTTCGTCGCCGTTTTGAAGCGACCTATTGGAACGACATTTTTAAAGTGGCTTACTAGTTTATCGGTATTCGGTTCTGTCGATATTTTAACAAAAATGTTATGTATGATTTGTTTGGATTGGGGAAAACTCTAGAGGACTGGATTCACAATCATGCAAAGTAGAGATACAGAAATTTTTATACATGTTTGGACCTTCTCCTAAGAGAATAATAACCCTACGTCCTGTATAGTTATTACTCAGTGAATTGATTACAACTGAGAGACTAATGAGAAATGCCTTGCACTATCTCTAGTCTTGAACTTCATCTCTCCGATGTCAACCGCTATATAGTTGGCAAAACGGCGGTTGTTGTCTTGTGCCAAAAGACGCCTTAACGCTTCGGGTGATAACCGTCTGATGGAAGTAACTCTATATATCATTAATCAAATTTAATTTGATTCCAAAACAATGTTCCATAATTTTCAGCATGGCTAAGCAATATAACCAACCCATATTGGTGACATATTAACCAACTGATATTAACCATCCTAGAGTGACAAAGGATCATAGAATATAAATGACACTATGGATAAATAGCAATTGAGACAATCACAACATCCATGGTATTTTAATAAATAGCAATGCATGTGATTTAAATGCAAAATAAATTTGATAAAAAGTGGATTCAACGTAATCAATGTTGCACAACTTGCCTTCAACAAAGTTTTAATCTTGAACCACTTCTCTTTGCTCAACAAATGATTCGAAAAATAATTTAAAAGAAACATTGTATTCTGAGAACGGTATTTTAGCTTTTTTTTTCAGCTTGGTACGGGCTTCGAGCCTTGCCTTTCAGGGCCGAGCTTTTTCGAGCCCTGCCTAGCCCGACAAATGAACAGGTATAATTAAGGTTAGGTACCATGTGTACTATTAACAAGCTTTTCGCCGTCCCAACGTGCCGTGAGTTTCAGATTGAACAATCAAGTTGTCCGTCACAAAACGGAGAAAACCAATGAAGTCGCCGCCACTTTCTCGGAAGCTATAGTTACGTAGCTAACGGGAGAATTAAGTCAGAACAGAAGCGGCTCACGAACTTGATCAATCAGTACGTCCGCGAGACTAGCTCATTGAACACGACCAAATTGAAATTCGCCAAACTGACATATAACCAAGTTCTCATGCATGGATCGGTTCAAATGTCAGCGCGAGACCTTCAAAGAGACTGTGGAACGAGACCTTCAAAGAGACTGTAGAACGAGCCAGACATGCATAGTGGCGGAGCTAGAATTTAGTTACGTCCGAATTTAGTGGTGGAATGATCTAGCCAATCTGAACTGAATCATGACAATATTATCCAAATTAAACTAAATTTATCTAGACTGTAAACTGATATTTTTTCATATTTCAGACTGAAGCCTAGCTGTTCGAGGTGTAGCTCCGCCCCACACGCATATACATACGAACGTTACAACTCGGTACCTATGCAAACGGCGGTCGTTGTGTTTTATTCATACTATATAACCGTGCATTTCAGCGGGAACCGGATACGACCCGTTGCGATCCAGGAGACAAATATGTCAGGATCGGAGTAAAGACGAACTCAAGAATTACCTATGGAACGTATACAACACTAGTTACGTACGTTCAAGGTTAGGCATGCACATGCACTTTGTTTACTATACTTTTATGACAGTTCGCGTACGTATGGTCTCAGCACGTACGTGTATTCTACATGGACGGCTTTGATCGATCGATCGATCTATACTACTAGTATTTATTCAAACTGTGGAAATGGACCGCTGAAATTAAACCGCGTAGGCGCCTACCTGCGCTGGACCTGAGAAAAGTTTATTCTATAGACCTGGTCCTTGTTATACATTTTTGGGTTAAACATGTGCAACGAAGTACTATAAAGGAAACCATCTTGTCTCTCTTCCAACAGCCAGTTCAGGGAATTCGACGTACGTAGTAACAACTAGCTTGCTTGTCTGCAATATTTCGACAATTTTAGCTAGCTAGCTAGCTAGTTCAAGAGACTAAGGCATATATACTAGCAAGTAGCAACCCCGACTATGGCCTCGACGGTGACGATGCTGAGGGCGGTGCTAGTGGCCGTGCTGTTGATGCAATGCTGCAACGCTATCCTCGCGGCGAGGTTGCTTGAGGGGGACGGCGGGTGGCTGCAGGGGCAGGGCGCCGCCGGGGCGCTGATCTCGCAAGTCCTAACGGGAGGGAACGGGGGAGGAAAACCCAACCCATGCACGACGGATCCCGGCCAAGCCGGCTCGGGCAAAAAATGCTATGGCCCACCCGGCGGCTTATGAGTTTACTATGGCTGGCTTCCTCCTTTGTCGTCCTTTCGATCAGCTGCTGCGGCGATCTGGTTCCGGTTTTCGTTTATTAATTTGTAGATGTTGTCACGTGCTTGTGCGTATGTAGAGACTGTTCATTCAATTGGTTTGTTCATACTTTGTAAGTACGTGCTTCCATGCAAAAATGGATCCTTGGAAGCGGAATAGCTAGCTTATGGTATTTAGTAGTCAATATTACAAGATGCAATTAGTGCAATATACCAGTCTGAGACGTAGGTCTTATAACACACAATTCTTTCTTCAAATAAATAAAGGCCATATTCTTTTTCAGCTTTTGGTTTCTACTTTTGACTTTTCTACAGTAACTAGCTTTTGGCTTGGCTGATGTGAAACAGTTTGAAAATTTACAAACGCGTGTGCATGTAGCATGGCATGAAACGTGCGGTTAGCCGCTTCCATGCATGATAATTAGGCCTTGTTTGGCACAGCTTCACCAACAGCTTCATGAACTGTTGTGAGCTGTTTTTTGCCAAACACCCTTTTTGCAAACAGCTTTATGGGTGAAGCTCCTTTTTTCTGCTCTCACAAAGGAATGGGGAGAGGTGAAGCTGAAAAAAGTAGCTTTTCACAGCTCTCCCTCAGGCCCGCAGTCCTAGAAACACACTGCCCCTCTGGTTCACCAAAATTACACACATTTGCCACTAGTCCACCCCGTTCACCTCTCCCGTTCACGAAACATAAACAAGGCACTAATATTGCTTCCTAATGATTTTAATTTTTTATTATTTTTATTTTAATGTTTTAATTCATACTCATTCAAATATATTATTTTTTAATTCATATGACCATATACAAACATACAAATTCAAATGTTAAAACAAGTTAGGTAGACAGGGGCATCTTGGACAATTGCCCTCTCTCAGCCATGTATGAAGCTGTTGGTGAAGCTGTTTTGCCAAACAATTTTCCAAAACAGATTTAACTTCATCGATGAAGCTGCTTGTGAAGCTGAAACAAAAAAAAACAGTTTCACTAGTGAAGCTGAGCTGTGCCAAACGGGGCCTTAAACGGAGGCTTCTGGTATTAAGTTTGGCTGCCGAACGTACGTGCTCTGAGAGTTCCGCGACTGATCAACTAGCTTGTCCGACCGTAACACATTGGAGGAATCAAATTAAGGGCTTTCTTTTTTGCTGCGGCTTATAACTTTTAACCGTGGAATGTAATTTTTGGACTATTCGTGTGAGAGATTACAAAGTAACAGAAACTCACGTGCGATTTTTGCTGATACAAATAACGTCGGTACAATATGTACTACAATTAATTAGTAGACTCTATCTTGAAAAGACACCCATTTAAAAGCTAGTTACTGTAAAAAAACCGAAAAAGCAGCTTTTTAAAATGCTAAAAAGAACAGGGCCTAAATTCATGTCCAATTCTTTTCGACGTATGACTTATAACTTATATTTCTTCTTGTACAAATAAATGGAACAATTTTTTCATCGCCGTTTTGAAGCGGCCTATCGGAACAACATTTTTAAAGCAGCTTACCAATTTATCGGCATATGGTTCTGTCGATATTTTAACACCGATCTTACATATGATTTGTTTGGATTCGGGAAAACTCTAGAAGACTGGATTCACGATAATGCTGAGTAGAGATACAAAAATTTTTTTATACAGGTTTGGACCTTCTCCTGGGACAATAATAACTCTACGTCCTGTGTAGTTATTACTCAGTGAACTGATTACAACTGAGAGAATAATGAGAAATGCCTTGCACTACTCTAGTCTTGAACTTCATCTCTCCTTTCTCTCTCCGACGTCAACCTTTATATAGTTGGCAAAACGGCGGTTGTTGTCATGTGCCAAAAGACGTCTTAACGCTTCGGATGATAACCATCTGACGGAAGTTATTGTCAGAGAGACGTGATGGTCCATTCGCCGTGCGACGGTTATTATGAAAGAGAGATCATGTACAGTTATTAAGAACAAGTACACATTCTAATCGTCTTGTCAGACAGACCCACGATGTATCAAGTCGTCGTAAACAAGCCAGTCGGAGATAGATTGGTCGTAAAAAGGTCTATGATCACGAGGTGGTCATAAAACAACTTACAACCACGTGGTCATAGTAGGGCTTACGACAATGAGGTAATTGTAGAAGAACATACGACTATAAGGTCATAGAAAAGCTTATGACTAAAGAGTAGTCGTGGAAGAACTCACAACTATGTGGTCGTAGAAAAACTTACGACTAAGTAGTCGTAGAAGAACTCACGACTATGTGGTCGTAGAAAAACTTGCGATCACCATGTGAAACATCTCCCTTATCAATAAGTAGAGCACATAAAGACCAACCGACCGAGAATTCATTTATATTCACAAATTAAGGTCCTGTTTGGATCAGTTTCAGATTCTTAAAAACCAGCTATTACTTCTAGTTTTTAAAAACTGGTTTCTAAGTAAAAACTAATGGGGTGTTTGGATCCCCTAGTTTTTAAAAGCTGATTTCATTTATGATTGGTGCTAATAGACTATTATACCCTTACATTTATTGCTCTTGAACAGCACATTAAACAGCCATGTGTGGTCTTTAATGAGGGTAAATGGGTATTTATGCCAAAAAAACTGGCAAAAGCTGGGTATCAACAGCTTCTTGGTTTTTAAGAATCTGGGTAGGTAGATTTTAAAAACTGCCCTAAAAACTGGTCTGTTTGGATCCCACCCAGTTTCCAAAAGTCAGATTCTTAAAATCTGGGTGGATCCAAACAGACCCTAAACCCCAACAAGGAGGCACGCATGCACATACCATTTCAGCCGGCACCGATCGACTTACGATCAAGTAAACAATGTATTAATTACCATAAGGCTAATAATCTCAGTCAAGTTACACACGGAACGTACGTATACAATGCTGTACTAGTTAGGTACGTCCGATCCATACCTTGATTAGCGTAGGTACATACGTGCGTACGTGCCTGGCTAAATTTGATGGATTATTCTTTAACACTTACTACCATTTGTTCAACCGTAGGAATTGAAATTTGACCGCGCTGAAAACCGCGTACGTACTAGTGCAATCTAAAGAATAGACCCGGTCCTTTCGTTATACTTTTTTTCCCGGCCGTTAAACAGACGCAGCAAACTATAAAAGGAGATGAGGCATAAGAGTGACCTAATGTCTATGATAAAAAAAGCAAGCATTACCTGCTGGAGGGCTGTCTGTCCCGCTGCTTGGACTTTAGGATGTGTGTCTGTTAGTACCTGGCAAAGATATACATATAGCATACATAAAAAGACATGCCAAGTTTTATATGCAGCTGATGAACTTAGAATAAAAATTTTCATCATATACCTCAGTTAGCTTTGGAACAATCTTAGGAAGACACTGAGATAGCTGCTGAGGAGCACAATATGCCATAGCACCGAGAAGTTGAACACTGCTTTGCTTAGTTCGCCATGCTTTATCTTCTAGGCCCTGGGAAAAAAAGTACACGATACTCATCCAAATATGCGCATTTCAAGAAAAGAAATATATTGAGCATTTATCACACTAGATAAATAAATATACAGCAGTTGACATTCGGCAAAAACAAATGTGGCTTTCTATCTGTTTTTTCCCCGATGGTATCTGAGCTATTAATTAACACAAGTAAAAAAAGAACTAACACTAGAAGTTAGGAACTAACACTAGAAGTAAAAAAAAGATTGTTGCTTGAAGGGCTTGCTTGTGAGCAGCCCGTGGGCTCAGGTGCGCAGGGTGCGCAGCCTATTTAAGACCTGAGGACCAGGGAGTGAACCTGGTTGGACCTGGTGGAGTGCTAGGATCCGGATCCAACAAGTGGTATCAGAGCCCAGGCGCCTAACATCTCTCAGGAGTGCGGTGTGCACAATCTATGTGTGAGGGAGAGATTGTTAGGAATAGTCCCACATAGATTGTGGGAGAAGAGCAAGCACAACTTATAAGTGTGAGGGAGCCCCCACCCATTGGACTAGTCTTTTGGGGGGAGAAGGCCCAATACCACTTATAAGGTTGTTGCTCCGTTGCTCCGTGTGCTTAGTTGTGTTCAGCCCATTTAAATCTGTGACACCCGGTTGGATCTAAGCATGCGGCCAGGGTCCAAAGTTGTAACAAGAAGTGCAAATATTACAGATGAAAACAAGAAAGCAGCATTATCAGAATGTTACAGGATAAATCACAAATATTGGATGACAGATGGCCATTCGGATGTTCGGCCCTCTTGATCAACTGAAAGGCCACAAGCAGATAATGTGCAATTGCATGCAACAAGTAGTTTCTGGTGCCAGATGGCCTATATATTCAAGCTAAAATTTGAAAATAGTGCAGTGCATCAAATAGATGAAATGATAGAAGATTTAGTAAGTGGATTAAACTTCACAACAAGAGCAAGTGAGCAACTTTACCGTATAGAGCAACAAAGAAAAGTTACAGTGATAGCTTCAAACAAGAAATACGCACCTTAAGAAGCGAAGGAAGGACGAGCTTCACACCATGACCGGTGAGCTGAGACATCATTGCGCGAGCAGCACATTCAGCAGCATCACGCACTGCCAGAACTTGATCAGAGAAAGACACGAGTAGCAAGGGTAGCATTTGAATGACATACCTGCAAGATAGCAAGCACAGTGAAAAAGTGAAAAGACAGGGAGGCGGGGCGGATTTGGGCGGCGGGACGGCGAGCCAGAGCTGGGGCGTCGGGGGGCAGGGCGGATTTGGGGCAGCGGGCGGAGCTGGGCGTCGGGGTGGGGAGGACGGTGGGAGCTGGGAGGCAGGATCGCGGGCCGAGCTGGGCATCGGGCAGCGCGCGGGGCAGACTGGGAGGCGGGCGGAATCGGGCCATCGGGGTAGATCTGGGGAGGCGAGGCGGCGGGGCGGAGCTGGGGAGGCGGGGCGGCGAGGCGGAGCTGGGGAGGCGGGCCGGAGCTGGGCCGTCGGGGCAGATCTGGGGAGGCGGGGTGGAGCTGGGGCGGCCGGCGAGGCAGACCTGGGGATGGAGCGGAGGAGGTGGGCGAGGGGATGGGGCGGAGCAGGCGGGCGAGGGGATGGGGAGGAGGAGAGCAGATCGATGGGGGTGCGCGGCGGTGGAGCTGGGGCGTCGGGGAGGACCTGGGGAGGCAGGGCGGCGGGCGAGGGGATGGGGCGGAGAGGAGGCGGGCGAGGGGATGGGGAGGAGGACTCGCGCGGCGGCTGCAAAATTTGGGGGAAAACTTAGGGTTTTCTAGCGCGGTGCACAAAATTAGCGGGCGCGGTCGGGCTGGATTCAGAAGCCTCACGGGTTTATCTTCAATTATCCTCACGGTTCACTTAATACCGTCACAAAAATAGTATATGTCCTTGGCGGCTTAAGGAGCCCGACAGGAAAATGTATTTTTGTGACAGTGATATGTGGGCCCGTCACAAAAAATTGATATCCCTCACGTTCTATATGGACCCGTCAGGAAAATTAACGCCCGTGAGGGATGATCCGTTTTCTAGTAGTGTTAGATATCTCGTTCCTTTGGTTTAGTGTGTTCGTTCTTTGATTGTAAGCAGGGGCGGAGCCAGGATCCAGACAAGAGGGGGGCCGACCCGCCAAGGCGCCGGCGTCATGGGCCCTGGACGCCGTGTGTCGGTAAAATTAAACATACACATACATAATTAAACATATGCATATATATTGTCATATAAATTCAATCATAACACATATGGCAAAATAATGTAGCATACGTCTAGTAACACAAAAGAAAGGTACTTTCATTACATCTCTACAAACTTGAATTTGTTACATCTCCACTAACTTGAATTTAGCACGACGATTACCAACTAGATCATAAGATTTGATAATATCATTAGAATTAACCTTAGCTGACAATTCCTTTTCAATATAAACTATCATGTAGCTTCGCAAAAAGCCATCTCCCATTTTAGTCCTAGTACGTGTCTTGGCAAGTTTCACGGCTGAAAAGACTCTCTCAATGGTCGCTGTTGATACTGGAAGAGTTATGACTAATCTTAGTAATCTATCAACCATTGGATAAATAGAATTTTTACCTAATCTCACTAGTCCCTTTGTTAGATCAGCAAGCGATGGCAATGTACTTATCTCTGGATGGTTGCATACAGGGGCCTAATTAACTAATTGACTGTGATTAAAGGTGATTAAAAGGTCCTAATAATATATCTGGTGGACCATTGGGGGGCCAGGCCCCTGCCCGCCCCCTTGTCTCCGCCCCTGATTGTAAGAGCTTCCGCGAAAAAATGCATCGGAGCCTTTGCAAGCTGTTCGATCATAATTAGTCAGTTTAGTATATTAGTTTGCAATAAAGCAGCCTCTGACGTAGGTCCTGTAACCAAGTTGTACCGATGATTTAACTCGGAATGTAACGAGATTTAGATCTCTCTATTCATTCTTACTTCAAATATATATGTAAAAAAATTTCCCTTGATCGAATTTGCATCACATTGTGTTACATATCCCCCTCCTTCTATACCATTTTGTTTGGCTTTTTTGGTGACACATTTAAATAGTTTGAATAGCGAGCGCATGCATGTCGTGTGGTACTAGACAAAAATTGCAGGACCAAATCCCCACTATTGCCAATGTAATAATATATCTAATATTAATCGTAATAACCATATGCTACTGCAATAAGGCATGAACAACAAAAAGCTCTTTTTTGGGGGGGCTAACATGCAAATAGCAATTTGCTGGCCGGTCTAGTAGTATCGTAACAGCTTGACCTTTTTATACTTGGACTTGATCAGTAAATAATAATATTTTGTTCCAAATAATTTAAAATAAAGATTTTATTCTGAAAATGATATTTTAGGCCTTTTCGGCGTGGTACGGGCTTCGAGCCTTGCCTTTCAAGGCCGAGCTTTTTATTTGTTGGCCAGACCGGCAAATGAACGGGTATAATTAAGATTAGGTACTATATATACCGTTGGAGTATTTGTATTAGTTTCTACTTAGAGAAGTCTAAAGCCAATAAAAATATTGGTTTTTCAAAGTGGCTTCACCACTCTCACTCTCGTCTCGCTCCGAAGATAAAGCAGGGGTCACTAGCGCATAACACACCCCACTCTCGCTCCTGTAGCATGGAGCTATAGCTTGTGGGGTTGCTTCATCACTGACTGCACCTCTACCATTTTGTTAGACCGATGCAGGTAATCAAGGGGGAGGGGTGTTGGGAACCGAATATATAAATCCAGAACCTATGTGTATATTGCACCGGTTCAGGATCACGTTAGTGCACATAGTGGTAATATTAATGTAATATCATCCATACACACAAATAGTTAAGAAATATCTAATATTATTTAATTAACCGAGTACGATCTTGTGATCATAATTTACATTTATTATGCCTTGAAGGACTTAGCACTAAAAAATAAACTTGCAATAGAAAAACCAAATGATAACTCCAGCGAAAAATAATACATCTCAAGCCATAGGCAATCGACTGGGATGCTTCACCTAGCACTTAATCTCCTTCGTAGTACTACTCATCAAAGAGTAGCGAAGATTCCTCTTCTTCATCAACTGAGCTATGTTGATAGCAAAGGTAAGTACATAGAGTACTCAACAAGTTGTGCATGTAGAATACAGTATATAGATGCAAGGCTTGAATAAAGGAAATGGCTAACTTGACTTGTTTTGCAGAAAGCTAATTCAACTTGTAAACATAATAAATAAATTGAAAGTATAATTTGGTAACAATATCTTACATAGCTCAACCATCAATTTCTCAAGTTTTTCTTTCCCAATTTTTAGTTATGAAAATCTATCCCTTGTGTGAAATTCCCGAGTACATCTATGACTGTAGACATGGCTATTTGAATAAATTAGTTTAACAATCTACAGAGGTTGTACAACTTTTTTACACTACATAATCAACACATTTTATTGTCTAATTACATGCTTCCTTAAGCGTGCAACTAAGATGATCACAACAAAACCTTTTAGAAATTTTGTCCTAGTGCTAACCCCTCCCATCAAGCTTAAACTCGGTAAGCTCACCCCAACACATGCGAGCAAGCCCGAAGCTCAACGTTGGATTTGTAAATGGAACTCCGTCTATAAGATTAGGGGTGAAAAGTGGATAAGAATTATCCATATTATCTGGTTACTGTATTCGATAGGATGCAAATATGGTTGTTGTAACTACGGACCAAACAGTAAACAAGGGAACTAGTAGAGTGAGTGTAGAAAAATGAGCTAGCCTGGCTCTCTCCTTTGCCAGGGCTATGTATATACATGGCCACATGGCCTGATTAGTACCCCCACAATGGCCTACTATGCCAGGGGTATAGGTGTGTTTTTATATGCCTTATTGGGTCGCTTGGTCCTACAGGTAGGACTGTGCATTTTTACACTTCAGCCAAGCCAGTTGGCCAAGTTTCCCTTCTTGTAACGTTTGGTTCTCCAGGCAATTTCAGGACGGAAAATATATCTTTTAATGTGGTTGATTTCGACACGACATATAATGCTATACTCGGACAACCACCTCTTCATACGCTATATAAGGGTTGATGTCAAGGAGAAGAGGGACAAGACAAGTGACAAGCAATGCAAGCTACAGGAGAAAGGAGCGCTAGACATCCATCATTACTCTTTTTCTCGATTGTAACCAGTACACGCAATACAGTGACATAGGAGTAGTGGTTATTATTCTCTCCGGTTACATAGGAGTAGAGTTATTATTTTCTCCGGAGATGTTTCGAACCAATATAAAATTCATGTGTCTTTGTCTGTGTGCTCAAGAACTTGAGAGATCCGCCAAACCAAATAATCATACATAAGATCGGTATTAGAACAACCTTTTCTAAGCAGCTTACCGGTTTATCAGCGTTCGATTCGTTCGCACAAGTGTTCACACTAGGGCCAAAACCCATCAGCTGTAACCAAAAAACATAACCTCAATCAAATCGCTGCCATTTCCTCGAAAGCTATAATTAGTTGTTGGCCTTTTGGGGGGGGGGCTTTTGGCTTTTAACTTTTCTGAAAGTCAAAACAAACGGAGCAACTTCTTGAAACGGACTCTCCAAACGACTTTTTGAACCCAAAATTGTGTGCGTTGTCCGTGTTGATGTCTCCATCATCCGCTACCATCTCAAAAAAATATAGACAAAAGTTACCAGCCATAGTACCAAAGAACATGCAGCTAACCAACTCTGTTCTTTTTCAACTTTTAGCTTTTGTTTTGGACTTTTCTACAGTAACTAGCTTTTAAACAGAATGTCTTTTAAGATAAGTTCTACTAGTTAATTGTAGTAAATACTGTACCGACTTTATTTATATCGGCAAAAACCGCACGTGGCCTTCTGTTACTTTATAATCTTTCGTACGAACAATCTAAAAGCTATAAGCTGCTATAAAAAAAATCATAAGTCTCATTTAAAAAGAAAAAGAAAACAGGCCTCTGGCTAGTAGCGGCAGAATTAACGTGTCAGATCAACAGCGTGCGGCTCATGAACGCATCTAGCTAGCTTGTCCGCGGAGACTCATTAAATACGACCAAATTGACTGTCCAACAAGCAGAGCACATCAAGACCAACCGACCGAGAATCCACATATATTCACAAATTAAATCCCATTTCAGCCGGCACCGATCGACTTACGATCAAGTAAACAATGTATTAATTACCATAAGGCTAATAATCTCAGTCAAGTTACACACGGAACGTACGTATACAATGCTGTACTAGTTAGGTACGTCCGATCCATACCTTGATTAGCGTAGGTACATACGTGCGTACGTGCCCGGCTAAATTTGATGGATTATTCTTTAACACTTACTACCATTTGTTCAACCGTAGGAATTGAAACTTGACCGCGCTGAAAACCGCGTACGTACTAGTGCTGCAATCTCAAGAATTGGCCCGGTCCTTTTGTTATACTTTTCTCTCAGGCCGGTAAACAGACGCAGCAAACTACAAACACTACTACAAAATCTAATACTAAACTTTACATCACAGTTGGTTAACCAAAATCGTCAATATTAAAAATAAACGGTTTTAGTTTAGAGACCGTCTATGTTAATACCAGCGTGAAAAACTATATGTGAAGATGTAATATTACAGACGGTTCATGATAAAAAGTCATCTATGAAGTATTACAGACGGTTATTAATAATAATTGTCTATGATATTATTGTAATATCATAGATAATTTTCTATTTGAACTATCTGTGATACTTTACAGACGGTTTATATTAAAAACCATATGTGATAATTCCACTATATTAATTACGCATAGACCAATCAACCACCTGTCTTAAATTTCATATCTAGGCTACTACTTTGATACTTTGAGCTCGAAATGGGGCTTTGAGGCGGCTATCTGGTGAAAGGAGACTATTTGGCAAGAGTGGTTATAGATCTATTTATTTTTTGAGTATCTATAGTTAATAATTTGTTCTTAATTTTATTATAATTTAGATCTAACTTTTGATGAAAGAGAATTGAAGATGATTTAAAAGAAACATTGTATTCTGAGAACGGTATTTTAGCTTTTTTTTTCAGCTTGGTACGGGCTTCGAGCCTTGCCTTTCAGGGCCGAGCTTTTTCGAGCCCTGCCTAGCCCGACAAATGACAGGTATAATTAAGGCTAGGTACCATGTGTACTATTAACAAGCTTTTCGCCGTCCCAACGTGCCGTGAGTTTCAGATTGAACTATCAACTTGTCCGTCACAAAACGGAGAAAACCAATGAAGTCGCCGCCACTTTCTGGGAAGCTATAGGTACGTAGCTAACGGGAGAATTAAGTCAGAACAGAAGCGGCTCACGAACTTGATCAATCAGTACGTCCGCGAGACTAGCTCATTGAACACGACCAAATAGAAATTCGCCAGACTGACATATAACCAAGTTCTCATGCATCGATCGGTTCAAATGTCAGCGCGCAGAAACTGTGGAACAAACCAGGCATACATATACATACTATACAACCATGCATTTCAGCGGGCACCGGTTACGACCCGTTACGATCCAGGAGACAAATATGTCAGGATCCCAGTCAATATGTATTCAACACTACTACAGAAAAGGACATCACAGACAATTTTGTGAACCGTTTAAATTTATGATCAGTGATAATCGAAGGTTATCACAGACGATTTTCGAACCGTCTATGATTATCAGATATCGCAGACGGTTTTTCTATAAAAATCGTCTGTGATAGCTAAAAACCGTCCGTGATATCTGAGAATCACAGACGGTTTTTTAGTTAAAAACCGTCTGTGATTATCAGCTATCACAAACGGTTTTTTATACAAAAACCGTCTGTGATTATCAGCTATCAAACTAAAAACCGTTTGTGATATTCTTTCCTACCCCTAAATCTATTCCTGTTTATTGGCTAGCCTCAGGAAATGCTAGTCATGCCATCTGAAACAAGCAGATCAACATGTACATGTATACATACAATTCACATCTCAATTCATTTCACAAACATAAAACATCCAATTCATATCGCACTTCATTTCACAAACATAAAGCATCCATTTCGCAAATCAATTCATTGAAATGAAATAAAATATCCATTAACATATATACAATTACAAAAGATCTATAATGCATTTGCACTTAGATGGTAACATTGCATTTTTTTATTGCTCAATCACTCCGGAATCGAGGTCTCGCGAAAGGAACAGATCCATAATCAACGAACTTGTCCGGCTGAACAAGCTATACTTGGATGGTGCATGATTGTCATTCAAGTATTGCTTGTGCAGCCGACAAATTCGTTGATTATGTATCTGTTCCTTTCGCGAGACCTCGATTCCGGAGTGATAAGAGCAATAAAAAAATCATTGTGCACAGTGGAACTCTCCTTCTGCTCTTATGACTTTAGTCCACAAACACAACAGCTATTATACAACCAACAATTTTGCAAACTATTTTCAATTAATAACACTCACCAATTACTTAGATCTAAATTTTAATGCATGCAAAGAAAAAATAAAATTCATTACTAACCATATCTAGAGCAACCAGGAAAGTATGAGTCTTCAAAGCTCAATCTCTGCCTCCTCTCACCAAATTAACTGGCCTGAAATCGCCTAGCTTGCCTCCTGAGCGAAAGAGTGTGCAGCAGCGGCTAGATCTGAATCGAAATAAAGACAGATGCGGTCTGAGCAGCTCAATAAATGCCTACTGTCATTAGCACAGACGGTTTTTGATTAAAAACCGTCTGTGAATTATCACAGACGATTTTTTTATTAAAAACTGTCTGTAATAACCAGCTTATCACAGACGGTTTGTTATTAAAACCCGTCTGTTTTTAATACAGACCGTCTATTATATTAAATTATCACAGATAGTTCGTCGGTAGGAACCGTCTGTGATACTCGTTTTCTCCGACGCCACCAACTCAGACGGTGTCCAAATTAAAACCGTCTGTGTTAGTGTCGGTCACAGATGATTTTGTCAAATCTTCTGTGATTGGTCGTCTAGTATTACGCTTTCTGTAGTAGTGCAAGAATTACCTATGGAATACAATACTAGTTACGTACGTTCAAGGCTAGGCATGCACATGCACTTTGTTTACTATACTTTTATGACAGTCCGCGTACGTATCGTCTCAGCACGTACGTACATTCTACATGGACGGCTTTGATCGATCGATCGATCTATACTACTAGTATTTATTCAAAATTTGGAAATGGACCGCTGAAATTAAACCGCGTAGGCGCCTACCTGCGCTGGACCTGAGAAAAGTTTATTCCATAGACCTGGTCCTTGTTATACTCTTTTGGGTTAAACATGCGCAACGAAGTCCTATAAAGGAAACCATCTTGTCTCTCTTCCAACAGCCAGTTCAGGGAATTCGACGTACGTAGTAACTACTAGCTTGCTTGTCTGCAATATTTCGACAATTTTAGCTAGCTAGTTCAAGAGACTAAGGCATATATACTAGCAAGTAGCAACCCCGACTATGGCCTCGACGGTGACGATGCTGAGGGCGGTGATGGTGGCCGTGCTGCTGATGCAATGCTGTAACGCTATCCTCGCGTCGAGGCTGCTTGAGGGGGACGGCGGGTGGCTGCAGGGGCAGGGCGTCGCCGGGGCGCTGATCATGCAAGTCCTAAAGGGAGGGACGCCGCCAGGAACAACCAACCCGTGCACGCCCGATCCTGGCCACGCCGGCTCGGGCGGAAAGTGCATTGGCTCACCCGGCGGCTTATAAATTTACTATGGCTGGCTTCCTCCTCTGCCGTCCTTGCGATCAGGTGCTGCGGCGATCTGGTTCCGGTTTTCGTTTATTAATTTGTAGACGTTGGCCCGTGCTTGTGTGTATGTAGAGACTGTTCATTCAATTGGTTTGTTCATACTTTGTAATTACGTGCTTCCATGCAAAAATGGATCCTTGGAAGCGGAATAGCTAGCTTATGGTAATTAGTAGTCAATATTAGAAGATGCAATTAGTGCAATAAATCAGTCTCTGATGTAGGTCTTGTAACATACAATTCTCTCTTCAAATAAATAAAAGGCCTGTTCTTTTTCAGCTTTTGGTTTCTGTTTTTGACTTTTCTACAGTAACTAGCTTTTAAGTGGAGCGTCTTTTCAAGATGGGGTTTACTAATTAATTGTAGTACATACTGTACCAACTTTATTTATATTGGCAAAAACTGCACGTGAGTTTCTGTTACTCTGTAATCTCTTGCATAGTTAGTCCAAAAGTCACAAGCCGTAGCTAAAAGACATAAGTTTCTACCAAAAAGAACAGGCCCAAAAGCCTTCCATCGATTTCTGATCGTGCCTAATGACACCAAAATAAGTCCACACTATTTTGCTTGGCTTGGTTGATGTGAAACAGTATGAAAATTTGCAAACGCGTGTGCATGTAGCATGCAATGAAACGTGCGGTTAGCCGCTTCCATGCATGATAATTAAACGGAGGCTTCTGCTATTAAGTTTTGCCTGCCGAACGTGCGTGCTCTGAGAGTTCCAAGACTGATCAACTAGCTTGTCCGACCGTAGCACATCAGAGGAATCAAATTAAATTCATGTCCAATTCTTTCCGATTCATAACTTATAATTTATATTTCTCTTCGTATAAATAAATGGGACAATTTTTTCGTCGCCGTTTTGAAGCGACCTATTGGAACAACATTTTTAAAGTGGCTTACCAGTTTATCGGTATTCGATTCTGTTGATATTTTAACACAAATCTTATGTATGATTTGTTTGGATTGGGGAAAACTCTAGAGGACTGGATTCACAATCATGCAAAGTAGAGATACAGAAATTTTTATACAGGTTTGGACTTTCTCCTGGGAGAATAATAACCCTACGTCCTGTATAGTTATTACTCAGTGAACTGATTACAACTGAGAGAATAATGAGAAATGCCTTGCACTATCTCTAGTCTTGAACTTCATCTCTCCTTCCTCTCTCCGACGTCGACCGCTATATAGTTGGCAAAACGGCGGTTGTTGTCTTGTGCCAAAAGACGCCTTAACGCTTCGGGTGATAACCGTCTGACGGAAGTTATTGTCAGAGAGACGTGATGGTCCATTCGCCGTGCGACGGTTATTATCAAAGAGAGATCATATGCAGTTATTAAGAATAAGCACACGTTCTAATCGTCTTGTCAGACAGACACACGATGTATCAAGTCGTCGTAGACAAGCCAGTCGGAGATAGATTGATCGTAGAAAGGTCTATGATCACGAGGTGATCATAGAACAACTTACAACCATGTGGTCATAGTAGAGCTTACGACAATGAGGTAGTTGTAGAAGAACATGTAACTATGAGGTTATAGAAAAGCTTATGACTAAAAAGTAGTCGTGGAAAAACTCACAACTATGTGGTCGTAGAAAAGCTTACGACTGAGGAGTAACTGTGAAAGAACTCACGACTATGCGGTCGTAGAAAAACTTACGGCTGAAGAGTAGTCGTGGAAGAACTCACGACTATGTGATCGTACAAAACTTACGAGCACCCTGTGAAACCTCTCCCTTATCGATAAGGGGTATATTCAAGTAATATAATGATGTAATCATCTGAGGACTATTATATCCTCATCAGGTTCGTTTGCACAAGCGTTCGTATTAGAACCAAAAGCCATCAATAGTAACTGACAGGAACAGAACCTCAATCAAATTGCTGCCATTTTCTTGGAAGCTATAATTAGTTGCTGGCCTTTTTTTTTGCGTTTTTGATTTATAACTTCTCCGAAAGTTAAAACAAACGGAGTAGCTTCTTAAAACGGATTCTATAAATGACTTTTTGAATCCAAAACTATGTATATCATTCGTGTTGATGTCTCCGTCATATACTGTCGTCTCGAAAAATACAGATAAAAACTACTAGTCGCAACATAAAAGAGCGGGCAGCTAACCGGTACTCCAACTAGTGGCGGCAACGAGTCAGAACAACAGCGTGCGGCTCATGAACGCACGTAGCTAGCTAGTTTAGGTCCATCGGTCCGCGGCGACTCATTGAATACGACCAAATTTAAACTGTTCAAACATATAGTACGAACAATATGTATGCGTGGATCGGTCCAACAAGTAGAGCACATGAAGACCGACCGACCGAGGATTCATTTATATTCACAAATTAAACCCCAACAAGGAGGCACGCATGCACGTACCATTTCAGCCGGCACCGATCGACTTACGATCAAGTAAACAATGTATTAATTACCATAAGGCTAATAGTCTCAGTCAACTTACAATGGTGTACTAGTTAGGTACAGGGGCGGATCTACAGGGTATGCCGGGTAGGCCTCGGCATACCCTGAGTCCAGCCAACTTAGTACACACGTCCAGCGCCTCCAGCCGATCCGGTCAATCCGCCGGTTCGCCTGCCGCACGCGCCGCCTCGATCCTCGAATCCGCACGTGCCGCACGCAGGTCCGCAGCCAATTCGCAGAGCGGTGAGCCGGTGAGGAAGTGGGTGGTGTTGAGGACGGAGAGGTGGAGGTCGTCGAGCGCGGCAACTCTTCTCTGGAGAGTCCAGCAAGACCCGGCGCCTAATACGGAGCCCTCTCTGTTGTAGAAGATATGCAGACGGCGGCGGTGGCTATGGCGAGCCCATCGCCGTCCACCTCCTGCTCCCCTTCTTCTTTTAAGGTTAGGGTTTGCCTTCCTCCTCCTTGTTCGTCTCTGTGCCCTTTTTTAGGGGGTAATTTCTTGGTTCTACTGAGCTGATGGGTTCTTGATTTGGTTTGAAGGTGGGGATTGCGTCGCCCAGTGGGACGGCCTCCTCTGCGCCGAGGCCGGTTTGCGCGTCCGATCGCCGCCGGGAGGCGGCGGCGCGGCGGCAAGGTGAGTTTTTTCTTGGCTTGTTCTTCTTCTATCCCTGTTTCTCAGCTTATTGAGATTTTTTTATGGGTAGAGGACTATCTCGAGCGTAATCTTGAGACATATCATGGTCATGGAATTTTGATAGTAGAAATCTGGAACAATCGTATCGGCTCGGAGAATAATTTTGAGCCCTGGTTGTATATTGTTGTAAACCAAGTTCGTTTGCTTATCCCTGTTTCAGTGTGAAGACTGGCTTATTCTTCCCCCCATATAGATTGTTTACTTGCTTATGTTCTACAGCTAGGGACAACCTTTTCATTGCCTGCCCTGCCCTCCGATATTAGAAGGTCAACTTGTTAATATGGTGTCTTCGGGTTGAATTGAAAATACAAACCCTCAATATTATGTGATGTGTTCCGTAATTACTAATTAGGCATCTGTAGTGCACTTTGCGTTTAGCCCTTATCCAGAATGGTTTCTTTTGTATGCTCTACAATGGGACTATATGATACCACTCTAGCTGGAGCTTAGTTTTGGCTAAATAAATTTATTCACAAAGATCACTTGATGCCTACAACTTGTTGAAGTAACTCAGGCTTTATGTTGTGGGCTAATTGGATGAATTTGCCTGAGATAAGATCAAATTCTTCTAGAAAATGTTTTGGTGCCTCGCTAATGTACTTTAAGAAACTCAAATTCATGAGTTTCCTGATACATTGTGTTTAGTAGAGCAGTGAAATCTAGTGCATTGACTACCTAGTGAAATTATTGTCCAGTATTCACATTTAAGATCCATCTTGCAATGCCGATTTATGAGGTCTTAATCTGGTTAGTCATATTTGAACGTGTTGCATGTTGTGAAAAAAGTATTGCAACACTAAGATTTATGTGAAGCAACATCCTTTTCTGCTGTCAACAATATCACAGCCTTCTCTGAATGGTAGAGGAAGTGCAATTAATCATTGCTACTATTTCATCAGAAATTCTGATTGCTGATATGCTTGGTGTTACCATCCATCCCTAGGTTTTGTGCTTTTAAGACCTTCCCAATTTCATTTCCAGTAGAAAGCAATCAAGAAGGATGTTGGGACAAATAACCATATGATATTGCTGATATTTCGCTTTATGCTTCACACTAAAGCACTTTGTTGTCGATATCTGACTTCATGATTCAGAACAAATCAATTCTGTACTGTGATGTTCTTCTTTGAAGAATAGCCTTGAAGACGTATATTCTTTCTTTCCTTTTGTTCAGGATATGAAGTTTTATCTTTTGAGTCTCGTTTTAGTATCTTTTGATAAAACAATGTTGAGATAGAAACTGGAGCTCTGCTAACTTCTTTTCACCTATATCAGGTACTCGACGAGATTAGGCCATACCTTGCTAGCACAGGTGGTGGTGGGCTTGAGTTTGTTGCAATCGAGGAACCTATTGTAAAGGTCAGACTATTAGTATGGTGTTTGAACTATTTATATTGTAATTTGTGTAAGTTTTCAACTTAATCCTTGAATTTAAGACTTATCATATTATTTAGTGACTGTATACCGAATTACGATGCAAATTTTACCATTATTTACCGAATTGGCAAATTGTTTTATCGAATTGCATATGAAAATTTTGGTGCGGCATATCCTTTGATAAAATTCTGGGTCCGCCACAGGTTAGGTACGTCCGATCCATAGCTTGATTAGCGTAGGTATATACGTGCGTACGTGCCTGGCTTAATTTGATGGATTATTCTTTAACACGTACTACCATTTGTTCAACCGTAGGAATTGAAATTTGACCGCGCTGAAAACCGCGTACGTACTAGTGCAATCTAAAGAATAGACCCGGTCCTTTCGTTATACTATTTTTTCCGGCCGTTAAACAGACGCAGCAAACTATAATTAAAAGGAGACCATGATCTTGTCTCTCTTCCAATAGCCACCAGTTCAAGGCACTCGACTCGACGTAGCTGCTTGTCTGCAATCACTCGACCAACTAATCGAGCTATACCTAGCTTGTTCGACATATACTAAACTCTGAACTCGATCCCCCAGTACGTACGTAGCAAACCCCGGCACCGATCGACGTAACGTACGTACTTAGTACTTACTGATATGGCGTCAACGGCGACGATGGTGAGGGCAGTGCTGGTGACCGTCGTGCTGATGCAATGCTGCAACGTGATCCTCGCGGCGAGGCTGCTGGAGGGGGACGGCGGGTGGCTGCAGGGGCAGGGCGCCGCCGGGATGCTGATCATGCAAGTCCTAAGGGTGTGTTTGGTTCGTGGATAGAGGTTGCATCGTATATCCTGACTGAGTGGATGCAGGCTGAGTGGAATCGTATTTCAGAAAAAGAAGATGTTTGGTGAGGCTGCATGAGCGGATACAAAAACGAGATGTTGTTTGGTTGTGCAGTATGAGCGGATGCGATCTACCAAACTGAGAGGTCGACACGTGGGACCGCATAAGATACACTGCATCCACTCATCCAGGATGGCTAGTGAAGCTCATTTTGAGCGTATCCACCCATCCAGGATGAGAGTGTATTTTTGCATCCGCTCATACAGGCTGTATCCGCTCATACAGGCAACTAAATAGGCTCTTTCTCAGATTATACGGATCCACCTATCCAGAACGAAGGAGATACAGGCAACCAAACACACCCTAAAGGGAGGGACGCCGCCAGGAACACCCAACCAGTGCAAGACGGATCCCGGCCACGGCGGCTCGGGCAGAATCTGCCATGGCTAGCCCCTCACGCGGCGGCTTATAAGTTAACTATAGTTGGCTTCCTCCTCTGTCGTCCTTGCGATCAGCTGCTGCGACGATCTGGTTTCGGTTTTCGTTTATTAATTTGTAGACGTTGGCCCGTGCTTGTGTGTATGTAGATACTGTTCATTCAATTGGTTTGTTCATACTTTGTAAGTACGTGCTTCCATGCAAAAATGGATCCTTGGAAGCGGAATAGCTAGCTTATGGTATTTAGTAGTCAATATTAGAAGATGCAATTAGTGCAATATACCAGTCGCTGACATAGATCTTGTAACAAACAATTCTTCTTCAAATAAATAAAGGCCATGTTCTTTTTCAGCTTTTAGCTTCTGTCTTTGATTTTTCTACAGTAACTAACTTTTAAATGGGGAGCGTCTTTTCAAGATAGGGTTTACTAGTTAATTGTAGTATATACTGTACCGATTTCATTTATATCGGCAAAAACGGCATGTGAGTTTTTATTACTCCGTAATCTTTTATACAGATAGTCTAAAAATCATAAATCGCAGCTAAAAACCATAAACTTCAGTTAAAAAGAACAGACTCAAAAGCGTTCCATCGATTTCTGATCGTGCCTGATGACACCAAAATAAGTCCACACTATTAAGCCCGTCGTCTGGGGGCAAAACCAACAACTGCTCGCACGATCTCAAGCACCCGCCCGGCGGAAGCTGCCATAACTAGCCGGCCGGCTACTTGCTGGCTTGGATCATCCATCAGCTGCTGCATGCGTTGACATGTACATTTGTATGTACATTCTGCACATATATGCGTAGACATCTCGTTCCTTTAGTTTAGTTTGTTCCTTCTTTGATTGTAAGGGCATCCGGGAAAAAAATGTATCGGAGCCTTGCAAGCAGTTCATAATTAGTCAGTTTAGTATATTGGTTTGCAATAAAGCAGTCTCTGACAGAGGTCCTGTAACCAAGTTTTGTACCGACGATTTAACTAGGAATGTAATGAGATTTAGATCTATCTATTCATTCTTGCTTCAAATATACATGTAACTTTTTTCCCCTTGATCGAATTTGCATCACATTGTGTTACATATCCCCCTCCTATACCATTTTGTTTGGCTTTTTTGATGACACATTTAAATAGTTTGAATAACAAGCACATGCATGTCGTGTGATACTAGAAAAATTGCAGGATCAAATCCCCACTATTACCAATGTAATCATATATCTAATATTAATCGTAATAACCATATGCTACCGCAATAAAGCACGAACAACAAAGAGCTTTTTTGGGGGGGGGGGGGGGTCCAACATGCAAATAGCAATATGCTGGCCGGTCTAGTAGTACCGTAACAGCTTGACCTTTTTATAGTTGGACTTGATCAACAATAGAAAGGTCAACATATGCGAGTCGTATGGGCACAGCATTACACAAACAACGTAACAAAATTGTTACAGTTTTATAATTACAAATAACAGTAGTTCATATTTAAAATCATTGTTTATTCACGAACTTTATGACCGGAGTTTATCCCGTTCGGATTGTGCAGCACATTATCCAGCACAAGTAGTGCACCCTGAAACATGTTTATTTAAACTCGTGCATACGCTCGTTTGGCTGAATGGAGACATATCCTTCCGAGTCAAAATGTTCAGACCAATAAGATATTTTACTCTCTCTTTTTATTTGTCAGGAATGTTTCACAAGCTAACGTCGTGAATAGCGTGTGTCTAGCTACTACTAAATAGTAATGCCCTAAAAACTACCTCTACAGGGAGCGCATATTAATTATTTAACTAATTACAAATTTGTCCCTTTTCTTTTCTTGAGGAAACGATACTGCACAAAATTCAATTTGCATGGAAGAATCCCACACCAAAAAAAAAAGGTACAAAGATTTAAGTCGTAGTAAACAATATTTTTTTAATCGTAATGTCTAAACAAAAAATTTAAAAAGCTTCAGGTCTCCGCAGCCAGCAGCGTGGATTTACTACTTCGAGCTAAAAAGAACTTGACTACCTACATACTTTGAATAAAAAGAATCTAAATTTTGAATTCAAAAATTCATGGCATTCCTTTGAACAAGACTGCTCACGCGGTTTGATGAATCTAATTCAGACATGAAGAATGACTATAATATTCAGTTGCCCTCTAGGATGAGATATCAAAGAGAACATCTTCTTTTCAGTTCTTAAAAGCTACTTTTCAGCTTTTTTTTACAATAACTAATATTCAATCTGAGTGTTTTTTCAAGATAGAGTCTACAAGTTAATTGTAGTATATACTATAATAACTTTATTTATATTAGTCAAAACCGTAAGAAAGTTTCTATTACTCCATACTCATTCTCACAAGCAGCTCAAAAATTATAAGCTGCAGCTAAAAACTATAAACCGAAACAGAAAAAAAAGGCAGAGACGACTGTGAACAAGATTCAACAAGTACGTGCAGTGCGGAGGTGTAACAAATGGACCTGTTCATGTATCCGAGTCATAAGAAACCCAAGACGCAGGTTTCCTCTTGTTAAAAAGAGGAAGTAAAGTCGTCACACATGCTGTAGAATTTGACTTGCAGGTTAATTAATTACGTGCCAGCTTATATATACGTAGCCTTTGCACACCATTATTTATTTTTGAATGAATATTTACATTAAACTCTAGGCGTTGCACAAGGAAATGTATTTGGAATATGTGTATTTCACACGAAACTGTTCAATTCTTGCCGAAAAATTCTAGCGTTCCAAACGAAGCCAACAGTTGGCTCCATCCATCGAATTTGCAAAAGTATGTATGCACGCCTCAAGAACACACACACACGCAAAAAAAGAAAGATCCATCGACCCAACCAACCAAACGCCGTTTGGAAATTGGATGCAAACTAATTCTTTTTTTTTTTGAACTTGTCCGTACTAATTCTAATTCCTTGTTCTTGTCGAAACACAAGATCCGGCCTAAGTGCCTAGCTATCTATCAGACTGCGACTGATTCCAATTTGATACTCCATTGGTAACCAAGACAGAAGAAATCAAGACTTCAGCGTTCAAACCCATGCATTACGCACACGTACTACAAGCATGCATGCTACATATATATACTTGCTTCTCACGAATCTAGCTATAAACACGGGCGGCGCTAATCAATTAAAAGACGCAAGTAATCTGGTGTTAGCGAGTCCAAGCAGAGTTGTACTATTATCGCCCCATTCATTTCGGCTTAAACTTCTGATTTCTAATTTATTTTTTATTATTCATAAATTTTGTCTTTTTTAAAACTTTTTTATCGGTTGTTTTTTTTCGTATTCATTTGTGTTGTCCATGGTAAGCTAACATTTTTTCCTATTTTTATTTTTTTAATTTAATTACGTCAAATAAGTCACCTTCAGCTACAGTGTAATTTCAGCCAGCTACAGTAAAATTTCAATCATAAACCACTATTTTTCAGTTCAACCGAGCCAGGCCTATACATGAATGAGATTTTGACCTTCGAGATTGACCCTCAAATCGTTGAGACGACGGTTGACCATGCCATGGCTTGTTGGCAACGAATGGTCAAGCCGGGAATGTGACCTGCACAGGAATCTAGGCAGGGGTGAAACTGAAGTAGGTTTTTCAGATTCACCAAGCCATACGAACGAATGACTCTTGATTTCATAATTATATCAATCAAGGAGATTTTGGGTGCGTTCTTTTCGGCACCTACTTATGGCTTTTAGCTCTAATGTGAGCATTCGTGTAAACAAACTGAAAGTCAATAAACCAATAAGCCACTTCTAAAAAGCTATCTTGATAAACTGTTTCGAAATAACCACGGAGAAACAGTTCCATTTATTTGTTTGAGGAAAGTCATAAATGATAAGCTGAAACGAACGGGCTTTTAATTTGTTTCCCACAAGAAAATAGTAAATAAATTTTATTTTACATATCCTTTGTGGAAAATTCCGAAAGGGAGCTCCAGGTTTACCTCAGCACCATGAACCCTTATGGGAGATTGGATCATATACCCTCCCTTTAGTTGGGAAATTGAGGATTTACCCTCCACATCTCAATGACACGTGGGGTCATTATAAGTCACTGACACGTGGGTCAGGAGGGTAAATCCTCAATTTCCATCTAAATGGAGGGTATATGATCAATTTTTTCTTTTGGAGAACAGGGCATAACTCATGAGAAAATCACTTTGTACATAAACATGCTTATCATGCAAATGTCAATATGGCGTCTATAACAGGCTTGAAATTATTCCCTCTGAAAGATACTAGACAAATATTTTCTCAACCCTGGTTCTTCATTTAACAAGAGATCAGTGGCCATACAAAAAAGAAATATTAGCATATGAGCCGTAGGATTTTGGCCAGGGGGAAAGATTATTATTTGAGGGTACTACTCTAACTCACAAATAGTCAAAACTTGCTTAGACAGACCAATAGACCTATCTTATATCCATTGGAAAGTGATGAAGGAAATTAGAGAAAGGAGCTCTAAATAAATATCTAAAGAGTGCACACTGCAGCATATCAGCAATTTATGTGCAGATGCAACATAACTAAACTTAGCTAAAATCCTTAAGCCTTCTCTTCAAAACATCCATGTACTTCTTGCGAGCATTCTGCATCGTGTTGCGGTTTGAACGGCTCCCAAACAGCCCGTCTGCTGAGTAGTCCAATGTTCAATGTTCCATATTTCCTGAAACAGCCTAAAATTTTAAAATTTTTGAATTTATCTGAAATTTTAGTTGAGTTCAAATTTTTTGCCAAATCCAAAATCTTCATTCAACTTTCCGGTTTCCACTTGCCCAAAATGCCCTCCAAGCCGCTATGCCTACACCCTTGCTCCTGCACGCTAAGACATCGTCCATGCTTGCTCATCGGAGCACCTCACCGACCGCCCATACCTCACCTTAACACCGCCGCTGACCACGCGCCGTGCCACTCCATCATCAACCCGCGCCACTACCACATCTTGTCGCCAGCCACTCAACACGCACCACAAGGCCACTACTCACCACGCCAACTCACCCACCCGTGCCAATGAGGTTGAGCTTCTCTAAGCCCTATGTGTATACTGCATTAGTCCAGAATCACGCTAGTGCATACATTGCAACATTAATGTAATATCATCCATATGACCATACACATGAATAATTAAGAAATATCTAATATTATTTGATTAACTAAGTATGATCTTATGATCATAATTTACATTTATTATGTCTTGCAGAGCTTAGCACTAAGAAATAAACTTGTAGCGAAAAAACCAAATGATAACTCCAGTGGAAAATAACCCATCTCAAGCCACAGGCAATCGACTGGGGTTGCTCGACCTAGTGCTTAACCTCCTTCGTAGTACTCCTCCTTGAAGGGTAGTGAAGATTCCTTTCCTTCATCAACTGAGTTGTGTTGATAGCGAGGGTGAGTACATTGAGTACTCAACAAGTTGTGCATACAGAATACAGTGCAAGGCTTGAACAAAGGAAATCGATAACTTGGCTTGTTTTGCAGAAAGCTAATTCAACGTGTAAATATAATAAATAAATTAAAAGCGTAACTTGAGTAAAACGGATAGTAAATAGGTAATAAAGTAACAATATCTTACATAGCTCAACCATCAATTTCTCAACTTTTGCTTTCCCAATTTTTGGTTATGAAAATCTACCCTTGTATGAAATTCCCGAGCATATCTATGACCACAGACATGGCTATTCGAATAGATTGGTTTAACAATTTACAGAGGTTATACAACTTTCTCACATAATATGATCAACTCATTTTGTTGGCCAATTACACGTTTTCTTAGACGTGCGACTAAGATGATTACAACAAAACCTTTTAGAAATTTTGCCCTAGTGCTAACCCCTCCCATCAAGCTTAGACCCGGTAAGCTCACCCCAACACATGCGAGCAAGCCTGGAGCTCAACATTGGATTTGTAAACGAAACTCCATACATAAGATGTAACCCAACGAATACAATTACATCTTCCACCTTGGCACTGAGCATAACCTATCGCCTAAGGAGTCAATACCAAGACTAGGTAACTTACTGAGCTAGGCCCGCCCCATTTCAGGCATGTGGTTGTACAATTGTGGCTCTGTTCAATGGCGCACAAAGTCAACTTATTCACTGACCAGAGCGATACTACCCCTATTAACTAACTATTCCACAAGTCATCAGCTTTCCATAAACCATAAGCACACAGTTCTTTCAATCATCTAATTCTAAACCATTTATCTACCCTTGATATTAAAGCGCAACATATGCAATCAATGATAACACGTATTGCATCAATTTGTTCACAAAGTAACTCCATATATCATTAATCAAGTTTAATTTAATTCCAAAACAATGTTCCATAATTTCCAGCATGGCTAAGTGATATAATCAATGCATATTGGTGACATTAACAACTGATATTAACCATCTTAGGGTGACAAAGGATCATGAAATATAAATGACAATATGGACCTATCTTATATCCATTGGAAAGTGAGGAAGGAAATTAGAGAAAGGAGCTCTAAATAAATATCTAAAGAGTGCACACTGCAGCATATCAGCAATTTATGTGTAGATGCAACATAACTAACCTTAGCTAAAATCCTTAAGCCTTCTCTTCAAAACATCCATGTACTTCTTGCGAGCATTCTGCATCGTGTTGCGGTTTGAATGGCTCCTAAATACCCCGTCTGCTGAGTCCTTGAACTTGTCGCAAACGATCGCAACCTTCTTGTAGTCCAATGTTCCATATTTCCTTAAACAGCCTAAAATTTCAAAAATTTTGAATTTATCTGAAAGTTTAGTTGACTTTATATTTTTTGCCAAATCCAAAATCTTCATTCAACTTTCCGGTTTCCACTCGCCCAAAATGCCCTCCAAGCCGCTACGCCTACACCCTTGCTCCTGCACGCTAAGACATCGTCCGTGCTTGCTCATCGGAGCACCTCACCGACCGCCTGTACCATGCTGACCACGCGCCGTGCCACTCCACCGTCAACCCGCACCGCTACCACATCTTGTCGCCAGCCACTCGACACGCACCAAGGCCACTACTCACCACGCCAACTCACCCACCCGTGCCAATGAGGTTGAGCTTCTTTAGGCCCTATGTGTATACTGCATTAGTCCAGATATGTTTTTAGGCTGTGGGTTATAACTTTTAGTTACGGTTTATTAGTTTAATAAATAGTGATTGTTAAGAGAAACCAAAAAAACAGGTGAAAAACAAAAAAAAAAAAGAAGAGCCTTCATTTGGCTACAACACCGCAACTTACAGCAGCAAAAATCAGAAACCTTCCATCAGTTCGATATCATCAGGAAGCGATGTACTAACACAAAGCCAGCAACACATACGCCGTTACAACCAACACTGCGAAGAACACCATGTCTGACATAGACGTATGCGTCGTCTTCTTGCTGGCCCTTGCCTGCTTGTACAAGACCACATCCACCATCAGCCGGCTGAGGTAATTCTCTGGCGATGGATCGACATCCTGCTTGCACCGCCTTCTGAAGGAGAATTCTGGTTGTGCAGCAACTCCGTGTCACGGTGATCGGCATTCAGGGCGTCCATGAAGGCTGCATAGTTGGTCACATGGGATGGGGTGCCCTGGTAGCATTTCTCGAAAGCGATGAGGTTCTGCAGCAGCTGAATGCTTGCGTCGCTGATGTCCAGCTGCGGGATATGCACGGTGCCATGGCTGAAGATGATGTCCAGGAAACTGAAAGGCCCCTGAAAAGTGCTCCAAGGCCACCACTGACGCCTCCTGGTGATACCAACGCCTTCAGTCTCAAGCTTCATTGCAGGATCCATGCCAGTTATAGGTGGCTTTGGTGGTGGCTCCATCAATCTATTTCCTGGCTTTGGATTTGGGAGGAGGGACCGGTAGAGCAACCGCAGGAGGCTGCGCACGTCCCGGCTGCAGATTGGGTTTGTTGAGGTGTGCGTACCAACAGGGAGGTGCTTGTTGAACATGTTCCTTGCACATGCCATCAGGTCAACAGATTTGTCAAGCTCTGTCTTCAGAATGTCAAACAAGATCCTGACAGCGATGAAAGGTATCTGGTTCTCCAATAGGAGCATGTCGATGGCAACCAAGCCCCACTCCCAGGGCCTTTCCCACTGGAGCGTTTCATATTCTTCATGCAGGTATCCAGCATCCAACTTTGACCAGTATTCATACTCTGCGCCCTTCTTCGGATCATGCCTCAACGAGAAGTGGACAATGAAGCATCCATCAAACAGCAGCATCAGACCGATTTCCTCCTCCGTCATAGCAACTGTCACTGCATAGAGCTGCCAGAATGGCTTTCTGTTGATCGCCTGTGTCAGTCTAAGCCGGAATTCTTGAACCAAGGGTTCAAGGCTGTTATTGCTGTCATCCAGCAATCTGTTGACGCACCAGCGCTTGTGTTGTTCCATTCGCCTGCAGCTTGGTGATTACCTCAAGAGAATGGAAGTAGGGAGTAGGGACCGATGCAGACAGCCTTAGGCTCATAAGCTTCCGGGTCACGTGACTGAACATCCTCAGGGATAAGGATGATGTCATTTTCATATGAAGTACCCAGTGGTGCTCCATGGTTCCGGGGAGTCATCAGACCTGAAGTTTCATCAGTCTCCCCATTTGCATTGGCCATTGTTTTCTCTCATCCTCATATTATGCCCTGCAAATATAAATGTAGAGGTGCAAGTCAGCTAGAGGTAAGGAATCTGGAAAAGCAAGAGGACATGAATGTTTTACTCACCTCTTGGTTGCTCTGGAGAAGACATATCTCATATAGCTAAAGCTGAAGAAAGATTTCCTATGGTTGATGCCGTGATGGTGGATGAAGCTAAAGCTGAAGAAACTTTTCCTATGATTGATGCTGGAGAAGAATTTGTCTCTCACAGAAAATAGCAAGGTTGCCTCCCAGTTGATTATATCTAACTCCAAGAAGAAAAGTTATATATACATTGTTATTCAACAGTCAGAACGCAACAGCAAGGCACATACCCAATCAACTTTCCTTTCCCCCTTTTTTATTCAAGATTGCTACATCATACAAGTTGACTATGTGAATTCAACTATGCTTACAGAGAAACAAAAAAGATTCTGCAGTTGAGTTGCAGATAAACAAAATTGCCCCCAAAAAATTCAACAGCTATGGAGTTAAAGAATATTTACGCAAATGGCCTTTAGACTATATTTTGTTTTCCCTTTGAACTGAAAGAGCGGAATGATTTACAGGCTACATGCCATCTCCTTGCAGTAGGCAGAGCTGCCAAAAATTCATAGAACAGCGGGCTGAAATTTTTATCTGGAAGTTTCTCTGTCCATCGCAATTGGTTGTTCGCCTTCAAACTCAGATATCACGATGAGCGAATCTATCATTTCAAAAGAGAGTGGCTCCAACTTGTTCATAGGATTTATATGCTGCAATTGTGATACAATATATGAATTAATAGATTATTAACACATGCTGAGTCATGGTTGTTGATATTCACAAAAGCCAAAAGAGACTCATGTCTACACAGATTAGGTCCATTGAAGCTAGATGGCTTAATATCGAAGTTAGAAAGGACGTAATCTTAACAAGGCCTTCTGTACTTCAAGAACATCATTCCCACACAAACAAAAAATAACTAAGAGAATCTTAACCTGCTTCTGGTCCTTGACATAACCAATCGCAACTTCACGACGCAATACTGCCCTTTCAGAAAGCTCTGAGAATGATATTTTCTCTCCTTCCTTCATATACAGTCCTATTTCCTACAATGAACACATGCAACAGGGCAGATGCTTTAACGACCACAGGCAGTCAAGAATGTATCAGGAACACCAATTAAGGCCATATTACCTTAATATAGATCTCATCACCTTCAGCATCCAGAATATCCTTCCATACTTCATTCAGCTCACTACTTTCCGCAACTAAGTTTCATTTTTATCATGAGAAAGAGCACTTTCAAGAAAATGAAATAGCCAAGATAAGTAGATACCCAACCTTGTGCCGTCACAAGGCTCATTACGTCCTCTGCTCCAATAAATGAAAGGGAGGGTCTTATTCTAGATATCTGTACAAAATGCAGAGGTCAAGAACTTTTTTCCAAATTTAAATAGTTTTGATGAATTGAACAATTGACATGCAACCAAATTCTTACTTGCTTTCCCAGTCCTGTGTCTACAATTTCTGATACAAGATTCTCAACCTATAGAACACATTCAAGTGAAAATTAGATAATTCAAGCAAATTGATATTTCATTTAGCATGGGACCAATTACAAGAAAACCATTGTATGGGATGACTAGTTGAACCACACCAGATTCAATTATCGTCCCATTGTCAAGGGAGAATGAAACTAAATAGCCTTTGAGAACCATTTATATTTTATTGAGCCATTAATAAGACAAAAGAGTGATTTGTTGACTTTAGGGTCAAGTTTGAGTCTTTCTAGACAGCTCAAATGCATCAATATTCCCCAAAACCAACGCATTACAGACACTTCGATGACAACTTAGAGGCTCACTTGGTGCATTTTGACCAGTATTTGTAGTGAGAAGAACTGACCTTAATGCCATGTTTCTGGCAAATGTTTTCAGCAAGGAGAAGGGTATATGCCAACTGTTTATCAACCTGTGCAGCATCTGCAGAAACCATACACAGATGAAACTTCTTTATTTATATAAGAAATAGTATAGTAATATAGTTCTGTTGTTGGAATGTTATTCAAACCTCCAATGAGCCAGTCTTTGTCAGATATCACGACAATTGAGAGTGGAACTTTTATGTCACACTTGGTGGATTTCCTAATGTTCGTTATCGCTTCCTTCAAAGTATCATAGTCCATAGGACATCCCACCTGTATTGGTATGTTATCACATAAAAATTAGCAAGTAGCAAGAGTAGGGTTACTTTTATGTCTGTGCGAGCATCCTATCTGTGTGCGTCAGAGGGTGCTACACACAGAGAGAGACCGAGAGAGACCTGATGAGTAACTTTAATATTTTTAAGTTGGCTCTGTATCAGAGGGTTGACAATACTGCTCCGCTCTTTGATAGGGGTTTCAGACAATATTTCCTGCACATTAAAGTGAATTTGTTAGACCAGTTCCACCCTAATGTTTGGATGGGAGCACTAGCATCATAGAGTCATCAGCTTTTTGCTACAATTAAAATGTGAGAGCAGCACAATTTTTTTCCTTGTTCCCACTGTGCCTATACATACCAACACACTACCAGGTCCAAGGTAATTATCATATTCTCGAATCATCTCAGTAACTTTTGGCCGCCAACCAACAATAAGTATGCATTCCCTTGGTCCCAGCATACAATCACTGCTCTGCATAAAATTAATCACTGATGAACCCAGCAATTTGAGGATGGAGGAATTCCCATTGATACATCATTAGATTGAACTTTACCTTAGAGAGCGATTTTGAGGGGCGCTTTACAATGTTCTTTAGCCGTGCTTCCTTCAGCTCGGTAGCCATACTGGACGATCTTTGACCCTCTCTTGACTCCGAGTAATGACTTGAATTTTTTGCTCCTTCTGGTACATTTAAAACTGTATACTGTGGTTTTCTCCTCCCACAAACAGGAGCAATAAGAAGCAACTGTGAAGAAAAGAAATGAGGAGCGTATCAGGCCATCAACTAGAAAATTTAGATGTCAAGAATCCTCTCATGACTGATGATACAATTGCAAATTACAACATCCATCCCTTCCTCCCACAAACAAGTTTTTTTTCTTGTTTTCCCATAAGTAGTTCCTAAGGAAAGGTTTTTTTTTTAAGAAAAAAGGTCCTACGATGCTTGGAATATATTAATAAATTCACAGATACTTATATCTATGTTAACTTTAGTAACTAAAAGGATATGACAACATATGCCAAGGGAGCAATAAAAATTGCTAATCAATATCTACTTGCCAGAAAAATGTAGAATGGGCTCACTTTGATATTTGGCTTAGGACAACTAGTTACAAGAGCTTTAAGCCTTTAACAACCAAACTGTTCTTCTGGAATCCTATGTCTAGAGAAATAATTTTCTACTAGTTGCCCCTATCATGACAAACAACAACCAGAAAATACATACTTTGTCTGTTTCTTTCAGCACTTCATCCTCACTTGGGTGAAAGTGAATCCTTCCTGATCGAAAGATACCACAAACAACTGCCTAACCATGAACATAAAGGGGAGAAATCAGTCACAACAGAGAAGTTATGCAGACTGCACAGTTTAGGCTTTCACTTTTGAAACAACATTACATCTCGGATTATATGTCTCACGTCCGTATACTTCATGCCTCCAACTTCAGGAAAGCTGATAAGGTTGAAGACATTTTCTGTAGGATAAAACAATAATACAACATAACTCACAAACTAAGTAGGATAATGATTAATGAGTCCTGTTGTCTAGACTACGAAAACAAGCAGGTCATTGCTAAACCAATGCAACGAAAGGCAAAAATGTGTACAAAGCAGAAACCAATAATGACAAATTCATAGAAAAGCGATAATATCAGAACAATTTTGCAGATAGATGATTGGGTACTGCACTAACATTGACATCAGGAATGCAAAATTGCATACTATGCTATGGTAAACCATAAATTGAAAGAGAAACAAAGTCAAGTTTGGCATGTGGCCATAAAAGTGATTTGTAAAAAAAATCTAGCCAGATAGTTAGTATGATAGCAGTACATGATACAGATTATTATTTAGTTCAGAACAAAAATTTGGGCTGCCACATATGACTGGTTTTGAGGCAGTTGTATAAATTATGTGCTAAATTGTAGAACGACAATTCAATGCACAAAAAGAGAGGCATGCCACAGCTGGGCATAGCTGTAACCAGTTTCGTACACAAACCAAAAGGTTTGTAAAAGGAGCGGCATACCATAGCATAGTATGCAGAATGGTAAGCCATAAATTGAAAGAGAAACAAAGTTAAGTTTGGCATGTGGCCATAAAAGTGATTTGGAAAAAAAAATCTAGCCAGAAAGTTAGCACGATAGCAGTACATGATGCAGATTTTTAGTTCAGAACAAAAGTTTGGGCCGCCATATACATGGGCCTGTTCTTTAAGTCAAAAGTTGGCGATTTTTAGCTTTTGCTATAGTACTTAACTTTCAAACGGAGTATTTTCTCAACAAGTTAAACGATCTACACGTTAAAAATCCAACATCTGTACCAGCCAAAATCGAAAGTGAGTATCTGTCTCTCCGTAATCTGTACCGTAAACAGCCAAAATTCAAAAATTTCAGCCAAAAATCATAAGCCACAGCCGAAAAGAACAGGCCCATGACTGTTTTTGAGGCAATTGTATAAATTATGTGCTAAATTGTAGAACGACAAACCAAAAAGCCTGTAAAATATCTCAAGTAAAGTTGTATCAACAAACCCACAGGTGGCTACTCCAACTAGTGTGGCATCCCTGTCTTGTGGCTAAAGGCCATGGTTTGACTACCACTAACTACATGTTAGATGGGTTTTTTGTGGATTTCCCGGGATTTGATCCCATTACCTCTTGGTTGCTAAGCCTTGAATATAATTGTGATAACCAAGTGCACCCTTCTTAAAAAAAGAATGTATCAACAAACATATATCAGAAAGATTAGAACAGTACTGCGATAATTAAGCAAGTGCCTGTAGATTTTGAGAAGGCCCTTTTGTCTAGAGCACTGCACAAACAGCTTAGAGGCAACCATCTCCACCGGCTGCACATTTAAGCCTGTGATTGATTTCAGAAGTTCGCAGGTGGTCGAGTTAGAAGCCTACATTGATACAACATGAATACATAAAAACCTAAATGTTGATTAAATAAATCGTGGTATAAATGGCGGAGCTTGAATATACCTCAACAATGGTAGGAACTGATGCAATTTGCGGAAGAGGTTGCAGAGCCAATAGAGAAAGAAATGCATCTGTATCCACTTCATATCTGATCAGGTTCAACAAGATGAGTTTCAGATAAACAAAGTGATACCAAGTAGTCAAATAGCAACAGGACTTGGTTTGCAAAATGACTGCCGGTGCAAACAAAATAGGAAAAATACGTCCAAATTTAGCATACGGCATTTATATTCAACAAGTAGCAGATGAGATATTGTTCAGACTTCAGAAAATGCACCACTTTTCCTTCAAAGAGTTTGTCTTGAGTTTCTTAATTCTGATAAAAAGAGTTGTTTGTGTCAAGTCATTCATTGCAAGCCTTCTAAGTGCAAAGTTTCAAGTGTCCCATCCAATGCTATCACGATAAATTTCACATAGCAAAGCTATTTTCCAGGAGTTGGATGTCCTACTGTTTATCATTATCTCTACAAAGATATCAATGCACTAGAATAGAGGGTCGGAAATAAGACAAGTTGCTCTTCTCTGAAATAATTTCCAGTACAGCAAACAATTACTATATGCTAACTTGTGTAAATTGAAAAGTGTTTGGTATATACATACCGTTCATTCTTTGTTGGTAAGATGATTATAGACTTTGCTTTGTTTGCTGCTGCTCTCTCAAATGATTTTGTCAGGCTCAGGCTACAACTATGTTTTAAAAAGTGGATTCCCAGTGAGCTTTCACATATCAAGGAAAATATCTGTGCTAAAGGTAAACAGATTGAAGCGAGTTGTCAAGTATTCAGAAAAGTAACAGAAAAGAAGTGAATAACACCCTTTACCTCTTGGTGAATACATCAATATGGTTTAAATTTTTGTTCATGCTATCTCCAAGCTTCTCAATGTGCTTTCTGGGAAGATCAGAGAGAAGGAGAATTCTCTGCTTCCTTGACGTTGTTCAAAAAAAGCAATAAGCTGTATTAGAATATATAGATAGACATTGCCAAAATACTAACTATTGTTGTGGACGCATTTGTTGGCAAAGTCTATACGCGTCGTCTACAGCAAATCGTCAGCAATGGTTCGGCCACTGCAGGGCAGTCTACAGCACCGGCAATGGCTGGTTGTGATACAGGGCCAGCAGCGACAACAACAGGACTTGATTCGGTCACAGCTGCAGCGAGGATGGCAGGGGTGTCCGAACCAAAGACGGATTCCACATGAGCTATATTTGGAACTACTTCTTAGTAATTAGTATGCTATCTTTATATTAGGCAATCTATATTGAGAAGAGCTCTAGTATTAGTATGATATAGTATTTCCTTGTTAGGAGGGTACCTCTGTTATAAGGGTAGCCGACTGTTTTCTTGAGAAGGTAATAAAGATCATAGTTACCCAGTTAATCGGCAAGGTCAGAGCCTCTGCGGCAAGGTCAGAGGGCAATCACGCCACCCCTTTTATCTTTTCAACTCCAGCCATAACAACTTTGGTATCAGAGCAGACTTCCTGCAACCTGCAATCGACCACCATGGAGGAAGTTCTGTCGATAGCAGACCTCAGCAGGCAGATGGCGCAGCTCCTTCAAGCTGTGACCGAATCAGGTCCTGTTGTTGTCACCGCTAGCCCTGTATCACAACCAGCCATTGCCGGTGCTGTAGACTGCCCTGCAGCGGCCGAACCATTGCTGACGATTTGCAGTGGACGACACGTATAGACTTTGCCAACAAATGCGTCCACAACAACTATGTTATCCTTCAATTACCTTGCTGTAGCAGTACCTAAGCGAATCGCTGATTCATGGAATTTATTTAATTGATTCAATATGGACATCAGATGACTATTGACTCCACATATGATGATATGATCATCCTCAATGACTTGCAACTGTGCCCCTTCCCTTACCTTATGCATCTGGATCTGTGCACAACAAGATGACTATTTGTTAAAGGCTTACGTTGACATAAAATATTTTCACCTCAAATTTGTCAAATTTTAACTCACTCTAAATTGTTCTGTCATTGCACTTAACAAACGAGAATAGAACAATATACCCCAGACAGCAAGAAAGAACCCGATGACACGTTCAATACGTGTCTTTTGCTGCGAAAAAAAGCAAAAGAACAGATTAAATAAGGTAAATATCTATAAAAATGGTTAATCAAAGCTATTATCTAAGAAAAAAGTTATGCAAAACTAAGTAAAACATATGGTTCTTAAGCCACAAAGAAATTGGCAATCGCCTCACTAGCCCTTACTTACTCTTAGATGACTAGATGATGAACACAGACATGCCCAAGCTTCCCAAAAGCAGTCCTCTAAAGGCTGTTGTTTCTTCCTGAAATGGAAACCAAGATATTTCATCATCTTTTTATGTTAGTACCAATTACCGTGGATATAGGATATCATCCTAGAGAAACAGAGAAGAACAAATCAGAAAATAGATGTATTTTTAAAGAAAAGTAACAGACCTGAACTTATGGAACAGGAATCCTCCAATAACAACAAGAGAAAAGCACGTGATGAGCAAAGTAATAATAGACCTATGAAAATAGTCAAGACAAAGTAGGAAGTTAATTTATCATGAGCAAGAAATTTCAGTTATTATGTGTAACTTAGAAATTGACAAACGTTTGAAATGTGGCAGCCCAGTAACTGTAGCAGTGTGACAAAAGAAACATTACATAATACTAGACATATATGTGTAGGTGGTGAGCTACATATGTTACACTTACAAGGCAATGTTTCGTTCAAGCTGTGTATTGAATAGATAGTACAAGCGAGAAATACTCCATCTGACATCAGGCAATGGTGGAAAAGTCATATCTAGCTTAAGAGGTACAGGTTTTTTGACAGGATCAGATATGCAGGCAAATGGCAAACTTGTAATATTGTGTGACATCCGAGGGAGTAATTTCATCATCAACTGCATCTGGCCTACAACAATTCTGTGTAGAAGGAAGAATATGATGTTTACAATAGTAACTATGTTGCAGTTTCCCTGCAAAATTGAAAGAACAAGAAACATTAAGCAAACAGAAGGTGAATTGATAAACTATTCATTGCAAAGTGCTGCGGACAAAGGGAAGCATATATGGACTATGATGGACTGCTTGTATACCTTATGGCCATTTCCTGGCCAAATTTCAAAAAAAAAAGATCTTCAATTCTTCACCTATCGGTTTTTTTAGGCAATCTATCGTTAAAATTTATGCATTGGCTTCCTAAAGGTCACATGCTAGCCATTAGCACCCTAATATGGCAACAATGATGTAGCCCATTCATTGATGTATGTGTTTGTTATCACAACAATGAACAATCTATAGAGAGAAAATCACCTGAGCGGTTAAGCATAGCGAATTTTGTGCTACTGAAGTGGTCGGGATTTCTGCATTAGCAGTAGTCTCCTTATCATTCGGCCTCCTCGCCGAATCGAACACTCCTACTCCTGGTCAAGGTAAAGCTTAAACAAAGAGTACGCGGTATAGATTGACGAAGTCCGAACATGATACAGCGGCCAATTCGTTACAGGCAGTTACAGCTCTAACTAGCACACAGGAAACGCTTGCGTTGGTGCACTGCTACCACGAACCTCGCTTGCCGGGGAGATGGCTGGCGGAGCGAACTCCAATCCCGCCGCCGCGGCAAATGCGAAACCGCCCCGGGAACGCGTAAAACCTAGAATACATGCTCGCGGGAGCAGAGATTAAGATGTGGATCAGATCAGAGGAAGGTCTAGGCCCTCTAGCTCGATCCACACGTAGTAGTATAACAGCGTTAAGTGTACCTAACGACCCGAGGCGGTGTGGAGGGGAGAGCTCGCCGGACGGAGGCCGGCGGCGACGAGACTGCGGCGTCGAGCTGTGACCTCATCGCTCTCTCCTCCCGCTCGCTCTGTGTGTGCCGCCGGGGGCAATCGGCGGAAGAACCGGAGCCCGTGAGACGAGAGCTACGATCCGAAGAGGAAGGGAAGAATGACAGCAAAGTGTCTGACTAACGGCACGGGACTGCGGGATGACGCAATGGATGGCTTTAAATTTTTCATCGTCCGCATTTATGATGCATTTCTCTGTCTTTGGTTTTTTTTTTTTTTTGCTAGAAAGGAGAAGAAATGGCAAATGGAGTGAAAAAGGCCTAGTCCGGCCCATACTATGGTACCAGATGCCTGGGCCCACGTTTATCCAAGAGAAACATCGACAATTCGATATCATTCAATATAGTGCAGCTGTGCAGGGACGTGTAATTGCAGAAGATGCGGAGGACCACAGCTATTTCGGATAGATTCATTTCCTTGCGGCTTACGGACTTTATAGCTGTTAGGTCTTTCGAGTGTGGTTTATGAATTTTAATATTCATAGTATGAATATTTATATAAACGAATTAAATTAAATATCAATAAACAACTGATACATCTATTTATTTAAAAGAAATCATAAAACGCGGAGACCTAGCTGAAGGGAAAGTACCTTGTTATCTGCGGATCAATCCATCGAATGATATACATCGCACAACACACAACTCTCGTCTGGAACCCAGGAGATTTCCCCTATACCTGCTAAAATTAAAGTGTTTATTA
This sequence comes from Dendrocalamus sinicus, assembly GCA_036346575.1. Classification (NCBI taxonomy): domain Eukaryota; kingdom Viridiplantae; phylum Streptophyta; class Magnoliopsida; order Poales; family Poaceae; genus Dendrocalamus; species Dendrocalamus sinicus. Next base: position 31,197,577 of record CM070658.1, read on the forward strand.
TCAAATTCCTACCAAATTTCTATGTTCCAAACAGGCCCTTACCTGACAACCACAACTGCAAACAAAAAACATTCATAAGAACGGCCTTCTACAATCTGACAACACCAAATTGTTCTGGGTGATTGCAGCAAGTGTTCTTTTATCCACCAATTTCCAGCTTATAAATTGGTTCGCAACCAACCAAAAGGAGCAAGCCACACCATGGCACAGCACCAGAAGTTAACAGGCAGCACAACCCTCAAGTACACTTCTTTTGGACATAACAGTACATAAATTTGCAACAGTAGTGCACCTTGGGTGAAGGGCACAGCAAAATAAAACCCAGCAAAAAAGGAAAGAAAACAGAGAGTGAGTGAGAGAGAGAAAGAGCATTCGTGATTGCTATATAGTACTTAGGTATCACCAGAGCTCATCAAGGGCAGCGTACCACCCAGATGAGTTCATCAGTGTTAAGAATGGAGAACAGTTGCAGGAGTTGTTGATGGGCACGTGCAGACGAAGATCCCCTCTTACGAGCGGTCGCTGCGCTGGGGCTTGGCCTCAGGTTATGTATTGTTCGCTAAGCCCGAGAGGAGAGCAGTATGTCCCGAGAGGAGAGCAGTATGTACAAGGGTCGGGAACGTTGCGGCAAGACACTTCCATGAGCCTGAATTGCCTTAGTTGCCTTTCCCTAACATCAGCAGCCTTGGTTCCATTCTCCATTGCCTTACCCTGCAAAAGTAAGAGCAGATATCTTAGTGGTGTTGGTAAAAGCCTGCAGCAATTCTTAGTGCAAAAACATAACCAGAAATGGTATTTGCAATAGGCAGCTCCAGGACCAATGTGAATAAACAAGGAAGCATAAGCAGGTATAAATGATTCACAAACGAGGGTACATAAACTTATACTAAAGTTTGGAGGCCTCTTATGCTGACATCCAAAGGCATCATATTAGCTTGGAGCCTTGGACTGTATGGTGCAAGGACAGAATGCAGACAAGGTCCGCAAGAAGCTTAAGGAAGTAACCGCAATTGCAAATGCCAGGCAGCATACTGCAGCAAAGAGATTCTGCTACTGTTGCAAAATCCTAAAAGGGTCAAGGTAACAACTAACGCCATCAAACTCAGCCAAGGTCAAGAAGAAAAGCATGGCCTGACAACTTCACTGTTTCAGTTCACCTTGATCATTTCATCGTGAAACTTGTAATGATCCCATGCCATACTACAGCAGTTCAACATCTCATCAACTAGGGTAATCATGTGCATCTACCATAACCCCCATCATCACAGTTCTTCATGGAGTTCATGGTATTAACCCATTTATTACTCCGGTTTGCAATTGGATGGGTACATGTAACATGAATCACTTGGGTGCAAGATTAACGTACTAATAGTTACTTTTACTCTGGCAACCATATCAAAGTTAAGACATAATCCCAACCAAAAGGGAACAACCGAGACAAGAAAAGCAGAGAAACAATATGGTAATTAGTCCATGCCTGACTGACTGCAAGTATTTTTCAGGCCCAAGCTTAATGCAAGTATCCTTCAGCACGCAATCCTAGCCAACTACAGTATTTTAAATTATAAGTTCACCAAGTACATACATTGAATCAGATTATTGCTGTTAATGATTAATACCAGAAAATATGAAAGCCTTAACAGGCCTTTCAAAATATAAAAACTAGAAATAAACAGAAACAAACACTGACGTGTGTGCCATCTTAGGTTTAACTATTAATGTTCAATGATGTTGCCAGCTAGATCAATCAAGTAACATATGTTCACTCGAGTACTCGACTTATAGAGCATGAGCGTCAGCTAACTGTTTTACAACAGGAAATTACAGGAAGGGCTTAAGGCAATTTCCCCAACATTTTAGACCACTTCTTTTTTCTCTTGAATTTAAAAATTCTCGAGTCTGAATATCTAGTTTTATAATGTTTACCATTACCAAAAACCTTTACAACACCACAATTGCCTCAAACAATACATTGCAAAGAAGTGGGAATCCAAAACAATAAAGAACAGAAAACAAACCACAGAGACCAGAAATATAGATTTCATCAATAATGAAGCTAAGAGGTGTTACTACATACTTAACAGACTATCAGCTACTAAAAGGATATTTTGGGATACCTTCACAAATTCGAAAGGGATACCGGAAAGATTCCACAGTGCAGCATTTGAAAACTGCATTATCATCATAGTAAGTACCTGCAAGGTGTAAACCAAGAGACTAAATACACAACAAAATGCAGGACCACCAAGCCGGGGACCATCACAAATACCCCCAGTAAAATAAGGAATTAAATGCACCAGATACAAAAGTTCTAATCTGCTTCCTTTTAGTTTTAAGAGTGCTAAATATTTGTTCTGAGACTTCATAGAAAGAAAAACAGGATCATGAACTTAAACTGGACGCAACGATAATCAACATAGCTAAATTAAATTCAGAAGTATCAATAGGAATGTGCTGTCCTCACATCCATGACCGATACAAGAAATGTGTTTGCAATCCAATCTTAAGTTATTGTCTCATGTAACTTGTTGGACTGCATCAAATTATCAAAAGGCAAGCATACGAAAGATCATATGTTATCATCTTATCGAATATAGGACCGTCCGAAGGATGTGACCTTTAATGGTAGCTTGTGCAACCCCACTACCATCATTATGAAACAATAATGCAACCCACCTTGCGGATCTTGTTAACTACACAGCCACATTTGATGCAAAGCTAGGGTGAGATGGTGCTGTAAAGTGTCATAGAATCTTTAGATTCATAAAACACAGAAGAATTCAGAGATCAGAGTAGGCAAACACATAACCAGCAATAGAGTTACACATCAGTATAAACCTAGGGAGCAGCCTATTAAAGTAGAAATGCCAGAAGTTCCATATAACACATGTATATCAAAATGTCAGTTGGATATAGTTATTTAGATTGTTGCCATTAGAATGCCACAATACTAACATCATCTCTATATGGCTTCATGTCAAATATTCAGAATTATTGAAAACTTAAGGCCAACAAACATCAAAAATAAACTCATGCCACTCAAATGCCAGTCCTAACACAATCTCCATTACAGCTTTATTTCAAACATACCGACCAGTAAAAACAGAATGAGTGTAAAATATTGGCAGTCCAACATAAACCTCCAATGTGCATGTTGCGAAATTCCAACAAAGCAGAGAAAGATCACCACAGGAGAATGTGGGCCCTGCTTACCATATGTTCAGGCTATTTAATTAGGTCCAATCTTACGAAGAACCTAAATCCCTAACTAACAAATAACTCGTCTTACCTAACCCTGAAACTCATCTGATGAATGACTTACAGATGTACTCTAAATGAAAATTGACATTTTTCATTCTAGGCTTTGACAAGATTAACAAGGTCCTTTCCCTAAAAAAAAGATTAACAAGGTTCATTTACAATTTTCTTCTACCACTAGATGCGGCAACTCCGTCAGGGAAATCACTACAAAGACTACCATCTTCCTCCAAACCACCTAGAGAACATCTCAAGTCGCTACTTCTCGCCAAAACTCATCACAGCAACAACATTCTAACAAAACAATGCGGCAGCGCTCCCCAAGAACTTCCAAATGGGCCATCCTAAAAATCCCAATGCCGCCCAAGCAGCCACTGCCATCACACTTCACAAAACCCCCAAATGAGGTGCCACAAATAGTTAAATTTAGAACGAAACCTTCACAAGAACAGTGAATAACAGCAGGATACCGGAACATCACGGCACATTCCGCTCGCAATCAACGCAACCACCGAAATTATCGCAAAACGCACGACACCGCCAAGCCGCAAAAAACGCACGATTGCACGAACACAAACATTCCGAGGCCAAAACCATCACAGCAGCGCGAGCGTGGGAAAACATACCTCGGAGCGAATCGCCTCCTGCGAGCGCGGTCGAGCCGGCCGGAGAGCTCGATGTCGAGGCCCCGACACCAACCCAATCGGGAGCGCGGGGTGACGATGCGCACTCAGATCTCGAACGGCGACGACGAGCGAGCGAGCGGCGGCATCCGATCGGACAGCGACACCGCCCCCGCAGCGAGGCGAGGCGAGGCGGGCGCACACGAAACCCTAACCCCCCAAAACGGAAGGGGGGGAAGCAGCAGCCGTACTAAAACAGAGCGAGCGATCAGACACACTGCTAGCCTTCCGGATTTCCCGCGCGAACGCGGCGCAGTGATTTTACCTTACTGCCCCTGCGCAAGACGATGGGGCACTCCACCAAGCGCAGCGCCTTGGGCCCCGCAAGGGACGGTAGGAGGGTAAATTTCCACCGCCGCCTCGCCGTCGGCCTCACCTCGCTTTGACCCTTCTGCCGCTCCCTCCGCCCGGAAACCGATGGGACCCGGAGCCCGAGGGGTAATAAAGGGGCACGACCAGAGGCAGCACGGTAAATTCCGATGCTCACCCCGCGGCTCGTCGCCGGAACGACACGGCCGCCGCCGGCCAGAGGGGGAGCTCGATCGGAGGCGGGGAGGCTAGACGCCTAGACGCGAGGAGGGCGCGGACCTCGAGGCGGGGGGTGTCTTGTCAGCGCAGCAGGAACGCGGGATGGGGGAGTGATTTGAGGTGGGCGAGGCGTGGTCGTGAGCTGTGATGGTGGCGGCGAGGAGAAGCAAAGGAGCTCAGCTTGACGTGGGAGCGAGCTGGCAGCGGCAGTGGCAGAGCATTCAGTAACTAGCAGGGGTAGCTTTAAAAGGGTGCATCATTGATGGGATCGTGAAACCACGCCAGCAATGATGCCTTCTTCCCTCTTTTCCTCGGAACGCATTCGGTGCCGCTGCTGAAATTTTCAGCTGCCGTCTTGTCTTTTCAGCTGTGGCTTATAATTTTTGAATTTTAGTTATTTACAATATAGATTACGAAGAGACAAATATTTACTTATGATTTTAGCTGATATAGATGTTGAGCTTTTAACATGTAGATCGTTTAACTTGTAGACCCCATCTTGAGAAAATACTTCGTTTAAAAGTTAGGTACTGTAGCAAAAGCCAAAAGCCGCCGGCTTGTGAGGTAAAGAACAGACCTATAAGCTGGGCTTCACCTTATTTTTGTATTATTACTAGTAGTAGATTATTTGATATAATTAAATTTAAAAAATTAGAAATAAAAATAGGTTAAACCATCAATAGTGCAAATGAATATGAAAAAAAAAGCAAAACGTCCTAAAAAAAGCTAAAAAATCAGAAAAAGACCAAAATCGAGAATAGTAAACTAGAAGTCAAAAACTAAAAACTCAAGCCGAAATGAGCGAACTAGTGAAGTTTTTTGAAATTTTCTTGCTTTTTCTTATTTTTTGTATTGTCTGTGATTATATACTTTTTATTTTTTGTAAATTTAATCACACTAAAAACCTTACCAGCAACTATAATATATTTTTTAACCTCTACAGTATAAAATGAGTTTATAAGCCGGACCTTATAAATCTTAATGAGCGTTCATCTCGCGGCTGCTACTGGAGCGGTGCTCTTGCTGCTGGATGCATACAACGATTAAACATACAAGTTCAGAAACAGGGGGTTTTTGTGAAAAGGGTGTACAAATTGTCTTGTCCGGTTTAGCAAACAATCAATTCATCAGCGAATAAGAGCTAAATGATCGACACGTAGCAGTAGCGAACAACAATGTTTGTAGGGTGTTCCATGGTTTGGCAATTCAGAAGAAACAAGAACAGGGTAAGCAAGAACAACTTGCAGGCCTCTGCTTTTACAATATTGCACTAATTACACTCTATCTTGTGCTTATTCGGGCCGATCTGGATTAATCCATGACGGTGTTGTCATGCTTTTGCGCTTGATATGGAGTATATACGTGGCCCAGGGGCGTATGACCCTTGTGATCCCTGTGGACTAACAAGGAGTCCAGGACTGAAACTCAGCGAAGGCTGAAGGTGTTTCAGGAGATCAGCACTGTGAAGATGTTGGCAATGCTGCCAAGTAGTCAGTAGCAGTAGAATGTTCTAATGGCCTAGCCAAACCTGTTTGGTTGTTAGTCACGCTTTGCCAATAAAAATTGTCACACTTACCTAAATTAAGGTGTTCAAATTCTTTGTCACACAGTAAGCCTAAGGGAATCTTGCCACACTTTTTTGAGTCATTGACGTGTGGGATCTAGTTTGCTGGAAGGGAATCTTGCCATAACTGTAGCTGCAACTAAACAGCTCTCAAAGTTAGTCAAACTTGCCTAATTTTAAGCGTGGTAAACTGTGACTGGTAATCAAACACCCCCAAAGTTGGTTGACGCTCTGAATGGACTTCTGAATAGAAACCGCGAAAAATACCGAGGTGCAGAACGAGTCCATCAGCGATTTGTGCACGCTCTGCACGTTCATAAAAAAGTGTGATATCTCGATGTGGCTTGCTTGATTCTATTTTTTCCCCCTTTTTATTCATGATGAGCTGTGCTTACTTCAGTAAATTGTTTAGGGACCGATCCAGGTGCTCCCCACTCTGAGACCAAGGCAGAGGAGTCCGACATGGACGGCGGAGAGGATACAGCTGGGTCTTGGGAGCCGGAGTAGAGGATGATGGAGTCAGGGCGACGGAAGCTGAGCCGGAGCACGACGACACAGGGAAGAGGGCTGTCCAAACTGAGACAAGGGGCGTTGAGTCAGAGGAGGACTCCAAGCATTAGGCAGGAGGGCAGCGTGTGTGCGCCCGACGGTCTCTTTTCTCGGCTTCAGTTTTTTTATTTTTCTAAAGTAAAGTGTATCTATACGGTAACTAGTTTTTAAATAATATATTTTTTTAAGATAAAAACTACAAATTAATTGTAATAGACATTAAGCGACTTCATTAATATCGGTCAAAACTATACGAAAGTTTCTTTTACTTCGTACTCTCTCACAGATTCTCTATCAATTGTTAGTATTTATCATCCAACGTCAAAAACCATCAGTCACAATTTCAAAGAATACGGGTCTGTTCTTTTCCTCCGAAGCTGGCGGATTTTAGTTTTTACTACAGTACCTAGTTTTCAAATGGAGTATTTTATCAAAATGGAGTCTACAAGTTAAACGATGTACACGTTAAAAGCCCAACATCTGTACCAGCCAAAATCGCAAGTGAGTATCTCTCTCCATAATATGTACCACAAACAGCCAAAATTTAAAATTTTCAATAAAAAACCATAAGCCGCAGCCAAACAGGCCCTTCACCCTCTCGTTTGACAGTCTCGCCAATGGGATTCTGGCCACGTCATCGACCCAACTAAGGTGGTGTTTGGTTCAAGGTTTGTAACGTCAACAAAATAGGAATGGGTTTACATGGTAATTGGTGGATGTAAATATGTAATGAGTGATTGCTTATTTTGTTTGGTTGTGGTGGGGAATGGTTTCAAATCCCTTAAGAGCACTTGGTTGAGGCAGTGGTATCAGAATGAACGTTTTTGTACAGATTACTGATTAAACACTTTCTGTACACGTTTGCTAGATGAAGCAAATGGATCTTTCGTGTGTGTTTGAAGCTGTTGGGCGAGAATCCTGCGCCTCTCTGAGCCCACGACGACTTTGAGAGTACCTCTAAGTTTACTGTCCATTTTCATATCAACGATAGAAGCAATCAACAGTATACATCCAGTGATCCGCACACAGTGTTTGGTTCTTGGCTGTGATCAATATGACTTTTAAGCTAGTGGCTCTGGCTGAAAAAACACCGTAGCTGACAAGGCTTATTTAGCATAATTAAATTTAAAAATAGTAAAAACATATTAACCCATCACGTATAATGCAAACAAATACGGGGAAAAAAGAACCGGCAAAAAAGCTCAAAAAAGTCAAATGTTCATAAAAAGACGAAATTTATGATTAGTGAAAAATAAGCTAGAAGCCAGAAGCTGAAGCCGAAACGAGCAAAAATGCTACCAAAGTATAAGTTTTGAATCAGACATCGATATATTATTAGCATGTATGGACCGGCAGCTGCAGTTGCATATTTCATACACTAAAGAAGCAAAAGTACCAAGCCTCTTCTTTTCAGTTTCATAAAGGAATTTTTTTTACTTTTCTATAGAAACTAACTTTCAAATAGAATATCTTTTCAATGTGAGATCTACAAATTGATTGTAGTATACAATATAGCGACTTCATTTATATCGATCAAACCCACACGTGAGTTTCTGTTACTCTGTACTCTCTCTCTCACGAATTAATAACACAAAACTCGCCTTGAGGGACTTGTAACCCATCCATCCTTCAGATCACATCTCAAAGCACACGGCCATCATATGCAGAACCCTCACATCCTGGTAATATGTGAATGAAGTGCATGTCAGGTGCATAAACACTCAACACATTTGTCACAATATCTCCTTTTCTTGACCTATCCCTCCCTTTTAGCTTAGTTGGGGCGGTTACCTTTATATGTGTAACATCCAATGCACCCAAATATATGAAAGGTTCTCCTATCCATGTGAAGAAAATCGCTGCTAGATCCAAACCAAGCAAGCAAAAAAATCCGGCGCAGGGGGAGAAATGGCGATGTGGGTATGATTTACCTGGGTCTAAGGGTGGTGTGGGCAGCGTTGGAAGGGGGGAGGTCTTTTTTTTTTTTTTGATAGAAGGGGGGGGGGGGAGGTCTTTGCGACCGGAGGCGAGGCGCCAGCGTGTGGAGGCAAGGAGAATTGCGTCGGGGTGGAGCCGAGGAAGCGATGTAATGGATTTGATATCGGTCGATTTGGAATGTACTAGGCTGTGAATTGGGCCAGAATCTAATTACATGGTATCGGATTATAGCCCATGCAAACTAAACAAGAACTAATGGAATCCATTCACACTGCAATGGGATTACAACAAAAAAGCAGCAAAACCAAACACGTTCTAAGACAGTCTGATTCTATGGATTCGCAGGAAACACATTACGCCGGCTAGGGCACTTATCATTGTTCTTACTGCTAAGTTTGTTGATTTATCTCCCCAACGGAGCAATTGGAATGATTTTGGATCATTGGTTCATACTAAAGTCTTGCGGCATTTAATCTCTCTTTTTTTACATAGGGTCTCTTCTATCTATACCAGACTCCAGTATTGCTTTCTGCATGCCTCTTTTTTAATGCGTAATTAAGGATCAAGGCTGGCATGATCTCCATCCAGCAACACACAACAACATTCCCCGATTCGTTCATAACGATTTACACAATGCAACACTGGTAGTATAAGAGCAAGTACAATAATGGTCTTATAGCCAAGCTAGTCAGCATTTTTGCTGATGTGGAGGAGAGAAGAGAGGAGAGAGATGAGAGCTTGGCTCTCATGCAAGCAAGGGCATCTCCAATGGTTATAGCTAGCAACTAACTATAAGACTTCCACATCATCTATATAGTACACACTAAAGTTAGCATTCTAAAGAACTATCTATAAGGATAGCTATTTGATGCTTACATGCACACACAGAATTTATGGAGACCGCCTCGTTTGGCGCTATAGACTATCTCTAGAGTCAGAGAGAGTCTGCGTTCTCTTTCTTCATTTAATATCTTCCACGTAGGACAGTTGATGACATGGACTCTCTTGTAGATAGCTGCTATAGACCCATTGGAGATGCCCTAACAAGCTGGGCACGAGAGCCTATGCAGTGGTGGGCCTAGATAATAAATGTATGTGAGGAGGAATAGAAAAGAGAATGTGAGACATGGTACCACATAATGATAAAAAAAATGTTAGACAAATTATTGTATAACTTGGCTCTTATAACTTAACTTATAGTCAAACACTTAGCTCTATTATTGGACTTGCTCTAAGGAATGAATGCCCTATGTACAGTAAAGCTGGCCAGTAAGCCAGGCCACACAAGACACGGGTGCACGCACGCTTCGATTAATACTTGGAGAGTAAAAACTAGGCACCTGGCGCGTACGACGGCTCGTCGTCATCGATAGGCACCACCTTGGGCACATGCACAGGCAGCACGTCGACGTCCTGCGCCCACGGGCCGCTCTCCCCAGCGGCTGCGCCGTCGACCGTCCTGAGCGCCTCCCACACGGCGCTGTTGCACTTAAATCCAGAGCCGAACGCGATCTGCCACACCCGGTCCCTCCTCTTGATCCTGCCCTTGGCCTCGCAGTAGGCGAGCTCGTACCACAGCGAGCTGCTCGACGTGTTGCCGAACCTGTAGAGCGTCATCCGCGACGGCTCCATGTGCCACGCGCTCAGCTTGAGGCTCCTCTCCAGCTCGTCCAGCACGCCGCGTCCACCCGCGTGGATGCAGAAGTGGTCGAGCGCCAGCGTAAAGTCGGGTAGGTACGGCTTCAGGTCGGCGCGGAACACGCGCTTGAGCACGACGGTGGCCAGGAACCGGAGCTGCTCCGACAGCGGGAGCACGAGCGGGCCGAGCGTGGTGATGTTGGTGCGGAGTGCCTCGCCGGCCACGGACATGAGCTCCTTGGAGAGGGACACGCCCACGTGCCCGGCCTCATCCTCCTCCTGCGTCACGCACGCGTAGCTCCGGTCGCTCGCGCCGCGGTGCGTGCGCACCGTGTGGATCAGCTGGTACTTAGCGCGGCGCCGCTCGGAGCGCCGGTTCGAGAGGAGCACTGCCGCGCCGCCCACCCGGAACAGCGTGTTGGTCACCAGCATAGGACGGTTGTTGCCGAGGTACGCGTTCAGGGTGATGTTCTCCGTGCTCACCACCAACGCGTACGTGTCAGGGTGCACCTGCACGTTTGCCAATCTCACTCCAGTTAGCAGCAGCATACATGCATGATACCGCTGTGGTACTACCGTACTAATACACGAAACATATAGCAAAACATTAATTTATACTCCAAATCAATTGCTCACGACCATAGAATTAATTTCGTAGGTTAGCCGATGTTAATTCCTAACGGACATACGTATGTATGAGGCATTGTTCAGAGTTCAGACAGATTAATTTCTTTGTTGTAACGGAAGGAGAATACTTGTATCAGATTCGTTCAATGGATCTCATGGACCATCGGTTTAGGGGTGGTCGGTCGGGCTTCAGCTTTTAGCTTCTGGTTTATTTTTTACTATTTATAAATTTCATTTTTTCTAAATTTTTGGCTTTTTGTTGAGCTTTTTTGTCGGTTCTTTTTTTCCCGTAGTTGTTTGTATTATATGTAATGGGTTAACATATTTTTTAATTTTTTTAAATTTAATTATACTAAATAAGTATCTGTCAGTTACAGTGTTTTTAGTCAGCTACAGTGATTTCGAGTTATTACACTTGTACACGCGGATTCTCTGGTCCTTTCGCACTCTTTCCTCGCGTTTCAGCATCAATGCTGATGTTTATTGTGTTCTTCGCATCCATATGCTCGTGGCTAACTGCAAACACTAGAAGTTCAGTACGTGCAGTGCGGTGCAGAAGACCGTTTCTTTCGATGCTCTGCTACTGCTAGCCTGGACTGCTACCTGCACCAATGCTTGCTGCAGGGGTAAAAATCTTCTGAAATGGAAGCCACGATGTGACTTGACTATGGTAATTTCTGAACCCACAAGATCAGAACAGGTGTGACTAGCCACATGCAGTACAGTACTAAGCAATGCCGTGCAGTAACTATCGTACAGTCGTTAGTTATTACCATCTGCAACGGCCATGAGCTCATGAGGGTCCTGGCCCCTAGGTGCACAGAATTCACATTTTGGTGCATGATTCAGACGCTTGCCTCTCTGACTGTGGCTGTGCTAGCACGGAAAGTAGCCTTCGTTGCAGATTTGCAGCAGGTAAGGCTGGCCGTAATTGGTTAGTGGTGTTCCACCCAACACAGATTACTCAGGAGTCAGGAGTGGTGTTCGGACCCTAGTCGGAGGGCCTGTGTAGCATCGGCTGTGATTTATGATTTTTGATTGAAATTTTTGAATTTTAGTTATTTATGGTACAGATTGTGAAAAGATAGATACTCACTTGCGATTTTGAATGGTACAGATATTGAGCTTTTAACGTGTATATCGTTTAACTTGTAGACCCCATCTTGAAAAAATACTTCATTTGAAAGTTAGGTACTGTAGCCAAAACTAAAAGCCGACAGTTTCGAAGGAAAAGAACAGGCCCTGAGATATTTGTTCTGTTAAGACGAGTTTATGGTCTGTCAGGGGCTACACAGTAAAGGGTTTGGACATGCATCACATGGACATAAAGGGTGGATTAGCCGAAGTCTTATCGCTATGATTTAAATATTTGAATTCTAGTTCGTGAGAGATAATACGTAAAAGAAAATAGTAACATACGATTTTGTCTGATACAGCTAAACTCAATACTCTTTTTCTATTGACACCGTTTGAAAAAATACACTATTTAAAAGTTAGTTACTATAAATAGTATAAGCATAAACAATATATAAACTGAATCGAACCCAGCCAAAATATGATGCAGGGCTGAATCGAACCCAGCCAAAATATGATGAAGCCTAAATGTGACTTATCGATACAAGGATGCAGTGTTCTTCCAAGCCTCTTTATAAAAGTTTTGATCAAATATTTGAAGTATATGGCTGGTTCTTTTGGCCTTCCTGGTTGTGGCTTTTATCTTTTGCTACAGCAACTAGCTCTTAAATAGTATATTTTTTAAGATGGGATCTACAAGTTGATTGTAATAGACATTATACCGACTTCAACTATACTGCCTAAAATCATATATGACTGTATCTCTTCGTATTCTCTCTCACAGATAACCAAAATTCAAAACGTATAGATCAAAAATTATAAACCACAACTCAAAAAACCCACCCTATATCACTATGTCACTACAGAAGCATGTGCTGTAATAACCCGACCGACCCACAACCCCCACGAGATCGAGGGATGCTACTATGTGTTGCTTCAAGCGATCTGTCGCTTCGCTTACAAGGCTAAATTCAGGGGCGGAGCTACACCCCGGGCAGGGTAGGCTTCAGCCCGGGGTGTAGAAAAATATCTAGTGTACAGTTTGGGTAAATTTAGTCCAGTCTCGGTAACATTTTCATGATCCAGCTCAGATAGGCTAGATCATTTCACCTCTGAGTTCGAGACGTAATCAAATCCTGGCTCCGCCACTAGAGCTAATCCCATTAAATGTGGTAGCATTGTACATTAGCAGTTAAAGGTCCTGGTCTTTTTAGGTTATAGCTTATGATTTTTTTCTAAATAAACAAATGAAATAGTTTCTTCACTATTATTTTAAAGTGATTTATCAAAATAACTTTTTAAAAGTAGTTTACTAGTATTTAATTTATTCATATATACGCTATAGCTAAAAATTATCAGCCACGGTAAAAAAGGAAAGACATCCAAAGTGTGGTTACAACAAATCCTGCATAGCTGAGCTCCAACACGCTTAAGGCAGGTGTTGCACCCTGGGTGCAACATAAGGGAGGGGGTCCAGTGGTTAACAGCGCCAGTCGCAGTGGAGCTTATTTTGTGGGGCCATCAGTAGGGATTTCAAAATCTACCTGTCCAGCTGATCTGGGTCATCTTTGATCGGGTGGTCCGTAATTTCATGGGACCATCCTAAACATGAAATATAGTCCCTAGTTGCCTAAACAATCTCTGAGCTGTTTTCATTTCGGCTTAAATTTCTAGTTTTTAGCTTATTTTCTTTTATTCCTGACTTTCATCTTTTTTGGATTTTTTGAGTTTTTTTACCGGTTTTTTTTTCCATATTCGTTTGTATTATCCGTGATGAGCTAATCTATTTTTTACATTTTTAATTTTTTTAAATTTAGTTATGCTAAATAAGTCACCATCAACTATAGTATAATTTCAGTTAGTTACAGTGCAATTTGAGCCATAAGCCAACTTATTTTAGCCTAACCAAACGACACCTTATACTGTGCTTCAACTAGCTTATAAGTTGTAGCTTCTACTTTTTTCACTATAGCTGTTAAAAATGGACTATAGCAGCTATTAGCTTTTTTGAGTAATTAAATTTAAAAAATATAAAAAGAAAAACGTCGTATACAATACAAAGAAATAAAGTTAAAAAACCAAAAAGTAAAATTAAAAAAGTAAAAGCAAAAAAACTAAAGCCATTTGGACGATTGGGGATTTTATTGGACTTTAAATGTGGGATACGACCCAGCTGTTCAATTGTACGAGCCATCTCTAGTCTGACGGTTAGGGAGTAGGGACTAGGTCCAGGGCCATGGACATGGTAAGGGCAATTAAGGCACAGCTACGTTAAGACCCCAAAAGTCCAAAACACACCTTCAGTTTATATGCTCATAAGCTAAACTATGACATTGCTAAGCTCTCACATTCTCACAATAACTATCACGATCGATCGTTCAGTTGACTAGTTGAGCTCATCACTAAGTTAAAAGTGATGGTCTTTTCTGCACTCACTCGGAATGATGGGCATGTGAATACATGAGTCTACTAGACATGCAGACTAGATATGGTTATCTACGACCCTACTTTGGCCAGAAAAATAAAGGAATCTTAGAATTATCACTTATGACTTATGATTGTTATCTTAAGGTACAGTATCTATTATTTAAATAATATATTTTTCAATGCAGAATCTACTGATAGATTATAGTATAAATTATATCGAGTTCAACTGTACTTACCAAAATCACATATAACTATTTTTCTTTACATACTACCTTTTGCAAATAGTCCAGAATCCAAACATTTCAATCATAAGTCATAAGCATAGTTTAAAAAAACCCCACCTTTAATCTTCTGGCTAGGACATGTAATCCCACTCCTACCTACTTGAAAATTCAGATACTGTACAGGATTATGTTCTATCTATTGTGTCACAATCCTGCGAGCGAGATCATGCCGATCCTAATGACATGCGAGTCAAGTGCTTGCCCAATTACATACCGCTCATTTATTCGTGCATGCGTTTATGTTAACCCGCCATTTCTTTCGTATTCACCCATGTGTTCATTGCAGCAAAGAAAGTGCACTGCATGGAGATGAGTATAGTAATGTGTATACCTGGAGCAGGTGCTTGGCGAGGTCAATGGCGATGATGCCGGCGCTGCAGCCCATGCCGCTGAGGTTGTGGCTGACGACGTCGTGGCGCAGGCGGTAGCGGTTGACGACCAGAGAGGTGAAGGACGGGGTGGGGCTGTAGAGGCTGGAGTTGACGATGACCACGCCGATGTCCTCCGGTCGCACGCTGGTCTTGGCCAGCAGGTCGTCGACCACGCCGAAGACGACGGTCTCGGACTCCTCCCTCGCCGTGCGGAGGCACATGTCCACGGGCAGGCTGAGCAGCGACGCCGGGAAGTGCGTCGCCTCGCCGAGCCCCGACCGCTCCATCATCCGCTTCTGGAACGCCATGCTCTCCTCGCTGAACATGCCGGCCAGCCCGAAGTGGCGGAGGGCCTTGGCGCGGGTCGCCTCGTGCGCCGGCCCGGGCTTGTACCCGGCGAGGTCCACCAGATACACCGGCCGCGGCCGCGACATGGCGTACGCGTACGCCAGCGCCGCGCACACCGCGCACGCGGTCACCAGCACGGCCGCGTTGGCGCGCGCCTGGTGCCAAAGGGCGTACACGCCGTCGAGGGACGGCGCGGACACCACCTGGGACACGACGAGGAGCAGCGTGACGGCGAGGAGGTGAGGCAGGTGGCCGACGAGACGGTGGTAGAGGAGCTTGGCGTGGTTTCGCGTCGCTTGCTTCACCGTCCTGAACAACCCCCTATCCATTGCGAATTTGCGATCGATCGTAAAACTCTTATTACGGTTCTTGAAACTACTGACTACTGAGAGCTATGCAGCTTAGAAAGCTTAGCTGAGACTGTAAGCAAGGTGTGGGAGTTCTCAGCGCGGCGCGCGCGAATTTATACGAGGAGGCGGCGAGAGGAGAGGAGGGAGATTAATGGCGGGAAGCTGGAGAGGAGGTAGTGGTTAATGCGTGTCCCATGGCATGTTCCAGTGCATGCATACACGTAACTACGTAAGTAGGAGAAGCCGAGAAAGAGAGGTGCCAACCATGCCAGGTATGGAGTAGTGCATGTGCAGCGTAACGCGCCGCGTTTTCCATTAACCCTTATAAAGCTAAATAAAATTAATTAATAGCTGATAAATAAATTGTAAGGTAATTTACGCTTTTCCCACGCATCAAATTTAATTGAAAACCTAAAAACAATAAATAAATAGAATACATCCATAAATTTCATCGCAAAGAGTTAATAAAACTGAATACACCGGATTAACAAATTCAATTAATCGTGTGAAAACTAAAGCGTTCGTCAACTCAAATAAAATACAACAGTTCGAATTACAATAGCTAATTAATTACAGTCTATTTACAACAAACGAATTGCGTCCGTAAAGGGATAATTAAAATTCTACCTCGAATCGAATAAAAATATTAACAGTCCATATATATTAGTAATAATAGTCCAAATTACAGCAGATTTACAATTATTGATCTCAACCAAAATAATCATCTAAAAAATATAAATAATTATAGCACAATTACAATTAATCAGAAATTGCAGGATTAAATTACAATTGAGCTCATTTCTTACATCAAATACAATTAACTATAATTACAAGAATAACTAGCAATTTTAATTGCGAAAAAAAGTAAATATTAAATACCAAAAAAGAGCAAACAAAAGAAGAAATTTAAAGCCAGCTTGCCGTTAAAATCCTAGTTTAGTTATCAAAATGGGCATTTCACTCATTGAGATACCAAACTATCCTGGGCCAGTCGACATCTCTCGCAGCCATAGAATTTCATCATCCGGCGTTAAAAATCAATATGAGTCCCTTCCAAAATTTTATTTCAAAACCATTTAGCCAAAATAGCCAAATCCAACCCCCATACATAGCGAAACCACTAGCTACACAGGGAAGAGATAAATTAAAGCCGAGTCCAAGCCAGGAAAGAGGGAGAGGGACATTTCCTTCGATGACTACCAGTGGTAGTAGCTTGACCAACACCACCATTCCCCAAATCCCCCTCCCAGATCCATTCCACCACCCCCAAATCCACCAAGCCAACTAAGAGGAAGGTGGCAAGGAGGAGCTCAGCAGCAAGACCATAGAGAGGAGCCAGGGAGGAGGACGAAGCATCTAAAGGAGCTGAGAAAGACCGAAGGAGGGAGGACAACGACCAAGATGGCCTAGGGACCAAGGACCGCCAATAATTGCCCAGAATTGGCCAAGGCTGCCATGGACCAGAAGGAAACCAAGTGCCCCAGGAGGAGGAGCAAGCACCAGGAGGTGACAACTCTTCGAGGAGGCGACAACCGAGCCAACCACGAGCCAGTCACAACACAACCAAACCAAGCAACAACCGGGTAGATCGTGCTTCGATTCTTCCCCAAATCAAGCCAACCATCAACTGACAAGGTAGCCCTCATCCCATTTTCGATTTTCGCCATTGCTATGATGGGACCACACCACGTATCACCATCACAAGCATAGCATCCAAACATCGCAAGCCATAGAGCTAACATAGAGAAGGAGGAAGAGAGTAGGGGAGGAAGTAGTATACCATAGATCAGACCACCGTGGTAATAGTGTGCCACCATCGGCCAACCACGCACACCCAACGACCACTACGGCAATCGAAGTAGCACAGCCATCACCACCTTCACCCATTCAAGCCAAAAAAAAATCAACTCAAATCACAAGCTCAAGTAAGAGATAATCATGAACTAAAAGTAACAGAGGGAAACAACTATTAGTAAAGGGGAGCTCAATTCCCAATGGCCAGCAACGGATCCAGAGGAGCCACGGCTGGATCTGACCAGGGGCGAGCTGGAAGCGAGCCAGTGGGGGACGTGTTTAGAGGGGCTGACCGAGTGGCACTGGGTGTAGGGGGCTGGCCAATGTAGAGGGGAGCTGGTCAGTAGGAAAGAAGCGACACTAGAGGCTAGCACCAAGCACAAGTAGAGTGCGGCATTGGGTGGCAGGAGGTAGTTGCGCTGGAGAAAGGGAGTCGCAGATGAGTTTGGCCAGAAAAGAAATGGGGAAAGCAATGGAGAGAGAGAGAGGAAATGGAGAGAGGAAGCCTGGGGAGATGGCCCAGCCATGCCATCTGGAGAGAGAGCATAATATTAGTATCCATGTCTTGTTGTACATATCGCTCCGTTACATGTTTAGATACCCAATTAATTTTGTTAGTAATATTTAAATTATAGAACCCCATTAATAATTATCCATGATTATTAAACTAAAATAATTGCCATTAGTCGACTAAAATTAGCATGGTGATTTAAATATCAATTAAGTTGTAAAAATCGCAATCAACTAAATTAATTTTGGGGATCACACTAGAATACCTTAGTATAATTTATTTTCTAAATTTGTAAATTGAGTCGTAGCATACGTGCTAATTGTAGGGAAAGAACTTGGTTCGGAGGAAGAATTTCCCCTAAGAGAGAGCTTGAAACCGAGACTTTCAATCCATACTCAAGCATGGCATTGATCATTGAACCAAAGTAATTTTGCTTAAAATTTATTTTTATGCTAAATTAATATCACTCCCTGTATGACATGAATTTCAAAAGGAAATTACATGCTTAATGATAATAATAATGAAGATGCATTTGAGATTAATAATAATGAAAATGGCAAGGTAGACAGGTGGAGAAACCACTGTCCTATAGGTAAATAATACGTGGGTAGAGGGTGCCCAGGTCAAGAAAAGAAATTGGGCAAGTTCTGGAACCCTCTACATATGGTTTTACTAAAAGGACTACCAACTTTTACTCGTGTATGAGCCGTATTATCGTATCGGTCATGGTTCTGTTTAGGACAAGCAGAATATATTACTGTATCGAAGTTTATTATACACTCCATTTGGTTATGCGAGACTGGATAAAGCCAAGTGGGGCGACCTATGGTAGGTGTTGGGTGATAGATTTTCCTCCCTAACAAAAGCCCCCTGACATGTAGTTAGCAAGGTGATAACTCCTAAGGTGGGTGCTAGGTGATGGATAGGCCTCTCTAGCATGTGTCGGGCGATAAAAAAGCCTCCTCGACATAGAAGTCAACATCGTAATAACTAGGTGGAGTTGTGATACACCGAAGTAGAGAAAACGCTTTGAACTCCAATTTGAGCATCACATCTAAGAAAATACGAATGAACCTGTTGCAGTTAGAGTCGGGGTGGCTATGGGTAAAGTGATATAAGCCTGTGCAGGACTAAATAAATCATTAATTCACACCTGTCTCTTGGACTAGAGGCTACGAAATCCTACATAGGGTCTTTTATCTGAATACGAATGAGAAGTAGCTTTACAAATAAAAAGCCTAACATTTTTAAACTTATTTTAAGAATGAGGAAGGACAGATATGAATGTTGATATGACGATGTTTGGCATAAGATTGCATAATTGCTATTAGTACTTGCTGAGTACCTTATACTCACTCTTGTTATTAGTCCTCCTTGTTAAAGGTGAGTTGGTACAATGATCTGCACGGTTATGCAGAGGTCTACGTTAAGGACAACTACGCCAAAGGAAGCAAAATCGGTCTAAAGTATGATGTGTACAAGACAGAGGTCCCTTACTTCAGTTGGGAGGAGTAGAAGGCGGTTGATGGTCGTCTACAGGGTCCCTAGAATTTTAGCTTGTCGCCATCCATTAGCTTTAGTACTTCTATAATTATTAGTTAGTACTTCTTCTATCTTCTAGTGTTGCAATATTCTAGTGATTATGGCCTTGTTAGAAACTATGTCCTTGTGTGGCACTGGTATTGTAATAATGTTATATCATATCTAGCTATTGTTCTGCTGCAACACTTTGATAGGCTTATTATTTATTTAAGCAGAGTTTTACCAGCTAAACAAATAATAATCAATTGACTAGTGTTATTACCCCTTGGTAATGGCACGGGTCATCACATGTAGCTTGTGTGTTTGTGCAGCCGTGTTGGGTCTTATAACGCGTGAGACCATGTGAAGGTCACCCTATGATGTGTGATGAGCATTTGGTTTGGATGAAGTTTGAGTTTAGTTTTGAAACTTTTCAGTTTTCAAAGTTGTTGTCGGAGTTTAATCAATTTGATCGGCCTGTCAACAACGGTCTGAATGATGGTTATCGAGCAGTTAGACCAGTCATATGACTACTTAAAAAATGGATACCAAACACTTGTGTAAGTGTGTTTGAGGAAGTTTTTGCACTAGGTGTTACTCAAATTGGAGTTATGAGTTGAAATGATAGAGATTACTCAAAATTCCAGATTGGGTGTTTTCTAGTTTTCTTAAGTAGTTTGACCGATGTTAGGCCAATGGTCAGACTGGTCCCCTATCACCAGGGTGAGTTTGAGGGGTGTTGGGCGGTTTGACCGGCCTGTGGCTGACAATTAGACTGGCCCTAAAGGTTCAGGGCATGGTTTGAGTGTGTGCACAGCATAGAAACCATTGGATGGTTGTGTTGTGTTGCATGATGCATGTTTTGGCTAACGTGAGTCAAGTGCATGGAACTTATGTTTGAAATCGAATTGTTTGGCCTTTGGATATACAAGTGGCTTGGAGAGCAGTGGCTGTCAACGACAATGGATTGGGGCTAGACGGGAGAGCTGATGTCCGTGAAGTTGTATAAGTCCGGGTGAGACTGCGTGGCTCAAGTAGGAAGCACAGAAGAGACGAGGATCGCGATGAGACGAGTTGATGCACACGGTGCACCAAGTGACGAGGACGATGCACGTAGAGATGGTTCAGGGGAGTATGAATGCATGAACATGCGACAACTTGTCATTGGGCATTATGAGCTGTGTGTCAAAGCATGCGAAGATACTTTGATGGATTGAATTGGTGTTTCGGGCTATCAGAGCTCTTTGGATGAGCCACTTTGAAAAGCATATGTGTGTGTAAGATCCGATATGGTGTTGAATTAACGGGTTAGCCCATGTAAGTAGATGAAACCCAACTAGAGGTACTGGTTAGGGTTTCTTGCGAGCCTCCATATGTAAGGAGGGAGATGTGTTGGCTTAGGTCTAGTTAGAGTTTCTTGTGAGCCTCCATATATAAGGAGAGAGAGGTGTTGGCTTAGGTGTTAAGCTTTGGGAATCTTTTTGGAGAGGCTATTGTAAGAGTTAGGGTTAGAGTTTTCAAGAGGGAAACTTTGTGTGTACGCTCCATGGAAAGGGAGCTCCGTCCTCCAAGAATGGAGTGACTTTAAACATTCATGTCCAAGTAGAATAAAGATCTAAATTTCGTCCAAGTGAGTTTTGCCATAAATTTCTCCTTGTGATTTTGCTTTGCTTGGTTTTTTGTTTGGATTTTCTCCCTCCTTGATCTTGCTAATTTTCAAGGATGTGTGGATGATGGGAGAACCTCCTCGAGGTTAGATCCCATCCATCTAGTTAACCCTATAGCAAATTCTTGGTGTTTGCCTCGGTTTGTCCGATTTTGATGTAATCTGCCTTGTTTTAGGCGAAGGACAAAATTTTGTTGAGTAGATTATCGATCCATTGATGGAATAGATTCATAGAATCTTAAGAAAGTTATGATTCAAGTTTCAAGTCTTTTAGTTAAGTAGATTAGAGTTTAGACCATTTTGAGTTCTTGGTGGCGAGCTGTTTTCTGTTATGGAGCAACGAGCGGGCAGACCGCTGTGACTCAAGCAGTCAGACCGTCCAATCTCGATCAGACCAGTGTTATGCCTATGATCAAACCGCCCAGTTGATATGTTAGCTCGTTTGTTGGTTGAGTGAAGAAATGAAAGACGACTGCGTGAAACTCAAGTAAGATTGGTTTTGTAGAAGCTAATTGAGTGAAATTGATCTGAACTTATTAGTTTTTATAGCTAATTAAGTGAAGAAACTAAAGATTGATTTTGTAGGAGCCAAAAAAGAGATAGAGATTGATTTCATATAAGCTAAAAAAATAGGCAAAGATCTTTCGCGCCATCGGCGCTACATGATGAATGGACGATGAGTAATGAGTTAATGCACTACGGACGCGCTAGCTAGCCGTGGCCGATCGTTGGTGTCCATGCATGTGGTCGAGGCTGACCGAGAGGAGGACAGTGATTTGACATTTGTATTTGGGGGCAGTAAGACAAGACTCAAGATGCAGTATCCGGTGCATATGTTGCATGTGCTGCAGTATCCGGTGCATATGTTGCATGTGCTGATCATGTGCAGCTAAGCTAGCAGCTACTAGCCTACTACTTACTTCTTGCATGTCTCTGGTGTTTGGGAGTTCGTCAATCGTGCCTTTATTTTTCTTGTGATCGATATAGGCAACTTCCACTGTGAAGTCAGGGCCGAGCGTCGTGGCTGCCCATCGGCTACTTTGCTCTTTTCAAGACGGCTTATGATTTGTTTTATGTTTTTTTTATTTTAACGTGAGCGTTAATATAAATAAATTAAATATTAATTAGCCACTTTAAGGCTGTGTTTATTTAGGCTGAATAAACCTGGGTTATGGCTGAATTTGTACTGTAGCTGGCTTATTTTGCACTGTAACTGATGGTGGCTTATTTAGCATAATTAAATTTTAAAAAATAAAAATAGAAAAAATATGTTAACTCATCACATATAATGCAAACAAATACAGGAAAAAAGAACCGGCAAAAAAGCTCAAAGAAAAGCCAAAAGTTCAAAAAAAAAAGACGAAACAATGGTGTCTCAGTCTCTCTCTCTACA
This sequence comes from Dendrocalamus sinicus, assembly GCA_036346575.1. Lineage (NCBI taxonomy): Eukaryota > Viridiplantae > Streptophyta > Magnoliopsida > Poales > Poaceae > Dendrocalamus > Dendrocalamus sinicus. The sequence goes on from CM070658.1 coordinate 31,220,101, forward strand.
CACACACACACATAAGCAACATATTTAGTGCAAATGTGTCTTTCAGTGCTAACATGTGAACACAATCGTGGGTTGTCAGATCTGGCTCGTGCGGCCATGATCGAGGTGGGTAGAATCACTCGGTTAGGGATGGATTTTTCTGCATAACCCCTCACATGGTACAATTGTGTTCCATCTCGACTCAGCTCTCCTCCCTCGCACAGGTTATTCCTTGTGCGCGTCGCCACCTGCCCCCTTCTTGCCCTCCGCCGTTACCCTTCTTCCTAGTTGTCACCGACCACCTCTATCTTCACTGCACTAGCGCAAGTCCATTCTCCCTCACCGTGGCAGCGCCAGCTAGCCATCTCTGATCTCACTCGATCCCATCCCCACAGGCGCTAGGGCTAGGTTTAGGCGCCGCCGCTGCCGACCTCCCCAACGTTGTCGTGCTGCTTTATGTTTGTTTGCTGTAGGTTCCTTTTTCGGGAGCAGGAAAAGAAGAGAAAGGAAAAGGCCAAGGTTGCCTATGAGAGGAGGAAGCAACTGGCAAAGCTGCGTGTCATGGCTGAGAAGGCAGCCAAGAAGTTGGGATCTCTGCTGAAGTTTTATTCGTCATGAATTTTGTAATTTTCGAGTCGATGAAACTATTTTGTTTATCAAAAATGTGTTTTTGATTATGTTACATGCTATAACTTGGTATATGCTTGTCAAAATTTTTTGGTTTTGAAATTTGCTTGGTGCTGCTACTGCCAGTTTTTTGGAAGAGAATTGGTTCGGTCCATGTAGTGGTGTAGGTGGTGCTGACACCTCTAGCAAATCTAACCATCCATTAATTAGGGATATTACCGTCATTTAACTTCGTCCTGTTGTAAAGAATGAGTCAGACATGAGACGTACGTCAGTCACCGCCGCCACTGGCCTTGGCGCCTCGGCCACGCCGCCACCGCCACGCCGCGCGCGCGCGCGCGCCACGACCATCCGCCGCTCGGCTTGCGCCTCACGGCCTACCGCCCGCCGACTGCGCGCTACGGTCCGTCGTGCCTCATCCTTGCGCCATCCTCCGCCTGTAGTAGCGAACCTCGATCTCGGCTTGGAACGACGTCCGGCGCAGCAGCTTCACGACGATTTCTCCGCTTGGAACGACGTCCGGCGCAGCAGCTTCACGACGATTTCTCCGCTTGGAACGACGTCCCGTGCCGCCGAGGATCTTGAGGCCTTGCGCCACCGCCCGCGCAAGGTTCTGCGCTTGTCTCCCTCCGCTACGGAAAGGAGAGGCTTCAGATACTCAATCACGCACGCAAGAGAGAATGATTGAAGTGTAGTCTCGGTACGCTCTCAATGGATCACTAATGGATCAACACAAATGGATACAATCCTTTCTGAATGCATCAATCTTCTTATTCTTATGCGTTTAACTATTTATACAAGAACAATACATCGGTTACGAGTTCTCAGACAAAATTACTTATTTGCCTATTTCGTTAGCACCACCTTTGCACACCACTCACACGCACTGGAGGTGTTAAGGCCATGACAACCGTTGGATGAGCTACATTGAACGGCAGAGAACAACTGAATGTACCAAACCATTTCTCTTTTTGGAAAGCTGACATAAGCTTTCATATTTGCTTGTGAGAGCTGAATGTAGCAATGTTGTCTTTCAAGTGGATGGATTGAAATGGGTATGGACTATGTGTACTGTCAGCTTGTTTTATAGTGCAAAAAATGAAACTGTTCATTGTACAGGAAACATCTCCTAGTGCTTAGTTTTATGTTTTCTTGATTTCTGACAGACCATGGCAATTGGCAAGCATGTAAAATATAAAATGAGAAGAAAACCCTTGTTTCTTGTCTAGAATTTAGCATTGGAAACATCTCTCCTAGTATGATGCCTAAAAGTAAATTGTTTTTCATCCATTTCTACTTTGCAAGTCATTGCAAGTTCACAATGCCAAGAGACTGGGGGAAAAATGCTGGTATAACTTATTTGGGAGTTGTGTATAATTTGACTAAATTGTGAATCCCTAGCATGATGTAAAATTCAATAATGGAGGAGAGAGGACGAGGAGGCAATCTGATTAGAGGCCTCCACGCTATTTGCTAGGATCACAGACGAGTGCACCCAAATCTGGTTAAGAGTGAGGTTACCAATCACATCTTCGGGCGCCATCTCTTTCACAACCCGATAGACAAGAAAGTATCATGATGTCTAGTAAGATATGTCAAAAATACCTAGTTCATAATAAGTCCATAACTTTATAGGGTCTAAAATAATATGATGGCCTCTTGCAGTAAAAATTGATTATTGAATCTTCCGAAAGCTTCTTCAAAGTAGTCAGGGAGTGGGGTATACTATCCACAGCCCTAGGAAAACAAGGAACACTCGAGTCACATGCGAGGCATTGGGGTTTACGTACCTTGGAGGCAGAGATTCCATATGATTATAGGAGTAGAAAGAGATCTAAGGCCGAGCATGAGGAACGATTGAAAGAGGAGTTTCATGTAGAATTTCAAGGACAGATAGCATCATTGGAGGAAAACTTGAATAAAGTCCTCAACCAGTCGCAAGTCACCCCTGTTATTTTGGGAGCCAGCCCCCCTCAACGTTAGAGTAGCTGCACATCCATGCCAATTTCTGAATATAGCGATGTCCAATTATCTATCAATGATATCTAGGTAATGTACATCTCTAGAATGCTACGTAGATAGACCAATCGGATGCCTTAGCTAATAGTATATCATTATATAGGAGTCTATGTCGTGCAACTCAAAGTCAGCCTTATTGGCTCCATTCCCGTTGAGGTTGGGCCGAGGGGTGGTGTGTCCATGCCTTTTAAAATTAATTTGTGTGTATACACCTTGTTTCTGTACCGCACAACAAATATTGTGAAAGGCAATATATACACTTATGCCGCTAGAATAAGATGATAATTTTACAAGGTATCAATAGTTACCCAAATAAGCTGATAATTTTACATTGTAATCACGCTTGCATTGCTAACCTACTGTACAAATTCGCCACTAGAATTAATTCCATGATGCGCAACAAAAATTCGCCAAGTCAACACACACATTTTGCATACCCGGTTCATTTTCATCAACCATTCAGCCGAGCATTTGTCGTCCAAATGAAATGAAAATTTCACATAAGATTTTCACATAAACCGCTAACATGATGTACGAATTCGCCTCTCAAATTCATTCCGTGCTATGAAATAAAATTAATGGAAGTCAACACACGTTGTTTTTTCTATGCCATTCGTCTCCATCAACCATTTAAGTGAGCATTTCTTGTCCGAATGAGGTGAAAATTGCACACAAAATTTTCACCTAAAACATTAATATGTCATACAGATTTGCCCTTGGAATTCTTTCTGTGCTGTGAAACAAAATTAATAGAAGTCAACACACGCGCTTTTTCATACGCCATTCATCTCCGTCATCCATTCAAGCGAGTATTTGTTGTCCGAATGAGCTGAAAATTTCACACAAGATTTTCACCTAAATCACTAACATGACATACAAATTCATCGCTGGAATTCTTTCCGTGCTACGAAACAAAATTAATGGAAGTCAACACACACATTTTTTTTTCATATGTCATTCGTCTCAATCAACCAGTCAAGAAAGCATTGGTTGTCCGAATGAGATGAAAATTTCACACAAGATTTTCACCTAAACCACTTATATGCCATATAAATTCGCCACTTTAGTTCTTTCTATACTGCACAATAAATATTATGGAAGGCAGTTTATGCAATTATGCCTACGCCGTCTACTAAACTGATAATTTTACGTTGTAATTGTGTTTGCATCACTAACCTCATGTACAAATTGGTACCTAGAATTAATTAAAATTTAGGTATACTTAGATGCTAAACAGGTATGAAAATTGATTATCTCATACAAATTAAGATTTCCCTTAAATGTATCGGAAATGTGACATTACCTTCCTATGCATACTACTATGAAAGAGGATATGTACCCACCAATACTCGTAATTGTCCATCCCTAAACTAGACGCCTCCCATCGCCTCCCCCTCTACCAAATCACGCCAATACATCTAGATGCTTTACCTGCGGCAAACAACGCCCTACTAGAGTTATACCATACGTGCATTTCTGACGTAATAGAGTTATAGTGTGTTGATTCTTTCCTTGTAGGCTGTTGTATGCATTAATCAACGTACCATTTTCTTTCTAAATCAGAGAGTTGTGAGGTATCCTTGTAGGCTGTTGTATGCATTAATCAACGTACCATTTTCTTTCTAAATCAGAGAGTTGTGAGTATATACCTCCGCCTTCTCCTCTTTCTTTGTAGGCTGTTGTATGTAACTAGTAGTGTGCCCGTGCTAACGCTACGGTAAAATATAAAACAAGATAAAATCTGTAAAAAATAAAACGAACAATCAGATTCATTAAGATTCACGTCTCATATATTATATAACCAAATATTTTTGTCACATAATGAATGTCACATAACGACTGATCCTTTGAGGAGGCGACAACATCATTGGACTCACCCACCAACGACTTTCTCCATCCCCACATTGTTTAAACTTGAGGCTACAAAGAAAACAAATATTTTTGTCACATAAAGAAATATGAAATACAGTAAGAAAATAGGTGTTTGTGGACTATTTATTTACCACATCACCATGCTAGGACGTCTTTATACACACTATTTTTGGTGCTCTTCCCTGAGGTATCTACTTCTTTCTTTGGTTTGGCCAAAATTCTTGTCGTTTGTCTTGATACACCCCTTGATAGCGCGACATAAAGCTGTCCATGTGAGAAAACAGGCTCTGGAAGGTAGATGCCAACATTTGGGATGGTTTGGCCCTGCGCTTTGTTTATGGTCATTGCAAAACTCAGGCGGATCGGGAATTGTTTCCGCTTGAACTTGAAAGGAAGTGAGATATCGTCGGACGGAGCCATAGGGATTCTAGGAATGAACACCCTCTTGCCTGCATGGTGGCCACCAACTATTTCTGCATCAATTGCATTGTTTTGGAATGCTCTAACCATGAGTCTTGTTCCATTGCACAATCCGTGGTTAGGACCTAGATTGCGGAGAAGGATCACAGGGCAATGGATTTTCACTTTGAGCTCATGTGGAGGCAGACCATTTGGAGTGATGGAGTTTAGGAAGTCAATAGGGTAGTTATTTCTTGAATCGTCATCGACAGAGTTGAAGCTATGAAAACCTTTTCCTCACCTGGAAACTTGTCAATCATCTTTGCATTTAGCTGATCTACATGTGCATTTTTGGTAGAAAGAATGGCACGTGTGCTCATATAAGCGTGTCTTCCTTATATTGTCCCATAAATATGATCTCTACAACAGAGCATCATTACTGTGCTCTTGTCCCACGTGTTACCACAGGAAGCACCTGCCTAAAATCTCCACCAAATACCACAACCTTTCCCCCAAATGGCAAAGAACAATTCATAATATCCTGTAGGGACCTATCAAGACACTCGACAGCTTGACATTTTGTCATTGCAACCTCATCCCAAATAAGCAAAGATGCCGTACGCAGTAACTCAGCGGTGCCACTTTGCTTTGTGAAGTTGCATGTGCTATTGTCAGCAAGCTTAATTGGGATTTTGAACCTTGAGTGTGCTGTGCGTCCTCCAGGCAATATTGACGCCGCAATACCGGAAGTTGCCGTTGCAATTGCTATTAATCCCTTTGAGCGGACTCTAGCAAGAAGTGCTTTGTATAGGAATGTCTTTCCTGTTCCTCCTAGACCATCCACGAAAAACACCTGACTCTTCTTATTCATGACATGATGTATGATTTCATCAAATCCTGCACGCTGCTCCTTGTTAAGGGATTTATATATATCCAAATGTTCTTGGTCGACACCCACAGAAAGTTCCTCCCTAACCTCTCTCATTATGTCGTTGTTAAATTCATCTGCATGATACAAAGCAAGACAATACCGGGAATATTTAATACACAGGAATAATTATAGAATAATATATTTGATACCATGTAGTTTATCAAAAAAGAATTGTAAGTTTTCATGCAATAAGATATGCATCTGTGTCCATTCGCTTGAGTTTTATTGGGTGGGGGAGGGATCATCAGTTTTTCCTTCCTTTTTTTTTGTGGGCGCGGGGTGGGGTTCTGGGTTCAATAATGTGCATGATCCGGATGATTTTGGCCTTAGGATCTTCAATGAGTAAGAGAAGAAGGCTTGAGGAGAGATCCAGACCATTCATTTATATGAAGTTGGGTTACTTTGGTACACAAATCTGGGTGGACTTAGATTAGGCATGACTGTGGGGGTGGTTGAGGGGTGGATTTAGTAAAGAAAATCTTGGTGTATTATAGAGGGGTAGAGATAATCAACGTATCATTTTCTTTCCAAATCAGAGATTTGTGAGTATATACATCCACCTCCTTGGTGCGTGGGCTATTCTATGCACTTTTCTTTCCAAAACAACGTACCATTCAATACCACGCCCCAATTTTTTTTCCAAATCAGTATGTGCGAGTGGGTTGACCTGTTAATATACATACCTATTGCAATGGCACATATCTTAAAGCAATCTAAAGGTAGTAAGGTTTGGTGCCTGGGCACTTTGGTACCCCAATTCATCTTCCTATAGGACGTGTTCGAAAAGGCATCAATTTGGAAAGAAAGTCATTGATTTAGCATGCTGAATCAATCATCGATGAAAAGTCTCAATCATGAAGCTTGGACACCAAGGTACCCCTGTTATTTATACTATATGTATATATGTATATAAGTGCTTACGACTTTACTCTTCCTACCGACAGGGCATCAACATCTGTTTAAGTACAATTCAAATGAATGAACTCTCTGAAATTCGAGGATGACTCGCCACCTTTTTAATAACCGAGGTCATTAATCCAAAAGGAGAGTTTCATGCAGCCGAGGCTAAATAAAATTTTTAGTGACAAACAATGTTTTCAGATGGCATTGGTTGTATTTGTGTATTTGATTGTATATGTGATATATCTATGTATTTGTGTATTTGGTTGTATCTATTATCTGCATATTGTTTTCAGATGGCATTGAAAGTATTTCCTGAGACTAGCCGAAAAACAGAATAATATATATAGAGAGAGTGAACCGTCTGTGTTGTAGCTTATCACATACTGTTTAAAAACCGTCTATAATAATCGTCTAGTATCACAGACACAATAAATCAAATGGTTTAGGAATCATCTGTGATGAGAGTTTAGAACTCTGTGATGACTCTATGTGTGTAGTAGTGTGGGCATGCAGCTCCATTATGGTTATTGATGTCGATAGTGGATACATTTCAAGTTTTTCTTGGCTATAATTTTGTGCTTTATTTTTCTCTCCATGGTGTGACAAGCACTTCTTTTATGCTATATGTGCGTAGAAACAAAATCAAACTTTTCAGATAAACGGATGTTGTGCTGCAAACCACACCGGTGCATGGATAAAGAGTTCAGGAATTTAAAATATCGTATACGTAGTTGCCCATGCGCCGAACCTTCCTGCACCATCCCGTATCGCAGACTTCCATACCACTCGATCCAGCAGATGGATTTGTCATCCAAACGGAAGATCGATGCATGCATATGTACTAATCAATGCAATAGGCTCACCTCTGTATACATATGTGTGACACATTTGTATGCATATGTACAGAAAAAAAAATACTACTAGTACTACTTGACCGCATGAAACTGTAACGTGTGTGCAAGCTGACAAATTAGATCAGAACAGAAGCAGCCATCATTTTCAGAACCCATGCGGTGGCTGCATAAAGTCTACAACCATTTTCTCCCTCGGCAGCCCACTCGTTTTAGCTTCGACTTCTGACTTCTAATTTATTTTTACTATTTATAAATTTCGTCTTTCTCTGAATTTTGAGCTTTTTTGAGATTTTTTGCCGGTTCTTTTTTCCCGTATTTGTTTGCGTTGTCCATCATGAGCTAGCATATTATTTCTATTTTTAAATTTTTTAAATTTAATCACGTCAAATAAGCCACCTTTATCTATAGTAAAATATCAACCGCTATAATACAATTTCAATTATATACCACAGCTTTTCGGTGGTGATCATTTGGACTTTTTTTGTGGCTTATGGCTGAAAAGCACTGTAGCTGACTGAAAAAATATTGTAGCTGACAGATGCTTATTTAACATAATTAAATTTAAAAAATCAAAAAATATAAAAAATATGTTAGCCCATTACGTATAATACAAATAAACATGGGAAAAAAGAACAGGAAAAAAGCTCAACAAAAAATTAAAAATTCAGAAAAAAGACAAAATTTATAAATAGTGAAAAATAAACTGGATGAAACCAAAACGCTTTCAAGCCAACCACAGCAATGAGCGAATCTGCCATGCCGTGCTCGAATTAATTTATTTGCCGGGAAGGAGCACATGCACGCACGTACATAATAACATAAATGCAGCCGGCATCTACGGATCAACCCCCTCCATTCATGGGAGGCAACTCGCGAGCGGTCCGACGCTAACCAGTAAACCATGGGCGAAGCGAAGGCGGTGAGCTCCACGCCTTTTCCTTTCCCGGAGCAAGAGCCTGTTTGATTGGCAGCTAAAATTTTTACGTCTAATTTTAATCGCGTCATAATTTTTTAGGTGGGTCTTTGGTTCATTGCCACAATTGAGGCTTGTCACATTTTGTTAGCTATATAGCCCACACGGCATAGACTCAGTTTTTTGCCTAGCTTTACCTAAGGTGTGACGTTGAATTTGGACGCCACAAAAAATGTGGCAAACCACACTTGACTAAAGTTAGACGTGACAAGATTAAGCATCAACTAAACAGGCCCTAAATGCAACTGCCGGCGCCACGCGCAGCCGCACGCTGCGCGGTCGGATCCATGCTTCGCTCGCTAGCTTCGAGTTCAGGCAGATAAGCTACTGCTAGTGTGGTACCAAGAACGAACACGAACACGGATATATAGAGTCGCAGAGCGCCATGTTAAGTGCTTGTACGTTGGCACGCAGGCAGCATGCACGTACGCCAGTGATCAAGTGAGCTAGGTCGGTCGATCGATCGACTTTGAGGCATTGAATCATTGATCGTTACGGTTCATGCGTGCGGTGCACGTATGGCGATGGATAGCTCAGCTGCAATATGGCGCCATGTCGGCACGCCATGCACCCCGGATTGCCATTCATGGACAGGATGAACGCGCTACTCTGAAAATGGCCTATAAATGCTGCATTTGGATCTCGCCTGTCCTCGACGAGTTTTTTGCTATTATAGTACTCCCCTAAGTATGATTTCGACAAAATGGTATCCACGTCGTGGGCTTCTCCAAAACGGTATCTATTTCGTGTACTCTTCTCTATAATAGTATTCCCAGGGATTTGAACTCAAATTATTTTGATTTTCGAATTTTATCTCCTCCATATGACTAAACTGCCCCTCAGTTCTTTGATTAGACCCAACCGTACGAACTCTAGTCCATTTCTTTTTCGAGCTCTTCTTTTTCCTCCCATGGCGGCGGCTCCTCCACTGCCCCAGCGACCAGATGCCAGTGACCCCGGCCGAGGTGACGCCGGTGAGGTATGACGACGCCGGCTTGGGGCCCTCCCTCCACACGGCTGTGGCAAGAACGTTGCCTGCCATGTGGGCGTGCGCCGCGAGCGAGCGCCGCGGGCGAGCGCGTCGCCTGCGTGCGTAGTTCGTGCGCCGCCGCCGCCAGAGGAAAAGTGATGCGCTGTACTGTGTCGTGTGGGAAGAAAAGAAAAAGGATTAGGTCTAAACAAAATTAGGAAGGGTAGTTTAGTCATTTAGAGAAGATAAAATTCGAAAATCAAAATAATTTGAGTTCAAATCCCTGGGAATACTATTATAGAGAGGAGTACACAAAATAGGTATCGTTTTGGAGAAGCCCACGAAGTGGATACCGTTTTGTCGAAGCCATACTTAGGGAGTTCTATAATAGCAAAAAACTCGTCCTCGACTATCTGACTCTGTGTAGCACCCAGAAAAAATCTATCCCTCATTTCTCTTCTATCTCTAATATATTCAACTCTCTCTCCCGTTTATATCTCTCTTCCCCATCTCTTTTTTCAATCTACCGTCCTCTCTCTTCTCACCGTGAGACCGGCGGCCGCAGCGGCGGTGCAGCAGGTGGCGCGCGGGCAACGGTGCGAGCGGCTGCACGGCTAGGCACGAGCGGCGGCGCGCGGGCTCGGTAAGAAGATGGCGCGCAAGTGAGTGCATGCGGCGGCGTGGCCGGTTGCGGCACGGTGGACCGAGTGCCGGCATGCCTGGTTGAGCGGAGCCGAGAGGCACAACCAAGGGGTGGCATGGACGAGGGTGGCGCGGCTGGAGGTGACGCGGTCGCCTAAGGAGCGGCATGCGCAGGCAGCACATCGAAGGCGGCGACGGCCAGGTAGCAGCGTGGGCCGGGGGCGCGTGAGCGCTGCGATACATGGGCCGGGCACGGCAGCGCAGCGGGCGTCTGCGGCAGTGGGCGCAGGAGGTGTCGACGCTGAAGGCAAGCGGCAGCAGGTGGCGCCAGCACATGGCGTGCGAGCGGCGACGGCGGTGCAGCTGACGTGCGGTGCCGACGAGGTTCGGCCGATTTAGACCCGACCGAATCACATTTCGCGCGTGGTTTCTCTAGCATATGCCTGGAGCAGGGTTCACTTAGCCGAATCACGTTTCGCACGGCGATTTTAGAAGTTAGGCAGGGGATCGTGGTTCGCACAACCGAACAGTCAGTCGCACAACTGAACGGCAATTCGCACGATGAAGGCTTAGCGAACGCAAACTCGTTCGGCTGATAGCATTTCTGTCCAGTCTTCCCACAGGTTATCTCAGCTTTGATCTGATCCGTCTCCATTCCATCTTGTAGGTTCGCACGCAGCCTTTAAGAGAACGCTTGGCAGTTGCACACCTTGGATCCCTCGTGCAATGAGTCCGCCAAACGTGCTCAAGGCAAGTACCTCACGGCTGTGACCTTTCCGTTTCGCATATCATATGTTGCCAGTTTACTTGTCACCTTGTCATTGATTATTATGTCACTCATACTTGCTTGACTAATGCCATATCATCAAAGTAATCTGACTAATTGTGACACCCCGGCCCATGTTGGCCCACGTGTGTGTGCACATGAATTTCTGGGTTAGTCCTACCTTGCTAGCTTACCTTGAGAAGCACTTACATATAAGCTTAGGAGTTCCAATGGTAGCACCCCCGGTTAACTGTTTTGCGCAAAGCGAGGACGAAAGTGCAAGCGGGTTGCTACGCGTGCATGGCATATCCAGAATGTGGTTAGGTTTGAGCCAGTTTGGACCCTAAGGCATTACAAATGGTATCAGAGCCGACTCTCGCGGTTGCATGGGCGCGTACGGGTCAGTGGCACAGGCATATGGCGCATAGCGCGTGTAGGCCCGGAGTGGACACACGGCATGACATATGTGCTGGCACTGAACGCACGGACATGTGCCAAGAGGGGAGATCCTTATCATTTGCCCCGGTGTGGGTATGTTGGTCCGACGAGGACGTCGGGTCCTTTGAGGGGGGTGTATGTGACACCCCGGCCCATGTTGGCCCACATGTGTGTGCACATGAATTTCTGGGTTAGTCCCACCATGCTAGCTTACCTTGAGAAGCACTTACATATAAGCCTAGGAGTTCCAATGGTAGCACCCCCGGTTAACCGTTTTGCGCGAAGTGAGGATGAAAGTGCAAGCGGATTGCTACGTGTGTGTGGCCTATCTAGAATGTGGTTAGGTCTGAGCCGGTTTGGACCCTAAGGTGTTACACTAATATCATATCATTAAAGTTACCGGGCTGATATCATATCACTGAAATTACCTTGCTAATATCATATCACTAAAGTTACTTGGCTATTATCATAACAGTTAAGCTCATCTGGTCATTATTGTATCACTAAGGATGTCTGGTTAGTATCATATCGCTTTTGTTTGCCTGGTATAGACTATTAATACTGTATTCATACCATGATGTTCTAGGTTATTTTATTTCACCTGCTTTTATGTTTATTAGGATGCTTAGTTAAAATGTTCTAGAATTCATGCGTTTAATTAGTGTTTTAGAATTCATATTTAAATCGTTAACGGGGGTAGCATATAAATATGTTTTAACTTAGGTTTAAATTATTAGCACTCTTTTTTGACATTAGTACTGTTATGTTTTAGTTTCCTAATATCATGATCCATTAATTATATGATGTTGTATCTAAGCCATGAAGGATATATATATTAAACCTATTAATCTGACTAACAATCACTTATCACATAATAAAACTTAAATGGTTGATAACCTTGTGTGGCTATGTTATAATACCTCTTTAGGATATATAATTCCTATATCACTATCACCATATCATCATTCCACATCATCCTCATTTCATGAATTATGTCTCTCCATTTCCAAACCTAACACATCCTTTCACTTTTCATAACTTTATCTTAGTATTTTCTTAGTTCCTGTAAAGTCATACCATATAACATGTTAACAGTATAACGATTACTTGGCCTGAGGTTATCCACATATAGGGGAGATTTTCACCCACCGGGTAATGTAGGGGGGCCGTACACTCTCGTTACTCAGGATATTACACCCTGTTTACGGTTATACAGTCGAGGACAGCGTTGTGCCTGACTATTCTCGTATAACCGAGTATGTGGGGGTGATCGCCAGTGCCATTACCATAACTTGCTAAATAATAATTATCTTTAATTACACTGTTCCTGCTATCTTTATCTCCGATCTATATCAGTGTTTCTGGTAACCGAGGTTCATTACATTTAACCTGTGACAATTACATGCTTCCATTGTTTGTCCTTTACACATCTTGCTTACATTTCTTGGCCTTTACACATCTTGCTTATATGGCTTGTCCTTTACATATCTTGCTTGCATTACATGTACTTTACTCACCGTGTTGCAACCGTTATTGGGTACTTATTGAGATTTCCAAACTTCAGCTTGCTCTTTCCATTCTCAGGTAAAAGAACAGTGGAGTGATAGCAACATGCATGGGTGGGAGCACTTGAGTTTTCAGCACCATGGCTTACCACTATTTATGTCATTTTATTTATTCTTCATTTGGTTAGAAGTAGACCAGTCCCATATTTCAACATTATTTTTAGTATTCATTGGTTCTCTAATAAAGTACCTTAAAAGTTTTAATTTTCTTGTGGTTTCTATTATTGCTTTTATCTATTCTCACTTTGGCGATAATGTTCCATAGTAGTATGCCATATGGTTACGTGGGGTGCTACACTCAGAGTAGATTAATGATTGTTCCTAAGTGTTGTGGTTTTTAGTTTTTGATTGAAATGACACTATAGTGGCTGATTTTTTATGAGATATTTAATTAAAGAAAAATAAAGATGTAGGACTGAATAGGCAACAGAGGGGGTGGATAATGCCGTCCAAAATTTTTTCTCAAGTATTCTTGATCCTCTTCTCAAATAATTATAGATTTGCCGATAATTGAATCTACAGCTAAAATCCAAAATCAAATCCACCAAGGAAACAAAAACTAGAGCAACCGGAACCCTAGAGGTCTAACCTCCAAATGACTGGTCTAACCTCCAACAGTTTGACTGCCACTGCCTTGCCAGTCTAATCGATCCTGTGGCAGTTGGACCGCTTCCTTTGGAATCAGCCTAAAGCAACTCAACAAATTGTGTAACTCCTAAAATATAAGTCCAAATGTTATGAAATTTTGCGTGCATTTTCCTTAAGGTCTCAGGAACCTATTCCATTTATGGATCACATAAATCCATATCAAAGTTTAGACCTTTTTCAGATTTAAGCGAGATTGCATCAAAACTGGAAAAAAAATATGAAAACGGTAAATATGACTTATTCGTGGGTAAAGAATGACTAAGATGACTCTAGATATATTCTCACATGTCACAGCAAGCAAGAACACCAAAGAAATTAAGCCAAAAATCCTCATATCACAAAATCACTCGTTGAGGCTAAAATCAAGTAAACCAATTTTTTTTATGAACTTGCTATCAAAGTGTCTAGATGAGTGGAGATTGAGATGAGGGAAGAAAAAAAGGAAAAACCGATCAAGATAAGTGCAAATCAATCAACATAAGAGATATTTACGAAAATGAACAAAGATTGATGTATTACTACTTGAGGAGAAAAGTTTTATAGACACTCAATCTTGGAGAACAGAGAGTATACCACAGTACTCATCTCTCAAACCCTAACACTAACACATGAACATTTAGTCTCAAGAGAGGAAGGTTGAGTGGTTAACTGCAAGTCTCCATCCCAACCAATTAAATAAATAGGCTAGTCAATCATATCTAATCGTTAGTGGATACTATCTACTTGGCACAATTGGAGGAAACTTGATAATGCCACACTCACGAGTTTTAACACATATATACACTACTCTTATGCACGCTTTTCAAAGCGCATAAGTCTGAATCTGCTACTAAATCCTTAGTTTTGATTCATCTCGATTTTCTCAGGTTTTCTTTGACCTAAACCGCTCTCTCAAGCGTTGCTTAAACATCGCGGTTTTGCTTCAAGATAGTTTTCGATATTTTTGATCAAACTATCAAAATACACTTTCTTGACCTGGTCATTTCTTCTATTGCAAGCAATCGCCATACTTGCCACGTGTAGGTGCACCACTGGATTGCCACGCGTGGGCAAGTTTCTTCCGTTCTGGTTCCATCGGACCACGCATCATTGGACCAACCAAGCCACATGGTGCTTCCCGCCGTTCGAATTTCCATTCGATATTTCCCGTCTTTCTCGTGCCATGCTTGATTGTTCTGGGCTTCGGTTCCTCCACGAGCGTAATCCGATCCTCACTATTGACCATGGTTGACTACAAGTCCAAAGACAAAGAAATCATTTCTAAACTCAAGTTCTTCATAACTTGACTCATATTTACAGTAACATAACTTATGCAACACATAAACCCAGACCTAGGTTACTCAACCTCATGCCACAACTTAAATCCTCATGAAACAAAACCCTGACCGAGGCTCACCTTCCAGTCATTTGACCTCACCCCTATAGCAGTCAGACCGCTAGCCCCTATCGGTTTGAATCGAAAATGTGCACCAGTTTGACCGGTGATGAGCTCCAATTAGACCACCTCCTCTTCGGCCAGTCTAAAAATCGTTTGGCCAATCTAAAAACCATCCGACAAACTCCAAAAATATGCAATTCAAATATCTGACATTCCTAAATTGCAATGGTGTATCATAATATAATTTAGGATGATCTCATATGGTCCATCAAAAAAATAAAAAATAGTATTATATATCTATGGATACTAGGAAACTGAGCTATATAAAAAATCAACACGTTTTAAATAATATTTTCCTTATAAAAATTAGAAACTTTCGCTGAGTGACCACGCCTAATAGAGACGATGATGAGGGGAAATCTAGGTGCCTGAATTTTTTCTCGAGAAACTTCTGTTGAGATTTCATGAATAGTTTGGCCTAAATTAACTGCGGAAAAATGACGTTTAAAGGTGTGCACAGTCAGCAAAGACCGTGTAGATATCTTCAGAAATTAACTACTGAAAGTACGTATCTTTAGAAATCTGGTAGTTGGAGAGTTCTCTGGTGCAATAGCTTTTGTCTTCTTGCTGACAAATTGGCAGCATCTGTGTGGTGCAATCAAATTGATGATCTTTGGAGAAGCTACTTGAAAAATGATCTGTCCGGAGGCTTTAAAGAAAGAAGGTATTGTCAAGTCAGAGGAATGTACGAGTAGACAGACAAATAGGTGCCCTGGATCTTCAGATCCTGAGCTTCGGCACTGCTTACAATTTGACAGCAATTTTGTATGGATTGGGTTTTAATTAAGCACACCTGGGAAACATCGGCACGCTTTCCTGTCCTACATGTGTGAAACTGAATTTTTTGCCGAATTGGCCTCTCTTGCCCGGATTTTTACATATTTGATATCTGTGTATGTTTTTTTTTCGAAGTAGCCCCCGTCTGACCGTAGAACATGGGAGGCCAACGCATGGAGGTTCCGGCCGCGCGGTTGACAGCGGCCGGGCCAGATGCAGCGCCTCCCGACCGCCGGAATCGGCCGGCTTTTTCAACTATTTCGGCGCGGACAGCTTGGCTGCCACTGCATGCATTGCTGCCGTACGGCATGGAATACCGTGGTCGCGACGGTTCAGGGCCACGGCGTAGTACGTATAAATACTTCGTATATTTGCTTGCATGGAATATGTTTCGCGTATTCCCGCGCTTCCGGCTGCCGAACTGCGCTCCCTGGCCGCGGGACCTCCATGCGTCAGGCTACCGTGGTTCCGCGGTCAGGCGGAGGCTACTTGGGTAAAAAACATGCATAGGTGCTAAATATGAAAAAAAAGTCGGCCATGAGAGGTCAATTCGGCAAAAACTTCTGTGAAGCTATCTACCTGATGTGACACGGACGCTTTGTAGAAGACGTTAACCGTAACGATTCCAGGAAATGGCTACCGAAGCATAAAATCTCCCTGAGGAGAAATTTAAAAGTGTTTGTTTGATTTTTTGGGTTTTTTATTTTTACTGTATGGGATATAATTTTTCTGATTTACATGTTAATTTTATTACTTCTATTAAAAAATTTATAAGGAGTATGTTATGGCTACGGGCCAAACAGTAACTAGGAAAATAGTAAATGATTATGACAAATAAACTAGCTTTGGCCATCCTTCACGACAAATGTATATGTGTGTGTATCTTTACTATATAAAAGGAATTGGTGGTTGGTGCGGCCTCTTCCACCCCTCCCACCTCTTCTGATAAAAAATGTATGTTGACTGACTTGTAGGCCTACCCCATCTCGCCCTTGCGCCCCCTCCCTCCCTGGAACCGCCCCCCCCCCCCCGCCTCCCCCCACCCCCACCTCTCCCGAACCCGTGCGCTCCTCCCCTTGGGTTTCGTCGCCGCCTACCTCCCCCACAGCGCCACCTTCCCACCCTCCTCCGCCGCCGCCTCCTACCCCACCCCTCCTCCGCCGCCTCCTCCCCCGTCGCCTCCTCCTCCCCCACCCCTCCTCCCCTCCCTCCTCCGCCGCCGGCCTCCCCCACCGAACCCGTTGTGAAATCCCAAATTTGCATTTCTTTTTCTGGAGTTTAAAGTCCTTCTTTTGTTTATTGCCTTGTTTTAAAAGTTAGTAGGATTGGGAGAAATTTTGATCAAAATAAGTTTATTTGCTTTTATTTGGGTTCCTTGCTTTTTTTTCTAGACTTATAGGATTTTTTTGGGATTTATTTGGATTTTTCTGCTATTTTCTAAGCCCAAAAGTCTTTATTCGGGTTTTCAGAAAATCAAAAAGAGAAAATAAAATTCAACCCCTCTCCGGCCGCCATGTGGACGGCCAGATGCCGCCCACGTCGCCTCCTCCATCCCGCCTCCCCTTCCTCCCCGCGCGCCATGCGTGCGGCCCGGATAGCAGCCACGCCGCCCACCGGCCCATCTCGCCCGCCCACTCCTCCTTCTCCCACCACTGCCCGATCCCGTCGATCACATCGTGACCGCTCCCTTCCACTTAACGCCCCGCGTTCATTTCCCGCCGTCCGATCTCCCCGCCCCGCGATCTCACCCGCTCCCGCCCCCTCTCTCTCTGCCCCGGCTCCACTTGTCATCCCCGACCCCCATCCCTCACGCGGCCCTCACGCGGACGCGCCGCCATGGCCGCTGGGCGCTCCGCCCTAACCGCCCTCTCCCCTTATCTCTTCCGCACGCCGCCTCTCCCTTCGTGCGCCGCAAGCCCGCGCCCCGTCTTCCCCGTTTTCCGCGCACGACGCCCACGTCTCCCACGCGGCCGAGGCCACTTCCGTTGCAACCGCCGCCCACCTCCCCGCTTTCTCCGGCGAGAGATTCCGCAGCGCCTCCTCCCCTCGGCCCTATAAAAGCCACCCCCGAGCACCACCCTTCCCCACTCCACCTCGCTCCACCTCCCGTTTGCACTCTCCGGTGCCCGAGAGCTCCCCCACCGAGCGTCTTCGCTCCGCCGCGCCGCCTTCTCCTCCGGCGAGGAATCACCGACGAAGGAGAGCCGCCTGAGCTTCGCCGAGGCCGCCCCGAGCTCCGCCGCCTCACGCCGAGCCTCCTCCACCTTTTCCCCGTGCCCGAGCACCGCCGGAGAGCCCCGCCCGCCGGAACCCGATCACTTCGCCGCCTCCACCTCCGTCCACCGCCGAAGCCGCGGAGGTATAGGCCGCTCCCGTCGCGCCTCTCCCGTTCCGCCGCGCCGTCCTCGCCGTGGCGCTACCGCCGGCGACCCTCGGGACCGTGCACCCGCCGTGGCCGAGCCACATCGGCCACCCAGTGCCGCGTGGTGTCCACGTCGCGCCACCGCGCACTGCCGCCCGTCCGCCACCACCCGCACCTCCTCGCCACGCCGCCACCGCCCGTCCGTGGACCCGGCCCATAGACCGAGGCCCACATGTCAGCCGGCCCAATCCCGAGATGACGTCATGCTGACGCAAAAACTCAGGTTTTCCCGTAGAAAATTAATTCGGCCGAAATTGATTTTGGTGCTGACATCATAATCCTCAATTTCCTATACAAAAATAATTCCAAAAATTCTTTTTATCCTTTTTCCCTGAATTTAAACTTCCCGGAGTCCGTTCTCCTTCGTTCTAACTCCGATTTAACCCATTCAAATTTCTAAATTCATCAAAAATTCCCCTCTACCCATTTCTAGCCTAAATTTGAATTTTTGAGTTTATTTGAATTCGATTTGAATTTATTTTGAGTTTGGAGGGTTATTTTCACGTGTAGATTACGACGATTCTGAAGATTTCCTCGACGACGGATCTCACCACTTCGAAGAGCAAGGCAAGTCACCCTCCTTGATCATGTTGATCCCAGAATTACAAATAAAATTATGTTGATTTAAATTATAATGCATGCGTATTTCTATTCAACGTATTTAATTCAGTTTTAAATTTAGTTATTACCTACTTGTTAATTCCCCTTTGAATTTGAATTCCTCAATACCTTGTAACCCTAGATTAAAAACTCTGGTTAGTTCGATAGAATGGCTAGAGAAAACTTTATAGTATATGCTTAGCCATGCATAGATGAAACTTAGGTTTGGGGACCCTTTTCACATAAAATGACAAGCTTTTGGATAGTATTTTTGACTTTGGAGAGTCAAGGAAGTTTACAAAACTATTTCAAAATAAGATATAAAATCTGGTTTAGACTTAGGTTAATGGTTAGAGTGGTGGGTGCAGGCATGCCCTGTTGGTTGGAGCCGCAGAGGTTGACTGTCGTGCACGGGGGTATGTGGTTGAGCCTAAGTCAATTAAGGACCGGTCTTTGAGCTACTGTTGCTAAAGCCTTAACGTACTACCACATGGCTGGTATGGGACACCTGGCCAAATAATTTACGAGTCCAAACTCGAGTCAAGTCGTAGGTTGAAAGTGGGCGTGGTTGGTGCCATGCGAAGTCCCACTTGGGTGAGCGTGGTTGTAGCCATGAGAAGTCTCACCTAGGCTCAAGAGGGGGTCCCGGTCTGGTGGATTCCTTACTGGGGTGAAACCTTAGAGTTGGCTTGGCCGAGTTGACGGCTTCGCATTGTAAAGGCCTTGTTATGATTACTCAGTCGCACGCCTAAGGAAGCGTGTATTGGCCGACATTATGAGGACATCATATCTTGTGGGTAAAGTTGTACAACCTCTGCAGAGTGTAAAATCTATCCTGGATAGCCGTGCCCACGGTCATGGGCATGCTAAGCAAAAGTTTTTCATAGATTAGACTTGGTTTTACAAAAATGTTTCCAAAAACCTTATGGATGGATGGAGTCCATGAGTGTATGATTAATGTGTGGATGGATGGAATTCACATGGACTGTTTTTGGGGAAATTGGTCCGGGAGGGATTCCCGTGGTTAGGTTGGTGTATGGTCGGAGCCTGCACTAACGTTATGAATTTCACTCAAGTATTGTTTTTTACTTACTGTATTAAATTCAGCAATTTCAATCTATTTATTGTATTTCATAATGTTGTTTTTGCAAATTAACCCTATAAGCCTTCCTTCAAGACTTTATCATTATGTTGCATTTTTCCCGGGTGACTTGCGGAGTACAAGTTTGTACTCACCTTGCTGCATCTTAACAGAGGAGGATGTCTACGACTACGGTGAGGACCAGGACGAGTAGGACGTGTCTTGCAGTCGTCTGCCTGTGGGGAGGCAGCTGGGCTTCGCCAGTTATCTTATTATTTTACGCTGTTATTTCCCTTTTATTTGATTTATCAATGTAAGACCTGGCCATAAGGTCGTACTCATTTGCTTAATATATTTGGTCATTTGCGTTCGATATGTATCTTTGTTTGGCTGTGTGCACTAGCTGTTCCTGGACTAGTGCAATTTACACAGAGGGTTTCGGAGTCGTTACTCCGGGATCCGACACCCGTGCGCCTCCTCCCCTCTGATTTCTCCGCCGCCTCCTCCCCCGCTCCTCCGCCATCGCCGCCTCCTCCTCCGCCGCCTCCTCCCCCGCTCCTCCGCTCCGTCGCCGCCGCCTCCTCCTCCCCTACCCCTCCGCTCCGCCGCCGCCTCCTCCTCCCCCACCCCACCCCTCCGCTCCGCCGCCGCCTCCTCCTCCCCCCACCCCTCCTTTCCGCCGCCGCCTCCTCCTCCCCCACCCCCCGCTCCGCCGCCGCCTCCTCCTTCCCCCACCCCGCGTCGTTGCCGCCTCTCTTTGGCGATCAACTGCCCCTCTCCTCCACTTCTAGCAACTGCCCCTCTCTGTGGCCAATGTTAACAGGTTAGAGAATTTTGTTTATGTCGGATAACTTTCCTCCTAATGCGATAATATTTTTTAGGGAATTATAAGTAATCAGTAGCATTTTCTGCAGTTCTGGTGTACCTCATACTACCAATGCCCCACCTATTTTTCTTGGGCTCCAATTCTCCTTCGATGATGTCTAATGAGGGAGATGGGTAAGTGACCATGCTTCCATACTTGGCAGCCACCGTGCTTCATTCTTGATCACAATTGTCATAATTTTTTCAGCGCATTTGTTTTACCCCCAAAGATATGGCTTACCTTACTGGCACTCATGGAACTTGTAACAGTTCCCCTGGTACGTGTGGATTGTACACACTAGAAGAGAGAAACCTATGCTTTTTGATCCATGTGTATGGCTTGCTATCAGTTTGTGGCATCGGCTGACCTGATTTGTTTGGCAGGACATGACCCAGTCGCCTCCCACACAGGAGCTCGTGGCAAAGGATCTGCATGGCATGGTGCTTCCACCACATATTTTGCGGTAACTTTGTGCTCCTTTCTGCGATACATATCAATTTTACATAGCCATGTATGTCTGTGTGATTTGAGGCTGATCGATTTACCAAACCATTAGTTGTAGTTGAATATACTGCTGTTATACTTCATTGGGTGTTCAATTGCATATCTTCCTTGTCCATCATTTAGTGGTATCTGGTATGTATTTGCCATGTCCTTGATGAAATTTTGGAGGGTGGTAGTTTAGATGTGAGTTGCAGTTGTTCTCACTGGTTATGGCATTTCCCCATTCATTACCTATCTAATTAAGTAATTATTGCCTTTGAAATGATATTGATCAGAAAATTTTCTCTTCATTAGCTCTCTAAGTCATTGCAAGAGGAGTGGCCATATATCTACCAAAAGAGAATTGCACGACAGCTAGACAACATGATGTCTTGTCGCCCTTCCAGGTGAATCCTATTTTTCAGTGAAAATTTTAAATCCATTTAATGCTATTTAGGCAAAAAAAAAACCCTAGCTCGTTTCTTCATTTAGTCCTATAAAATTTGATTTGGCAATACTATATGAAGGAGCATCGAATCCAACTGCAACCTATAGATTTCATAGTGGGCTTTAAAGAATCGTAGGTGACATCAAATGCTTATTTTTGCGCCAAGATAAAAACTTTGCTGCAGGTGTTCTAACTTTCTAGAGTTCTTAATGTAGATTCAGTTGACAAATAGGGTTAGTAATTATTATTGATCGGCTGAAATCTAGATATGTGTGCCAGATTGGTGCCAAGCTCCTATTAGTTCACACTTAGTATGTAATTTTTCGAAAAAACACAACCAACTGGCTTGAGGTATGAAATTCGTGTGGGTTGTTTCTACGTTTTTAGAGGTTCCTATTGGTATTCATGCATGGATTAAGTTCAGTTTCTCAAATTGCTTCCATTTAATGTACACGATGCGCCGTTGTGATGAACAAATGATTTATAAACGAAGTGTTCTAGGTGCACCCATGAACAAATAATTAATTCAAACCAAGCTTTCTTAAATAAAGGATTATGTGTCAAAATTAGCTTAACTCTGCTCCTGCTTGTGACAATCTTAATGTATTGCCATTTGCCTATTGAATCGTCTATGGCCCAATGAAGGCATGTCAGAAGCTGACGATAGGTGGTTGGAAGTAGTGTGGTTAAATAATTATTTAAGCACATACACTCCTGCATTTTTAAACAAATTTTTAATTGGGGGTTAGACTATCATGCTTAAGCATATATAAATGTGTTAACAGTAGCAAATTACTAGCAAATAACAAGAACAATTGTGGTCTGTGGAACCCCGAGAGGAAAATGTATGCTAATATTATTTGTCCGGTTGTCTCAATTTTATCCTATCTCTGGTAGCTACCTTTCAAGCAATCATTGCATGGTCATTTGTTGTTGAGCTGATCTAGCTTTAGCTAATGAACAGTGAGATAATTGATTCATTTGAACCTTGATTGCTACAGAGAAAGAAATAGAAAGGAATAGAATATGGGTTAATTCTGGCAACTAACGCCGCCACAGGATCCAGATTTTCCATCCACGTGGGTGCCATATATGGGTTAATTCTAGAAACTAATGCAGCCACATTAATTAGTACATACTATAGTATGCTCTGCTTAGCATACCCTAAGACCATATCCTGATTGTACTGCTCATCATGTTGCATTTAATTTTTGTGTTGCCTACTTTTCCTTAGATTATGGACATTACAATGAGCTATTTGTATTGTATTTGTTTTTCCGTTGCAACGCATGGGCACATCACTAGTATATATATAAGGCTTGATTACAGTAATACCCTACATAGATGTATACCATGCAAAGGGGCATACACGTACTTGTACAATCCTACTAGGCCTTTTAGCACCTAACAGGCGGGATAGGCTTAAGTGAAGGCTATCCTTACTACAGGAGTCTCTCATGGTAAAGGGCTTCCCAGAAACCAGAACCATGTGGGGCCGCAAACTACGCAGACGCAAGTCTAGACTGTCGGACATTATCGTCGTGCGGATCCAGTTTGATTCCCACTTCGTCCGGGTCGCGTTCGCCGGAAATAGCTTCGTGCACGCGGACCGCAGCACGAAGCTCACACTCCCAAAGTTGGAGTATTCCTGCCCATTGAGCTTCTTCGGCTAACAGCGTGCATCGTGAAGAAAGGCGAAAAGAGCCGCTCTCAGCCAAACAATCCCCGTTCGCGAAGCCCGATAGTACACTGCTAGCTGGACGATGGCATTGAGAGTTAGCTGCGGCAGCTCTGACGAACATCGCCGTGGGAAATCTGAGCCCAGCCTCAAAGTAGGCGACGAATACCACCACCTCCAACTCCGTCGGATGGGGCTCCATCTCGCCAGCGAAGGGCAGCCAAACTGCGTCACAGTCCAAGATCTTCCCTTCGCGGACCAGCGACTATATCGTCTCTTTAGTCACTAGACTCTGCCCCAGCAGATTCGTACACACGTCGTTCAGCTTCCTCGCCGCGCTCCATCGCTTGTTGGCCATCGATGGATCGCGCCCAATCAGTTTATATTCCGCCTCAGTTGTCAACAACCCCCGTCGGTTGGAGGTGCCGCCGCTGCTCAATGAGGCGACGGTGACTGACCAGCAGGAGTGCTCCTCACCACTGACCATTCCACTAGAACGGTCGGTGATGCAGCCAGTGGTGACGGACAATGCGCTTGCGGTTGGACTATTCACGGGACGGCGTACCGACCGACGCCAGCGCAAAAGGTAGCTATAACAAAAATGGACGACAGCACTGATCGGCGTATATGAGAAGAGCACACGGTGGAGCGACAGCAAAAAGGCAGTGTTGTGACACGAAGGCGAGCACACGGAGCAGCGACTCGAGGAGCACGACGGCTTTAAAGCCTGTTGTCCTCTTCGATCGTGCCTTGGGAACCCAACCAGCGAAAACTGGCAACACACGACACGTCGATCACACACAGTTGCGGGCCCCACTACGCAAAAAAGGGCCGCACAACCCCAGTCAAACTTCACCTCGATCAAAGATCAAGCAGCCCACGATCAATTGCACTATAGGTCATAGGGACGGAGAGGGCCAAAAGGCTCGTGGCATGGTTCCGACCTGTGGGAAGCCCTTTTTGCTGTAAGATGCTCCTGTAGTAGAGATGACCCCCACCTAAACCCATTCGGCCTGTTAAGGGCTAAAAGATCCAGTAGGATATGTACAAATACGTGTATGTTTTTTGTATGGTACACAACTGTATATGGTATTATTGTAATCAGACCTTATAATCATATATATGTATCCTAACTGTGAAAGACGACTAAAGCTAATTTATTTAGTATAACCACTTACTACTCTAGACCTTGCTGCAATAAAGCAAACTAGCACAACATCGTACTTCTAGACCTTGCTGCAATAAAGCAAACTAGCATCTAATTTTTCTATAGCCGCCGATATTATTGTCCTTCGTTCCCCCAACTATACGTACTTCATTAAAGTCCAATCCACAGAAAAAAAAAGTCCAATCGGCGGCTAAAGAAGAATTGGATGTTAGGCTGCTAGATGTACCACACACAGTGCACAGGACAAGAGATGTTTTTCCTTTTAGCCACAAGCCAACAAAGGATATGAAATGTAATAAGGATGAACGCGCCATTGCCTATGCCCTATCTGTTGGAGGATTACAAGGGTGCTCAAACTAAACAAAAATTGCTACTCTCTAGTTGTCAAAAGAAAAAAAAAACAAGAAATGCTCTTCTGGGAAAATAAAGAAATATTGTAAAAGAAGTCGGAGCTGAAACAAAGAATCCAAGATTAATTAGTGGGTTCCTGTTTGGGACAGGGATTAGATCTTGATCACATTCGTTCAGCCATTTTAAATCAATTAAGTTACAGCATAAATAGCCATTACTCATGGATCATGGACCTTTTGCACCACCATACAGTGGACGGGAGCAAAGAAATATTCAGAGGTGCGCCCATTGGTCCCAGCATAGATAGAACTGCACGCACGCATTCATGGTGTAAAATATACTATACTTCAGTGTTTTTTTTTTCAACCTCGAGGGCTGAAAATACTTCGAAGTTGCACTGTCCCAACATAAACACAAGTACACAACTATTCTCAAGACACCAGTATCAGTACACGTCTGAGATGCACACACCATACAATTACAAGCACAAGTACACGAGTAGTATTCAGTGTGCATCGTCCACACGCATGCTCTGCGTTGACATTACAGCACACCATGCATGTAGACAATGCAAACAAGCTTTGCTACTGCTACCTGCACCATATGCTTAAGATTGGATTGATCTACTTGCAATGTCGTTAATTAATTCGTTGCTACTTGCTAGTACCAGTTAATTTGGCCGCCTACGCCCACGCGACAATCGTCCTTTGTGAGACCAATCCTTGGTTCGCATCTCATGGGGATCCAAGAGCGCACTGCCCCAGCTCATGATGGCCATATGCTGAATTGCGCTCCACAATCCAGTTCCATTTTGCACTCTTACTGCATCTACCTGACAGTGTTCAGCAAAACAGTAGAAGCCGAAAGAATGGAATGAGATCTGAATCATTAGTTCATTACACGTCACTGAGCTGGGATGCATCTTTCGAACATGGTACATGTATATACATATATACAGCTAGAGCCGTGAATGAGCGCAGATTAAGCGAGCTCAACGTACTAGGCTCAAGAGCCTAGGTTGAGTTTTAAGCCCAGAGTTAGGCTCAAGCTCGGTTTGATCAAAACTCAAGTAAACTCGAATTCGACTTAGAAAAGTTTGGTAAACATAATACTTTCTACAAAAATATTGGCCAAAGCTTGAGTTTGGCTCGAAAAGCTTGATAAGTAACTTTAACATAATATATTCTACAAAAGCTCAAACTCGGCTCCAAAAGCTTAGCAACTAGACTTCAACATTGAAGGAAGGGGGTAAGTCGAGCCTTAACCACACTATTTGAGCTCAAGCTTTTTAGGCTCGCGAGCTTGAGCCCAAGCTCGAGGTCAGGGGTGGAGCCATCGGGTAATAAATGAGTAGCTCAATGATTTAATGGTGTGCTACACCGAGTAAGAGATATTTAAAAGCGTTGATGATGATAAAGTCATATATAAGACGATTCCATGGTATGAAATATCGCAAACAAATTTACCTCGTGATTTAAGCTTACATGTTAGTGGTATGTTATGCTTTTTTTTAATGTTTATGATCATTTACAATTAGTTATTATATCACTAATTTTGCTATTTTTCATATGCAAATGACGAATCTCTCCTCACTAGAAGCATATTTTTATATTTTCAAGATACGCTTTCTATTACTGAAATACTTTTGTTATATTTCTCTCTATTTTTGGTTTTGTGCGTCTCCTATTTACGTATAAATTTAAATTGCATAAGAGTAAAATACTATGTTTAGATCAATCTAATATAGTCTTTAAAGGTTTTGAGCCACATCCTCTATTTTCCTCTGACTCCGTCACTGCTGGAGGTCGACTTATTTGGAGTTCGGGCAGAGTAGCTCGTCGAGCTACAACATTTTCATAGCTCTGTATACAGGCAGCATATATGGAATTGAGACGAGAGCTTCCAATTAATTCACCGATACATCGTTGCGTTGCGCCTGCACAAGTGATGTGATCTGACAGGCACGTGCATGCAGGGCCGAAGATTGTGAGGTACGAGCGTTGTTCGGTGTGCACACTCGAACGTACATGTGGTTGCAGAGATCAATATGAGGGGTAAAAAGTAGATACCAATTATCTATATTATTTGACTATAATATTCGATATGATACGAATATGATATAGATTTTTTCATCCAATTAATAATTTCTATCCTATTTGTATTCGAATTCGTATAAAAATATAAATGTGAATATAGTATAGACTTTTACCATATAAAATGTTATTTTATCTAGACTATCCGTATACATATTCGACGAAGCAATATGTATATTTTATTACAATATGACTAATTAGTTAGATAAGTTTTTTCAATTGAATGTGAATTCGTATTTCTTTAGATGAAGTAAATGAATTAGAATGATTGAGCGTGATTGTGTGAGGATAAAATATTATTAATATCTTCATACTACATAAGTTATGAGGATATCTGGATCCAGCCGAATTGAATAGATATTGAATTCAAATTTGTATCTAGTATTTATACGATCTATATTTGTATCTGATGTTTATTCAATTGGTATTTAGATATAAAAATATAGATATAAATAATATTTAAATATTAGATCGATGCCACGGTGTGTCCGTGTCCCTATGAATCGCTGCAAGGCCCGGCGAGTGGCCATCGTATCGTGGGCATTAATAGGCATCGTTGTAAGGTGCAAGAATGATCAGAATCAGATACGCATGCACGACTAGTTTGGTAGCCATTTTGATTGTTTGGTAGCCATTTATGTATGGTGATATTCTTGTCAGGCTTCGGGATTCCAGTATTCGTTTTTTTCCCCTCCAAACTTGTGCTAGCTCGTATTCCACTAGCGGTAACCATTTATGTACGGTGTTGTGCTTTCCCTTGCATGGATGCTCGTGATCGATCGTAGAGTACAATCAACCGTGCCTATGGATCGATCGACGTGGTGATATACGATCCGTCCGACCAACTACAGACAAGTGTACATACATACTATTGCACGCGCACTGTTTATGTAGCCAGGACAGATGTTTATATGGACTTTGTCTTCTAGCGTATGTTCTAAAAATCAAAAACAATACAAACGCTTCATATTCTAAAAGCTATTTCTATCGGTTATTATCATTCATCAGTAACTATTTTGCCCTTTCATATGTTATTACGTATTTTATATTTTATTATATCACAATTACGAAAGTCATATGGCGGTTCGAATATTTTAGTACATTTTGTTATACCATTTTTTTACATAATATATTACTATTTATCAATCGTTTTGATTAACTATTACTATTCATTAATTATAGCCAAAGACATCAGTAAAAACTAATACAAATAGATCCTCGTGGGGTTGTTCTCCTTGTCATTCCTCGGAGGTGAGCTAGCCCGCACTGTAGCCTGTAGCAGCACCAGCGCGCAGAATATGCAATTACGTACTTGACTTCTGTTCTTCGTGCCACCGTTTTCTTTGGTACACTAGCTCCATGCCTCCATCAGGCTCCATAAGATAAGATAAGCGTTGCAAACTGCACTGCGAGTATGAGCTGCACACGTACGTAGTGCGTTGCGTGCCCGTTCGAAAGACGAAGTGCCCTGATGCAGCGGCGAAGCAATGAATGAAGTAATGGATCAACAGTTACTAGTAGTAGTAAGAACAGAATATCGCTTGCATGCAAGTTGTCGATCATGAACGCCGGTGGGTTTCGCTCAAATCAGTTTCAGATTCTGTCTTCCGATTTTTAATTTATTATTTCTTAATTTTATTTTTCTGATTCTTTGATTTTTTTAGGTTTTTTCTCTTATTTCTTCGTATTATTTGTTATGGGTTAATCTATTTTTTTTTCTATTTTTATTTTTTTAAATTTAATTACGCCAAATAAACCACTATTAGATATCAACTATAATAAAAAATAAATTAGCTACAGTAAAAATTAATAAACTATTGTCAAAACTGTGGGCCCTGAATTGGGGGCAGCCACTAAAGATGAATGAGCTTCGCCATCTTGTTGCACATTTCGTCCGTCTGACGAAAGGATTATTCTTCGTCCCCTCATGCATCATGCGCGCGACACGCATCAACAGCAGATCGAAGCATTTTTAGACATAATTCGGTCCGGGGTTATCTCTCCTCGGTTGGATTGAAAAATAATAGTTTATAGCTAAAATTACACTATAATTGATTGAAATTATAGTATATTTAAAGGTGACTTATTTGGTATAACTAAATTTTAAAAAATTAAAAATAGAAAAAATATATTAGCTCATCACGGACAACGCAAACGAATATGGGAAAAAAGAACTGTTAAAAAAGCTCAAAAAAAGCTAAAAGTTTAGAAAAAGACGAAATTTATGAATTGTGAAAATTAAGATAGAAGCAGAAGCTCAAGCCAAAATAAGCGAGGTGTGCCGTTGCACTTAAAGTATGCATTGAATAATAGTACTAGTCTTTGGTCGCCGGTTAAGACAGTATAATACAGTAGTGATGCATCTTATGCAAAGTATACATGGGCACGTCATTTCATTTAAAATTATGCCAATGCCAAGGAAACGTGCAGCAACGCTACAAAGCAGTTGTAAAAGCAGGCAGGAAAACACGTTTTTTTCTTAATGGAAAACACGTTTTACCCCTTTTCCCATGTGAAAAAATTTACTGTATAACGGCGGCACAGACCGAGTTGTTAAAAAGAGCCAATCAGGCAATGACTCGTGGTACAGAAGCACTGTAGCACTGTACCAAAAACGATGTAGCACTGTAACAACGAAAACAATGTAGCACAGTAGAAAAAGCATATTTTTTTTTCGCGCCCTAGCACTGCGTCATATTTTTTTGGGATCTTTACATGTTCTGCAGTAACTGCTAAGTATTCATACCATTTGCCAGAACACGGCTGACTCGTTACACAGCTCGGTTTGTGCCCCACCGTTACCATACGATCACTCCTCGTCTGTTAGCATTAGATTAGAAGTTGTAGTAGGACCCAAGTAGGCCCAACCAAACGTACCCATGGAACGGCCCAATACAAGCTGCATCTATCATATATTCATATGGACGACCGAAAGCGCCGGAAAACAAACCGGCACTTGGGCCGTCAGATGGATGGTGCCGTGCGTCAGTGGGGCACATGTGCCGTCGCGTTGATGTGGGGAGGCCTGTACTTGTGCGGCGGCTCGGCCATTGCCGTGATGTGTGGCCCACTCAATTTTAGCAGGCCCAGCCCATGTGCTGCGTGCACGCGCCAATAGCCGAAGGCGCGGCGGTGTTGTCCAGTGCCCGACCTGGAGATCTTGCCCCACGTACGTGCGGTGATTCGGCCCAATGCAACATGCGCACGCGGTGGGCCAATCCTTACGATCCCGTAAAATACGCCTTCTGTGCGGCAAAGCGGAGTTCCCGTTGGCTGGTAGAAAGCACATCCCGCCATGCCATCGGCGTCATGAGCTCGAGTCGATTCCCGCCGAAAGTGAGTTTGATCGGGGCCAGTACTGTCATCTTGCAAGGTTTCTCATTTAAAAAAAAAAAACTGTCATCTTAGGTACAAGGAAATGCATGGTAATGTACCGTACCCCTCTGGCCTATTTCGATTGGACCGTCTCTCCTGAAGCGAACGATGGGAAGTTTCACATAAAAAGAAGCACTAGCTACGTGTGTTTTTAAGGAAAATATAGGAGTGTCCTACTGCGAATATATTAATATGTGAAGTTACGAAATGTACGAAAATAAAAAGGTAAAAAGGAAAAATACGAATCGCTGTAAGCTATCTAGCAAGTCAACAATTTGAGGAAAATATCTGAGCACTAACTACATATGGAAGGGAGCTAGTTGTAAATTTCGCATTTTACAGCTGCGTGATGCCTTCACGTGTTTCACGAAGCGTGGCCATTGTGGCGACGTACGCGTCCGTGCAAACAAATGATGCTCACCGTCGCAACTCACATGCCCCTGGCACCACCAAGTAATCCCACCGCAGAGCTACTTCAGTTTGCCATCGCTACTAGTACAGTCTTAAGCCAGCCAGGGCACTCAAGTTGCGTCCCCTCCTTCCTGTCGTCCTCAACTTAAGTATCTGACGATCACTCATCTTGATATTAATTATGTTGTCCAATAAATTTGCTTGAATGTGTATGATCTCAAAGAATCGCACTTTGTTTTGTAAAAAAGGATTTTACAGTAATTTAAGGGCACTTTTTCTCATGAATTACTTCTTTGATCATCTTCATCATTGGAGCTTATTGACTACTTAGATGCTAATTGGGCTAGCTGCCCGACACACGACGCTCTACGTCTGGCTATCGTGCTTTTCAAGGTGGCAATCTTGTCTCATGGTCTTCCAGCATCAAACTATTGTCTCTCGTTCCAGTGTTGAAGCTGAATATAGAGCCGTTGCTAATGCCGTTGCCGAGTCTTGTTGGATTTGTCAACTACTCTTCGAACTACATCGCCCAATCTGAACTGCTACAATTGTGTATTGTGATAATGTCAGCGCCGTATATTTTTCTTCCAACCCGGTGTAGCACATACGCACGAAACACATCGAACTTGATATTCACTTTGTTCGGGACAAGCTTCATCTTGGATTAGTTCAGATTCTTCACGTTCCTTCATCACTGCAATTTGTGGATATATTCATTGTTTCTTCAGTTACCATCCAACCTCAAGATGCCTACGGCTTGGAGAAGCTTGCAATTAAGGAGATGTGTAAGCATTACACCAAGGACTTTACCATCGTGTAAGACCATGTGAGAAGGTGTCATGGTAACTGTAATGAACAATTGGCATGATTTGTCGAGTTGAGTTGAGGAGTTTCAGCACATTCAATGTCTGCGGACTGTCTGCCATTGGTTGGCGGACCATCTACTGTTGTATGGCAAACCGTCTGTGGTTTATTGAGTGGAAGACCGTATGTTGTTGTATAGCTCAAGCAAGGTGTATGGTGGATAAGAACATGGAAGGCAAGATTCGAGTAATGGATTGCACCAAGTGGTTTGGTCGGTGCAAGTGCGGTGATGGTTCGATGAGAACCGAAACGGGAGAGACTTGTTTGGAGATTGCTTTCAAGTGAAGGATATGGCCGGATCAAAACAAGGGTATTTTTGTACTTTGCAAATACCAAAAAAGGTGAAGAGACTAAATCACGGCGCTTGGAAAAGGTAGTTTAGATCATAGAGAAACTGAGGAGATCAAGAGATCAATACTTAATGAATTGAGCTTATGTGCTTTGAAAAATGTGCGTATGTGTTTTGAGTGAAACCTGTTTGTGTGGGCTTAACGGGTACCTGTTTTGGGTTAGGGTCCATATTAAGTGAATGAATTCGAGCCACTCATGAATGGTGGGGAGGTGCTTGCCTCCTCTATGTAAGGAAGGATGTAGGGATTACTCCCATCTCTTCAAGCCTTATGTGATTAGTCTGTAGTAGAGTGAGGAATCTATGTAGTGATGCCCTTGTGGCTCTTGTCATCTTAGGCGTGGCTATAAAAACCTTCCTCTTCAAGTATCAATAGATCAAAATTTCTTCTAAGAAGTTGTGCTCTTATTCTTGCCTTGTTGCTTCTTGATTTGTTTAGTTTTTGCTCTTCCCTCTCCACTTCTTGATCTTACTGGTTGCCAAGGATATGTAAGTGGTGAAAATATCTTTTAGAGGTTAAATACCATCCATCGATGCATCAACGTAGCAAAATTGTGAAATTTGCTCGATCTTTATCTTGCTTTAAGTTGGTTCTTATGAGGATTTGTTCCATAGGGTTTTGCTTAGGTTCTCATTGTTCTTAGGTTTGCTATGACGTGTGGGAGTTGGTCTTAGGTCACTTTGATCATCTTTAACCCACGAGCAAGCTCTAGGCTCAGATTTAGGGCTTGTTCTTTTTAGCTTCAGCTTATGGCTTTTTAGTTGTTTGTAAGAAAGTACGGAGTAACAAAAAACTTGCGTATAGTTTTGGCCGATATAAATGAAGTCACTACAATATGTACTGCAATCAACTTATCGACCTCACCTTAAAAAGACAGTCCGTTTGAAAGTTTGTTATTGTAGAAAAGCAAAAAAACAACTTTAAGAAACTGAAAAGAAGATGCCCTTAATTTTTTGATAGTTTTGGTGCAACTTTACTTTGAATCAAAAATGTTGAAACTTTGGCAATGCTTTATTTGATCTATTGTTGAAATAAGTTCCTAAGGTTTTAGAGAAGATGTGTTTCAAGTTTAAGTCATTTAGAACTTTGGTGTGAAAGTTATGTTATTTTATAGTTTTGGCAAGTTTTCTGTCAGATCTATATATTGTCTTCAGTAGAGAGGTAGATCGTCTGTATTGGTTGACGACACGGGCAGAGTGACAATTGTGCGAAGGACGCAATGGAAAAGAAAAGATAGCAGCAACGGATCGACATATGTGCGAAGGACAGAGGTCACGCACTTCAGAAGATACCTGAGCATCGCATATCGCTAATTACGATTAAATTATCATGAATTAACATGACAAATTCGGAGCACATAAAATTCCTAAAAAAATACACAATTAGGTTGACTGTGTTGGGAGGCTCCACATAAAATTTTATAATTTTTAGAGCTCGCTTGCTATATTAACAATTCCTACAAATATCGAAATCATACGAATTTTTGAGCAATATTCAGAGGGGATAAAATTATAAAAAATTACATAATGAAGTACGTTGTGCTAGGATTGTGCATAAAATCTCGTAATTTTTTGACATCATTTGCTATATTTAAAAATTTGAACAAATATGATGTAAAATTATAGACTTAGGCAGTGATTAAGTCGGCTTAATCACTTGCCGTCCCATGGGCGGGCGGCAGGCGTCTGACGTCTGCTCACGGGGTGATAGCTGTCACACGTCGTCTATCCTACGCTGCCGTCCGTCCACCGAAACACTACGCATATGACTAGTTTTGTAAATACCGTCATAATAACGTTAAATCCACTAAAAACTCATTATATTACACGCCAAGCTAGCGTACGTAGATCCAAATTAGCTCCTGGAGAATGGAGAGTAGATCCAAAATCAACCGGGAATTAAGGGAAAGAGACCCTGCCAAAATTTCTTTTTGCTGTTACGCAAACATCATCGATCCCATGCAGGACCACCTGAGACAAGATTCGCCCTATCAAATGGTTACTTTCGGCTTACTTAACCCCTAGATGATTGTCCTTTGTGCCATGCCATCTGCTCATTATATTACACGCCATGACGCCAAGCACAACGTTTAGGCGGGCCTCTGTCCAGGTAGAGTGATTAGGATACATGAGTAGAACTAGGATTAAGCAGCTGATTACATTAGTGAGTAGCTAGGATTTTAACGTCCCGCTTATTTTAGTTTGAGGCTCTAGCTTCTGACTTATTTTTTATTATTCATAAATTTTATCTTTTTTTAAACTTTTGGTTTTTCTAAAGTTTTTTTGGTTCTTTTGTTTTGTATTCGTTTGCGTTGTTCGAGATGAGCTAACATATTTTTTCTATTTTTAATTTTTTTTAAATTTAATTACGCCAAATAAGTTATCTTCAGCTACCGTGTAATTTTAGTTAACTACAATAAAATTTTAGCTATAAATCACTATTTTTTAGTCTAATCAAGCAGCACCTAAGCTAGCTGCCAACATAGAGGAGCGTTAGATGACATGCATGTGTGATGATGATGAATAGTTTCAAGTCTCGAGGCAATCGATCGACCATTTTTGTGTGTCCTACGCAAGCTACCTAGAGCCCATTTTTTTATGGGCAAGTTGGTTGATTGGAGAACAATTAAAGTACAGAACTAGTCCTAAACTAGTTCTATTTAGGAGCGCGTGTTCCTACTTATCCACTAATCCAAGCGCACGAATCTCGATACGCAGATCTAAGTGTAGGTTACTAGAGGTGCAATCGGAGCGGATAGGGACGGATATCGCTTATCTTATATCCTATTCCACATTTTTTCTTCGGAGTCGGAGTCGAATACGGATAATGTCGGATATCTATTTCTCCATTTGGTATCCATTCCACAATCTTTCGGACGGTCGGTCGGACAGAAATTATCCGCTTCTTTGCACAGGACATTGGGCATTATGGTACGATCAGAGCAGACATGGAGAGACTAATTATTGAGATGTTGAAAAAAGAACACTCAGTACTCCTGTTTGTTTAGATATGACAATCTGCCTATATGTTATTTTGTTCCTAGGTGAAGTCACAACAGATTTTCTCATATCATTTGACATGCGGATATATACGGACGGATATCACTCATCCTATATCCTATTCCATTTTTTCCTCGGAGTCGGAGTCGAACACGGATAGTGTTAGATACCCATCTACCCTTTCCATATCCGTTCCGTATACTTTCAGTCGGTCGGATGGATGAAAATTATCTGCTCCGTTTGCATCCCTATAGGTTACTACTAGACAGTAGATAGCATCAAGTTCTTTCTTTTACTAGTTTGCTTAATTTTTGGAGCGTGCAACTAGTAATACATTACTGAACTAGGGATCATGTGTTGTTTGTAGTAGGTCCTTTGGGGGAAAACTCTGTGTTTCCCGGCGCGTCATGCATGTGAAGATATCGCTGGATCCGAGAAGTTATCCTCTGTTCCCTCCCTAATCCCCTTCCCATTGGTTGGTTCTAATCCAGAATCCTCACAAACTCCTATATAGGGTAAATCACATGCACTTACGCACATTGCAATACAAAATGCGACCAGCGAGCTCATCAGTTAATTTCCTCCTCCCAGAACGCTGCTTAATTCACAAGGTGCCAGTATTTCCTGCAAATTTGAGATGTTGGTTTCTTGTGATAACTAAAAACAGCTTTGATGATCGTTAGTCTTCAAACCGAAAATGCTCGTAAAGAGAAGATCTACACTAGTAGACTGCATTTCGAGCTTAACGTGAAGAGGCACTACACCATGGTCCACATCTGCCGACAGCCGGGAAAGGTACATTAAAAACTCAATATCTGTACCAATCAAAATCGCAAGTGAGTATCTATCTCTCTATAATCTGTACCGTAAACAATCAAAATTCAAAATTTTCAGCCAAAAACTAAAAGCCGCAGCCGAAAAGCCATAAGCCACAGCCAAAATTTCCTAAGCTACATGCTCCAGCCAATTTATTTAAAAATCTAAATAACGGAAAAAGATAGATAATTTATTCACACTTTAACAAATAACTAGCCCCAAGCCCCTCCCGACCACCCCTGTCCCCGCTGCCGCCCTAGCTCAGTGTCACTGCCACACCTCTTCCCACAGATGCCCCGCCACCTCTCCCTACAGATGGACTAGCCCCAAGCACCCCCACTACCGCTAGCTCCTACGGCAGCCCCCAGGCCCAATCCTGCCACCGCCACCTCCCCACTGCCCCCAGCCCCAATCAAGCCGTCGGACCGCCGCCATCTCCCACCGCCTCCCCTACCCCCAATCTCACCACTGTCACCTCCCTAGCCCCAATTGAGCTGCCACCACATCCCGGTATCCCAATCGAGCTGCTACCGCGGCCTCCTGCCGCCCCCCTCTCAAATCTAATTTCTGCAGCTGTGCACAAGACTAGCTAGTAGAAACCATGAGTTATCATGCTACTTCTCATAGTTATCTTGCTTTTCAAAAAAAGTTTTTTTCTTACCATATTTGTAATTTAACATGTCAAACAAGGAGATTCAGGCTGCCGTCACAACCTCTTAGCAAATCGAGCCTGCTGCCCGAGGACGACGAAGTGCTGACTACTTGTGTCCATCCCGTCATCGGTACTGTAGCTTTGTCGAAATCAGAGGTAGTCCTAATTGCCCCCTTTACATGATTTTGTTTAACACAGGCATCGTTTTCTTTGAAGCACTTTCCATTAGCAAGCAGATGTCCATAAAGAGTTTTTCCATCTATGTTTGCTAGTGGGATTTTCTTGAAAATATGCTTATTTGTCTTCAATAATATGCAGAAGAAAATCATGTGCTTTAGCATGCACTTATTCTTCAACAACCACCGATAAGAGGGGAAATTTAATGATGTTCAGAATGCTAAATAAGCTTTGGAAATGCTTAGTACATCTCAACCCTAAATACTGAAGAAAAACTCACTGCTAGCTGCTACTCAATTAGTTCATCTGTAGCTAGTTTAGTGTACATGGTAAACTGAGAAGTGCAAATAATAAAATGCTTTGTTTATTTCCTTGTTTTTAGGTCCAGGGAGATGAGGTACTCCATTAGTGTTCACTTCATGCTGACCTAGCCTTGGGACGATGACAGCGTCATCATGTAACCTACTCCAAGCCGGCAACAAATTGACTGGTATGGTTTCATTTGGATTTATACAATCAATTCGGTGTGCTCTTTGCTTGGTACTGCAGTTTGCACATTATGTTGCATGTTTCCAAAGTATCAATCTGGTGTGTAGTGACTGTTTGCAAAATAAATACTTAGTATTGTCGTTGTGATCTATCGTCAATTGCCCTTTTCGTAATGAGTGGTGTTATCTGTATACATCATTACGTGGTCCTTTTTTTTTCCCTATATGGCATTTCTCTATATATACAATTGTTTTCATATATACACAATTAACACTAATTGTGCATCTTAAATTTAGATAACTTGCAAAATTTGATAGTAAAGGTGCATCATGGATAGAAGATGGATGAATCAGCCTAGGTACATCACAAGATTTTTTTCACAATTATTAGTTGTTAGTGCTACACCAAGATTTGGTCTAATATCATAATAATTAATTACATGTAGGCACACAGAAAGGTTTGCAAATGGGCTAGACAGATTTATACAGTTTGCTTTTGGTAATTTAGCAAAAGGAAACAAAGTATTATGTCTTTGCAAAAAATGTCAAAACTGTTCTTGGAGATTAGGTAGTATTGTGCAAGATACAACAATAAAATGCCTTGGACTTGGGTACATCAGTGTCTATGCACGTGAACATGATTGTATATTGTTTTGGAAAGAACATGATAAAGAAATTTTTTGTCCAACATGTAAGACTTCACGATGGAAATTAGAAAATAAGAGGCTGGATGAGAGACATGCACACAAAGTTCCTAGGAAGGTTCTTCGCTATTTTCCAATTAAGAAAAAGCTTCAAATATTGTTTTATATCCTCTAAAATTGCAACTGGCATGAGGTGGCACGATGAAGGACGCACGAAAGATGGTTTGCTAAGGCATCCAGTGGATGCTCCTTTTTGGAAGGATTTTAATTGTAAGCACCTGGAGTTTTCTTCGGATAGTCACAATATTAGACTTGCTTTAG
Source organism: Dendrocalamus sinicus (assembly GCA_036346575.1). Lineage (NCBI taxonomy): Eukaryota > Viridiplantae > Streptophyta > Magnoliopsida > Poales > Poaceae > Dendrocalamus > Dendrocalamus sinicus. The sequence goes on from CM070658.1 coordinate 31,258,188, forward strand.
CTACTGATGGCTATAATCCGTTCAGATCCTTGAATTGTAATAATAGCATTTGGCTCGTTATTTTGATTCCGTACAACCTTCCGTCTTGACTATGTATGACACGGCCAAATTTTATCTTCTCTTTGTTAATTCCTGGCCGTAAGGCACCAGGGAGTGATATGGATGTCTATGTTGAGCTTCTAACCAACTATTTGGATCATATGCAACAACAAATAGAGGATATGAAGCAGTTGTTGGCTTCACAGGCTTGCTTCACAGAGTGCTAATTGCACTCCGCATCATGGGTCTAATACTCCACATCAACTGGTAATTAATTTTTCTGCCTCCTTTGATGTCATTTTTAGTGATTATCTAATTACTGTTTGTTGTAGAACTCAAGGTCTGAACAACATTATGGTGATGATGGACAAGATGATCGTGATGGTGAGGCTGAGACATATGCCGGGCTTGATGTGCTTTACAATGATGAGCAAGACATGGTTATCAGTAGGTGAGTTGTGGTCTCACAGACTCAACATGAAGGGGTAATTTTTTATTCAGTTGTATTTACATGTACATTGGTACCTATCTCTATCTTGGACCAAACTTAGGGATGTCTTAAGAAAATAGTATGTTGTTCCTTTTTATTTTCTTTTTAAAAAAATATTGTCATTGTTCTGAGTTACATTATTTGCTTTAGGGTGGAAAAGAGGTGATACTATATAATGTTGTGAGTCCCTTCAACCTCCCCGTGGCTAAATCAACTGTTTGAGACTACAAACCCAAGAGCCATTGTGGGAGGTGATCCTCTAGGCTCCAAATGTTGTGAAGTTGTTGTCAATTTTATTTTCAAAAGAATTCTATACTGCCCCATCCATATGGAGATGCGCAGACCATGGCTAATGCTCGTGGGAAAAGTATTGTGTGGCTGCATTCAAAAGTAAGTACCTAGGCTATATTTCTCTATTAGTAAATGTATTGATTGACCATGTGTTGCTAACTACTTCTATTTATCTAGATGAAGGATGCCAACAAGGCAGTTGGGACGTCACAACGTGTAGGTATATTCTTATGAGTGTGTTGTTCATATCCTTTTCGTGTTTGCATGAGATATACAAATATGGTGTCATGGACTGATCTACTTGTGCCGTCTGTTGGTTGCACTTCCTCTGCCTTAATCAATTCATTGCAACTTATCACATTCTATCAGGATTGGGATTTGTGATTTTCGGACTAGATCAATTCATCGTAGAAAAACTACTTGAATTAATTCTATATACGAAAGTTACCTCAATCAAATAAGATTAGCAAGCAAAGTAGCAGACCACACATTGCAACTTCTCACTTAGCTTTTTCTACAACAATTTGTTACCTTCAATTTGGACAGTGTTTTCTTCTACTTTCTATGTGACATGTTGATGCCAGTTCTTCTATCTTAGTATTGTCATAAGAGAAATAACCTGGATACTATTACAATTAGTGTTGTCCTCTTAATTGTTGACTAAACCATGTAAAGGTAAACCTAAATCGAAAATGGGAAATAATGAGTGTTATCATCGTAGGCAAATGATTGATCAAGGGAAGCTAGCTAACAATCTCTGATGGTGCAATGTAGGTATCAGCTTGTGCAACTCAATGCAAGTTTCCATAACTTGGATGTCAAAGATCTATATTGATGTTGGTTGATCTTTCTTTTCCGGGTTTTGGAGGTATTGACTTTTTTTGCATGCAAGGCGAGAAACATGATGTATGCTTTTGTAATACTTAGTTGTGATTGTGTGGACTAAAGCTGGCGTGTCATCAGTTTGTGATGTCAATGTGAAATATGATCTATTTTGTTGTTTGTTTGGACTTACCAATCGTTTTGAGTTGTAATACTGTGCTGAAACACAGACTATGCCAGATGCACATGTATGTGCACAACGCTAAGCTAATGTTGGCCTTTGCATGTATATATATGACCAACTGTGTGACAAGTTATTATCAATGCAACTCTTGGACATATTCCTATGTTTGTTCTGATTGTGTGAATTAATGTTATTTGAATGCATGCTTGAAGTTGGATGATATTGATTATTGATGAGAATTGTGATAATTTGGATAATAGGATACAAAGGAGCGATAAATATAATAATGCATATTTCAATTGGCCGACAGATATTATGTAAAAACCATTCCGAAATTCTACATCTGAGAAAATGTAGGGATCTAACAATCTGTCGGCACATATATGAGATGCAACAATCAGTGGCGAAATTAGGCTTTATACTACCTGGATTGTAGCCCGATGCCAATTAGTTTGAGGCCTAGCAACCGAAGTTCATACAAAATTCATAAAAAATCATTAAAAACAGAGTTAGCCTAAGAGTCGATTTAAGAGTAGCTGGCTCAGCCCGTGGCTTGGGTTTGGGCTGGTTCCACCCCTGGCAACAACATATCTCTCGCAAAATCTACTATCTGTCGGCAAAAGTTATGTTCGTCAGCAAAAACTTATCTGTCAGCAAAGGTTTTATCGGTCAGTGAAGCCATCAACCATACCATCTTAAGTATCTGTCGGCAGTGACTTTTCCCGACTCTAAGTATTGCGACCGATGGCTATCTGTCAGAAAAAGCCTTTTCCGACAAATAAGCTGTCTCTGGATGGGTCTTTTGCCGATTGATAATTGTGGTGGGGAGAGCTGTATCATGGCGTAGCGAGGATCCCATACAAAAGGCACTGTCAGCGTACTGACTTTGCCCCTTAGATTAGGGTAGTGCATTAGTATTAGACAAAACAAAAATGGTCCTCCTGCATGCACCAACCATCTCATTTAGTATTGATGGTTGGACTAATTCATACTGTCTTTACGCGTATATATGCAGTGGTCCTCATCCACGATATGGAGTAGCTTTGAAATCCTCGCCAAGTTTGTACAAGAATGCACCTTCAAGTTAAGGAGCTTGTACAAGAATGAAAGTTCACAGAAATATGGCCAGCCAGTTGTAATTTTATTGCACAGTAAAAGTGGGCTCTCTGCAACATCCATTACTCTACTACAGAGGCAATGTACTACTCCAGTGATGAACTCGTGGCAGGGCAATAAAAAGTGTACAATTTGCAAGTACATGCACACTGCTATTTTTTTTAAAAGAAAAGTTGGGTCATGAGAAGAGTACATAATTGGGATAAGCGTGCCATCACTGATTGTCTCCGTTTCATGCACAGAATACTGTCATGTATCACTCAAACAAATGGAGCCAAGAGGAAGAGCCATGTGGCTTTCTATGCACTATTTTATTCGTGAACAAAGTAGAAGCAGAAGTAGTCCGTTTAAAAACTTCAGAAATTGCAGAGTTTAATAATTACCGGGTTCAGAGAATAGGCTCTTCTTTTACTCTTCAGCTGTCAGGAATAATGGAAGCATCTGATCCTCTATGGCAGCAACGCTAGTTACTAGATGCCACGGAAGGGGAGAGTGTGTGTGTGTAATTTCTTCAAGAGAAAATAAGGTAGATCGTTAATCATTTAGGATTGCAAATGATCTAAGTACGCAATGTGGCAAGTATGGAATGAAAAATGCCCGTAAATAAACTTACATGAACACGAGACAAAATTGGTTTATGCAAAATTCAATGCATACATGAGGATGGATCAACTCCGGTTAATGCAACTACGAAGTCGGATACGACCGGTTGTCGTTTCCCTCGACGACGTACGTGAGTTCACGGTGGTTGCTGCTTAATTTCCAGCAAAAGCATCGTGGGCTTGTACGGAACATTTGATGCTAAGCGCTTTTCTGTCTGCACCTTGCGGGACATCGCCTTTTTCCTAGACCTACTAAAGCTTCCGTTCATGCGCAGCACAGCTCTGTTAGTGCGTTAGTACGAACAGGTTACGAGCATCACGTCGCACACCTTATCTCCGGGGCATTTGAGAGAGGCTTTCTCCTGTGTGCATCAGTTGTACTGAACTCCCATCTCCAAGCACTTGGTTCAGTCACCAATCACCCTTTAATTCTTCCTAAGCTGCAGTAGTATTCAATTAGCAAAGAAAATCGCCAAAATGAATCATGCTCGTTACATCTTCATCGTGCGAGAAGTCTAGAACATTAGCAAGCGAAGGTAGCATCCAGTAGTACTTGGTGTGGTAGTAATTAAGTCGCGACAATTTTTCGTAACGATGAGAGGGGGAGAAGAGGAGAGGTTAATTCGTCCGCAGCTGCGTGCGGCACCAGTAGTTCACTCGCTCATGCAGCGTTGCAGGTGTGTGGTCACGCTCACGCTCGCGTACCCCCCTACTTAGACGCATGCGTGCACACATACATACGGCCGGCCGGGGTCGATCCGGCGACGACGCGCGCGAAGCCGAGCCGCTCGTACGAGCCCGGGGTTACGGTCACAGGTTGCTCGGGTGCGTACGGGGGGAGCGCAGCGCAGCGACTCTGCCTCGGTGCGGTGACTGATGAGCAGTGGTCGCTCGATCTGAAGGTTTAGGGTCGATCCGCCCCGCGCGGGGCTAACGCGCGCCAGCCCGGCCGGCACGTACGTACGGAGCTGGGCGCCCTTGTGTGTTATAATGTAAGGCTTTTATTATTTTGGCTTGAGATTCTGGCTTATTTTTTTTATTATTTATAAACTTCATCTTTTTATGATTTTTTAATTTTTTAGCTTTTTTATTGGTTCTTTTTTTCATATTTGTTTTCTTTGTTTGTGATTGGCTGACATTTTTTTTCTATTTTTATTTTTTAAAATTTAATTACACTAAATAGTCACCATCAGCTATAGTGTAATTTCAGTCTGCTACAGTGCAATTTCAGTTATAAACTATTTTTTCAGCCGAAATAAGCGGGCTGTAAAACGGTTTGGTAGTGTAATTTTAATCAGCTACAGTGCAATTTCAATTATAAACTATTTTTTCAGCCGAAATAAGCCGGCTGTAAAACGGTTTGGTAGGCCCGAGACCAATTTTGTTAGTTTCCACCCGCTGAGCGACTTCAGTTAACGCGGTTCAATTCGGCAGGAGACCTTGAAGCTCCAAAATATCGCTCTCCCGTGCTCACAACTTGAAATCGAGGAATGGAAGGCGGTGTCAGTGCGGTTTCCGGTGTCTTGTTCCGCAAAACTGGAAATGCCCGGCCAAATGCTCCTCACTCGGCGTGAAATCACAGAAACCAAATAAGAAAGCAACAAAAAGTGCCTACGTCAGTACACTAGTGTAAATACAATCCAAATTCAAAATAGGTCGGTGAATACGTCTTCAAATCGAATTTATCTGGGTTTTTTTCTTTGTGCAATTTTGTATCTTCCGTCGTCGTTGTTCCAGTGTCGGGTTTGGCTGCTGAAGAGAGCATTGAAACCAAATGAAACAGATGGGGTCGTGACTCGTGACCATTCTCTCTCATTTTCTTCCTCTTTAAACTAAACTACAATTTTTTTTATCCTCTTTCTTGATTTGTTCTCCTCCGTACTTACTAGTTACTATTACTACTCCGTGGCCAAAATGAAACCCATCAGAAGGGTAAAAATGAAAAGAAAAGGAAAAATAAAGCAAAAACATTTGCATTCAGTGCCTGCCCAAGGACCACGCTGCAAAAAAAAAAAAGTACTTAACTAAGAACTGAGTCCAGTAGCCCACCTCCCTCGCCGTCGTCGGCGAGCTCACCGGCGGAGGTGTCCGGCTGCGGAGGAGGAACCTCGCGCTCGTAGGGGGAAAGCCACTTGGCGCGCATGTACTCAGGCTTGCGCCAGGGCGGGAGGTGGAGGCCGCGCTTCTTGAGGCTGGCGCGCGCGGCGTCGGCTGCCGCGGCCACGAGGAGGCGCAGGCGGTCCTCCCTCCCGACAAACACAGACGGCAGACGCTGTAGCACGGCGCGGTAGGCCTTGGTGGGCCGCGCGACCTCGAACTCGGCCCGGAAGTCGACGTCCACGAGGACGCGCTCGCGCTCGCCGCGCTCCGAGCTGGCGGGGAGGAGGACGTCGAGGTAGGTGTGCTCGCCAGCGAGGTGGGAGGAAGACTTATCCCAGCGGGAGAGGCAGACCGCGGAGTCGTGGCCCGCGGAGCGGAGGGAGCCGGCGACGAGGCGGAGGAGATCGCGCTTACGCGCTCCTGCCGCGCGGTGGCGCTCGACGAGCGTGGAGACGTCGGCGAGGAGGTTGCGGTCCCTGAGGCTGGCGCAGTGGATGAGGCCCTGCACATGTGCAGAGGCGAAATACAAGAAATGGTCAGTCCCTGCGTTCCTGGCTTCATCGTTGCCGACACGCGGCGAACCAAGAGGACAAGAAGCAACACTACCTTGATGGTCTCTGCGGCGTCGGAGGTTGCAGCCGCCTCGGCAGCGGCGGGGCCGTCGTCGTCGTCGGAGGTTTCTCCGCCGTGGAAGCAGTTGCAGCAGCGCGCGGTCGCCGCCCGCTCACCGCCCCCGCCTTCCTCCAAGAAGCTCCGCACCATACCGTCCAGGCACACAGAGCTCGGTTCCGACTCGTCCTTCTCCCCGCCACCGGCGATCGACTGGAGCCGCTCCGCCGGAGAGACCCGCAGCAGCTGCCGCTCGAACAGCCGCTTCAGCCGCGACTTCGCCAGTGCCGCAGGGGACGGGAACGGATCGATTTGTGCGGCCTTCATGTCTGCGCAGAAGCGAACGAACGAAACGACAGGACCGGTGTCACTGGAGGCGGCGATATTGATCTCCGGGGATCACCGGACGCATAGCCGTCGTCGGTATCTCACTAGCTTCGATCGGTGCGGCTAGGGTTTCCTTTTTCCTCTCCTTTTTTACGGATTACTTTTGTTGGTGTTAATCACTTGGAAGAAGACGAAGAGTAGGAGGGGAACGGGTTTTAAAGGGCTCGGATGGTGACGTGGCGGGCGGAAATGAGGCGTGGCATCCTGCGTGGTCGTGTCTCTCCTTGACGTTATCCTACGTGGCCACTGACAGGCAGGGCCAGCTTGGTAAATGGCTCACTTGCCCCGGCTTGGCCTGTGGCGTGGGAAGGTATTGAGTGCAGCGGCAAAGCTGTAAATATTGCCAAATGTTGAGGGTAGTTTGGGTATTTTTCAGGTGACAGGAGAGGAGGAGGTGGCGGTCTGGCGTTTGGGTGGATCATTTCGTGGCTAGAAAGAGGGGAAATGCTTCATTTGCCATCGTCGTTTTCCTTGGGTGATCAAAACTTAATTTCAAGGCATTTGCTTTTCAATTATTGCTCGAATTAGAGAGGAAGAAGTGCTTCATTTTCAGCCCGAGTAGACCCAATGTTCTGTCACTGGCTACTGGGACCATCAAATTTGTGGTCCCACCCGTCAGTGGCACATTTTGATCCAAGAACGGCATTCTAGCTTTAAGCTTGATCAAAACTTCACCGTCGGTGTTGCATCAACGAAACGGTGCTGTATAAATAGCGATTTCTCATGGACATGTGTAGAGAATTCGAGCTTTTTGGAAGGCCTTGCAGGTCAGGTCATGCATGTTTACAAAACACACGGTATTAGGAAGAAGGGTGGCTCCATTACCTCGCAACGCAGCATGTCGCTATTGACAATTGATGATATCCACTGGATCATGGAAGGCGGAGAACGAAAGGGGTGGTAACAGTTGACGTCTTAAGCCTCGATGGCCGTCCAAGAAACCGATCGAGCCATGTCGCCACAGTTGCGTGCAACAACTCATCACAAGTGGGCTGAACAAGAGAAACTGCCATGTTGGCCACACAACTAGTATGCATCCATCCCCCAATCAATGATGAAAGCTTACGCCCGAGCATTTGCTTGCCACAGATTGCGCAGAGAAATGAGCAGAGGGGCGGGCGCAAGCCATCCAAGAACCAAGTCACCTGGTTAGCCTTTCTGGGCATGATCAGCGAGCATAAGTTACACATGACTTGGTTGAGGATTGATGTAACATCCAAGCGTTGCGTTGCTTCTCCGGATCCTCACTCAAGCTCGTCTAGCCTGGGGGCCCCAAGCTCCTGTTTGGATCCGCTCTCGCCGGTTAGCCGCGGCCTAGCTGTCTTCACGATGATCGAAGGGAATATGATGCGTCGACTCGTTGGGAAAGATTTTTTGTTGTTACGAAACACTTCAAGTTTAATCAATCTTACCGAAACGGGTTTGTAACCGGTGGCAACTTTATGTTGGTGATGTGTATTTGATATTGTAATTCCGATTATTGTATTGTTTAAGTTTGATTTTGTTTGAATGTACAATGTTGTAGTTTGCGGTCAGGATTTAAGTTGTCTGGCCAGTCTAGTAATGACGGTTTGACCGGCCTAGCATCGGCGATTTGACCAATGGCTATAGAGTGGTTAGACCAGCCATTTGGCTTTTAGAAAAATAAACACTAAACACTTATGTAGGTGTGCTTGATAATATCTTTGTACTAGATGTCACTTTTATTGGAGCTTTGATCTGAGACTATATAGAGATTAACCAAAATTTCGGAAATGATGCTTTCTGGTGTTCTTAAGTGGTCTGAATAGCCTGTGGTCAGCAGTCAAACCGTCGGTCATCTGATCGGTGTTGAGCCAGCTGTCAAGCTGATCCCCTACTATCGAGAAAAGTTTGAGTCAGTTCTCGCTAGTCTAACCGATCGTTGATTTAGATCGTTTTGGTGTTTTGTTCTTCTCTCTTGATCTTTTTTTATGTCAAGAACGTGTATGTGGTGAAGATCTCTTGGAGACTAGATTCTATTCATCTAGACACTTTCTATAGAAAGTTCTTGAGTCATTTCGATTCGTTTTGGAGCCATTATTGTGAAATTTTGCTCCAGAAGTTTTGGCTTTGAATCTTTGTATGTTTTTACTTGTGATATGTAAAAACTCATCTAAGATTATCTTGACCATCTTTAATCCACGAGTAAGGCTTTGTATCCAAGTTTGATTTTAGCCTAGTTTTGATACAACTTTCCTTATTTTGGATAAAGATTAAAACTTTAACATTGATTTTTTTTATCTTTGGTTGGAATAGGTTATTGACAATTTTATAAAGATTTGTACTAAGTTTCATAAGATTTGGAGATGTAATTCTTAAATTGGGTCTTTTGGAGGTTTGAACCCGAGTTGTTCTTGTCTTAACCCAAGCTCTGTTCAAACCGGCCCAATGCATTGATCAGGCCGGCCAGGAGTGTGATTGTACCACTAGGAGAGGTATTCCTCAGTTATGGTTCAATTTTTGTCGGGTTGGCCTATAGGCTTCGTATACTCGATCTTTCATTGCATGTTTCGAAGCTGTGGATGACGGAGGTTTGATTTGATGTAGAAAAAGAATGAGCTCCTATGCAACTCCTTTATTCACCGTCTTCGGTCTTAGTAATTTAACAGTTTGATGGATAAGTGTATTAATCAATAGTGCACAATTGCCGAGTTTAATATTTCTACGAAACAAATATGAATGTGATGCGCGAAAGCCCCTGACCAAATGAAAATTCCTCCAGTTTTTATTCCTCGCAGATGTTCCCGGGTCTATCGGTGCCCATTCAGACGACAGTATCATCAGCTAGCGTTGCTCCCTCGTACACTGTTCCGATGCTGGGATATCTCTGCCTCTCTGGGCTAGCTTTCGGTATCAACTGGGTCCAGATACAGGCTTGTCGGTCAGAATACTTAATCCTCTAAAATTCTCGCCATCAAACGGTGAAAATATCTTTATTGAGGAGAAAACGGTGAAAATATCGAAAGGGCAGTCGGTGAAGAGGTGTGAATGCAGCAGAGCCTTCTTCTTGCCCATGGCGCATTGGCACTTGAATACATCCCGGCCCGGCGTGGCAGATTGCCAAGCTTGTAGGTTTTCTGTTGCTATGCATCATCGGCTAAGTTGATAGCCATCCGAAGAACTTGCAGAGTCTTGGTGCCCGTGTCTTGCGTGACGATTTGTAAGGAGGACGCTGTATCTTTCCTGATCAGAAAATTTGTCCCATGCAAAATATGTCTACGCACTCCGCAAAATTTCTCCGTTTGGATCTAGAGTTTTTTCTTGGAACTTTTTATATAGATTTGGTTCCTAAACTAAAAATTGTTCTTTGATTCCACTAGCATACGCTAAAATGCAGTAGCGAACCAAACAAATCCGTAGCTGCCCGCCACCTTTTGAAGAATTTTAGTTGCGCAATCATAACTAAGGTGGGTGAGAGATGTCAACCATCTCAATTATTCACACAATTTTTTTTCTCCTTGAGTTGATTTCTGGTCGAATAGTCCGTGTATTGGTGCCATTCGTGCCAATTGAATACAAGTATACAGAGATGATACGGATCCTGTCCGAAAAGGACCGGACCCTCCTTTTCGTTTGAGAAAAGAAAGATGACACGTTATATCCACCTTTATACATCAATCAATCTGATCAATCAAAGCCATGATCAGGTTATGTGGCACATTCACCCATTCAATGTTATCTTCAAAACTTCCCCTGCTATTCTCTCCGTTAATTCAAGAAGTACAAAAATATACACAGAACTGAAATTTATGTCTGGAGAATTGAAATAGACACATAACAGATTGCTTCCTTTCTTTCTAATGCTGTGTTCGTAAACCGTCCAATCATTGGCCTCAGCTGATACTACTACGAATCCTTCTCCAATTTCTTCACCCAATTCTATCTGCAGAGTCTTCAGCTCTGATTGAGAATGCCTCAGGACGAAACTCGTAGCCACAGATCGTAACAGGAAGCGCAAAAAAAAAAAAAGGCACGAGAGCTTTTGCGACGCTGCTCACGAGCTGTGAATGCCAAGGCTCACGTACTACGTACCGGCAAAAAAGGGAGGCAAGCGAACAAACCCCCTTTTCCATGACCCAATCCAAGCGATCTCACCCCATGACGCCATGATTCCCATGCACCCACTCACACTAGCACATTCATGGAGGCTTGCTCGTGACAATGATCATTGATCAGAGCCGGATCATTCATGGAGGCGAAGCTAGCGCTAGCTAGCATGATGGGAGTAGATTATACGTCGGCATCGCCGGCGGGGCCTACCAGAGTCGAAACCGTCGCCACATCGGTGCCCGGCGGACCCTCATGCCGGGCGCGCGGTGCCCCGGCAGAAAAGATCAATGGATCATTGCATGCAGCTAACTGCAGGGAGGAGAGGAGGGGTCGCCTCATGGCTTGCATTGATCAGAGCAGGCAGGCATGTAGGCGTGTGCTGCATGGTCCCCTGGGTTCATGAATCATGAGCGGTTGAGTGTAATTAACCTCCCATTCGTTTGCTATTAGCGCTCAGATAAGCATGAAAGATCACCTGAATTGTCGGTGAAAAGGATGGCTTTATCTCTCGACATATTTTTTGCCAGGGGGTGTCTTCATAGATGCTACTAAATCTCGGCAGTTTCATGTTTTATGTGGTTATGGAGCCAACCAGGGACTTGTACTCTGATTTCTGAAGAGATCAGCTATAGCAAGTCAGCAACCAAGCAGCTTTCTGAACTGTTTCAGCGCAATCTTTCTGAAGAAGTTGTATGGAAGAAAAGATTTATAAGATATTTTGTAGAGAATCATGATGCGCTTGGAGGGTGAAGTGACCCATTCAGAGTTGAAGCGGTGGTGGGGCACAGTGTTGTTGCGAAATTCTCCCCGCCTACATCCAAACAGCAAGAGCACAAAAGACAGGCACTATTTCCGGAAGAATCACCAGTCAGGAATCTGTTGCTCAAGTCCAATGAACTGCCACTGATTAATCTGAAACGTTTTGTCAAGTTAAGGGTGGCAGAACGAAGCGCGAATCGTGGAGAGTTCATGACCATCCGTGATGATGGCAGCAAGGTGATAATGGACATGGCCGTCCATGCCTCTGCAGGTATTACTGTGCAATCGGTTTTTTCGGTTTAATCGGTTTGGTATATACGGTATATACGGTGTTTGTAGTTCGGTAATATACGGTATTTTTAGAAGTACGATTCGGTATCGGTAAATCCCAATTTATTTCGGTACGGTATCGGTAAATACCATATTTACCAAATTTGACGCGAATTGCAAACGATATAGCAACTAGCGAGACGAATAGGCGATAATACATATACTATTGGCAATAGAATTAGAATTTTAGAAACACTCTAATGTAGTATGGAGATTCGATGACATATGCATAAAGTAATAAAGCATTAATAATTACTGATATTCTCTGCCTATTAAAAATATTTGTCTCTTAGTCTTATTTTATTTGAATAGCTTAAAGCAGAGAAAACACTCATCGGTGATCATCACTTGAGCTCACATCTTCTCATTCTGCATGCAATCCCGCCACGTAGCACATCTTCCCATGGCTCATGCTGTCATGCAATGATGCAATCCCACCACGCAGTAGCAGCAGTCCAAAGCATCATCCTGCCACGCAGCAGCAGTAGTCCAAAGCATCTTCCCATCGTCCGTGGGAACAGAGGACCAAAGCATCCGCTGCGGAGTCGCTGGCTTTGTTCGGTATTCGGTTTTTTCGGTTTTTAATCGGTTTTTCCCGAAAAAACCGAATGCCAAAAAAACCCAAAATTTAAAAACCGAACCGAATACCGAAAACCGGTCAAACCGAGTTGACCGGTTCGGTTCGGTTTTTTCGGGTCGGTTTTTTCGGTTCGGTTGAAAAATGCACAGTCCTATCTGCAGGGCATGCAGCCACGGCTGATGCCTGATGCTACCAGCTGGATATACCAATGCTGCAGGTCATGCCTATGTGTATCACAAATGCTTGTGAACCATGATCACGTATTCACGTTGAGTTTACTTTTAGTTTTTACCTCTGAAACAAACCTAGTTGAAGCAGTGGAGCATGGATGAGGCGTGATGCGTACTGAGTGGGTGCAGGCAATGTTCCCCTTGTACCGAAACTCTTTGAGTGATTTACTGTTTTAGGCTTTGTTCGTATTGATTTATGTTTCTATCTCTTGTTTAAAGAAACCAAAAGCCAATACGAGTATCTGGTTTCTTGAAGTGTCTTCTCTACTTCTCTCTCTACCGTCTCGCTCCGAAGATAAGATAGAGGGTCACGGATACATCATCCACACCACTCATTTTGCTCCCATCACGCGCACTTATCTCTCTTATTTTTTGCATCACTCGTCTCTTCTTTCTAAAAATTATTTCTTTTAATCAATATTAGTTATGTTTAGTTAAAAACCATAAATTACAGGCTAACAGAACGCCCCCTGGAATGGCACCGCACGAACCCATTCAGCCTAGCAGACGCTCCAGGCGGCGTTGCCCAGCCGGCCAGGCGCGCAAGTGGCGATTCAGCGGCCCAAACACTGTAGCCCAAAGCCTCAACCAAATCCACTTGTCAGACCAATGGATTATTGCCGTGCAAGGCCGAGGGAATAAGGCCTAGTGGCCCATTTCAATCGCGCCACAGCAACGAAGCCCCGAATGGCCAGTTTCTCGAACTCATATGCGAACGCAAACAAACGACCACAGATCCACGAGTCCACAGTAGGAAGCCTCGAGCCGTTCATAGGAAGCCTCGAGCCGTTCCCAAATTCGCAACACGCAAGTCTCCCTTGCCGCGTGGCGGCCACGAGGAGGCATCGCAGTTCGCAGAATGCTATGAACCAGCTACTATTTCACACCCCGTTTGACTTCTAGAAATAGGCATGGAATTGTGAGATTGAATTTAGATTCTAAGAATTAGAGCAAGTATAATAAGAGGCTGTTAGTAGGCTGTATGTTGAGGTGGAGGAGAGAGAAGAGAGGTAAGCTGTAAGTTTACAAGCAGCTGAAGCACAAGAACTAAAAAATTTTGTGAGAGAAAGGGGTGGGTCATACAGCCTTCAGCTCGCTGTAAACTACTATATGAATAGGCTAATAAGTGGGCTGTTAATAAGCTGTATGTTTAGTTGTCACCTGGAATTGGAATAAATGATTCCACTCAAATCCAAACTGGAGAGTTGAAACTAAACCCAATTGACAACTCCAACTCCATCGTTTGTCTAGAATTAAACGCACGAGCACCTCTCCTCTCCTCTCGACCTTTTCTTGTCTCCTCTTGATGCCATGGCCATCTTTCTCTAGTCTCTCCGACCGAAACTCTTTGAGTGATTTACTGTTTTAGGCTTTGTTCGTATTGGTTTATGTTTCTATCTCCTGTTTAAAGAAACCAAAAGCCAATACGAGTATCTGGTTTCTTGAAGTGTCTTCTCTACTTCTCTCGCTACTGTCTCGCTCTGAAGATAAGATAGAGATCCACGGATGCATCACCCACACCACCCATCTTGCTTCCGTCGCGCGCACTTATCTCTCTTATTTTATGCATCACTTGTCTCTTCTAAAAATCACTTCTTTTAGCCAATATTATTTATTTTTAGTTAAAAAACCATAAATTACAACGAACACCCCTTGGAATGGCACCGCACGAACCCATTCAGCCTAGCAGGCGCTCCAGGCGGCGTTGCCAAGCCGGCCAGGCGCGCAAGTGGCAATTAAGCGGCCCAAACACTGTAGCCCAAAGCTTCAACCAAATCCACTCGTCAGACCAATTGCAAGGTCGAGGAATAGGGCCAAGTGGGCGAGCTATTGGTCCATTTCAATCGCGCCACAGCAACGAAGCCCCGAATGGCCAGTTTCTCGAACTCAAATGCGAACGCAAACAAACGAGCACCTCCCCTCTCGACCTTTTCTTGTCTCTTCTTGATGCCATGGCCATCTTTCTCTTCTCTCTCCGACCTAGTCTCTACTCTCTCGCACCTCCCCTCTCGACCTTTTCTTGTCTCTTCTTGATGCCATGGCCATCTTTCTCTTCTCTCTCCGACCTAGTCTCTACTCTCTCGCACCTCCTATGACGCCATGCGACCCACCACCATCTACCCTAGCTTCCGTCCATTGCATTGAGTCATCATCCTGCTCATCCATGAAAGTTGCAGAAGGAACAGATCTATGCGCTCTAAAACGTCGTTGGGATGCAAATCGACCATGGCAAATTTAATCATTTTCAACCAGTACCTTCTACTCGCTCAGACTGGTCAGCGGTCAGACCAACAAAAGCGTTAACCTGTAAAAGCGTTAGATGAAAAAGGAGCCGTGGTAGTTCTACAGATAACAATAATCAGGCGTTAAATGATACGAACCAATACAGAGGTGCTGGTTTCAATATTCCCGAACTGTACCAGCTGAAAGGATCCATCACCAATGCAGTATTTGAACCCAATTCGACTGGGGGAGGGAGAGCTATCAGCACTGATACAGAACGATCATTCTGGTTAACACTTCACAGTCCGCAGCACAGTACTCATACATATTACATATAGATCACAGAACCACCCAAGCAGCAGGTCAAGAGCATGGGTAGTACCAAGCAAGCAACAAAAACTACAAAAAGCAGTCAACCAGATACCATTGCAACTGCCACAACTTGCTGATAGATGTGCTGTAGCAAAACACACATCTAGTACTCCCTCAAAGATAATAACACAGATAACACCAACCAACAGATACCACCATTCAGATAACTGAAGCATTAACAACCAAGGTTCAGAACATCAGATACTGAGTTTAGACATACAAGCAGCAGAGAATTTCGCATGATTTCACCTGCCATCAGAAATTTTGTCCCACTAAACGCTAAAAAACACTTAACCTACTGAGAAACACTTCAGTTTACGACCACTCCGATACAGAGACACCTAACTGACACAACATAACAGTAAGCTCCATACACGAGAGTCAAGCACATGAACAAGTTACACGCAGATGTCTTCCTCACTCCTTGGAGGTCTTGTTGATGAGCGACTTGTGGATGTGCGGGATGACGCCGCCTCCAGCGATGGTGCCCTTGATGAGCGTGTCGAGCTCCTCGTCACCGCGGATGGCGAGCTGCAGGTGGCGCGGGGTGATACGCTTCACCTTGAGATCCTTGCTCGCGTTGCCGGCCAGCTCCAGGACCTCGGCGGTCAGGTACTCGAGAATCGCCGCGGAGTACACGGCGGCAGTGGCGCCGACGCGTCCATGAGCGGACGCCCTCGACTTGAGCTGGCGGTGGATGCGCCCCACCGGGAACTGCAGGGACAAAAGCAGGCTGCAACGTCAGGCATACGTTTGCGACAGATTAACTAGGAAGTCCACGCATCGACCTAACATTCGCACCAAGAAACCCCAGATCTAATTAATTCGAGGAGAGAACAAGAAGACATCGTCCTAAAAACCCGAGAGGACGTATGAACAAGAAAGCAGGAGGGAGGGGGACCTGGAGGCCGGCGCGGGAGGAGCGGGAGACGGGGGCCTTCTTCTTGTCCTTGTCCTTGTCGGTGCTCTTGGCCGCCGTCGTCTTCGCCGCCAGGAGACCCTTCCCTCCCTTGCCCGCCATCGCCGCCGAAACGCTAGCCCAAGCTTTGGGTGGAGAGAGTTGCTCCCCCTGGTCGCCTCGCGCGCCGCACGGCTTGTGTTTTTTTTCGGTCTTTTTCCCTGCTCGGCGCGGGAGGAGTGGTTTTAAGGAAACGCGCCGTGAAAGTTTTGGGTTTGAATTTTGAATCTGTCGCCGCGCGCGCTCCGAGTTTTCGCGGGTGCTCGGGGTGGGAAATTTTGGAAAGCGGATGCTTAGGTGGGCCGGCACAGCTTGCAGCAGCGGAGGATGGCCCAACCCAATTTGCTATCAGGTCTCGATTTTTCAGGCGCAACAAGGATGGTGCTGCTGGTTTTGCCCCCTCGCGCGCGGGCCGCGGCGCTTCCGGGCCAGGAGTGCGCGGCGTTGGGCATCCTTCTCCTCTCCGCTCCTGGGCGTGCTCCGGTGCTCGGGCGGCGCACGCGCGCGCACGGGGAGGAGCATGTGATCTGCGCAAAGTAGTGGGCTGGGGGGAGTCGGGTTTGGCAGGGCCGCTTCGCATGTATGTACAGACTATGGGCCAGACCAAACGATCTTATTTTTGACTGATACGTGGCCTACAATCTTTGGGCAGAGTCGACCTGCAACATCTGCTGTGATATTAGAGCACGTGCAATGTAATGATACATATTAACTCTCTATAAGCATTGTTATATACGATATAAGATGTTGTGAAAAAGAGAAGAAGAGCATACAGAATTGAGCCGTCTCTTATGCAACAGTCGACTGTAACACGAGAAACACGTGTCATAGAGAAGCTGTTTATAAAGATATATAAAAAGATAATCTATTGTAGTATCTATCTTTAATGTTGTTTATAGATGATATAGAGTGATACTATAAACGACAGTTGCTTATACCATTGTACATGCCCGACGCAATTGCTCTGGATTGCTAGTGCACCTTAATAGTATACACATTTGCTAATTGACTTACCCTGCCATGGTGAGGTATAGGGCCGCTCCATCCGGCTTTTGACTGCGGCTCCTGCTGTTGGCTGCATTTGCACTGTAGTGGCTGTTAGTTTTTTCTGAATCATTTAATTTAAGAAAAATAAGAAAGAAATAAAAAACATCACTATATCTCCACAGACAATGCAAAAGGAAAAGGGGAAAAGTAAAAGCCAAAAGAAAAGGCCAAAAAACCCCCAAAAATCCAAAATTAAAAACCAACACGTCCAAGTGGTTTCTGACTTAAAAAAGATGAAAATCAGGAAAAGCCAAAAACCAAATTCATTTGGAGCGGGTCGTAATCGCGATCGAATTCGAAATCCACTCCACATCCTGCATCCTACAACGGTACACATTGCAACTGTTATTTTCGTTCCGGGTCGCATCGAGCGCGTGGTTTCAACCGTTTTTGTTTGGGTCCCAGGTAGTACACCTGGTTACACAGAATGTAGTGCTATAAGACTGTTCCTCCATCTGTGGTTCCATCAGCGCCACCGCAAAAACTTGGTGGGGACACCAAACACACACACAGACACGGAGAGAGCGAGCTTGAACAGAACAGTCTTGTGTGCAAACTCCCAGCCGGCTGCACGTACTCGATCGATCTACGTAGAAGACGATGTGCACATACATAATGGGAGCGTGCCATAGGGAGCAAAAAAACACACAAACACAGACACAGTAAGACATAGGAACACCGATAGTACAAGCGAGTACTGGAGGTCGTCACGTGCATGCATCGATCTGCATGGGGTCCGTGATCCTCCGCCCGTCGTCTGATCGATTGATTTGTGACACAACACACTAAATATATGTATTTTTTCGTATCTACTCTCGACCTCCCGTGTGTATATGCGTGTTTCATCGGAGTACTACCTTAAGTAGCAGCGCAGCCAGTACCCTGCATTATATAGTCATAGTCATATGCGTACGCACTGATGCATACACATCATGTCGATCGGTGCTTGCATGTGCAGCCATGATGAAGCCATAATGCGTTCGAGGACGACCGGGGACATGGGAAGCAACGTTGCATGCGTGTATGCACGCAACGCCATGCGTGGCCTCGTGCACGTACGTACGCGTACCGGCTAAAGCCGCAGCGCGCACGGCGCTGGGGACCTGACGGGTGTACGTGCGTGCGTGGGACGCAATGTGCGCGCGCAGGTGGACACGGGCACGAGGGGCTTGGCTTAGCTTGTGACCTTCTCACTGGTCTGGCCGGCCACGCTCGTTTGGTCATTTAGCACGAACTTCACTGCCGGTACAGGAATGCTTTCTATTTAGGTAATGAAGATAATGCACGCAGGGGTCGTTTTAGCCAAATGATATACCTTGGCTTCAGAAGCTCTATTGAATCGGCGGTCGTATCGTATCGTGAAGGATCATATAATAATAATGTCCAGAATAATGTTATAACTAGCTGAATGTCCGTGCGTTGCTACGGATTTAAAAAAAATTAGAACATATTTATATGCATGTTCCAACAAATTTTATCACCCGTTAGTTTTAGAACATGTAGTATGATAAAATTTTAAAATCTGTAGCAACGCACGGGCATTCAGCTAGTAAGTTTCTTATTCAAGTCAACAAAGTCTACCAAAAGACTAAAAGAGAAGGTAATCTTATCTAAGCAAACATCTAATGAGATACTTAAAAAAAAGAAAAAAAATTAAACCTAGTAACAGAAATTGGAAGAGTATGAAATGCAATTAATAGTCAACAGAAGCCACAATGCATTAAGCACGCTTAAAAATATCTCCACTGGATCAATTCACAATGAACATTCTCCTCTCAACATCATATCACGAGTTCTTTTCATATTTAATAGCATTAGAGTAACTAAAAAAAGTTGGTCTAGGATATCTTACACCATATGTATAGCATGTTGATATCCCGCAAGTTCAACAGATAATTTTAGTGTTGCCCATCAACTACAATTACAGTCGAATCAAGAAATGGCAAGAGTTGAATAATTTATTATAGATCAGAAATTAATACAGCCTGATCAATCCAATCCATCAACAAGTTGTTGTCCCTTAAAAGAGGATATAGCACACATATAATACTTTGATTAATTTTTTAGCTAACATTACAGAAGTAAGGGCATTAAGCTATTAACTAAAAACAGTAATGCTGATAAACCTAACTTATGGCATCCCTACAAATCATTGCGCCTACAAGAAGCCAAATCTAACAACCATACCATTTTATTTCAATTTTAGCACTTCAACCGGATTATACTCTGGCACAAGGACATCGGCAAATCATTGCGCCTACAAAAAGCCAAATCTAACAACTATACCATTTCATTTCAATTTCAGCACTTCATCTGGATTATATTCTGGCACAAGGACATCAACGAATCATTGCACCTACAAAAAGCCAAATCTAACAACTATACCATTTCATTTCAATTTCAGCACTCCATTCGGATTATATTCTGACACAAGGACATCGGCAAAAAAATTCACATCGCAATGGTAAAATTAAAGGTAGCGAAAATACTAGTCGACCTGCATCCCCCTCAAAAACTCAACACGCTTCTCGACATTGGGCGAGAGCGTCTCGAGCATGTCGGCATGCTGACCCGCCAAGCTCTACAGCTTGTCTTGTAACCCAATCAGATCACAGAAATGAAAATCACAAAAAATCATAACAGAATGGGATAAAAAATTCCACCAAACATAAAACAACCAAACGTGCCGGAATCGAATAGTAATTGTGCAAACCTCTGAAGTATAAGCCGAATCAACGCACCTTTAGCGTATTGACGAGGTTGGCGCGGTCCGCAGCGCTAAGAGCTGCAGGCAAACCGTACGAGAATGCAGATCGATTAGGGAAATGATAAGGGGGTGGGAATACGGCTCGGTGGCGTGGAAGTTACTGGTGGTGGCGGCAGGGAGGGATGTGTTGCGGTCGGTGAGGTCGAGGCTCTCCTTCTCGCCGCCCATCGTTGGAGCTCCGATGTGGCATGCTTTGCCTTCGACTTGGACTTCGCCATTGCGCTGCACAGGACAGGAGAGGAAGCCCTAGGAGCGGGAGATGGGCGGTGAGAGGAGCCGACGGCGGAGCGGAGGGGTGGGGGGAGAAGGAGGCAGCGGCAGAGCGGAGGAGGAGGCGACAGCGGCGCGAGGTAGGGAGGAGGAGGCGAGGGCGGAGCGGCGGAGTAGGGAGGGGAGAAGGCGAGGGCGGAGGAGGGAGGGGAGGAGCGACGGAGAAATCAGTGGAGAGGAGGTGCACGGGATTCGGTGGGGGAGGCAGGCGCATGGTAGTGAGGAGGGGTGGGTGGGCCCACACATCAGCCAGCGTACCTTTTTTGTCCGAAGGGGTGGGAGGGATAGGAGAGAATGGACCGACCACCAACTCAAACTTTTAGAATAGTAAAGATAAACTATAACAAGTTTTGTAGAGTGGTTATTTGATTTTGTAAAGATTATATTTTTTTAGGAAAATGGTACTACCATAGTATGGTGCCAGACATACTGTAGAGCGGTAGTTCCGATTTTTTACTTGGCGGTAATGATTTTCTAGAGAGGTCCAGTTATGAGATGTTAGATGCGGTAGTACCGGCCTGTGATGAGCGTTAGTACCGATCGAGGTAGAAATTTGGGGATTTCGGAAAATTGAGTCATCTATTGAGTTAGGTTGACCTAGGTCAGTATATTAATGTTACATGAAGTCTATTTTAACTAATGTGTGTCAAGTTGTGAGGAACATATACTCAAAAATGATTTCTTTATCTTTCAATATGCAGGGTCGCTAGAAGTCAACCACGGTCAACGTGTGAGGATTAGGGCTATGCTCAAAGAGGAGCCGAGACCTAAAACGATCAAGGATACACGAGAAAGAGGGAAAATATTAAAGGAAAATTCGAACGGTGGGCTTTGCACCATGTTGCCTGGTCAGTGCAAGTGAGGTGTGGTTTGATGGACCTGGAAAGGAAGAGACTTACTGACACGTGGTAAACCAGCTGTGCACCTACACATTGCAAGCATGGCGGTTGCTTGTATTGGAAGATGAAGACCTAGTTAAGAAAGGGTAATTGGTAGTTTGGCCAAAATATTAGAAACTATTTTGAATCAAAACCATGGCACTTGAGCAACGCTTAGGAGAGTAGTTTATGTCAAGGAGAAGTTGGTTTGATCAAGGTGGATCAAGACTAAGGACTTAGCGAATTCGGGCTAATGCTTTTAAAAAACGTGCATAAGTGAAATATGTGTAAGTAAAACCTGTATGTATGGGGTTATAGGGTTCCCCATTATGCTAAGTGGATAGTATTCACTAAGAATTAGATGTGACTGACTAACCCATCTATTTAAAGGGTTGGGATGGAGACTTGTAGTTAACTATTCAATCTACTTCTTTTGTGCTCTCTTGTTTTAGGGATAGGGTTGCGAGTTGAGTGTTTTGTGTACTCTCTGTCCTCCAATGTGGAATGGTTATAAAACTTTCCTCTTCAAGGAGCAATACAATCAATCCTTAATCATCTCCATGGCTATCTCTTATGATTGATTGATTTACTCTTGTTTTGGTTGGTTTTTGAATCTTCTCTCTTTCCCTTTCTTGATCTTATTATGCTAACAACGTATGAGAGATGAAGATATCCTCTGAAAATCTATCTCTGCTCATCTAGCCTCTTTGGTAGTAAGTTCATCAAGAAAGAAATCAATTTTTTGTACGTTTCTGATCTTCCAAATGATTTCTTGATTTGAGGGTTTTTGGAGTGATTTCATCGGTGTTGTTGTTTGTTGAGACATGTGGGAACATATCCAAAGTCATCTTGGCTATCATCTATCCGCGAGCAAATCTTAATTATCGATTTTGGTTTTTGATCGTTTTTGATGCAATCTGTTTTCAAACTGAAAAAAGGTCTCAACTTTGGTAACGATTTTCACAATCGTTTGTTAGAATATGTTTATGATATTCTAGAAAAGATCTCTGTAAATTTTTATGTCATTTGGATCTACGGATCAAAATTTTTTATCAATTTTAGTTTTAAAATCCTGCTAATTTTACTATTTCTACACTGATTTTACTGTAAATCGTTCACATGTGTACTACCGTCTTCGGACCTACATATCGCGCGGCAAGCCGGCAATGCATGGCATGCCTCCCCCTTGATCGGTCGTACTCGTACCGGCCAGTAACTCACCCATTTGATCGATCTCACCACTCGATCAACCGACCGGCCTGCCGGCCAGCATATACCCCATGCTGCATGACATGCATATACACCCTGTACGTGTTGACTTGCATACGTATGATCGCAGAGAGAGAGAGAGAGAGAGAGATGGGCAGGGCGGGCGGTGGCGTGGGGTGCGAGGCTAGATAGACAGGACGGATGGCTTGACGACTTGGATATATGTAGGCATGCATCTCGGCCAAATTTGGTGCCATCTAGCTACGCATGCATGCATGCGAAAGGCCTGGTCATCGATCAGCTGTATCGGTCGAATTGAATCCGGGTTTGGCGCCACGCACATAAAGATGCATGCATGCATGGATCGATTTCCACTGGGCTGTACACGCAGGGCCGACGCAGACGCCTCAATGGGCGCCAGAAGCTGCACGTGAGCTAGCTGCTGCACCGTTTCTCTCTCATGCTCTCATGTAGTTGCATACGGTCGATACGAGTTACTCAGGAGCTGAGGTCACAAGCTAGCTGCGAGCTGCTGCACCGTTTCAGAGCCATGCAAAAGGGATTGTTCATGTATTCCAAGAAAGATCGACGTGGACACGCTTGCATTCTCTTCTGAGATCAGCACTCATCACCAACCTGCGCCCGTTTCCTAAAGGATCTTGTCAATGGTACGCATCGATATATCTCCGTCCATTCCATCACGTGAACCCATTCCATCGTACCTGAGCGAGGTGTCCGAAGACCGAACAATTCAGTGGGCCCAACGAAAAGCTCGTAGCACCGGACTTTGTTTCGAGTATCAAATTCTTGTTTGAAAACAACGCCATGCATCCAAGTATAAGCAAAAGGCCGAAAAGCAGACTAGTCGTAAGCAAGATTTTGGTTGATGTGATATGAAAGAGACTGTTGAGGTGATCATCGTTGTTATATATGGGCAACCTCTTTTCAGTTTACAGATTATGTCTTATATTTTTTTTTCTAAATTAATAAGTATGAGTGTTTTATTGTCGCTGTTTTGAAGCGACTTATCTGGGCGGTCTTTTCAAAACAACTTATCGATATTCGGTTCATTCGCACAAACGCTCATGTTAAAACCAAAAGATATTGACCAGAGTCATAAGCTATTAGTCACAGCCGCAAAGAACATATCCATAGTTTATTAGAAAAACTAAAGAACGATATATTGTTCCCCTCCAAAATGATAGATAGGGAATGACCGTTCGATCGTGTCACTGTAACACACAACGTAAAGCTCATGAGTGATCCCCTATTGTCCATTCTTCCTCTCACTCTCTCTGCGTAGGATTCCAATGTGAGCACAATGAACAGCATGCGGGAACGACATGCCGCAAGCGGGTGCCCCTCCTAGTCCCCAGTGACACCATCCTCGATGCCTTTCCTCCTTGGCCCCTCATCCTTAGTGTCGTCTCCTCATTGCTCCACCCCCAAGGACTCCCTCCCAAAGCTGCTATGGGTGCATTCAGATGTGTGCATTGCAGTCTACACTATTTTTTGGTGAGCGGTCAAATCAACCAGCAGTCAAACTGCTTCCAAGTCATCGGTCAAACTGGTTGAGACTAAGTCTTGGGTTTTGCATTTTTGCTATGTGTTGTTGGTAATACCTGGGGGAAAGTTTTGAAGATTCATTCACCCCTTTGACTCGTCAATACCGATCCTACAACTTCTTTGTAAAGGTGAAACTTTGACACATTTTAGCCTCTACAGGTTTCAACTACTTTCTTAGACCTTCTGAAACTTTTTGACAGGCCAACACAGAGGACATTAACTAGGTCTCGCGCTATTGGATGGCAATGGGTTCCTGTGCGGAGATACGACAACCTCATGGAGGAAGATGACGATGGAGTCTTGTGCTTGTGGATGATGATAGGCTGCCACGCATGCTTGAGCCTAGGAGGATGGCGATGGTGCCTCACGCTAGTAGAGGGAGGCAGTGGGCTCGACAGGCTTAGCGAGGAAGGTGCACAATTTTCTAATTAAAATGCATTGTATGGTCATGACCTATCTCGTCGAGGCATCTCTACGATATAACGTGCTCTAGTCGTGCTCGTAATTTGTGTCTTATATTATGTCTAGGTAAGATGCAACACACTCTCTTCTTTCAGGTAGACCTATTCTTTTTGGCTTTTCAGCAGTTTTTCACTTGTGACTTCTCTTAGTAATCACTATTCATTAGACTAATAAACTACAACCAAAAGGCATATGCTGAAACCTAAAAGAATGTGCCAATCTAGGACACAATGCATTTGCAGAATGGAGATGCCTTGAATAAAGGAGACGGTTATTTTAGGAGAGAGATCAGGAAGCTGATATATTCAGAGAGAAAATGCGTGAGCTAACTGATTTAATTATTTAAAATTAGTTAAGGTGTAAAACCTTCATCAATGGTTATTTCAAATAGATTGGCTATTCATCACTCGTATACTTCTCACCTAATATTAGTTGACTTTTGGGCTATCTAATTTGCCTCAAGATTTGTGCACAGTGGTGCATCTCACTACCATAGAAATGGTCACCACAGACGGTTTTAAACCATCACCACAGACGATTTTCTGAACTGTTTGAATTTATATGTCTATAATAACATGCGGCTATCACTGACAGTTTGTGAGCCGTTTATGATAAGCCACAATACAGATGATTCGTATAAAAAACCGTCTGTGAAGGAGACTATCACAGATGGCCCAAACAAAAAACCGTATGTGATACTTGCACATCATAGACTATTCTAGCTAGTAGCTACCAACCATCTGTGATAAGTGAGTATCACATATGGTTAGTATATAGAACCGGCTGTGATACTTTTTCATTATAAACGGCTGATAGATAAAACTGTCTGTGATGTATGAGTATTGCAGATGATTCTTGGTTCGAGCCATCTATGATAGCCCTTCACATATAGTTTATACCACAAAATCATATGTGATAGTTCATTCTATACCTTTTTTTTGTATTTTTCAGCTAGTCTTACAAAATGTTAGCTATACCCTTTGAAAGCAAGCAAATACAGTAGCAAACACAACAGCACATTCCATTTCCATTAAGATTAAAATCCACCATTACATCATCATAAGATAATGAGCAGATTACTCATCTAACATAGCATGAACATGGCAAGAACATATCTCCTAATTCTACGAACCCAACTCTTAAACATGGCAAGAACATAAAAAAGCAGAGATACTAGCAAATAGTGGAAGCTCAACTACGCCATCAGGCCTCTATGCTTAGGCCCTCTCACCCCTGTGCAGCTCACGAGCTGGATGTCCTTCACGCCCGCTATCGCCGGTGCTGACCTGAGCACTGTCTTGGTAGCCATCTACTTTTGCGGTGCCTTGGCGCCCGTAAACTTGTGTACCGTCTACTTCATAAGGGCTATTGGGGTCAGGGTCGACGAGGAGGATGGTGAGGAGGTTGGAGAGATTTTTAGTGTAGTTGGTAGAGGATGGGTTTGGGTGAGTATCTATAGGGGAGGGAGAGGCGGGAGTTGGAATTTTTTTGGTGGAATGGGTGTAGGGACAAAGAGGTGGAGCTACGATCCGTGCAGTGGGGGTTGTGGGTTTCTATTGGCTGGGATTGGGCTAGGGAGGATCGATGGGCCCAACATTCAGAGACATAATTATCATAGATGGTTTGAATCACAAACTATCTATGGTACATAATTATCATATATGGTTCTTATTAATAACCATCTGTGAATTATCACAGATAGTTCTTATTAAAAACCGACTATGATAAACAGACGATTCTCTCTCTCTCTCTCTATATATATATATATATCAGTGCAATGTAAACAGCTAGCCTCAAAAGATAAAATAGCAAAATTTTATATGACTTATATATACTCAATTGAAAGGTTTTCATGAGATCTACAACTTTGCAGTAGGTAAATACCAAATTCCAAAGGGAAGACCGAAAGAAAGGGCAAAAATAGCGACTAAAAATTTGTGATGCAAATTTGGAGTTAAATATGGCCGATTTTGGAGCACCTAGAGGGTGACTAGTGCAAGTAGTCAGTTTTTGGATCGACCTCATCATTAGCTTTCAAATGAGTACAAGAACATCGAAAATGGACACCGTATGCAAAAGTTATTCCCGTTTTACTGAAGGTGTATCGAAATGGAATACTACTCGGACTCGCATTCGTCTCGGGTTTAAATTGAAACTGCTATAACTTTCAATCACATGGGCCAAACTTGCTGATTTTTTTGTGTGTGAAAGTTTGTGGCTAGATGTTGATAATAGCGGATCCGATAATGGGGCTTCATGTTTGGTCAGATATCTAGGTTTCGCCTCAAAACATCGATTTCGGTGGGCGGCTCAGCAGCACCACAAAGCTTATGACAGTGGGCTGGTTATGTAACTAGCTGAGCTTGATGAAGCTGGTGGGTGGCAAAGGCTGGCAATGTCACTGATAACAAGAGATAAAGTTGGGTTGTTTGTTGGGACGATGCCAATATTAACTGAGTTAGAGATATATTGGGCCTTTGAGTGGGGGGTGGGGGTGGGTAAACCCTAGAGTGCGAATATAAATAGGTTGGACACATCATAGACGGTTTTAAATTAGAACCGTCTGTGATAATACACACAGATTGTTCTAAATTCATTCTCATATATATAAATGTAAATTCACATATATACATGATACATGCTCATATATATAAATGCAAATTCACATATACATGACACATTCTCATATACATAAATACAAATTCAATAATGCCTCAGGAGTAAATATGCATTACTTAAATTTTTTATTAGTCAGTAATACCGTCATGTCGTTATACTGAGACCATTTGCATATATAGAAGATAGTAAATATAAATTCAACCGCTTGTATTTATATATGGCCAAACAGCGTGGCCAGCTGCTTTTTAGAATAGATTAAAAAAGTAGAAACCCAACTAAATCGAAAATTTTCTAATGGCAGAGGTAGCATGCTATCTCTATCTTCAAAACTTCATAGACGATGTGATCGGCATCGGACAATTCAGGATCATTAGTGAACGAAGCCTGAAATATGTCCACCCACTGATGTGCTTGTTCGAGTGTCTCGCGAAGTCCCTTTGACTAAACAATCAAGTCGAATTGAGCTCATAGGCTCTTTTTCTTTACTTCAGGAGTCTTGACAAGGTTGACTCAGTGGCCCGCCACCTCGACTAAGTACTCCATGCGACAGCAAGCCAGCTGGAGACATGCAACATTATTGTGGAGGATCACGTCGATGGTGAGATTAGCTCACTGGAAGTGAGAGACCAACCGGTTAGGTGCTCGTACAGGATGGCCAGATTGGCCATCATTGCGGCGACAAGGAAGAGATCGTCGGAGCCATTTTGTTTATGCTTGAGAGTAAATATGTGTTTTAGCGATGTGGGAATTCATTTTTGGTACATAGCGGGTGATCGTTTTTATAATTCAGCGTGTGAGATGAGGACACGCATCGGGGAGCCAAAACCATAGATCAGAGACGCATCGGGAAGATGAAGCGCGCCCCATTCATGCATATAAGAGATACATCACATATGGTCAGACGGTTTATATTAATAACCGTCTGTGTTAATATCACAGACGGTTCTAATAAAAACCGTCTGTGACGTTTGTACTTATCATGGACTGTTTTTTAATAACCGTCTATGAACTATCACAGATGATTCTATCCATCACTAGTAACATAGAGCTCATGTTTGTAAAATCGTCAGTAATAATTATAATACAGATGGTTTACCATGAATTATTTGTGATGGAACGTTTAATATACCCTGTTTTATAGTGGTGTTAGATCTGTTGTAAAAAGGCAGGTAGATTGAAATTGACGAACGGTAAGTTATGTTTTGCTGCCACGTCACGGCGGCACGAGGGACGCGTAGTCACTTGGCTTGGTGTTCGATAAAAAT
Organism: Dendrocalamus sinicus; assembly: GCA_036346575.1. Lineage (NCBI taxonomy): Eukaryota > Viridiplantae > Streptophyta > Magnoliopsida > Poales > Poaceae > Dendrocalamus > Dendrocalamus sinicus. The sequence goes on from CM070658.1 coordinate 31,286,434, forward strand.
GCATTGCATTGGTGGAAAATTTTGACTAGCCTTTCTGAAAAATAGATCAATTGAGTCCTATAATTTGCCCCCGGCTAGGATTAAACCCTAAACAGCCGTACGGAATTGATAATCTGTAACAGCTAGCAAAGGTGGGGGCTAGTCTTGGCAGCTACAGAATGAAGCCTGGAAGTTGCCAGTATTAGCTATGAACAGTAGTAATGACGAAAGCTTCGTCTTGTAGCATCCTGTGCAGGATGTGCCTCCTGCTTCGCTGGACCCGGCTACCGCAATCGTTAAACCGACCTCGTTTTGTCTTCGCTATCCTGCTACACTGATGCTGCACAGTACAATATACAATTTTTTATGTTTCTTTCGGATGCTTTTTGAGTTCTAACCATCCAACATCCAAAGATAATGACCATATGTTTTAACCGCGACAAGGCACGAGACAACGGGTGGGTTCGTTTTGGTTTAAAGTTAGATTATGTTAATACTGTATACAGTAACTAACTTTTAAATGATATATTTTTTTAAGACGTGATCAATATGAAGATTATAGTAAAAATATACTTAGTTCAGTTTTACCGACTAAAATAGCATATGACTATTTTACTATACGTACTATCTCTCACGAACGATCAAAATTTAAATATTTAAATCATAAACTATAAGCTATCTGTTCAAAAAATCCACCCAACTACGAGTAAGAGCAAGTATAATAAGAGGCTGTTAGTAGGCTGTATGCTGAGGTGGAGGAGAGAGAGGGGGATGTTAGGAATAGTCCCACATGGATTGAGCACAACTTATAAGTGTGAGGGAGCCCCCACCCATAGGACTAGTCTTTTGGGGGGGGAGAAGGCCCAATACCACTTATAATGTTGTTGCTCTGTTGCTCCGTGGGCTTAGTTGTGTTCAGCCCATTTAGACCTGTGGCACTCAGTTGGACCTAGGCATGCGGCCAGGGTCCAAAAAGTGTAACAATTGGTATCAGAGCCCAGGTGTCTAACATTCCTTGGACCTCATGGTTGCAGAATTGTCCAATCCATGTGTGAGGGGGAGATTGTTAGAATAGTCCCACATGGATTGTGGCAGAGGAGCAAGCACAACTTATAAGTGTGAGGGAGCCCCCACCCATAGGACTAGTCTTTTGGGGGGAGAAGGCCCAATACCACTTATAAGTCTGGTGCTCCGTTGCTCCGTGGGCTTAGTTGTGTTTAGCCCATTTAAACCTGTGGCACTCAGTTGGACCTAGGCATGCGGTTAGGGTCCAAAAAGTTGTAACAGAGGAGAGAGAAGAGAGGTGGGCTGTAAGTTTACAGCCAGCTGAAGCACAAGAACCAAGAAACTTTGTGAGAGAAAGGGGTGGGTCATACAGCCTTCAGCTGGCTGTAAACTACTATATGAATGGACTGATAAGTGGACTGTAAGTGTCCATACAGCCAGCTGAAGGCTGTATTATTAGTCTTGCTCTAAGCGCAGTTCTCATTGCTGGTGCTGGTGCTGATCATTCCACAGCTCAAATAATATATCATATGCTCGAACGCATGCATAGCTGCAGCAGCCTGATGTAACTGAAGCTAGCATGCACACATCGTGATGGACTTCTCCTTGAAGCTAGAGATGTAGCCTGTCATGCAGTGGTACTGCCTATAGCTACCGGCCCATAGCGAGTGACGCTGTGCGTAGTACGTTGGGCTGTCAGTGTTATCACACAATGATCATGCATGCATGCATGTATTGTGTAGTCGTCCGTGCATAGGGAGTGGTGCATGTATAGTAAACAATGGTGAACATGCTGAAACAAATGGTTCCTGTCGAAGCTAGCCTTAATTTATGGGCAGTCACTGGCTAACACATGTAATACAATCCATCGGTTTTGATCAGTCGTGCTGTCTGTTTTGCATGCATAGAATTAACCTCGAATGCCGGGCACGCGATCGAGATGGAGATCTCTTGTCACCCATGCGCGCACAAAATGGGTCGCCGGTCGCTAGCCAGTGGAGCAGTAGTTATACATGTGTGAGTGTACGTGGTGTCCCAGGTACGGCGCCTGAGGAGAGGAGGAGGAGGAGACAAAGGGGACTCAGGTCAGGCCGTCAGGTGTGGCAGCCAAATAAGCTCCGAGGAGCACAAGGCGCCACCGCCACCTCCCCAATCAACGCACCTCACGCAACGCACAGGTCGATTGGAATTGGAGCGTTGTTTGCTAGTAGCTCCCCCCCCCCCTCCTTCAATTCGATCGTACGCCTCTCTCTCTGACCTCTCTCCCGCGTTAAGATCGAGTTTACAGGACGACATAGTAAAAAGTGTCATACTCGATTTCGCATATGAAGAAAAATACAATCATCTTCTTTTTAACTTATGATTTATAGTTTTTTTGGAATAAACAAATGAGATATCTTCTGTGTCGCCGTCTTCAATCGATTTACCAAGATAATATTTTCAAAACGACTTATCAATTTATCATCATTCGATTCGTTCGCACAACTACTTACACTAGAACCAAAAGCTATTAATAAGTATAACCATAAAATATAAACCATAACAAAAAAAAAAAAATAACGCACCCTATAGCTCTCATGTAGAAACGGATTCCAAGTAGTTAGTACCGCATCAGGTGTATGCCCAGCTGAAAATGGCGTGTATACTCATGCATTGATGCATGTAGCTACGCAGGAGAAGATTTGAGAAAACTCAGAAGCTACAGTGGAGTGATAGTGATATACATGCATGACAAGTGACGTATCAAGATAAGAGTCCAGTCTTGTGTGCCTATCGATCAGTTACCTGATATATACGGTGTGTGTATATATATTATAAATAACAGAGAAATTATGGTGTCCAGACTCCATAATTGAGACTTTCTATCTATGATTGATTTAGCATGTTAAATCAATGACTTCCTTTTCAAATCAATGCCTTTTCGAATTAATGAATGTTAATGGCTTTGCCTGATATATTATATATCAATGCCCCATTTCAGTGTCCTATACACACACACTCCCGGTGTAATTACATCCTATATCGTATTTCACAATGTAGAGAGTATCTCCCGTAACAGAGGGTATGTACGTATAGTATATGAGTATTTAAGATCATCTAGGTGGCCTGAACAATTTTTCAGAGGTGGTATGTACTTTTTTTTTGACATACTTCTTTTTATGTGTGTATATGAAGGTATTTATAAAATACGCTAGAAACTATGGACTCTCTTGCAATTTTTTCATGTGGTTCATATTGGAGCATCTTATAACTAGTATACGAGTATATCTAAAGTGATAAAGGAGTATGCTATGGTGTCTGGGCACCAAGCCTCTCTGTCTTTGGATTGCTTTGAGATGCGTGCTAGTGCAATGGTATATAATATATCAGGTAAACCTATTAATATTTATTAATTCAAAAAGACATCGATTTGGAAAGGAAGTACCAAAAGATTGTCATATTTCGATCAGTGCTAGTTATGGTGTTCAGTTTGACGATGACTTATGATTTTCTATTGTAACTGGCTTATTTTTTATTGTAGCTGAAGATGATTTATTTGTCGTAATTAAAATTTAAAAATTAAAAATAGAAAAAATAGATTAGCCTATCACGGATAATGCGAAAGAATACGGGAAAAAAGAAAAGACAAAAAAGTCAAAAAAAAAAGATGAAATAAAGAAATAGTGAATTAAAATCTAGAAGCCAGATACAAAACTAAAATGAGCGGAGAGGTAGCTAGAAGGTGTGGCTTCATTGTAACAATTAATATTGCTTGCTCTTCTGTGTGCATGTGTATCCGGAAATGACATTACACTGGGAGGGGCTAGCTGGGAAGAGAGAAGGGAGATCGATCGAGGGGGCAAATCAAAGGTTGTTGGAATTGGGGACGTAATGCCGACATCACGGCCTGCATCCTTGGACAAAAAAAATGCCTGCACTCTCAGCCGTATGTGCGTGCATGGGTGCATGAGACAAGCAACATCCCATGCAAAATTTTGTCACAACCCCCTCGCCCCCCTGCACATACACACCTCTTCCTCTCCCATATACATATTTGTGTGCATCAGCTGCTGCTGCTGCTGCAGCAGCAGCAGTGAACAGCACCATCAGCTGCTGCTTGCATCGCTCACCAGTCCCCCTCTAGCTACATGCATAGCTCACAGGGGTGCAACACCACCACCACCACCACCTCCCTGTGGATTACACTGAGGAGATCTTGGCTCCTGCCAGCTCCTGCCACCTCCCGGCGATGTCGGCGGCAGCCCTCAGCGCGTCTGCGCCAGCGCCGAGTAGGCCCTGGCCGGAGAATCCGACGCAGTACAGACCATCTGGACCTCTCCAGTTGCTAGGGCACCGAGCCCTTGGCATGCCGTCCTCTGTGAAGAACCCACCGTCCTGTCGTGAAACACATATGTATCACAGTATCAGTGACTCGATCGCTACTACAGATCGGCATGTGTTAGCACAGCGGCCGGCCGGCTAGCTAGGTGTTGCGTTGGTATTTGGTTAGGCTGTAACCTGGAGCCAGGAAGGGACGTTGCTTCTGTAGCCGGTGGCGAAGATGACAGCATCAAAGGCCATCTCATTGCCGTCCATGAACCTTGCCCCGTTGCTGCCGAATGACTCGACTTCTGGTACTATCTGCGTTTGTTACGGCACAAGGCATCAGAAGTGCACATGCAGATACAAATAGACAGAGAGGTTTGAAATCAAAAGGAATATACACACTGTCCTGGACATCGTTGCTACTTGCTAGATCGAGCGCATTGTAAGGTTTTATTGGTGCAGATCATTATAGGCAGCAGGTCGATCCTATAGACGAGGACAAGCAACACGATGGAGAATGCCATGGTGGCAGTACTATTTTTGTTCAGCGGCTATTTTGTATCCATGCCTAATCTCTTAGCATCGTGAGCAACATGACAGCTACGTATCTACCTAAAGTACAAACGCCTGCATCAGGCAGAGGGGTGGTAAAAGCCAAGAAGCCAGGCAAAAGAGGTAGATAAAACTGTAAATTTCACTCTACTCGCCAACAAGGGAGAATGTTGTGGAAACCTCAGAAGCGAGTTAAAATTGTCATGTCATGGAAAAGAAACAGCTATTTCGACACTTCTCCAGCTTTGGAGAGCGCGGGGGGTGCGGGTAATCATACCTTAATGTTTCCAGATTTTATCAAGGACCATGCTCCGACGTCGAGGACAGGGCTCTTCCCGGTGACGTTCTTGATCTCCAACGGGCCCAGTTTGGGCCTCTTCAGCCCATATTTTTCGGTGTCTCCCAGAACCATCTTTGCAACAAGGAGTAGAAACCTATCGACCAGCTTAATGGGAAGCCATCTCAATAATTTCATGGCTATACCAAATGTTGAGGCCCCAAACATCTCTCTTGGTAGAACATGCACCTGTCTCATTAATGTAGACAAATATGAATTCACGTAGAAGATGTTCAGATAACATGAAGGATGAACAGGAACTAGCATGCTTCCATGAGAGAGTTACAACATAAAACTGAGAAAGACCATAAACTCATACATATTTCATTTACAGGGAGAGAAACAGAGTTTCTAGATGGAAGCTAAATGTAGTATATAGCAGAACAGCGAAGGAACTGAAGACTGACAAGCATGTGTTATCTATAGACAGGCAAAAGGAACAACTAATGAAACATGACATAAGAAGAGTTCGAAAACATCAAGCACAACTAAAACAATGAATAAAACTAAATACATGATAAAGTGATCTTAATATAGGCCAGCATCACACATCTCAGTAAACAACTGTACATCTAGAGGCAAGTATAAATAGGATACTGCACTAGACTTGTTGCCGGAATGACCAAAGAAACAAAAGAATGTAGACACCTCATTTTCAGAGAAAAGTGTAAGCAATTAACATATAAATATTAAGGCCAGGGAGAGTTGAACAACATCAAGGAAACAAAGGGGATCACGAATGTACCATGAGAGCAGGCAGTAAAAGAACTTACCCCACTCCTAACTGACATGAAAGGCGTTGCACCATGCTCACACAAGTCCAAACACATCTCCATCCCTGAGTTGCCACACCCCACAACCAGCACCTTCATGCCCTTGAACCTCTCTCCGCTCTTGTACTCGCTAGAGTGCAGCACCTCCCCCATAAACCTATCCCTCCCCTTCACCTTCGGCACGACCACCTCAGCATTCTCCCCGCTGGCTACCACCAGCCATGGAGACACATACTCGGTCACCTCGGCGTCCGCCGAGACCGCGGTTACTCGCCAAAGCGATGTAACCGTGTCGAACCATGCGCGCGTCACCGTGCGGCCGAACAGCGGAGAAATAGAGAAGTGGGAGGTGTATGAATGGAGGTAACGAAGGAAGTCATACTTGGTCGGATAAGTAGGGAAGTCAGGAGGGAAATGGATGTGGGGAAGCTCGCAGAAGACCTTTGGGAGGTGTAGCCGGAGGCGGTCGTACGTGCGGTTGGTCCAGAGATCGGCAATGCCGTTGGAGCGTTCAAGGATGGTGAAGGGGACTGAATGCTGGCGAAGGGTGGCTGCGACGGTGAGGCCCGACGGCCCTGCGCCGACGATGATGGGACCATTCACAATGCAGGGACTTTGCCTAGGGTTCGTGTTATTAGCTTGCCCTTGCATGATGGTCCAAGAACCAATAATCTAAGCACACAAACACACAACTCTCTCTTGGAAACACACTCCTAAGCTCATGCAATGGAATGAACCTCTCCTCTTTGCATGCAGTACAGTGCCAGTGTAAGCATGGAGGAGGAAAAAGGTGTGCTATCGGAACCTATTTGGCCACCTTAATGAGCTCAGGGTGAGGGTCCGTCTCCCCTATATATAAGGAGAAGTGAATGTAAAGGGAACCTTTACATTGTACAGAGCTATTTTTATGAGTTCTGTCACTACTGTTGGAATGATTGCAACCAATCTTTTCAGGACAACAAAGAAAAGGGAAATTATACCTTTTCTCTTATTATTTTATTTGTTTTTTTGGAAAGTACTTAGGGTCCGCTCTAAAAAGTTTAAATTTGTGGCTTATAGCTTTGGCTATTGTCCTTTGTCCCAAATTGCACTACAACGGTTATTAGCTTTTTCTAAATCATTCAATTAAAAAAATAAAAATAAGGGAAAAAAATGAAAAAGGTTATATCGTTACGGACAATGCAAAGAAATAAGAAAAAAAAGCTTTCAAGTGGTTTTTAATTTCAATAAGCCAAAAGCCAAAAAAGGCACAAGTTTGAAACCATTTGGAGGCATGCCTAGAACCCAGAGATCAAATCCGATGAGATCTTGTCATGCAATGCACTTTGACAAACTAACCATGTATGTAGCATTGCAACCGAATGCATGAACATTGTTTCCAGTGTTGGACCTGCATATCTTAAGGTGAATCGTTCATAGTGGTCCTTGGTTTGCGTAGATTCAACCAATCAATTCTTTGTCTTCTGAAAGGAGGGCTTAACGAGCCGATTTGTAAATATGGTTGATGCTTACATATCCATGCTACAAAATATATAAATAAAATATCTTTCCCCCCTCTTTTGGATAGCACACGGGAGCACACTTTCATAAACATTGCTTTGCAATGAAGGGAAAAGAGACCCATACCAAGCTCTATACATGAATCTTGTTAGCAAGTAGGCAATGCTGATACGGACATTCTGCTATTTGACCGAGCCGCCCTGGTCAACTCTTCGCTTCAAAATAAGGTTCAGAAGATTTTTAGAGCTAACTTTGGCAGTCTGCTCACCTAGTTACCTAGGACCTAATTGCTACTTAATTTTACATTTAGACTTACGAACCATGGTAGTGCAATAGGAAGCAGGGAGGAAGGACGCAGAGACAGAAGCCAGCCTCATTATTGCATATTAAACTGAGCAGATGCAATGGTTTACTTCGTAATTGACTGCCAATCTCATCAGATAGGCGAGCAGTAAAAGAAGCCACCGAAATTTTGATGCAAGTGAGTAGATTTTACAGATTCTCTGCTGTTTTTAGCCCCCTTGTCTCTACTAAGTGTGACATAATAGCTAAATTAACAAAATTCTGTAATCCTGAAGTTGATATGGTGAAGAACTGTACAATGTTGATAGATAGGTTGAGGACATACCAGAAATGAAAAGATCCCTTTCGCACATGGATGTTCACATTAGACACATCCTATGATCTGTAGGAATTCTATGGCAGAAAGGGGTTGCTGCTTCATTTCAGTGAAATATTAGCTGTTCTGTTTGGAGGTTGTGCACAGTTGGATAAGATATGTTGGCATAACTTGTAACAATAAACGAGACAGTTTTTTTTCATGATGCTAGGGAAAACATCGATCATTCTGCATGACGAAGTTGCGGTGTCAGGCACACAGAAAACTGTCAAAGTTAACATTAGCCTCTGAAGGCAGTGTGAACACCAATGGCAACTGGGTGTGCACTCGGATCGAATTTAGATGGATATTGTTCATATCGTATCTTAACTCATATTTTTTTCTTATATTTAAAGTCGGCTACGGTCAAGCCGAATACAAATACGAATTCAGAGTATTCGAGTTTTCGGACACATTACTGTCAGGATGAATACATGACAAATTCGAGTCAAAAACAGATAATACATGCGGATAGTACACACATGCAGAAAGAAATATATATTGAACTGTACCACCTTCAGCTCGAATCTTCAACTATTTAACATGAGTGCAGAGTATGAATAAACTACTGTCGAGCAATGAACTACTTGTCTAGCTTCTTTTGACTAGTACAGACTAAGAATCAAGCAAAAAAAGAAAAAGAGGAATGATTGATTAGGCCGGCCTAGCCCAGTCAAGAGGCAGCCCATCTCCCAAGCGGCCTTGCCACCCCACACGGCTCCACCACCAATCCTTAGGAGTCAGGAGTCATGACCGTAGGGCACGCCGCCATCGAAAACTCCAAGTAGGTATCCATCCAGATTTACATCGAGAGAGCTCGAGTTCATATCATAGGAGCTCAGAGAGAGAAAGAGAGGAGGAAAGGGAAGGGATTCGGATCGGGCCGCCGCCAACCCTGTTTGCTCCCTCACCGCCGTTCGTCGCTTCGAGCATCGCCATGTGAGGACGTCCTCACCCGATGTGGCCTCCCTCACAGCCCGTCCATTGCCCGAGCACCACCGTGTGAGGTCACCCTCACCTCCCGTCTCTCGGCAGCAGCGGTAGGACGCGGCGACGGGCAGAGGCAGCGGCAGGCTGTGGGCGACGGTGGAGGCAGCAAGCCGCGCACCGGGCGTTTCATGTGCTGGGGTCCGGCGCGATGGCATATTTTCGGATATCCGCCGATCGATACTGTTAGGGCGGATAGTAATATTTCCGATTTCGTTACAGAATCCGAGGTAAACTATCATTTTCAGGCAAGTTGGTGAATACTGAAAACAACGGACAGCATCCTGGATTTACCTTTCACAGCATAGAGCGCATACGGCTTCAGTTGATAGCCCGCATCCGCCGAAGCAATCATATAACCATGGCAAAGCTCCTGTTCAAGCAGTTCTTCTGTACCACCACGCGCAATGTGCTCCCTGCAAGTTAGAACTAGTCACGGAGCAAACAAAATGGAGAGGATTTATTGCTCAAGAAAAAAAAAACAGAGCAAATATCTGAACAGAAAGAATGCAACTTAAAAATTTTCACAAGAACGCAGCTTCCTCGAAAAAGGACACCTCTGCGTGTCTGAGGAATTTCGACGAACATGTTGCGCGCAGACAGCGCCGTTCCGGTTCGGGGCTTCCTCCTCACCTGCGAAATCAAGCATCGATTGACGATCGGAATTGCTGTAATGGCAAATAGATCTGATCAACACAACCCATTAGACGTTACCGAATTCACCGCTCAAGAACCTTCCTTCCGTTTCGCCGTGATCGCTGCGCGACATGAAGTGCTCCTCCGCGCAACTGAAAGAGCCGCTGCCGCAGGCCATGCGTGGCCGTGCCACCCGAAGACGCTTTCCGAAAGAAAAGACGGGTTTCAAAAGAGCCACCGGAAATCCGTAAAACCTGCGTGAAGGCCTCCGGCATATGCTATCGTAAGCCGAAGACGAATTAATGGACTACGCTACCCAACTCTGAAGGCGGGTCATGTTAAAAGATACGAACAAGATTGCTTACGCAATTAGAAAGTTGATGCGCCCTTTTATGTAAATAGAAACCAAGGAATCAAATCCCAATGATGCACTATGCAAGGTGAGTGAGAATCTCATCCGGTGATATATGAAAATACTTTATCTATCGTAAGCCGTTGCATAGAAAATTTGTACGCTGCTATCACATCTCAAGTGATTATGCCTTGGTTTGGCACTTTGGCTTATTACTAATCCTAGGATCGAAGAAGATATATAGATAGACAGATGCGCTTTTACATTGCACACCTTTCGCAATTCTGAAGGCCGCATCGCGTGACTTGATGAGTGCGACTGTGCCTAGTCTCACGCATAATTATTGGAGATCAGATATCTATATGTTCTTCTCCATGCATGTGGGCCTCCTCGAATAATATTGTGTGCGTTCTATCCAATCCATCCATGAGACCATGGCACAACAAAGTTCGACGAGAGGATGGTGTTAATCATTTGCCACCACTGTATTTGGATGTGATGCGAAGTGCCGAGGGGTGGCCAGCTGTTTAGAATCATCTGTTCAGATCGTAGGAATTTCACGTGAGCTTCGTAGGAAAAGTCATCCAAAGAAAGCTAACGAAAAACGTCAATTTGTTAATTCATGCATACAAGTAGAGGAATGTTCTACCATTCTGTATTTCTGATTCTTTCATTTCTTTGCTTGGCTTTTTTTTTCCTGCTGCTTCAATTCGTGTGTGAATTGACGGGCAATTTGTTGCCAGCCACAGGATGTGCACCTATATATTCGGTGGTCGCCGGCGCCATGCTACGGGCAGTCCCCTTCATGGTTATGCTTACAAGTCTTACGACCCTGTAGGCTTCTTGTAACTGAAATAAAGCAGGCACCAAAAGGTTTATTCGGTGGCACACTGGCACTGGCACAGAAGTGCAAGCGATCCACGGCTCATGAGGTCAACTGAGTTGGATGACGATGAGTCGACAGTGATGCAGCAGTGTGCGGTAAGTTGGGTGGGTGTAAAGTCGAAACAAGACATAAGGGATTGCTCCTGAATTAGCTCGAGTTAGAAGTTAGATGTGTATATACGCATCAACGCATGCAACATAGACAGGAGAAGATCAATGATCAGAAGATATATTACTACTACTATGTAAAGAAGTGTTACACCAATTAATTGCCGAGTAATCCATCCATTGAACAGCAAAAAAGAGATCTTTTATCACAAGCAATCAGAGTAATGCCAACTGATTTAACCTACTGTATGAGAAGGCAACATAGACAGGAGAAGATCATTGATCAGAAGATTACTACTACTATGTAAAGAAGAGTTACACCAATTAATTGCCAAGTAATCGATGCCAACCAATCAGAGCAATGCTAATTGATTGAACAATGTTACAATATAGAAGAGGTTGATACTGTATGAAGATTCACATCTGCTAGAAGATCGATCTTCCGTTATGGGGACATTAATCATTCAGGGGCATTCGATTAGATGGAAAAGCTTCTGATCATGCAGTATCTGAAATCAATACCACTGTACTGTTATCAAAGTAACTAAGGAAGCACCGCATATATCTTTTTATAAAAAAGCCACAACATATATCCTTGATAAGTTGGTATTAATATGTTGATCCATACTATTGGTCCGTGCATATATATGTGCTTTTCAGGATCAGGAGGAACAACAAGTACCTACCAAGCTCTATATGTGACTCAGTATACTAGATCTAGCATCGTGAAATATGAAACTTTGACACTGTAAGTCCATATATGTAGAAAAACTGAAAGTAAAGAGTTTTCTGGATACAATTTCTTTACTTGTCAAAGGTCTTGTATACTGAATTCTCTCCCTTGGTAAAAAGAAGAACTCATAGTGGAAATTTACATGTTACTGCATCACTCTACGTTCTAACCCCTCAATATTTTTGAGATTTTGTTTCTGATATCACAATGATCATTCGTCGATGAGGTAGTAGAGCACTGAATGAATATTATAAGACGCGTCCTTTTGTATCTAACTGTAGGTATACATCTTTAGCCTGAAGGACTTATTACTTGGGGAAATTTGGATTGTACGTCCTATGAAGTGATTAGAAAGCTTTGAATTATTTTCAACTGGATCAGAAATTTTTACAACTTCATGGACTCTAGTTTAGTAGATCACAGAAACTTTCAAAATCAGAGTTGTCTTTGTATTTTTTTTAAAATAGAAGCACATCTGAATGTAATATACATGTATGGGATATGCATATGTTGATCAGGGAATATGTTATTTAATTATGTTTGGGCACGGGCCGGAGACACTATGGGAAGATAGTGATTTCTTACCTGATCGTAGCTTGATGATTGATCTCATCAGATCCTACAGTTTCTTCTGGTGTCCATTACTGCTAAAATGACGAAACATATAAGATGCAATAGATCAAATTGCACCATCAAAATTACTAGATTTGGTCGAAAATTATATGAGTAGAGTCGTAGAGGACATACTTGCACTCAACAGAAACGAAAATTAACCAAGAATATTACAGGAACTTCCATCCAGATCATCATCTGTATATGCATGGCTTCTTCGTCTGCGCCTCAAAACCCTACTTCTTTGCTTACGGAGCGAAAGAAGCTGAACTTACAGACTGGAATCTTTTTTGGGCCTTTTTCGCCCTCAAAGATCTTGCTGGGAGAAGCAACTTACCTCTCGAGGGTTTCATCAAGCTGGTGTGCTGCCATGAGAAAATGAAACTGCCAGATGATCTGATTGCTTATTTCCTGCGCAATTAATTTAAAAACGATCATCAAGAACATATGCTTTCAGATCATGCTGGCAGCTTCATCTACTAGTGGTGCACAGACGAAGCGAAGAACACACACATCTACCCTCATACTTGTCATTCTTGTTGGAGGAAGAGGGGGAATAAGAGCACTTATTGTGGAGAGAGTGAGAGAGGAAGAGAGGTTATGGGCATGGGGGCGTGCGTTGTTGGTGTGGGGCGGGTGATTAGGGCATTTTATGGAGCTCTTTTCCTCGCTAATGTTTGTCTGTACTATCTACAAAAGCTGATGCGCAATAATTCAAAGGAGAGTGGTCCAAAGGAAGTAGAATATATATGGCATGCTCACCCACTATATCATGCATGCCAAGGTTTTTCATTAACATATGGTGGGGCTTTCTAAAAGCTGCGCCGGAGGTCCTTTCATGCATCTCCATACCTAAATTTAGAGCTGATTCTGGTTAACTCTTTTAGCGTGGAATTGGTGTGTACCCGAGGCACGTGTCGTCCTTTTGGCTACGAGTGAGTACAGCTGACAAATCAGACTCATCTTGGGTCAGGATGTAAGATGTAACATGCATGGTTTAATTATGGCACTCTCTTAACTGTTGTAGCCTCTTTCGACAACCCGTTTACAGGAAAATCCGAGATACAATTAGCTCCGCAGGGGAAAATGATATCATGTTGATCTGCTAATTATGTGTTCTAACAAAGGACATATTCGACCATATCTAAAATAAACTCCCGATTCAATTGCATGCTTGTTCATGTAGGGTGTGTTAGTTTAGTTGACCGCACCATCCTAGCCTGGCCTGTATAGGCCATCCAGACTGGGCTTGGCTTGGCTTGGCTGAGTGCATGCATGAGGGTCTTTTTGGTTGCCTGTTTATGTTGAGTCAGGTTGTTCTGAAAAGTTGTTTAGTTGTCTGTATTAGTTGCCATTGACTGAGTCGACGCAGGAGATGGTGTTTGTATGCTTGCATATGGGCTGAGCTGTTTGCTCACCTCTTCCCATGGGTGATGAGGTTACCTCTTCCAATGCAAGGGAAGGAGGTAGCAAAAATGGCTAAGACCCTGCCCACGAATGTGCTTCACTTGCAATTGGTTTAGGTAAATTATTACGGTTATTAAATCCAATCTACTTAAGCATGAATGTAATAATATGAAAAATATAATTGATTGATAATTAGCCAATTTGACTTATGTCGAATTTAGGCTATGCCCGATCTGATATATATCTACACGAATAGAGATTGTATTGGTGGTGTGTAGAGGCTACTGAACTGTCTAATGCTTTTCCATCCCAATCAGCGAAGCGAGAGGTACGTATGAACATCTTTTGTGAAGAATTCATCAACAGCAAAACATACAGGTACAGAAAAAATGATTGAGCACAGGTAGTCTTGGCATTAGACCCGATGAGACTTGTGAAGTCATTTTTAATGACCTTAGTCCATATACTAGATCCGACGAAGTAGATATACAAGTATACGATGATCGGAAGAGCATCTTCGTCGATGACGATTCTGACATAGAGTATGAGCACCCAATCCATCTTCTAGTGACTCCTAAGTTGGTTGGTGAGTCTGCTTTGACTTCTCCAGCTTCAGCAGAGCAGGCTCCTCCCACCTTCACCAGCGCTTCGAGTGGTTTTGCTCCTACCTCCACAGCCTATGAGGTAGAGATCACGTCTGCACCAGGACTTCCTTTTCATATTTAGCGACGACACCCTCTAGACCAGATGATTGGGGATCTCCATGAGTGAGTTATTCGCTCCAGATTTATTTTTCTAGATTCTCATGCACATTCTTCTTTTGTTGCATCTTTTGAACCCCAATATATCACCCATACATTATCTATTTTTTTTAGGTTAATGTCATGCATGAAGAGCTTGAAAAATTTGGAAGAAACCAAGTTTGAATCTTAGTTGAACATCCACCTAATCATAATAAAATTGAAATAAAATGTGTTTTTAAGAATAAACAAAGTGAGAATGAGTTTGTAGTTCACAACAAGACTAGACTTATAGCTCAAGATTATTCTCAGGTAGAGTGCTTAAACTTTAAAGAGACTTTTGCTTTTATAGCTAGTTAGAAGCCATTTGTATGTTGCTAGCATTCGCGGCGTCTAAGGACTTTAAACTTTTTCAAATAGATGTCAAGAGTGCTTTTTAATGATTTCATAGAAGAAAAGCTCTATGTCAAGCAACCACCTGGCTTTAAAAATTCTAAGTTCCCAAACTGTATGTGCAAACTCTCCAAAGTCTTGTATGGATTGAAGCAAATCCCTAGAGTTTGGTATGATAGCCTTAAAAGTTTTTTGCTTAAGAATAATTTCAAAATGGGAATGATAGATAAAACCTTATTCATTCTCAGGTATAGCAGTGACTTCTTATTTATTCATATTTATATGGATAACATTATATTCGGTGGTTCTTTTTATATTTTGGTATTCGAATATTTAAACTCTATAAGTAGGAAATTTGAAATGAGTATGATGGATAAGTTGACCTTCTTCCTTAGTCTTCAAATCAAGTAACTAAAAAAGAGACTTTTATTTATCAAAATAAGTACACAAAAGATTTTCTTCGGCGCTTCGACATGGGAAGCAGTAAGTCTATGTCTACTTCTATTATCACTTATAACTTGCTAGATCCTGATGGAGATGGAGAGTCCATAGATCAGAAGGAGTATCGCAACATGATCGGCTCTCTCCTCTACCTCATGACGTCAAGGCCGGACATACAGTTTGATGTATGTCTATATGCTCGATTTCGGGCTTTCCCTCGTACCTCTCATTGTCAAGCAGTGCGTCGTATATTCAGATACCTTCAGAGCACTCTTGATTTGGACTCTTCTAATTCTGCACTCTTCATTCGGGCCCTTTCCAATGTTGATTTTGCGGAGTGTAGAGTAGATAGGAAGAGTACTTCTAGCACCTGTCATTTCTTAGGCACATCTCTTATCTCTTGGTCATCTAGAAAGCAGTCCTCTACTGCACAGTCCATTGCTAAGGCAAAGTATGTAGCTTCAGCTAGTAGTTGCTCTCAGGTGCTCTGGATCTTATCAAGTCTGCGTGATTATGAGTTGGCTTTAGATAGTGTCCACTTTTCTGTGACAACACTAGTGCCATAAAAATATTACCAAAAATCTAGTGCAACACTCTAGCACCAAGCACATTGATATTAGATATCATTTCCTTAGAGACCATGTAGAGAAGGGTGGTGTTGTACTTTACTTTGTAGAGTCTGAGCAGCAGATTACAGATATTTTCACAAAGGCTGATTCTTCTTGTTTTGTTTCTTTGCGAGGAGAGTTAGGGGTTATTAGTCCTTTTGGCTTGTTTTGAGGGGGAGTTTGACTCTTTTGCATCTATTGTATCATATTGTATTTTAAATTTAACAACATGTATTGTAATATAAATACATGGAGGTTTAACTATTATCCCTATGTGTAGGGGTGGGAAACGATAATAGATAATTCATTTTATCCGATATTCGTATCTGAGAAAACGTGAATGTAGCAAGCAAAATCAGTATTAAAAATATTCATATTCATATTCGAGAATATTCATATCTGTATTTGAGAATATTTGTATTTGTATTTGAGACTATTCAATTTGTATTCGATCCATTTTCTATGCCTATCGGCTGGTCGGCCCAACCCAGCGGCCAAGCGAAAATCTCGGAAAAATTCGAACGAATTTTGTGATTCGAAATTTGAATTTGGATGGTTTGAAACTGGTAATTGTTGCGGTAACCGGTCAAAAACTAGTGAAAAACTGGCAAAACCGCTAGAAATTTGTCCTACCGAGATTTGTTATAGAAGTTTTAGGAGGATATTCTTATTTGACCGAATTAAGTATGACAACTATACTAGAACAACCAAACATAGTAAATAACTACATATAGATGACAAAAATAAAATTTGAGACAGTCAGCAGATTAATTTATCCATATGGGTTTTTGCTAATTTCCATTGGCAGTAGGTTAGAAATACATTTCTTGTGACAGGTCCAGATGATTTAGAGCTAAGATAACTTAATAAAAACACATGGTGCATCGGGATTATTCATCAACTCATCATTGCCTAATGTGAAAAATGTACTAGAGCAAGCAAACACCAAAAAAGAATAAATAGACAATCATTAGATGATAGGCAAACAATGCAACGTGGACCAGGCTAATCAATAATTTAAATAAATCCACAAATTTTCTAAAGAATAAATAAATATTGGCAAACTACAATCATCATGCTAACCAGGTGGCCTAAGAGGTGATGCAATAATAAGTAGATTATATTTTTTAGACTTGGAATTCATCACTTGCACCAAGCTAGAATGAAAAGGATGCATTACAAACATGGCAAACGTAGTCGACCTTACATAATATGCAAAGATTGACACAAACTAATGGACCAAACTAGTTGAACAATGAACATACGGGTTCATAGACTAGTACCATGTCAAGCGATTACTTCTTTCTTGTGTCATATTTAGTTCATCTATATGTTCATGCTAATTTCTTGTTACTACCAGATTAAAAGTACAACTCTTGTAACAGAGCCAGAGGATTTATAACTACCACATTGCAGAAATACCTGATCTGGCCCAGATCTACATGAATAGACAACAACCAAGGACAAATGTTGAATCCAAAATTTGATCTATTAGGTTTCTACTCAAGGCTGCAACCAGTACGTTCACAACAATAGAGGGGAAATCACAAAATCAACAAAAATCTCATGGAGAGAGAACTAGCATGGATGCATCCTCTGAATTATATTGAATCAATGTGACCCAACAAGATTATGCGACTCTCCCTGATCTCTCAGACAGGAAATCTATTACTAGTAGGGATGCAAACAGATCGAATATGGATGGATAATGCCTATACCATATTTGTTTTCATAATTTTTTTCTCGGATGCGGATACAAATACGGATACCTCGGATACAAATACAAATATGAATAATGTCGAATAAAGATACGAAGTGAATATGAATCGAAATGACTACGGTCAGGAATATTTATCAGAACATGAAAACCTCTTAAATTGTACACCTAAAATCAATGAAAACACATAAATAATTTATCTCGTCAAAACATTCATGAAATTTGAACAAGCATAAGTATTTTTGTCCTACTGTTGACAATAGCGTTTAAAATGCTGGCACCTGATACTCCTTACCTCTTGCACAACCCAAATTCCAACAAACACAGCATGATGAATTGGACATCGATGCACCACATGGTTAAGGTGTTATTGGGAGCTTAGTTTTTCGAAAATTCATTGTGATAGGTTGCTCATTTCGATCACTGGATTTGTTCCTAATGAGTCATATTTCAAGTTGTAAACAAGAGAAGAAGATAGTGTACCTCCTCAACAGTCATGATGTGCTTTGGGGTAAGCTGCATTAGCCGATTTCTTGTTACAGCTTCTCTCCAACAAAGAAATGGATGACTTTTTGTTGCAGAACTAGTTTATTATGACAACATTTTAAAATAGCTTATTGGTATTCAATTCATTTACATAAACGTCCGTGCTAGGACTAAAAATCATAAGTCTCACTCATAAACCGAACTCAGCCTATTGACATTCGATTCATTTACACAAACGAACTCAACCTATTTATTCGATTCATTCACACAAAACGTTCATGCTAGGATTAGAAATCATAAGCCTCACTCATAAAACATAAGTCGCACAAAAAACCACTAGTTTCATTTTTTTTATTAGTAGTGCCTAGTGAGCTTGTTCTCTGCTCCCCTTCTACACACTCTAGTCACACGCACAAGCCCAATCCTCATCGCCTCCCATGGCTCACCTCCTCCCTCTCCTCCTCTTCCTCCTCGCCACATGTGCGGCCTCCTCCCAGTCTTCGATCGCCGCGCCCTCTGGCACCGCCCACCCACCTCCTCGTCTGCCACCGCCTCTGCTACCACCTCAGCCCCAGGCCCTTCCTCCTCGTCCAAGAACCACCACATCTCCACCTTCCCTGTGGTGTCCCTCTCCCACTCCGGCGCCAAGCACACCTCCCCGGTCACCCCCGCCCCGGCGACCCCTCCGCCCACATTGCCTCCCCCATGCCCTCCCGCTCAGCTCCCTGCCGCCCACATTGCCTCCCTCAATCACTCTGCCGGCGTTGCCTCCCCTGTCGCGCGCACCCATCAACGCCCCACCCACATTGTCCCCTCCGGTGATCACGTTGGCGCTCCCGTCCCTGGCGCTCGCCCCACACTGGCATTGTCCCCTCCACCCCTCACCCTAGTGTCGCCCCGCGATCGCCTGAGCGCCTACGCCCAGCAAGAAGCCAAGGAAGAAGCACCTACCCCCCGCCGGGTCCCCCCTCGCCGTCGCATCGTTACCGGCCACCAGCAGCCTCGCCCCCGGGCCTGACCCCTCCGACGCTGACATGTCGGTACGTATCCCTACACCATCACTACTAACTCTTGACTAAGTGTCTAGTAGTGGGCTAGCGGCTATGGGCTTAGTTATGGCCAGTGGGCTGGATATCCGGATTTCCTAATCTTTAGATAGTCCGAGTCCGTATTCGTATTCGACAGATAGTGCGTTACCGTATTCGTATTCATTTCCAACCAAAATTCCGTATTCGTTTCTGATCCAAGACTATCTAAAAAAATCCGAGTCGAAACATTCCATATTCAAAAATTATCCGGATTGATAAAAAACTATCCGATCTATTTTCACTCTAATTACTAGTATTTTCTCTCCCAATGCCCTGTATCGCGCTTTTGATAGCAAAGATCTACTGTTAAGGCAAGAGCCAATCACGCCTAATCTCTTTCAAAACGAAATCTGAGAGAGACACAGGCGGTCAAGTCAGGATTGAGGAAGCACCGACCAGCCGGTCCTGCACACGCAGTCGTGTGCAATCTACTTTGCATGCGTGGCAACGGTTGTTTTGGTGGGCTGCGCCGGCGTAGGCGTGTAGCGATTGAATGGTGAGGCCCAAGGACACGAGGTGGAACGTCGAACATTGCATCGTCGTGGAAGGAGCGTACGCCCGTGCAAAACGGATGATGGATGGGCCACCGCGTTTCGGTCCCGCGCACGGATCGATGCACCACGCGTTCCGCCAAAATTAAGGTGCAGCAGCTGTACAACGAGGCAACTACCCGGCCGGCTGTCGGCGATCTCGATCGTCTGTAGCATGATGTATGGCGTATCCAGGACGGAGCCACACCCTACACAGAGTAGACTTTAGTTTGAAATATAAAAAAATATCTAATATATAATTCAAGTAAATTCAATTTAGAGTAGATAACATTTTCATAATCCAAGTTAGATAGTCTAGATCATTTTGTTAGGAAACTGGACCCACGGCCAGAGTCCTGACACATTTGGGCACCCCCGCCGTAGACTATAAATAGGGACCTATACCACCTCATTATATACACATGAATGAAAGCAATAAAGAAAGATCAGGAGTTCTCTCTATCTATCTGTGTGTTCAATCTATTCTTCTGTGATTCTGTGATTGATTCGTTCTTGTTCTAAACAGAGGAATCGCTCGGACTGATCTCCAGCGACGGTTCCTCAACACGTTATCAGCACGACTTTGCTCTGGTGAACGAGGTAATCATCGAAGCACAAATTGAATTTTCTAGATCGCTTTTGAATCTGTATTTTCTTTTTGCGTTCTAGATTGAATCTCTACGGTGCAAATCCGCCCTAATCTACCGCGAGCAGACTTGAAGTCGCCGGCACAATGCCGATCGGTAGATTATGAAACAGGGTAGATGTTGATTGCACTATAGAACGATGCAAATCCGCCCTAATCTACCGCGAGCAGATCTGAAATCGTCGGCACAATGTCGATCGGTAGATTGCGAAAAGGGTATATGTTGATTGCATCAAAGATTAGAAACGAAAATTATTATGTATTGTTTTCTTTCTGTTCGGGTATTGCATAACCCAACAGAATCTGTCGTCGATCGCCGGCCTGCAGCCGGCACTGCCCCTCAAGGTACCTTGGCCTCCCCGCACGCGTGCGACAGGAAGTCCGCCGCCGGTCGCTCGGGTTGCCATCGGCGTTGCATGGCCCGTAGATCGGCCGCCACCACCACTTGGTTTTCGGCCGGTCGCCTGAAGCCGCCGGGGAGCCGTCGGCTCCACCACTCAACACCCGCAGCCTGCATGCGGTACGCCCCATGCCGCCATCGATCCATGCACCAACACGCGCAAAATCCGGCCGTTGCCATACCCGAAGCATCGGCCCCAATGCATGGCGCCGCTGCAGCCGACCTCAGCGCATGCGCCACCGACCTCCGCCGGCCTCCCGGCTCCTCGCACGCCCGCGACGCGCGCGCTCGCGCATGCACCGCCGCCTCTCGCCGCCTCCCACCGCCGCGCGCGCGCGCCGGCCGGTTGAAGCTTCGGCACGCACCGCTTGCCGCCGCTTAGGCTTGCGCCGCCGGATCCCGCGCGCCACCTCGCCTTCGGTCCGCCACCTTTGACGCGCCGCCTCGCCGCCAGATCCTCCGCGCCCGGCCCGAACCCAAGCTCGCATGGCCTACAGCCACCGAGTCACTCGAGCCCCGCGCCCGACCGGCCGCCCGTGTTTACGCTTTGCGGCCTACGCGCGCGAGAACATGGCCGCCGCGCGGATTTGAACCAGCGCGCCGCGCAACCCTTGACTTTCGAGCTCCGCACCTCCACTCGCCGCCGCCGGCCAGGTGCGTGTCGCCGCGCTTCGCTCCGCGGCCGCCGCGCCAATGGCCCTGCCGACCGGCCCGCGTGCCTCGCTTCACCTCACCCAAGCCGAAGCTCAGGTTGCCGCCGCCGCCGCAGTGTGTGTGGGCAAGGGGGAAACCCTAACCCACCGATTTTGGTGTGGCTGGGTGGGCTGGATGGGCCGGAGCAGGCCGGAAGGAAATGGGCCAGGGGGAGGGAAGAATGCAGGCCGAGAGAGGGGGGGCTAACGGGCCAGGCGGGAAAGAAAAAAAAGAAAGGGGGAGTGGGCCAGCGCAGGGCGTTTTTGCAAGAAAACCCTCCGGTTTTTGTAGAATTACCGATCAGCCCCTAAACCTTTAATATAAGTCCCGAATTTTGCAGAAAGGTCTCGGTAATTCCAAAAATTATCGATAGGTCCTCAGATTTACATATGGGTCCAGAATTTTGCAAAAAAACCCTTTGGTAAATCAAAAAATTGCACGAATTTTTCTCCGAACTGAAAATTTGCGTAAAAACCCTCTGGAATTGCAGAATTTGCTGAAAATTTTTATTCTAACATAAGAGGGCCTCGGGAATCCGAATTTTGCATTATTTTTAGCATTTGAAGCTTATTTATTTATGCCATTATTATCTGTATTTTCTGTATTTATTTACTATTTTTGGTTAATTGTAATTGCTGAAAATTACTTTTAATCACTGAAAATAGCAGTAATAATTATAGAAAATGTATAGAAAATTATGAAATATTACGAGAATCTTTTGTACCATTTATTTACCCGCAGTAAATTATTCTGTGCATGTTTACCAGCAGTAAACTTATACATATTTAGATGACTAGCATCACGAACTGGGAGTTCGAGGAGCTGGCCCAGCATGGCCAAAACTATCTGACATGGGCATCCAATGTCGAGATTATACTTGGAGCCAAGAAGCTCCGCACGGCTATTGGGATTGGCAGACTGTATGTCGCCCAACCCACGCCTGAAGAGAATGATCAGGTACTTCATTTTCTCAGGCACCACCTCTGACTCACTCTCAAGAATGAGTATATGGTAGAGAAGAGTGCGCTAGCACTCTTGACCGCACTCAAGAAGCGAGAGTGGATCAGACTGAGGTTTGCCGATTTTAATACGATCGGGGAGTACAATTCTGTCTCGCACAGGATTTGTACTAGTC
The DNA here is from genome assembly GCA_036346575.1 of Dendrocalamus sinicus. Taxonomy (NCBI): domain Eukaryota; kingdom Viridiplantae; phylum Streptophyta; class Magnoliopsida; order Poales; family Poaceae; genus Dendrocalamus; species Dendrocalamus sinicus. The sequence continues at coordinate 31,309,141 of CM070658.1, forward strand.
TTCAGCTGTATGGCAAGCAGATCACAGATGAGCAGAAGACCGAGAAGAAATACCTGCATTCCTAGAACGCATCCAGGAAGACATTTGCGGTCCCATTCAGCCCATCTCAGGGCCATTCAAGTATTTCATGGTGCTCATTGACGCTTCATCGAAGTGGTCATATGTGAATTTGTTGTCCACAAGAAACCACGCCTTTGAAAAAATTGATCTCACAGATCATTCGCATCAGAAAAGTGTTTCCTGAGCATTACATCAAGTCCATCAAATGGACAACGCCGGCAAATTTACTTCAAAGGCATTTGATGATTATTGCATGGCGATGGGAATTGCAGTCGAGCACTCGGTACCGCATGTCCATACCCAGAATGGTTTGGTAGAGGATTTAATTAAGATAATTAAATTTATTGCCCGACCCCTCTTGCATAATTGTAATTTGCCAACTACATGTTGGAGACATGCAGTCCTACATGCAGCGAATCTCATCAACCTTAGACTTTCGGCCTACAACATCTATTTACCTATGCAACTAGCGCAAGAGTCACCACTGAAAATTTCCCAACATTAGGGGGGAGGAAATCAACCCCTTGATGAAGAATGTCGGGAAATTACGTGGCAAGCCACGGGAATCCATGCAGATGACCCGCGCACTAGTGAAGTCCAGAAGAAATTACATGGCAAGCCACAGGAATCCATGCAGATGACCCGCGCATTAGTGAAGCAAATAGAAAAGTCCAGAAGACAATAGAAGTCCAGAAGACAAGAGAAGTCCAGAAGACAATGGATTTGCAAGAACTAGCAAATCAACTTCCTAATCACTTTAGTGATTTGAAGAGCGTGACTAAGTCGCATGTGCCTGCACGCACTGCACCGGAGAGGGTTGAAATACCAAAAAATTGAAGGTATCTCTAATCTCGTCCAGATGCCTCAAAAAAATAAAAAAGAGGACGATAACTCCGGTTCCTCGAATCCTTAGTAACCGGGGACGCCTGGTGAAGAAGGATAAGAAGTACTTATCACAACCGATCATTGAAGTTCCTCAGAATGAGAAGGGGAGCCAGTTGAGACCTGGCACAAGTATGACACCTTCAGAAAAGGGTATGCCGGATCTGAATATCCCCATCGGCATAGACGTGTGCGCACACATCGGAGCCGAAAAACTAAAAGGACTTGCCACCACAATTGAAAGAAGCGATGTGCAAGGTGAGGCTCTAGAAGAAGCGATCGCTCCAGAAGAAGCAACTCATGAAGAAATAGCTATAAATTATGTGCACACGGGATAGTCCCTGAATAGGACAACAGCTAATATCGATATCTACTTCGCAAAGAAAATTGCCTCCATCATCGATCTTGATCCCGAGCTTGCATCGCTCGCTGAATGCAAGAAAAGATCAAATTGGGAAGATTGGAAGAAGGCAATAGCAAATGAATTGCTATCTCTGAACAAAAGAAAGGTGTTTGGGTCCGTATGCCGCACATCTCCTCATGTGCACCCTGTTGGGCACGAGTGGGTATTTGTTCGAAAGAGGAATGAAAGAAACGAAATAGTGAGATACAAAGTAAGGCTCGTAGCCCAAGATTTAACTCAACGTCCTAGAGTTGACTATGAAGAAACCTACTCCCCAGTCATGAGTGGAATTACTTTTAGATACTTGATCTCAATGGCAGTGAACTTGAACTTAGAAATGAAACCGATGAATGTTGTGACTGCATACCTTTACAGTAACTTGGATTCGAAAATTTATATGAAAGTTCCTGAAGGAATTCCTCTCCCGAACCAAGACAGAGCAAATAGAAATCCGTACAGTGTGAAACTCAGAAAGTCACTGTATGGACTGAAACAATCTGGAAGAATGTGATATAATCGCTTAAGCGACTTTCTCTGCAAGAAAGCCTACACGAACAATGAAGACTGTCTTGTGTATTTATATGGCAATCCCAGAATGGATTCTGTATAATTTCTGTGTATATAGATGATCTGAACATCATCGGGACAGCCGAAGATGTTAAAGAAGCAAGTTCCTACTTGGAGTTAGAATTCGAAATGAAAGATTTGAGCAATACCAAATTTTTCTTAGGCCTGCAGCTCGAGCATGTTCCTGAAGGAATCTTGGTACATCAGTCAACCTACACCCAGAAGGTGCTTGAAAGGTTTGGCTTCGAGAAGGCATTTCCCTCAAAAGTATCGATGATCGGTAGATCTTTACAGCAAGAAAAAGATCCTTTCCGACCTAAGGAAGAGGGGGAGAAAGTCCTGGGACCGGAATTTCCATACTTGAGTGCAGTGGTAGCACTCATGTACTTCGCAAACTGCACTAGACCGGACATTGCATTTGCTGTGTACCTGTTAGCAAGGTACAGTGCAGAGCCCACCAAAAGGCATTGGCAGGGCATAAAGGACATATTCTGATACCTCTAAGGAAGCAAGGATCTCGGATTGTTCTACAGAAAGAATCAAGATCTGAACTTGATTGGCTATGTAGATGCTGGGTACCTGTCGAACCCATATACCGCAAAGTCACAAACATGCTATGTATTTTTGTATGGTGGAACTGCAATTTCATGAAAATCGTCTAAGCAAAACTTGGTAGCTGCTTCGACGAACCACTCAGAAATTATAGCACTGTATGAAGCCGCACGAGAGTGCACTTAGCTCCACCGAATGGTTCACCACATCCAACAGTCATGTGGGATGAACATTGTGCAAACCCCCCATAATTATCTATGAAGATAATGCAGCTTGCGTTGCATAAGTGCAAACGGGCTATGTGAAGAGTCATCTTACAAAGCATATCAACCCCAAGTTCTTCTATGCACATGAATTGCAAAAGATGGACGAGATTAAAGCACTGCATACTAAGTCATGTGAAAATCTCGCAGATTTACTCACTAAGTCACTCCCTGCATCTAGCTTTGAAAGGTGCGTGCGTGGAATTGGAATGATGAGACTTAGAGAAGTGCAGAATTCAGAGACTTTATGGAAGCTTTGAAAGGTGCGTTCTCTCTATCTCTCTGTGTGTTCAATCTATTCTTCTATGATTCTATGATTGATTCATTCTTGTTCTAAACAGAGAAATCACTTGAACTGGTCGTTAGCGACGGTAACTTAACACATTTCACCATTAAATTTAAGATATAACTAAATCCTAACTTCACTGCAATGCGTATCAATCGGTGCGTGCCGTGGCCCGTGGCCCGTGGGCGTGGGACCGGCTCCAACGGTCCAAGGCGCTCTCGCTGCAGGGTTTTCCTGCGTTCCTGGCGTGCCGTGGCGGGACGTGTCAGCGCACCACCACCAATGGATCGGGGCCATCGGGCGGTGGCAGTGTGGCACTGCGTGTCGTTCCATTACCGTGACGTGCAGCGCGCATCCACGGACATGTTACATCTTCTTTTATTTTTTTGGATAGACACGGAGATCAAAGCTTACTAGCATCAAGTAGGCCAAACAAAGTATGAGATTCTATAAGCTCTAGTTTTTTTTACTCACTATAAGCTCTAGTTAGCACTCAACAAACCTTGGAGTTGTACGGGACCAACATGTAACAAATAGTTGACGTACTGGCGGTCTGGCACAACTTACATCCATGAGCCATGCACTATCCCGAGTAACTCCTACCTGTTGCAAAGGAGTTTCTTTTCACTTGGTCTGGTTCGAGTGCCATTTGGTGTCGGTCTTCACAAATGCATCGGCTGTTTTCTTTTGCTCGACAGCCGCGTACCACACTGGCATCAGCTTAAAAGCTCAGATTTCAGAGAACGTTGAACAGGATCGTGAGTCATGGCTGATAAACAAAAAAAAACACAACGTTTTCTACAGGGGAAATAGATAGCAATATAAGCCCTGCAAAAAAAAACTCACTTTTTAGAATTCCAAACCAGCCCTGCAAAAAAGCTCACTTTTTAGAATTCCAAACCAGCCCTGCAAAAAAAGCTCACCTTTTAGAATTCCAAACCAGTAATCATCATTCACGCGGACAGGACGCCAGTATGAGCCAAGAATGCAAAAAATTGTCAATACCATTAAGAATGAAGGCTCGATTTGCATCACTGGATATATACACACACACACATACCAAACAATCCCGCGGATCCGCAATACAATGCGCCTATCGCTATAAACTAGCACTACAATACATGAATACAAATAGAACTATCACTAGTTACTACAATGGTGGTACGAATCGAAGGGTTGTGCTATCTGCACAGCTCTACTTTGGTCTGCTATTTCTTAGATAACCCAGCTTCTGCGCTAATGCGTCGGCATATCTAGGTCCTCTCCTCTCCAGCTCTGGCATCCCAACTTCATCTCTCATTCCTTCATTTAGCAGCTCCTCCCAGAAGTCGTCAGTCAACTCAGTTTCACTGCTCACCTGACTCCGACTACCCTTATCATCCTGCTTACCCTTCCCGAGCCCCTGAATGCTCAGTGCTAAATTCTCTAACTCTGAGTTTCCAGGTTCATTCAACTCTGCAAATGCCCTTGGCTCGAACAGGAATGTCGACTCGAGTTCCTCACTCTGACTGGTCTCCCCAGGGCTGAGAAATGGCACTATGTCTATGGACCTCCTTTTCTTTGAGAAAGCGTCCTCGAGCTCCTTCCTTTTATCTTGCTGCTGAATCAACTGGTGGAAGAAGTCAGGGTTCTGCATTGCTCTTGCCAAGAAACCCATCATCTGGAGTTGCTTCTGCTCAGCATGTTGTAGCCTCTCCTCCATGGTTCGCATGTCAGCTCTTGTGCTTTGCTGCTCCTGCCTTAGTTTTACAACCTCGGCGAGTAAGATGTTCTTCTCGCGCTTTAGCCTGTCGATTTCTTCGTCCAATCCAAACTGACCAACCTCAAGGCAGGAATCAAGTGCATGCTGCTGTGATGCAGGGAGATAAGACAACGGTCTCCTTCTCTTTATCATCTTTAGAAGCTGTCTCTGCCCCCTAAGGAAACCCTCATTTGCAAATTCCCATCTGTCTGGATCAATCTTTCTAAAACCCTGCAAATTGCAAGATAAGTAACATAACAATTACTGTTAGTTCAAGTTCAGAAGCCACAAATAGTAAAGATCAACTAGGATGGCAGATTTCACAAAATATGTAAAACTGTAGGTTTCACATAGTTTTGCGATGAAATTTATAAGCAGTGAAAGAACAAGTAGCAGTATACTATATCGCTTGATGGTGTTCAAAGGAGTCTTCTAGAACAAATAAGCAGGTTCTTGTAGCTTCATCCGTGTCTTGATCCATCTAGCTACATAGTAAGAAGTCGAAGAAAGAGCATGTCAGAAAATAAATAGTCCGTCCGGGAGATGCAGGCAATGCAGTCCCCTGAAATCCTTCTGTTTCTGAATTATTAAAAACATTTCAGGAATTAACGTTTTAAGCGCATGCGTCTGGGCGTCTGGCAAAGGATTGGCCACAGGTTTTTTTATTTTTTTCAAACCAAGGATTGGCCTCAACATAGCGTAGGCAGACTGCAGACAGTTACAAAGCTGTGGTCTACATTTGCATTCCTTTATACTACCATGGTAATCACAGTCTGTTGAAGAGTTCTAGCTAATCCCAATTCCTAGTCCTACAGCCAGGGCCAAGAACAAAGAATTCCAGTTTGTAGCTTCTTTGCTACTTAATTATATACACACGTTTCACACCAAATGAAAAAAATCACAATATCATACAGAACTGCTCACTGCTAACGCAAAGAACAACTATCAATAAGCTCTCTCTCTTATCTAAAAAGAAAGCTATCTCTTCAACAGGGACAACAGCAATAAATATGGTTCTTCTTTCACAATTTGCACCCAATTACCAATTGTACTACATTCCATCTTAATGTTGTTGTTACGATATTTCATTCCAGAATTAGATTCCTATCAATACTCATGGTGATGAAGCACCACAATAGTCACCACAAAAAATAAGAGTCTGAGCTAAATTATACATAACCTATAGCTCTAACATGAGCACTAAATTTTGCTTTAAGATTCCACCATTTGGAGGTCATTCTGATAACTCAAATTGTACAAACAATCAGGCAATTCAGCTAGACCAAGAATTGCCACTCTGAATTGACACAAGTAGCACACTTTCTGAGATTTCTTGATTGATTACCCAAGCTCCTCCACAGTCTACAATGCAATAAACCAATTGCAACAACAACAGCTCACAAGCATAAATTGACTTGCGAACAAGTAACACAAGGCAAGCAAAGGAATTGGGAGCCCGGGACAAGAGACTCACATAGGTGTTGAGCTGGCGCACGAAGCTGGAGAAGTTGTTGTGCTTGAAGAACCGAGGGAGCAGCACGGCGGCGAAGACGTGGGGGTCCCACACGACGAAGCTGTTCCCGGATCGCCCCCACGAGACGACGCCGTCGGTGGCCGGGTCGGCCACCAGGTCGAACGTCTTGGTCAGGAACGGCGGCGGCCCCACCTCGTGCAGCCCCTCCATCGGCTGCGGCGCCCCCGCCGCGTCCCCCTCCCCCTCCTCCTCCGGCCGCGAGCTCGGCGGCCACTCCTCCTTCACTATCCCCGGCAGCAGCAGGTCCATCGTGGGTGAATCACCCACGAAACAACCCAAAGGTGGGATTTTGACGCCGCGAACAGCAACCAACCAACAATCCCCAGGCGAGTTCTGCTCCGATCGACGAGTCGTTCTTGGAAACGGAAGAATTCAGCGCGGCGATCACAATACCACAAGAAAGAACCAAGAAGAGCTAGTACAGTAGTAGCACTAGGCAGGAGCCAAGTCAGAAGAGCCTCGGCTCGTCCGCGTGAGAGTTGGCCGGCGCGAGTAATAAATACCTTGTACGGGGAGGCGAGACTGGTCAGGAGACGAATGGAAGGTTCTAGACCGCGCGGCGCGTTCGTGGCAGGCCCAGGTCTGAAGCTTCTGGAGGCCGGAGCCGGGTGTGGCTGAGGTTCGCGCGCCCGGCGCAAGTGGCCACGAATCGACAGCCGACAGAGGACGCCGAGGGCGACAGCTCGTGCCATTTTTTCTGATCTGAATCCCATCTTCTCAACACTTTGCGAGGGTCAGATCAGAAATTTGTTGCCGAGCTCGTGATTGGCTGCAACTTGCAAAGCCGATCCACCGACTAGATATTCTGCGTCCTGGAAAAAGTTGTTCCTTCTCTCGGCCTTTTTCTCAGCTTCTCTGAAAAAAATTTGCCTCTCAAGTGCAGTCACATGTCAGTTGTTTCTTTAGTACTACGATCTCAAAAATTGTTGGTCGTTAGTACTACGAAATGTATCTGAATAATTTTGTCTCTGTGCATAGGATGATACTGGAAATGATCACTTGATAATTCATAGTGTGAGGCTTGCATTTGCACACATAAGCGATTCATCGGGTTCACAAATAAATAGAATGCTGCTGGAAATGATCGCTTGATAATTGATAGTGTGAGGCATTGCATTTGCACACAAGCGATTCATGGGAATCACAAAAAAAAAAGGACATCATGGTTTATGGGAGAGCGATTGGCTGTTGTTCTGAGCTGGTGACCGGACTGGAAACCAATGCTGCAAGGTGGCTAGACAACAGACGTAGTAAACGTGTTCAGTCTTGTTAACATACATTCTAGCAGTTTCCTTGTCTGTAGAATCCACAGTACTAGGAATATTCATCGATGTGCACGAACTTTAGGTAATTAATAGCATAATTATTACAAAGATTTGGTCCTCACTGTGAGATACTCCGAAAACGACAGGACTACTGCATTAGTACAAGGTCAGCAGGCGAACCACAACACACAATCACATAAGAGGGTCGGTAGGAGGAAAATGAATAGAAGCATCCTTTTCAGTAATCATTGGGCACAAACATTTTCAGATATCAACACGGGCGGTTTGAATCATCATATCATCACACATCACATGTACATTCCTTGCCATTAATCCCTTGCTCTGAACTGTGGGATGCCATTATTCGCTACAAACACAGACAGAGAAAATTTCAGGTAAGATTTTAAGCAGGTTTTGTGCAAACAGCTTGATACAGGATGTTGGTCTGAGTACATTGCAGTAGCCAGTAGCACATCTTATTCAGTATTTGTAGCGTGTAATACAGAAGACCCACTGGCAGCACGTGTATAGATGCCATCAACGAGCTTCAACAGCTTGATTTCCACCTCTGTTGATAATTCTGTCGACATACTCCTTTCTGAAATCATGCAACGGTTCCATAAGTCAACAAGAATGAGAAAAACAAATAGTGGGAGGTACAAGGGAAAGGAAAAATAAAGACAAGAGTGCAAAGCTGAGACTTAAGACATATATAAGTACCTAGCTGGGAGATGGTCCTGGGGACGATTGTACGGCGTCCAGACAGGCTCTCCCACAAAGAGCCGCATTGCCTGCAGAAACATAGTAAGCAAAAAGCATAATATCACAGATCCATATTAGACTGTGATGTTCCTTATTTGATGGAGCGCAGAAAAGGAAGAGAGATTTAGGACATGAATATAAGATTAAGGAAGGAACACGACTGGTAGTTGAAATTCACAAAGACAATATAAGGCACAGAAGTATGCGTCATAAAAGGACAATTAGCTGTTTATAATTAGGTGCCGTGGGACTATAAATAAAGTAGGCACTATCTGTCCACTTCAAAGAATTGCAGCTATCACTAATTAATTCACAAGTAAATGACACACAGTTTGACGAAAGACTGTTCAGTCATTTTAGTTCATTTAGCATATACAAGTGTTAAGGAGACCAAAATTCATGTGGGAACAAAGGAAGAAAGTAAAAGATACCTTGATGTAGTTGTCACTGTCCAATGTGAAGCGGTGATACATTCCTGCAGGCAAAACAATCATTCCCCCTTTCTTCACTGCTATACGGATCCACTGATCATTTTGGTCCCTCACATCAAAGTATCCTTGAGAACACAAGAAAAAGAAATAGGTAAAGTAGATAGAAAGAATACCACCATGATTATTACTGGAAATAAAACAGTTACTAGTTTTCTGGTCTTAAATGCCCACAAAAGTATAAAGAAGGTACCTACCACTGCCCTCAAGGCAATAGCGTATCTCTTCATCAGTATGCAAGTGTTCCTCAAAGAAATTCTTCAGCTTAGCCTCGTAGTTTGGCAACTTCTCTGGACACACATCGCAAATGTCCTGAAGAAGGAAAAGCAGCACATGTTTGTCACACTTGTTTGCTTCTACTTCTTGCTTAGCATTTTAACCTTACCGATCAAAATGGAAACACAGAACAGTAAGTTGCCAAAAAAGCTCAATGACAAACCATGTACGAGTATCCTCTGGCCTCACGAATTTTCTTGAGGTTCCCATCATTTTCCCAGTCATCAGCATTTAGGCACCAGCTTAATATTCCTAACTCTGGGTATTTGAAATGTGTACCATTTTAGCATCTGGCAGGTGTATCAACGCTAGTTCTACTAGAGTTCCTGCACAACTACAATAAATGATTTCAGCAGCAAATGCACAAACCTGAAAGTTTGTCAAGAGGAATGAACTCTTTGGGCTCACGATAATGAGGAAGCCTCTGGTCCTCTTCACTGTCATCCATGTACCATGCTTGGATGACCTCTTCCTTGCCATCCTATGTTAGTAATAGCCATTCAAATGATATTGTATTGTTATTCTGCAAAAAGTAAAATCTGACAAGTAACAAACGTGTCCAGAAAAAGCAGCCATGGCCTAACATTATCCAATCACCACGTTATGAGCACCATAATTCATATCAGTGCAGAAACAGGTACAACCCATGCACTGAAGGAAATATGAAATTTCGTGTAGCTTAGTGATAACATTAATTAAGTGCAAACAACTAACATAATTTACATCGTATCAAGATCCAACTGGTTGTCTCACAAAACTACATTCTCATAAATGCCAAAACAAACAAACGTTACAAAATCCATATTGAACATTTTTTTTCTGGTGGTGCCCCAGGTTCACAGGACACTATGCTCTTATGAGCTAGGATTGTTATCGATGATCTATCTGAAAGATCCTATATGAAGTTACTATGCATTAGACAGACTAACGAGCTCTGTCCTACCATTGGACCCAAACAAAAAATGTTCTACAACTAGTGGATGTAAAAAAAATGGCAAAACCAGTATCCATATAGATCTTAGTTATATAAGACTACATCAAGTAGGCCAAGTGACAACAAACTTAAGGGGCCTCATACATTTAGTATCAACAGAAGAACACTACTAAAGGAAACAAAGGGGGGCTGATCTGGATATGGATGGTGATAGTGCAAACTGATAACACAGATTACTAGAATTGATGTTCATACTTCATACCATTAAAATTATGATTATCTACAACCGTTTTACTCCAACCTTTAAATTTAGGATTTATTGATCACATACCCTCCATTTAGATGGAAATTCAGAATTTACCCTCCTGGCCCACGTGTCAGTGACTTATGATGACCCCACGTGTCATTGAGATGAGGAGGGTAAATCCTGAATTTCCCAATTTAAGGGAGGGTATATGATCCAATCCCCCTTAAATTTACTAAGGTTTCGCCATTTCAGTATGTTTATCTTTAGGGTTACTAAACTCCAACAACACGAAAACGCCGAGTTGAAGACGGAACAGCGACTCTCATGGTACGTATTCCAAGCTCCAAGCTTTGGCGTGCTCTGAAATCTGAATAATCAAATAGATTAATTGAAGAGGATATATCTAATCTAATCTGAAGTTTCACATGTATGGTCTCCATCCTCAAATCTATTATTATCTGTAGCAGGCTAGCAGCCATCTCAATCTCTTGCGGGAGAAATCCCCTCTCCCATCTTTCTGTGTTCCAATTCACACGGACGTATTTCGCCAAGCCTACCTAATTCTTGAACCGGGGCAATCAATTTCAATAAAACCTTGACGAAACATGCCCAGAAACAAGACAACTTCCTTGACGCAGCAATTCCTCAACACTTGGGGCAGAAACAAGGGCAGGAAAAAGGATTAGGAAAAGAGAGTTTCTCGCACCTGGAATTCGTTCTCCATATCTGCAGTCTCGCACGCTGCTCTTGCCTTCCCCTTCTCTTTCGAATCCTCCCGAAAGCCTGGCCGCTGCGGACAGCCGAACACGGCAAGGGTTCTCTGTGAACCGCTTTGGCTAATTGGCTTAACGCGAACAGTGTGTTTTGCGGACATGGTCCTCCAAATTTCTTTCATTTTGATATATGCCCCTCGTTCTTTTCCATCTTTTTCTCGCGCTGATTTTGTGCAATAAGATAACGAACTGTTCGCTATTATCCAGATTTTATGAATATGGTTTTTTCTTGTATAATTTAAAAGAGAAATGCTAACGAACGGAAATCGTTCGTTTGCCTTCCAATGGAATAGCTGACAACCGTCCGATCTAAAGCCACATAAATATTAAAGCTTCCAACGAGATATTTCTTCAGCCAATCTACTCCCGCATCCTCTCTCCCCTGCTCCCTCTCCTTTCTCCCCCGCTCCCTCTCATTTTCCCTCCCTCGCCGCCACCATCCCACAACTCTCCTCCACCGCCACGCATTGGATCCATCGCCCTAAAGGGGCGCCGCGGCCGGATATGGCGTCGGGGGAGGGAAATCCGTCTCCTCGCTATGGGTTCACCCTCCCCTGGCATAGAAGAAGGTCGGAGGGAGACGGCGGTCCAGCAACAGGCGGCGGTGGGGGCGATGGGCGGTGTAGGAGGATGGTGGCAGCAACGACTATGATAGTTAGATTGGGCAGGGCAGCCCGACGGGGAGGGGTCGGGGGGTGCGCGGCAAGGAGGCGATGGCGTCGCCGGCCGCGGATGGGTGATGGCGGGGGGTGATGGCGGCCAACAACAAGATACACCCTATACTGTCGGAAGTCCTCCTAATAGTATAGGCCTGTTCTTTTTGGCTACGGCTTTTGGCTTTTTGCTGAAATTTTTGAATTTTGGCTGTTTATGGTACAGATTACGGAGAGATCGATACTCACTTGCGATTTTGGTTGGTACAGATGTTGGGCTTTTAACGTGTACTACGTTTAACTTGTAGACCCCGTCTTGAAAAAATACTCCGTTTAAAAGTTAGGTACTGTAACAGCTGCGAAAAGTCGGCCGGCTTGTTGCCTGTCGAACAAGCTCTATATTGTTTGGTAGTTGCTCTCAGTTTAAAAATAGCATGTTTGTGTCATTTTACATACATAGGGTTAATCAAACTTTTTTGAGTGGAATGTGATATATTGAAAGGATAAGGCCGGTTTGAACATGGGATTTTTTTCTAATTCATACAAGAATTAAGCTGCATCTCATAAAATATTTGCATTACAGATAGGGCCGACGATGTAATTCCTGAGAAATTTAGATGTTTTTCCGTAACATCTTTTGCTTGCTGCATGAAGCATGATGGCATAAAAATACCATGGCGATGTTGGCAGTGTTGTCCGGTTCAACACCAGGACAAACTTCATGTAACAATTGTCAGACCATCATAAAAAAACATGAACAGGTGTACACGTCAGCTGGTTGCATGAAAGTCCAGCTACCTCCATGTGGTTGATGGTCTCTTTCCCTTCCCCTTTCTAAAAATTGCTTTTCGGTTTTTCTATAATACCTAATTTTTAAATAGAATATTTTTTTAAAATAGGATATACAAGTTAATTATATATACACTATAGTAATTTTATTTATATTGACCAAAATCGTATACGAGTTATTTATGTTTCCGTACTCTCTCACAAACAATCTAAAAATTATAAATTATATTTAAAAGTCATAAACCAAAAAAAACAAACGCAAAAACGAAGGACGTTTGCAATTGTTCTATAGACCTTCAAGAAAATTCTAATGGATTGTGTAAAATTCAGCCCAATAGGCTAGAGAAGCGGACAAAGACCCTTTACTTTTTTTTACTTTTTTTGTGAATTTTAGTTTTGGTTTTTATGGAAGTCAAAATAAACAAGACAATTTCTCTAGACAGTTTATCTAAGTGGCTTTTCAAACTTCAAACCATGTGCGCCGGTTATATCAATGTCTTCGTTGTCTCAAAAAATGCAGAAAAAATTACCGGCTGTAGTACAAAAGAACGTGGGCATTAACGGGCCTTTTTTCAGAAGGCCTTGTATTAAACTCTGCAGATCCCTTCTCTTCGTGGGCTGCGAAGTTTGGGGCCCAGTGGCTGCTTGGGCCCAAGGTGATTCAGTAGCGATGCAAGTTAGTCTCCTCAGAAGAAACTAGGGATGCAAGTTTAACTATGTTGCCACGAGATTTTCTGTGATTGCTTCGTGGCTAATACCACCGTGTTGTCAGTTGTTAGGCAAGAAGCTGCAAGCCCAAAACCCCATGGGAAAGATCGTGTACTTCATGCCGCCATACGTGCGGTAGAAACACAACGCGCGCCTAGACTATTTTCTCGAGAAAATAGGAAGAGATCGCGAAAAGATGATTTCGAAATTATCCAGCAAACTAATTAATCTCGTGCTGAAGCCCTTGCTATCATGTTGTGCTAGAAAATGTTGCCAAGCTATGCGGATTACCTCTTCAAAACATTCAAGGTTAGGCTCGCATGCGTGCACGATGAAACGGAAAGGTCAAAACGGTTGCAAGTGTGCACTGAATGCGGTAAAATCTCTCGCTCTCACCTTCAATTCCCACGGCCGGTCACACAGAGGACACTGGCCCGCTGCAGTACACCGCCATTTTTCGCATTCACCGCTGAAAACACCTTACACGAGGACGGCAAGCCACGCAGACGTCCTACTTCAATAGTTCCATTCCCTGACGAGATATAACAATTCTTAAATTATTACATTATTATATTTTTTTAAATATACTATTTATCGATAAGAAAAAGATTTCACAGAATAGTCGTAAATTCTTCCACGATCACTCCTCAGTCGTAAGCTTTTCTACGACCACATAGTCGTAAGTCATTCTACGATCACATAATCGTAAGTTGTCCTGTGACCCCCTTCACACATTGCTGTCCCTCAGCCCTTCACCGCCCCTTCGCTGTACACCGACGGTCCCTCAAGGTCTCTTCACCGTACACCGACGGTTCCTCAGGGCAGTGGCAGATCCAGGAAAATTTTTTGGAGGGGCTGAAGTATCTTCAGCTCGATCTCAGCCCCCTCTACATTATACATCCATGGTTAAAAATTTAGGGGGGCCTCCAAGGGTCCGGTAGCGGGAGGGGGCTCGAGTCCCCCCCCCCCCGCCCCACCGCTGGATCCGCCGCTGCCTCAGGGTCACAATCCATTAGGCAATCACACACTAGTGTCCATTGGGCCAGAGATGTTAGAGCCGGACTCTGATACCACTTGTTGGATCGTAAGGGGCTTCTCACCCCCAAAAGGTAGCCAATGAGGTGAGGGACTCCTCTACTTTTAAGTTAAGTACCTTGCCCTTCTATAACCAATGTAGGACTATTCCAACAATTTCAAAATAATTCAAACCTACATAATTCTAGTATAGTTAAGACACTACAAGCACAATCTCTACAAATATATATTGCACAACTAAATACGATAATCTTAATAATCACAATGTGCTAGAAATATAAATACAAAAAGAAGAGGCAAAGAAATAACCAAAAGACGACACTCAATGTTTTTCCTATGGTGTCGAAGACTTGCCAGTTTTCGCTAGTCCATGTCAAGGAAAGCCCAAGCAACTTAGACCGGCTCTATGAATTAAGCCTCAACTCCTCAATTCACTAGTGGATGTTCTTCCTCTGCTCCAGAGATGGTGAGCACTGAACCACTCACAAGTTGGCACCGGACCTCTTCACAATCTCCTTAAAGAGGTCACCTCGCAATCTCTCGCCAAGGCCGTCTAGGTGCTGGCAAGCACCAAGAGTAATAAACTAAAGTTTCGCTTAATGGCGATCAAGTGTCAAGGATCAATCTAGAATGGATGCACTTGATTTTTGGCTTAACTACTTCAAATGAATGCAAAGAGAGTAAATGAGATGTGGGAGAGTGCCCTATTACTCAAGGATGTTAAAATAAAGTGTCTTGCCTTGTCCTTGAGCTTGCAGGGGAGTATTATACCCCTAACTACCAAATATAGCCATTGCAAGAAGTTTTCTAAAATTTTAAAGGCGAGCGGTAGTACCACAGTTCAATTTTTGGTACTAACACACCTGCTTTGACACAACTGTAATGGCTATATTAGAGCCTCTAAAGTAGCCGTCGAAAGTCAGTGTGGTACTACTAACATTGTAATCATGATAGTTTCGATCTTCAGTGGTTCCAATTTCCGGCGCAGAACTTCTGTTTGTTTCGGAGACCGAAATCTGGTCCTCTCTAGAAAAATGTACCACCCGATTTTTCAGAACTTCTAGGTTCTGGTAGTACCGCTTAGGAGCTATGATCATACCACTACGCGGTAGTTCCACTGTTGAAACTCCGATACTACCGTTTTCCAGAGAAACAGATGTGCTTCCAAGGGTGCTCTCTGGAAAAAACGCACCACTAACTTTTTGGTACTTCCAGGTTCTGGTAGTACTACTCAAGAGTTGCGATCATATCGCTCTATGGTAGTTCCACCATTGAAACTCCGGTACAACCGATATTTCTGGGAATGCACATATGGCTATTAATTTTAATTTTAAGTGCATGCATGATCCTAAAATGATCCAAATTGCATAAGAGCATGCTGTTAAGCTACTATACACAATCCCTCTTAATTGTACGGTATTTAACTTTTAATCCGGTTTTCCATCCTTTCTCCTAAGACTGGTAAAATCAAAAAGAGATCCTAGACTATCTATACCTTTGTCTTGAACCATCTTCATCCTCATGTTGGCCTTTAGCATACATTTCTAGGTTGTCATACTCATCATAGGGACTATACCTTTTAAACACTCAATAAATATGTTAGTCCCATATTCACATATTTTCATTAATTACCAAAACCATTTTTAGAGATCTAGATGCTTTCAACTACGTGGGCCAATAACTTACCAGTCCTCCGCCTTCTTAGAGAGTTTAGCATTTCCTTGTTGTAGGAGTGCGAGTTGTCTATAGTATTCGGCCAGAGTTGTCATGTCTTCTAATGCTCTATAAACAAAGAATGATAGTGAGAGGCAAGAAAAGACCAAGTACAAATACTTAAGTACTCGATAATTACGTTTATGCTCCTATGAGCAAACTTGGCGAGTACCCGCTTGGATTATTTGAGTTGATCAAGCTTGTCGACCTTATTTTACCATATCTTCTCTAGACGTCCGTCGTCGAAGATGTTCCTCTTGTCAAGAAGGTCTTTGGGGTGTGGAACTTGGCTCGGAGGTCGATCAAAAGAGGGTCCCACTACAAATGCAGGGTTAAAAATTGGAGAGAAAAAGTTAGGTTGTTCTTTTTCTTCTTCTTCTCTAGCTGTACCTTCTTGGAACGAAGAGAAGCATCCTCGATGTTTTCCTTCTCGATGCATAAGTCGAAAAAGTTTCCAACCTCTTGACTAGGTATTTGTACCCTGCCTTTAGCCGCTTGAACTTCTGTTGCTACGATTGCTTCTGTGGTCATAGTCTTTGCAGCTTCCACAACAACCTCTGTTGCTACGGTGGTTGTCTCTTCAACCACCATCTCCACCTCATCTTTGACTACGGGTAGAGCTACAAGGCGCTTCTCAACAGAAGCATCCTTGAGCAATGGAGAAGCCAGGCTAAAATCGCAAAAAAGTAAGTATGCATTTAGGAAGATAGAGGTAAAATGATATATTTATGCTTATATTTTCATACCTTGCTTTCGTAGCTTGATCTTGAATTTAGAAGAAACCATTCCAGAGATTAGTTTCTTTGACTTCTTCTCTTCTACTATGTTTGGTCGTATGAGAACATGTTCGACCACGTCTGGTCGAAAGTCTTAAGTAAGAGTTACTGCTTCTTATCCCTCTTGCCCTTCCTGGTAGTCGAAATCAATTTCAACCACCTGCAGGGCAGTCCCCTTTTCAATTACAAGTTTTGTTGTTGCAGCAGTCTCCTTCACAAAATATACAAAACTCTTCCAGTCTTCCTTTTCGAGTTGCTTGATAAAGCCTTGAGAAACGCTAATTGAGAAAGTTTTGATATCGTAATAGAAGGGTACCTTGATCTTAGGAGTTGGTTGCTCTAGTACGGCTACCCCTATCTCATCTGCGGTAGTCACATCTGCAAAGAACTGATCGATGGGGCTAGTCGGAGCAGCAGAAGAAAGGATAGCAAGGGGAACGGTAGCACTTGTGCTCCCCTTTTCTTGTCAGCAGCTTTTGTCAGCTGGCGTCTCTTGGCCGGAGGAGCCTTGGTCGTGGACCTTCATACGACCAGTCTATCTCCGATTGGCTTATCCACGATGACCTACTATATCGTGGATCTGTCTGACAAGGCGTTTAGAATGTGCGTTTATTCTTAATAACTACGCATAATCCCTCTCTGACAATAATCGCCGCACGACAAACGTGTCATCATGTCTCTCTAACAATAATTTCTGTCAGATGGTTATCACCCAAAGCGTTAAGACGTCTTTTGGTGCAGGATAACGGCCGCCGATTTGCCAACTATATAAAGGTTGACATTGGAGAAAAGGGACCTGATCGGATCTAGTCCAAGCTAGACATAGTATAAGGCATTTCACATTACTCTCTTAGTTATAATTAATTCTCTGAGCAATAGCCACATAGGAAGTAGGGTTGTTATTCTCACAGGAGAAGATCCGAACCTATATAAAAATTTCCGTATCTCTTTTCTACCTAATCGTAGTCCAGATCTTCAAGAGTTTTTCGCCGATCCAAAAATTCATACTAAGATCAGTATTAAAACACCGACACCTCTCAAAGCAGCCAGCCCTCGTTAAGGCATTCCATGAAAGATATGATAGTCGCCAGCAGCAATGACCTATCCTCGCTACGCATATATACGTGCGTACGTACGTAGATGTATCACGGTATGACAGTAGGGGTCGGCGGACACAATCACGCATGCATGCGTGTCCGGTCTTCGTCCGATTAATCGGCCTCCCATGCATCGCCACTGTGACTTCCCCATATATGCTTGCTTGCATCTGCATGCTTCCCGAACGACAAGTACAAAACTAGGGCTAGATGGCTATCAAGGACCCCATATTAATCGATCATCTTAGTTTACATTGCTTTGGTGATCGAGGATCTTCACTTGGTGAAAAATTTCCATGTGAGTAATTCATGGATGAATAAGGGCTTGCTAGCTAGCAAGGTCAATTTCTTTCTTCCCTTTGTACGCTATGATCCACTGCTAGTAGCGACAGACGATAAATTGGACAGTGCATTTGGAGGACCGAGCCACGCACGTACGTACGCTGGATCATAAATGTTAAGTAACCATGCATGGGATAACATAGACATGGATGACACCGTGGATGCGTGCATCCACAAGTACGTAAGTAATGGCAGGAAATGCACACATTGATTCACAGACTGTAGACCGAAGCCATTAATTACTGACATGATGTTCATATAAAGCATATAGTCCTGGCGAGTTACTTATATCTTGGTCGACCGATCGATATATCGACAGCCGTATATATATGAGCTATGAATGAACTCCGATCGGCTATTCATTATGAGCTAGCGCCCTGCCGCCTGTGCACTTCGTCAGTACTCGTTCGTGCACATGTCATCACTCGATCGTCTCGGTGTGGACCAAAAGGCAAACCAGAGGAAGAGGAAGAAGAAGAGAGGGGAAGAAGTCTGGCTAGATGTGGGCCTGCCTGTGGCTGGTGTGGTGGTTGCAGAGTAATTAGGAGACGACACGCATTGATTGGTTACTCGAGCCCGGCATGCACCAACACCAACAAGCAAGCAGCTAGGGGTGTTTGTTTTTTTTTTTGCTGCGGTTTGTGATTTTTAGTTGAAAATTTTAAATTTTGGTTATTTGTAACAGAGATTACAAAAAGATATACTCGTTTACGATTTTTGTTGATACAGATATTAGTCTTTTAATGTGTACTATAATTAACTTATAGATACTATCTTAAGAAAATACTCTGTTTAAAAATTAGGTACTGTATCAAAAGCCAAAATGTGCTTTTAGAAGCCGTAAAGATCAGGACCAACAGGCCAACACCCAGTGTGCACGCATCTATATATAGTTCTTCACGTACGTACGCACATGCATATGGCTAGCTAGGTAGCTGATGCCATCCAATTACTCGAACAGTGTTAGGGATCGACTTTGGGAGGAGATCGATGAAGGAAGAGATCCATGCATCGATCCATGGATGTGTCAGCGGCGTCTCGGGCACATTCATATGCAAGTGGTGTACATTGTATCGGATTGGATTGATCGAGTACGGAGTGCTAGTACGTACGTACAGTCGCACACTATACGCCGGCCGGCCGGCCAAAAGGTTGCGGGGAAAAAGCCGGATTTAGCACTGGTACCTACGGTATATACAAAACTAGTTATATACAGAGTATATTTGTAGAAATATCACTTTTATCATCCCGTGGACGGACGGCAGTGCCGGCGAGGTCACATGTGGCGGGTCACCCATGGCAGACGCCTACCGCCCCGCAGCAGACGGCAAGTAGCCTACCGCCGGCTTAATTACCTGTTCTAATTTATTATGTTTAGTATTTATTTGAATTTTTAAATATATCAAATGAGCTCAAAAATTTATATACAACCTTCTGACTCAATGTACCTCGCAGTATAATTTTTGGACAATTTTATCCATTGTGAATGTTACTAAAAAATTAATACAATTTTGATACTTGTATGAGTTTTTACATATAGCAAACGAGCTCCAAAAATTACGAATATTATGTGAAGCCTCCCAACACAGTCATAGTTATTGTGTAATTTTTATAAATTTTATGTGGTCCAAATTTATCACGTTTATTCGATTTAATTTAATCATGAATTTACGAATATTTTACGATTTTTTACAATTTTATACATTAGGAATACTTGTACAAGTAAAAGTAATTATAGAAATACAAAAAATGCATCACACTGGATGCGATATGGCTCACCCATGTACGTGGTATTGTCTTTCGTTGAGCACGAGCATATCCTGTGGGGTACGTTAGTCAGTTTGGATGTTGCGTCTCGGGTCGGAGGAGGTATGGAGACTGTTCTGTTTGCTCAGTGACCAACGGTGGTCCGATAGATTTAGGCACTATAACCTGGGTCCGACAAAGGTCGAAAGCATGCTATAAAAAATTATTTGTCTTTCAGAAGAAGCAATCAGCACTGCCGCGTCCTTAATGAGTTATGCACCGCCTTCTCTAAATAATTAGCTACGCAATCTTAATTTTGAGAGTACCTTGCAATAAATGGGACAAACAGAATATTAGAGCGAAGATTGATAATGACAACAACATACTACAAGTCAGCGATTACACGTGTGTAACTACATATGAATACTTCATTAATTACCGATAATTTGATTACTCATCCAAAAAATAATGAGTCATTCATTACTGTCGTCCTTACCACTTGATTACTTACCACTAACTCATTACTTACCCTTAATTAATTGCCACTACAGTAATTACGACTACTTAATTACATATTTCCATTCAATAACAAATTGTGGGTTCCGTAACTACACAAAAATAGTAAAACTATGTCTAAATTACTACGACCTACTTACTTCGTAATATAAAGTACTTTAATCATGACTAACTAAATAACACTAATTAACTAGGGTTACGGGAATAACATCGAAAGCATACGATAAAATATTGCTTGCCTTTCAGGAGAAACAATCAGCACTACCAATTTTGAGCTATGCACCGGCTTCAAGAAGTAATGAGCTACGCACTCTCAATTTTGAGCGACGACCGCGACAATGAGCTTCTATGATGAGTGACTGAGATGAGCAATGACGAACAACGAGAGGTTCGTATTTATGACTGAGCGAAAAGTGAACTCGGTGCGCTCACCCTTTACATTAAGGACCCATTATAACGAGCAGCACTTTGGGTAGGGGGGACGGCACGGTAACACTGACAAATGTGCAAATGAGAGAGCGGGCGAGGGAGACAACACGTACATAACAACATTAGTGCGAACGAGAGCACGCGAGGGGGTACGACACACAGAGTGACAATTGTGCGAACCAGAATGCAGGAAAGAAAATATAGCACGATTGGCCAACACATGTGCGAAGCACAGAAGTCAGACACTTGAAAAGATGCCTGAGCATCGTTAAATTCATAATTAAATTAACCCATATAAGCGTTTTAAATTTAGATAATATAAAATTCCTAAAAACACAATAACTATGACTATGTCGAGAGGCTTCATATAAAATTTCCTAATTTTTGGAGCTCGTTTACTATATGTAAAAACTCGTATAATTATCAAAATTTTATGAATTTTTGAGCAACATTCACAATGAATAAAATTACCCAAAAACTACACTACAAAGTACGTTGAGTCGGGAGGTTGTATATAAATTTTCGTAATTTTTTTGAGCTCATTTGATATATTTGAAAATTCAAACAAACACTAAACGTAAAAAAATTATGGTAGATAATTAAACCGATAGAAGTGATATTTCTATAAATACATCTCATATATGACTAGTTTTATAAATACTATATGCAATAGTGTCAAATCTAGCTTTTACTCAAAGGTTGTGTCATCTCAATCGGTCCTTGTACGTGCACTGTTTTATTTGATCTTTACCGTATAGCTGTAGCACGTACACATTGTTGGCCTGTTTTGCCGCCATGAGCCAACTCACCAACTAACCGTGCGTGTGAGCCCGTCCATGTACATATATGACCGATCACTGCTTTCAAATAGCTAGGTTTTGCACTGTGTGACAGAGCCAAGGCCAGCTAATTGTACGTACTACCAGGCCCTGGTCCTTGTGCACTGTGCCTGAGTTGATGCATGCGACGACACCCAACTCAACTATATAGGCTGCGATCAAATTGGCTTATGAATAGTGCTCATGGCTTATTTGGCACTATTCATAAGTTTCGTATTTTTCTGAAATTTTGGTTTTTTGTTGAGCTTTTTTGCCGGTTCTTTTTTTTTCCGTATTCGTTTGTATTATACGTAATGGGCTAACATATTTTTTTATTTTTAAATTTTTTTAAATTTAATTATGCAAAATAAGCCTCACATCATTCTGATGCTTTTTTCACCCACTCTGATGTTTTCATCCATAAGCCACAGGCTTTTAAGCCAAACCGATCACCACCATATACGTGCACACGCCCTAAATATAAACTCGTTAATTTTACATACTCTTATATAACTTGCATATTGTACACACTTGGGTAGATTAGATGGTTATTCCTACGTCACATACATGAACAGATGCTCGGCGACTAATTATGATGTGTTTGGTTGCTGGGATGGAGTGGGATGGGATGAGATGGGGATGAGATGAGATGGTTCCACAAAAAAGTGGAACCACATGGTCCAGCATCTAAGGAGAATATTCTCTAAATTTGCACAGGCTCATCCACTTTGGATCATTCCATCCCACCCTATCCCTCAAACCAAACACATGGATAGGTTTGGTCAAAGCAACCATCCTATTCCATCCCACTCCATCCCAGCAACCAAACACATAAGCCAATGCAGGCCGTGAACTCGTCATGTCGTGAAGAGTTTTGACATATATAACATTGTTTGTATCTAAAATTATAAAAATAGTAGTATGCATACTATATAGTAAAAATAGTGTTTTTAAATATAGCAAATGAGCTTAAAAATTATGAAATTTTATGTAGAACCTCTTGACACAACATACTTGACTGTGTAATTTTTTGGTAATTTTATCAATTGTGAACGTTGCTCAAAAATTCGTACGATTACAATTTTTGTACGAGACATTACATATAGCAAACGAGCTGCAATATCCTGACACAGTCGTAATAATTGTCTTTTTTTCAAGAATTTTATATATTACGAATATTTGTAGAAGTACATGTAATAGTAAAATGCATCGCACGGGATGCGATATGGCACACCCATCTAAGCCATTGATATCTCCTCACCGTGTTTACCTTGCCGTGTGTGGTCTTGTCTTCCGTTGAGTATGAGCATGTCCCGTGGGGTACGTCAGCTAGTCGGGAGCTTGTGTCTCGGTTTGAAGAAGGCATTGAGACTGTTCTATTTGTTCAGTGACTGGCGATGGTCTAGTATGCTGAGGTACAGGAGGCTAGGTCTGGTAAACGTCGATGTCCTTCAGATGAGACATATCGAACTGCGGGCCGCCAAAATAATATCGTGAACAAAGAACTCTAGAAATCCTCCTCGTGGTGCAGAGGAACTCTCGTATTGACCGTACAACGTGACAGCGAAGCCGGAGAAGCTTTGCCCATTGAAGCCTCCAAACCCTAAGTATGGTGTGAACGACGAGCTCTGCCCTACGTACGTTGTAAACCCTAGCATTGTGTACTGCTCTCTGGAAACATCTAGGAGGCCCGTTTCGTCATCAGTGGACTCGACGTCACCCCAACATTGAATTGGAGGCTGCAAGATAAAACGATGTTAGTCACAATGAATACTCCAATTGTAGAATGCGAATCTTGTACCTCCCAGATGTGCAGCGAACATGAATGACAGGAAGCGGTAGTCTGTGTAGGTGGTGCAGACATCAAAAGTGTTGTATCTCGATAACGGACCTGCGATGGGAGAACACCATGATGTTAGTGGAATGTAAGGCCTAACAGGAAAATAAAGGGAAAATTGCTCTCATACCATAACTTAAGTGCCATCCTCTCATTTGCCACATACTTAAGTGATTTTGTTATTATGCCACAAACTTGAGTATTTTGTCTTTTGTTTTGACATTTTCTCCCTTTAATGTCTATTTTAATTTTATTTTGCATTTTCAGGGACTTGAACTGACTCTTTTGCCCTCGTCAACATTGGCTTGTTGGCCAGTTCTGTTCGATGGAAGTTAGGAGGTAAGGACGCCGCATTTTCTAAGCCTTTAAATGAAATTAAGACATTAATGCAAAATACAAAATGAAATTAAAATAGACATTAAAGGGAGAAAATGGCAAAACAAAGGACAAAACACTCAAGTTTGTGGCATAATAACAAAGCCACTTAAGTATGTGGCAAATGAGAGGATGTCACTTAAATTTGTGGCATGAGAGCAATTTTCCCGAAAATAAAGAGTAGGTTTGTACGTAAGTTACCTCCTCATCGATACGACCCGTGAATGATCGGTGGTTAGTACTACGATGCTAGGCAGACTCGGTAGATTGCGATGGCTAGTCGGACTCACTATGTCGCGATGACCTGGCGGGTGAGCATGGTGCCCCCATTGGGTGCCCAATGTGCACGGCGTGACCCATCGAACGGCCGTACCTTAGGTTGTGCATTATTATTTTTTGCCTGCTTTAGGATATATTTCAAAATATTTTGTAGGGCCGATGGTTTCTCTGGGCTGCTGATGGCGGTCTTGGACGAGCTTGCGATATGCAGCGCCCACTCCAACTGAAGTGACTTACAAAACAGGTTCAGTAATGACCAATATGAATTTCGTAAATTAAACGATAACAAATTGCAACTGTCTTACGCAGTCATGCCGCCGTGAAGCATTGTTGTGATCGATCGAGCATTGTAGACTGTCCTCGTGCGTGATCTGCTTGGGGTAATCTGGTGGAGGAATGGTGAGTATGCTGCGCGACCGGGTACGTATCACTTCATGTACTCGTTGTATATTTGGACATCGTACGAACACTGCTACATGAAGACATCCAGGTGCGCCTTGTCCATTCATGCCATCGTCCACTCATGCTATAGTGGCTGTCAGTCCTTACCATGCTGACCTGCCCTGCAAAAGATCCAACGCATATCGTAAATTACGATTAAATTAACATAAATTCCCATAAAATTACACGATTAGGTGGATTGTGTCGGGAGGGTTCATATAAAAGTTCGTAATTTTTGTAGCTTGTTTGCTATATGTAACAACTCCTACAAATATCTCAATAGTATGAATTTTGAGCAACATTCAGAGCGCATAAAATTGTCAAAACATTATACAATGAAGTATGTCATGTTGGAAAGCTGCACATAAAAATTTAAAATTTTTTGTGGTCATTTACTCTATTTAAAAATTTGAATAATATGACATATAAAATAATATTTAAACAGGTAATTAAGCCACCTATAGTATTGTGGTTGGGCGGTCCAGTGGCCAGGAATAGGCGTCCGAGATGTCACGTCACCTGCAGACCGCTACCGTCAGATGACATGCAATAGAAGTATTATTTTTGTTATTTTATTTCTGCAAATCCGGTTGCAAAACGCGCTCCAAAAAATCATGTCGTGAAGGAGAAATTTACAGCATACGTACGTGCGCCTACGTAGGAACAGAGGGCACGACCTTAGCGGTGGGGCCCACAAGGGGGTGCGGCGGTGTACGCAAAGTTGTTCGTGATCGTGGCTTTGCGGGTCATTCATTGGGCACAGCACCGGACCGCCCCCCCGTGCACCCCATGCCGAAGTGACGGAAATGACCCCAACACGCACAGGACGGGCCCACGTGTCGGGGATGATTCTCCCGCCAGGCGGGGTGGGCCCGGCCGGGCAGAGCAGAGCAGGCAGTGGTGGGCCCGCGCGCGACCGCACGTTCGCCCCGGTCAAGACGGGCCCGGCTGGCTGGGCTCGAACCTCGAATGCTCGATGGTTCGGATTGAGCTAGTCCGACCCGGGTCGCACCTTACTCACCAAGTCACCGCATGTCCGTAGACTCGGCTCACGAATCTGTGTGGTGTTACAGCCTTACAGGTGTACGAGTACGAGTGGGGTGGTCAACGGTCAGACAGCGAGGGAAGAGTTACGGTGTCAAGGAACCAATGGGAGGGCAACACGGGGTACCTCCGCCCATCGAGGAGCCTGCCCGGTGGGACCGTGGCAAAAGAGAAAGGAGATTGGCGGAGATGGTGGGCGCCCACGCCATGCATTAACAGTTGACCGGTCCATGCATGGCTGGCTACTGCTCGTGCTTGTGCACCCTTTTTCTTGCTTCCCCACCACAGCAGGGCGATGCTGGATTCGCTGCAAACAGTGCACCCAGTTACTTCCATACTTGTCTCACATGGCATGGCCATTCAAGAAGAGAAACTCACCCAGAACCCAGTCAAAATGCACAAAGTTGAGCATTTTATCTCCAGAGTATGGAATAGAGGTGTGCGTGGGCTGTGCCGTGCTGATATGGTCCAGATCCATCGTCCTTCGAGTCGCAACGTGTCATATTAGCTCGGCCTAGTCACCCCATCATATCGGGCAATATTGGTCTGCCTCGTATCCGATCAGGCCTAGACACGGCCCAAAGTCCGCCGTACTGACGTTTGTGCCGTGCCAACCCAAACCAAGTCGAAGTAACTATACACGACAAAGGCGACGACGATGGTGGCGGCGGCCGCCATCTTCATTTCTCTCATACTCACTTCGTTAAAACTAGTTAAAATTGCATACTATTGTCTCATGCCATTCCACCTCCGAACTTGGCCATCTAGTCCAACGACATGTATATCTAGCTGCAAATCGGACTGTGGCGTACGTGGCAGTGTAGCCCATTGCCCGGCATAGGGCTGCTAGAGATGGCAACGGGCACAAACCCGCTGGGTTTTGCTATCCCAAACTCGTGCCCATGAAAGTTGGACGTGCCCGCTAAAAACCCATACCCGTGGCGGTGCGATTTTTGCCCGGACCCATGCCCACTGGGTTACGGTACCACGGTCGCCCGTGGGTTCGATGATCTGAGCCGCAACAATGGTTAATGGAGAGAAGGAAGAAGTTCACCGGCCATCTTCGTTGGAGCGGAGGCGGCGCCATGGCCAAGGGCTCTCTGCTGCGATGCGCGTTGGCTGCGGCGTGGGGCGGCAGTGGCTGGAGGCGAGGCGGCAGCGAGGCGTGCGGGAGGACGGCGTCGCGGCGAGTGGCGGGAGTAGGAGTGGGAGTTGCGGGGCGGGAGGCGGCGTGGAGACTGCTGGAGACCGAGCACGGAGCACCAGATGCGCCGCCGTTGCGGCGGCTGTTGAATCTGGGTGGGGACTGGGGAGAAGTGAGTAGTGACCATGACCGAGTGCTAGCTAGGGTTAGCCATATGGGTAATGGGGCATTGCCGCATTGGATTTGGGGGCTTGGGGCTAAATGGCTAATAGGCTATGGACTGGGCTGGTTTGCCTAAGAGGTTGAGAGCCTGGGTTTATAACTCCTGTGGATCGGGTTTATATTACCCATGGGTTTACGGGTTTGGGTACTATAGGAACGTACTCAAACCCGGCAGACCCGATGGGTTGGGCTTTTTGCCCATTAAGAGACCCATGGGTTAAGAAATTGGCTCAAACCCATACCCTAATAGAGTAAAAACCCACCGGGTATCGGGTTTCGGGTACCCATTGCCATCTCTAAGGGCTGCCCAACTTGTCAAATAGAAAAGCTTAAGCAGAGTAATGAGTGTAATTTATTGTAGTTAATAAATCAATTTTAAATAGTTTTTCAAATATTTAGGATCTACTTAGAATAGACGACTAATAATAGACTGTCTCTATTTATATAATAGTTAATTGCAATATACATGGATGGTTATCTCATCAAATGCTAGAATTAAAATGGCAGTCGGTGAAGGTAGCTATGTTAGAATTAGAAGCATATGTACTAGTAATTTGCTTAAATAAAATAAAAATCACAATAGGGTGAGCAGCGAGGCCTAGGCAGACGGCCACGGCGGGCGGCCGCGCGGGAGGTGACGAGGCTGACATGGTCGACGACATGCTTGCCTTCCTCATCGAGGCAAGGTCGATAGCTGGTGGGAAAGCTGTCAACGATGGCGGGGACGACCTGCTGAACACCCTCTGCCTCGCCCGTGACAACATTAAGGCCGTCTAGTATACTCCTTCAATCTTTCCCCTCTACTCCTTTATTTGCTCTATAATGGCTTGTGGGGATAACTGTGAGATGGTAATTCCTATGGGATAGCAACGGGAGACGAGGTCGAAACCGAGGTGGCTACCGACGCTGGCGTCTGGGCCGTGCCCCTCGGGCCGGTCATGCTCACCAGGCTGGGCACAACACGATATGATATATCGTGCCGTGCTATCCGATGGGCTAGCTTTGTAAGTCTAGCTTAGTTCACTATTTGTGTTGTGTTTCGACCGTGCTAGACCAACTGTGTTTCAGGCATAAATAAACTTGATCCGACTCCCAACTCTAGTATGGAAGCTGGAAAAACCACGCCTTAAAAAGCTTGACAAAATATAGCATACACACAACACAAGCCTAACTATGTTACATATTGGTCATCAGAAAGCGATCCATGGAATGGTCCCAAGAGATGTCAGACCACAGGACCCGGGTGGGCTTGCACGTGTGGCAGTGAGCCCGGCTTGTGCCCCTTTTTTTCACAAGAATGTGTTAACCCCTTCGCCTTTCCTTGCTGCATAGGTATCCGTTGCCCTTTCGGTGGTACGATGGTACTGCTACTAGCATAGTCTACTACTCCTGACTATCTGTGCAAGGGTGCAGACAGGATGTTATTACAAGATCCACGCACAAGCGTACCGCGTGCGTGCGTGCGTGGAAGTGGAACCCCTCACGGCAATCTACACGTGATCCGCACCCTTCGTTGCCGATCGGACGACGTGCAAGTACGCCGTGTGTCCGAACGGGCACGGGAGGATCTTGATGGTCGCGTGAGGCAACTGGCTAGCCACTGCGTGTTTGCATTGCACTGTGGTGCGCAACAGATATCCAGGCGGCACGAGCCATGAGACATGGCAGACGACGAGCACATGCGCAACAGCACAAGTGGTAGCATGAGTGACCGGAACCACGAAGTCACGTACCCTGCTCAGAGGAAAAACGCATGCAAAAAGCGATTCCTGTAGTAGCGAAATAGGAGCAGACTAAACTGTGAAAATGCGTAGCAGCTGTCCTATTTAACTTCAGGGCAATTGACGGAACCTGAACGATTAAAACCCGCAGATAATGCAAGCGCTAGCAAGAGGATATTAACATATATTGTATACGTACGACTAGCTACTTTACGCAGTAGCTGGTACTAATATTCTATACTGTGTGGATCTGATTTCTAACTTTTTTAAATTTTATCATTTTCTGTTTTTGGGTTTTTTCAGTTTTTATAATTTCTTTTTTCTCTTATTTTTTGTATTGTCCGTAATGATATAACTTTTTTATTTTTATTTTTAAATTTTAATTACGTTAAAAAAACTAACAACAGTTACAGCGCAAAAAAGCCGCTACATTGCCAAAAAAAAAGCTAGAAGCTCGGGTTTAAAAACTCAAATGAGCACCACCGAATCCAAGATCTATCTAAATGCACAACAACAGCTTCAGGTGGGTTTTTTGGACTTTGGCTGTAACTTTTGGCTTATGACTTTTGAATTCTGGCTGTTCGTAAGAGACAGTTTGCAGAGAAAAATAGTCACATACAATTTTAGGTGATATAGCTGAACTCGGCACAGTGTCTACTACAATCAACATATTGATCCTGACTTGAAAAGATATATCGTTTAAGAGCTATTTACTATAGCAAAACGTGAAAATCTGAAGCCAGAGCCGGGCCGAACCCACCCTTCATTACAAGTTCCTTAGAAAAAAACTTCATTCAGGAACGATGTCTACAGTTGCCATAGTAAATAAATGCCGCCATTAATTGTTGTTCGCAAATGCGAACGAAAAGAACAAGAAAAACACTTCATTGCTTGGGTCAATATTTGTGAGACAATATAAACGTCACTCTATGTTATATGATGAGTATTTAATTTTACTAATACTTCACCGTTAAAGTTTGAATTTGATTTTGTATCATTTGCTCTCTTGTTTTTATATAAACTAGGTAGCGGTCTGATTGGCCTGCAAAGGCGGTCTGATCGGTATGCTGGAGTGGTTTGATTGGCAGTGGGCAGTAGTTTAACCAGGGTCCAGTGTGACCGGCCGTGAACAGCAGCACAACCAAAAATACGGTGTGACCGATTTTTTGGTGGTACGTTTATTCTAGAGATATGCTTGTTGAGTTGCGAGAAGTTTTTGAGAGCAGTGCGACTGACCATGTAATGGCTGTCCAACCGGAGATCATTAGGCGATCGACTGTATGGCGCGATGGTGAGACCGATCCCTGCTACGGGTTTGACTAGGGTTAAGCGGGCGATCAGTTGGCCGTTGGTTGGTAGTCGCACCCGCTTTTACTGAGTTGAGTAGTTTGAGCGTCTGCACAAAATGGGTGCGGTTGCTTGGGTGTGACATGTTGCATGATGCATTGTTTTGACTAACATGAGTCAAGTGCATGGAACTTGTATTCAACATGGTTGCTTGGTCTTGGTATGTGTAGGTTTCTTGGAGGACATAACAGTCAATGGTAATGGACCAAGACTAAAGGGGGGTGCTAAGGTCTAGAGCGATCATGTAAGTCCGGGTGAGACTACATAGCTCAGGAGCACAGAGAAGACATGGATCGTGGAGAAGCGAGTTGTTGCTTGATAGTGTGCCAAGCGATGATACCGATGCATGTGGAGACGATTAGGGGAGACCGAATGCGTGAAGACGTGATGGTTTGTCATTGGTACCACGGGCTACATGTCAAAGCATGTGGAGAAGCTTTGGTGTGAGATAAGGATTCTTGGCACATCAATTTTGTCAATTGATGATTTTGTGTTGTGCGATGTTATGTGATGGTTTGCTTGCTATTGTTGGTTGTAATTTTTTGGAGCTAGGTCATGATGAGATGAAAGAGATCGGACTAAGCTAAGAGAGTTAAGGTCCAGAGCGATCAAGGTGCTACCGGAAGATGACTTAGACTCGCAGAGTGGTTACAAACTGGGATGACAAGGAACCGGACTAGGAGCTACCGATGGTTTATATGACAGGCAAAGGCAAGGGACCGAAACCAAGCTTAGGGAGGAGCCGAGGCTGTACGGTCGGGTAAGTCCGGGTATCATCATGGTGTTAGGGAAGGCATGTGATGCACCAAGTGACTTAGGCCCATTTGCAAGCGAGGATTGTTCAGTAAAATTCGAACACGTCGGATGCTTAGTGACAAGTCATCGGGGCCATATGAAATTGAAGATGAAGCACAGAGATGCTTCAAGGAGAAGAAAGCGCGGAACTTTGTGAACGACGGTAGAGAAGCATTTTGGTAAATTGTCTAATACTAAAAAGGTGACAGTGTGCGAAACTGTGGTGGTGGCTGAGATGGTTTAGATCATGAATGTGCCAAAAATGCTAAGTGGATCAAGTGTTGATTCATTAGTAGGTCATTGGGTGCGTGCTTTGAGAAGCGTGTGTGTATGAGTGTAAAATCCGGTGTGGCGCTGGGTTAACGGATTAGCCCATGTAAGAGTGGATGAAACTCAACTAGAGTTGTTGGTTATGGTTTCACTTGTGAACCTCCATATATAAGGAGGGGTGGCTTAGGGCTAAGCTTTGAGGGAGCTAGTGCTAAATCTTGGAGAGGAGTTAGGGTTCTTTAAGAGAACATTTGTGATATAAGTTGTGGGTTTTGAGCTTGTTGTCATTTTTGGGCTTGTGAAGTGGCTAGAAAGTGGCCGCAAACATTTATTTCAAAGTATCAACAGCGCTCCGTCCCCTACCCTTCGAACGGGTGGCAGCGGAGGCTGGCTCCTAGTCGAAGTAGACGCGCGCGCGCTCCGTCCCCTACCCTTGAGCGGGTGGCGGCGGAGGCGGCGCCTGGTCGAAATGAGCAGCGCGCGCTCCATCCTCTACCCTTCGAGCGGGAGGCGGCGGAGGCGGCGCCTAAGTCGGCGATGAGCGCGCTCTCGTCCCCTACCCTTCGAGCGGGCGGCGGCGAGGCGGCGCCTGGTCGGCAGACGCGCGCGCGCGCTCCGTCCCCTACCCTTGAGCGAGTGGCGGCGGAGGCGGCGCCTGGTTTAAGTAGACGCGCGCGCTCCGTCCTCTACCCTTGAGCAGTGGCGGCGAGGCCGGCGCCTAAGTCGGTGACGCGCGCACTTGCCGGGCCGGAGGCGGGTTGGAGTTGTCCCTTCGGTCCGTAGGCGCCTTTAATGGCGGCTAGGGCCGTGCCGACGCGTAGCTTTGCCAAAAGCGGGTTATTGCGTCGTGCGGTGTCCTTTCACGTGGTTAGAACGCGCGGCTTGTAAATCGAGCGCCGCGATGGGTGAGAATGCGTGGCCGTGACGCTGCGTTGGCGGTCCTTGGTTTCGCGATCGCGTGTGGCGTGTATCGCCACGACGCCTCGTTTTGATTACGGGAATCGTGCGGGCGGACTTTTGCCTGCTGCGCGTTGCATCCGCGCGCGGATCGTTGCGGCAACCGTAGCGGCGATATGGCGAGTGGCTTGAAATAGCCCCGTAACGGCGTCCCCGCACCATTACACCCTTTCTGTCTACTCGCCCTCTACACTTCGCGATATTTTCACCGCTTCAATCTCTTTGTGGAAGCGATGGCCTCGGCGATAGCGCGGCGAGCGGTTGGTGGCTCGGCATTCGCGGCGATCGTCGGCTGCTGGTGGTGAAGTACTCGTGGCGAGCGCGACCAGACGGCGCGAACAAGTGGTGGTGGCGGCGGAGAAGGAAGGCTCGTTCTCCGGCGAGTTGGGCCCTTCGCTTGTGACCGAAGGCCATCCGATGGCTAATTGCACGAGGAAGCTTCCGATCGCGAGTGGTACGGCCGTCGATCGCCGCCCCGACGAGACCGAGCCGCACCGAGCCGTCCGAGGCGATCGTGTTCGTCGCCTTCTTGGATGCGAGGTCCGCATCGGCGGCGGCTATTGTGGGCGGCGTGCTACGGACGGCCGTGGGCGCGCGGTGACTCCAAACGCCGTGGCGACTTGCCGTATCTGATTGGGCTTTGCGTTCGGGGCGTCTTGTGGCTCTTCTTTGTTTGCCTATCTCGCACGAGGCACGGTGCGGCCAAAGATCGGAAGGCGGGACACGGTCGAACTTTGGCGATGTTAGCTTCCTTCTCGGCCGTCTGCGCGCAAGCTTTTCCCGCGAGTCGACTCGCGGGAAGTGGAGTCGATGGATGAAGCGGTGGTTCTACCACCATGTAGAGAGCGGGAGCGGCCTCAAGTGTCGGCGGCCGATCGCGTTTAGGACTTCGCTGGCCGGACATCGGGCGGCGAAGACGGCGGCGGCCCGACGACTCGTGGGCTTGGCGGCCGCTTCAATATCGCGCGACCTCGCGAAAATTTTGTGATGTCGGCGTGGCGCGCTATGCGGCAGCCGGCGCCTTGCCGTTGAGAGTCGTCGAGGCGACAACGTTGAGCCGTCGATCTGCGTCTTGCCGGCGCCCCAACCCTCGTAGTCGCGACCACCTCGCTCCCTTTGTCGCGCGTGGCGTATTCGCATTCACCCCTTTTTCTTCTCGCTTTAATTTAGAGATTAGCTTGGATGGCGCGGGCGACTTCGTGCGCGTGTTCCTCGGGCGTATACGGCGAGGAACACGGCGGCGCTTCGTCACCGCTTCGTCGGCGAGGTCGGGCGGATAAATCGTGTGTGCGAGCCTTGGGCCATGCCGTCTGCCGGACCGCCCTTGTCCGTCTTCGCAACCTCAAGACGCCGGTCTTTGCGAGCTGCAAAACGGCGCGCCGCTCGCAAAGGGCCGAGCGGGCGTCCGTCGTTCTTAGCATGGCGGCCGCGCCGCCGCTGCCCGCGCGGCCGCGCGGTCGGTCGGCGAGATATGCCGACTTCGAGCTTGAGGCTGGGACGCCGGGGCGGCGTCCTCGGCGTCGGGCGGCGGCTCACGGCAGCCGCCGGAGGAGGAAGTCTCGCATCCCTTGCGGTTGTCGAGGCGGGACGAGCCGGCGGCCGTGTTGAAGTGGGCGCCCGTGTGTGGCGCTCGACGTCGGGGCACAACCGGTGGCGACCGTCTCGGCGCGGAGACGCGACCCCGCCATGGCGCCGCGATGCCGAGAGGCAATCTTGGTCGTGGTCGCCGCGGCGGCCGGGCTGAGCCGCCGCGCAGAGGTTGCCGCCGAGGGCTTTGCCCGGTGCTGCAACCGCGAACTGTTCCCAATGGTTCTTTGAGGCGGGCGCCCCCATTCGACTAAACGGCCATGCCTGCGGCCGTGGCTCCACCAAACGTCGAGGGGGTTCACCGTGGTGACGGGCGTCGGGAGTTTGTGGGACTCCGACACCCATGCCGAGGTCCTTACGGCGCGTGTTCCTCCTACACCTCGGACCACGTCGTCCACCTTGCCGGAGCGATCTGCGGCGGCGATAACGCGGAGCCTCTGTTCCTTGCGAACCGCACCTCGGAAGGGCTTGCGCCACTTGTTCCGTTCACGGGACTGGGAAGGCCCCAAACTCCGCCGGCTGCCACCGAGGGTAAGTTGGCATGGGTTATCCTGGAACGTTTTTGTTGCTCCTTGTGGTGTGCTCATACGCACTTTTGCCTGCAGCGTCGCTTATCCGGAGGAGGAGCCTTTGCCGAACGCGAGGTTCCGTATTGTTGGCTGGCGTTCGCGCTCGCCCGCGGACCGTCCCCCCGCCGGAGACGCCGAGGGCATGGCATGGCATTGTGGATGACGCGCGCCGCCGTCGAGCGGCGGCGCTACCCACGTACGGGGTGGACCGTATGAGGGACGGCTTCATGGTGTCGGGGGTGCGGGTAAGTACGTAGTTATATGATAACACCCGGCCATGCTACGCTTGCTGAATCGCTTTTGCCCTCGCACCTGCTGCTGGGCGCGAGCCTGCAGACGGCTTATGTTCATGCGCAAAGCGCTGGAAGATAGGCTGCAGCCGCCGAGGAGCAATTGCGCGAGGCCGAGAGTTCGGTCCGCCCGGATGCCCGAATCCGCCCGGCTTGAGGCGAGCGCGCGAGGAAGGCACACGCCGAAGGGCTGCGCGTCGGCGCGGAGTCGGCCACCGAGGCGGCGCGGATAAAGTTCGCGATGGGCGGGGCGGCCTTCTGCAGCAAGTCGCCTTCTTTGGAGAAGGAAAAGGGCGGCTTGCCTCGACTCTAGCGAGCGCAACGGGCGCTTGGCGAGGCTTGGTCATTGCGTGGGGCGCCCGCAAATGCTGGAAGTCACCTCCAAAGACTTGTGGAGTGCGGTGCGGACCACGCCGGCCGGAGGAGTTGCTGCGGGCCCTTCGCCGATCCATGATGCCGCCGGCGTTGCACGCGGGCTGCGGCGAACTTTGGCGACCACTGTGCCTATGTGGATGCGTGCACGGTGTGCGCCCTCCTTCGCACCGTGGTTATGCGCGCTTATCGCCGGTGGAGAACCTCGGTGGAGATGCCGGTGGGCGGAGTGATGTCCGGTGAAATTGTGCCGCTCGCCACCCCGTCAAATTCTTCTGGCGGATCTGGGACTACGTCGGGATAGCGCCGCGTGTGTCGAGCCGGAAGTCCTTTCATGGGAGGAGCCTCGGCCAATTTCTAGACGAAGTCGCGCGGCGCGACGAGGGTGGCGCCGAGGCCTCGGAGATGCCGAAGGCTCACAGTCTTGGCGCGAACGTGGCTAGGTGTGGGCGTGCGTCGTAACGTCGCCCCTTAATTGAATGAATAAAGTGCGTGCTTGCTTCACGAACCCGATTACTTGCCTTTATCGGGCGGCTTCCTTCTTTGAAGCGGCGCTTCGTCGCGTCGGCCTTGCGACCGGCGGCGCCTTCGGCGGCAAAGGGCGAGGAGTCGTTGAACTTTTGGCGGGCCGACCTTCTTTGGCGAGGCCCGAGCTTTAGCGCGTGTTAAGGACGAGCCCGCGGGATAGCGGCTTAGAACGGCAAGGATGTTGCCGGACCTTTGTACTTGTGTGATTTTTCTGGTATGCAGATTTTCTGTCATTTTAGGATATGCGCTGTGTGTTGATGCCACTTCGGGTTCACCGGTACGCCTCATGCTGCGCGGGGACGGTATCTCCGTGCTCGACGCGCACCGTTGGCGGAGTAGTTGCGTAAGGGTTCCTTAGAACGGTGCTTGCGGGGGCAGTCCTTGGCGCCTCACCTTTTTACAGTTCGTAGATGGGCGGGCGCGGAGGCGGACCTCGGCGCCGCCTTTTATAGTCCGTGGCGGCGAGTGCGGGCGGACCTTGGCGCCGCCTTTTATAGTCCGTAGGCGGCGGGTGCGGGGCGGACCTCGGCGCCGCCTTTTATAGTCCGTAGGCGGCGGGTGCGGGGCGGACCACGGCGCCGCGCTTTTATAGTCCGTGGCGGCGGAGTGCGGCGGGCCTCGGCACGTCGCCTTTATAGTCCGTGGGTTGCGCAGGCGGTGGTGGAAGTGCACGCACATTCCGTTCCTCTTGCTCCTCATGGCGGGGTAGCCTGCGGCGTCTTGTGTCTCGCAACAGCGCGCTGCGCTCACCTCCCGTAGTACGCAAGGGTGAGCCTCGCTCCGTTGCGATTAATATTCGTGTTCTCGCGCGCGTTGCGGCAGCGCGGGGGCCTCCGTAGTTTTATTTATACTCCGCAGAGTGCGTGGGATCAACATCCACGTCCTATTTATACTCGCGAGTATGCACAGGACGAGGTCCACGGCATGCGCGGTTCGCGTCTTGTTTAGACTCGTAGAGTGCGCGGGAGAACATCTGCGTCTTATTTATACTCCGTAGAAGTGCGTGCGGCGTCCCCTCACACGTCTTTTGTTTATACTCGGGCCGTCACCTTTGGCTCGGGCGAGTGCACACGCGACGCGCGACTTGATTTATACTCGATCCGTACCCAGCTACGGTGAGTGCACACGCGAACGTCGTCTTTGTTTATACTCGGGCCGTCACCTTGGCTCACGGCGAGTGCACACGCGAACGTCGACGACCGATTTATACTCGATCCGTACCCAGCCACGGCGAGTGCACACGCGAACGCGCGTCTTTGTTTATACTCGGGCCCGTCACCTTTGGCTCGGCGAGTGCACCGCGAACGTCGCGACTTGATTTATACTCGATCCGTACCCACAGCTCGGCGAGTGCACTGCGAACGTCGTCTTTGTTTATACTCGGGCCCGTCACCTTTGGCTCGGCGAGTGCACACGCGAACGTCGCGACTTCGATTTATACTCGATCCCGTACCCACAGCTCTGGCGAGTGCACTGCGAACGTCGTCTTTGTTTATACTCGGGCCCGTCACCTTTGGCTCTGCCGAGTGCACACGCGAACATGCAACCGATTTATACCGGTCCGTACCCACGCTACGGTGAGTGCACACGCGAACGTGCGTCTTTGTTTATACTCAGGCCCGTCACCTTTGGCAACGGCGAGTGCACACGCGAACGAGCGTCTTTGTTTATACTCAGGCCCCTCACCTTTGGCTACGGCGGTGCACCGCGAGCGTCGACCGATTTATACTCGATCCGTACCCACAGCTCGGCGAGCACACGCGAACGTACGTCTTTGTTTATACTGCGGGAATGCGCGCGCTGGCCAGGCCTGCGCGCGCCTATGCCTCGTACTTGTCCTTGGTACATCCCCGTTTGCGCGGGTAAGCAATTACAGGGGATGGATATACTAACCGTTTGTCCTTGGTACGGTCGAAGCCTCTAGTCGCTAAACATCTGCAGGGCCCGCCAAGGCACCTCTGAATGGCCCTGTGTACTCCCGCGCTGCGACGCCAGCTCTAAGAGCGCTATTGGGCTTCGCGGCGGATACACAGTACTGGCTCGATCGCGGGCCATATCTGATCGCCTCGGGCGGTGATGATGGTCCGGGACTCGGGATCTTCATGCCTGAGATAGCCGTGATGTGGTACCGCGCCGAAGGAGTTGAGGATTGGGCGCCCTAGTATGGCATTGTAGGGGTACGGAAGGTCGACCACGTCGAAGGTGGCATCTTCGGCCCGCACATTGGCATCTTGGCGAGCGAGACTTGGAGACCTATTTGGTCAGCGCGCGCGGCTGTCCCAAAGCCTGCGGTGGGATTCCCGAGGTCCTAGGCGGCCGAGGATCCCCATCCGTCGAAGGCGCCGCAAACAATATATTCGCGAGCTACCGCCGTCCACCAAGGCACACCCCACGTCACATCCGCGATAGTGACCGGATGACCACGGGGTCGATGAGGAAGTCCACACCTTGGGCGTCGTCGGTGTGAATGTAACCGTCTTTGCGCCCGATCGGCGGTGCTTGCGCTGGGTATGCCGCCACGTGATGTAGTCTTCGCGCATAGGCCTTCTGCTGCCGTGCTGAGGCGAATTCCAGCGCAGAGCCTCCGGATATGACGTTAATGACCCTGCGGTGGGTTGCCTCGGGGCTGCGGCGGCGGGAGGCCCTCCCGAGGCTGCTGTACGTGAGCTTGGATCCGTAGGGGGCCTTCCTGAGGCTGCATCCCTTGCGTCTGTACCTGCGTGGGGGCCTCGTACGGGAACTGGACGTGGGCCACCGCAGGCGGACGCGTCTCCGGGTTCCTGTCCCTAGCGGCGCTTTGGCGGGCGCGCGATGAAGACACACGGCGTGTGTCGTGGGTGCCTCGGCCGTGGACTTCGCACCACAGTCCCTGGTGCTGGTCGTCGTAATCTCCACGGCTTTTATCATCGCGGCCGCGGCCACGGCCGCGTCCTCGACCTCGGCGCCCACGCGCGCCACGACGGCGCTTTCTTGAGCGCCGATGTCGAGGACGAACCGGCCTCGGCGCGACTTCTACTGGCCGCGCTTAGGCCCATTGGACGGCTCCTTGTGTGGGGCTTCGCGTTCGGGCGCGTCTTTAGACGACTCCGGCTTGCGTTTGCCCCTCGAGGGGCCGTCCTGTGATGGATCTTCGGTTTTTGTCGAGCCACCGACCTGGTTGGCGTCGAAGTCATCTCCTCGTCTTCGGCGAGCGTCTTCTTCCGCCCTGGCGTACTCCTCCATTTTGTCGAAGAGCTTCGCCACCGTCTTGATCGGCTTTCGCGCATTGTACTCGGCCATCGGGCGGGACGGCGAAGGCCTGTATGGTGCATTAACGGCGGTGGTTTTATTGGCGTCTTTCACTTGTCATCGAATCTTGGCGGCGCTTGAAGTTGTCGGAGCTTCTCAGGGTTTTGCTTCACGCGAAGAGTTGGTCGCGTCGACTCGCTCGACATAGTTTCCCTGAAGTTGTTGTGAAGGCGGTCGCGGAGCTGCTCCCACGCGTAGATGGGCCCGCTCTATGGTAAAAAACCAGAGCGCCACTCCTTGTAGCGCGAGAGTCCCTCGCCGCCGTGGTGTCGTCTCGCCGCGGCCTCGATCGCGGTTTCGTACAAGCGCCGCGAACTCGCGGGGATCCGTGTCGCCTTTATGCGGTCGATGGCGCTAGGGAACTTGAAGTTTTCGGGCCACGCCGCTGCTGCAGCCCGCCCGGCGGGGACTCGGATCGCGCGCGCGGCGGCGCGCGGCTAGGCGTGGGGCTTGCGGCGGTTCGCCCTCTCGGTGTGGGCTCGGCGCGCGATGCGGCGCGGCTGCGGCTCCGAGCCTCTTGTATATCTCGGACGGCTCTGCGAAGGTCCCCTAGTTCCCGATGGAACGCGTTGAGGGCTGCTAGTAGGGCGCTTTCCACCGCAAGTGCTGTCGGGGCCGCCGGAACACCCAGCGGACGGGTCGGCGCAGGGACCATCGCCTCACGATCTCCGGATCCGCCGGATGCTTCGTTGCGGCTACCCCCGGCCGTCTGATCCGTGCTGCCGGCGAGGGTGGCGGGGGCTGTCGTTGCAGTGCCAACGACGGGGTTGGATGTCGTTGTAGCGGTGCCGGCGGGGTCGATCGTTGTAGTGCCAGCAACGGGGTTGGATGTCGTTGTAGCGGCGCCGGTGGGGTCGGTCGTTGTAGTGCCAGCGACGAGGTTAGATGTCGTTGTAGCGGCGCTGGCGGAGTCGATCGTTGTAGCGCGAGCGTCGACGCCCGCGACCACTGCGCC
This sequence comes from Dendrocalamus sinicus, assembly GCA_036346575.1. Lineage (NCBI taxonomy): Eukaryota > Viridiplantae > Streptophyta > Magnoliopsida > Poales > Poaceae > Dendrocalamus > Dendrocalamus sinicus. The sequence goes on from CM070658.1 coordinate 31,348,817, forward strand.
TACGCCGCCGCCAGCTCCTTCGGCGGCCGTCAGCGCTCCACAGTATTCACGCGCGCTCAGACCAGCCGTCTTCTTTCCCTTCGGCGCCGCTGATGAAGCTTTTTTCGGTGCCATCCTTCTTCGGTCTTCAGGCTTGTCCTTGTCTTCCCCACGGACGGCGCCAACTGTTGTGGTTACTGGCCAAACAGAGAGAGATATGGTAGCAGAGAGGTGGGAGTGTTCTGCCTCACCCTCCCTCTCATCCTGATATATATATTCACATGGAGTATGCTTTTACAGATATGTCCTTACATCCGTACATCCCCATTAGGGGTACTTATGTCATTACACACGTTACTCTGGTTCTTATAACCTCCTAACAGCTCTGGTTCTTATAACCTCCTAACAGGCCTGCTGGGCTTAGGTGGGGGCCACCCCTACAACACGAGGGAATCATGAATCTTAAGGCATGTTCATATTGGTTTATGCTTATAATTTCTGTTTCTAGAAGCAGAAACTAATATGAACGCTCTAACTTTTATAAGTCGATTTTATCAGCCACTACTATTCATCAGCTACTACATTTTGTTTTCACATATTATACCATATGTTATATTTTATTATATCACAATTCCGTAAGTCACATGGTGATCCGAATGTTATAGTACCTTTTGTTGCACCTTCTTTCTGACATAATACACTACATTCATCAGTCGTAGGTAAAAACCATTAATAAAAACCAATATAAATAGGTCTTTTAAGTAGATTTCGGCGCCAGATACAGTGAACAATTTCTCGAAGGAGTAGTACCAGAACAAAATATACTACAGAAATGATTTTTTGGTGTTCAGTGCATCGAAGTCAATGCTGTCTATCCAAACACAGAACTGAAGAACACCTCATGTCATTTCATTACAGTTCTTAACCTTTACTTTAGAATAATAAATATTATGCTACACGTACATATACTCCCAACTATGATAATAAGATAACAAGCATGACATAATTAACAGTATTACAGTAATACTAAGTATGTGAGTGCATGCTGTAGAGGCCTAGATGGTCTTGAAGGGGTGTTAGAGACCAAGATCCTGCAATTACGGAGGTACAAACTCCTCGCAACTCATGGGAGCGAAGACACCAACAGATAAAGGATCGATCGGGTACAAACACCAACGTTATCAGAGACCAACTGCTAGCTTGGGCCATAAAGACATCTACCACCCGACGCACACACACCAAACCCTCCATCCATCCAGTACTACCACTCTCGCTCGTTCGTGCGAGCTGAGCATTTCAAAGGCCGGAGAAGCGATCAGGCTCAGAATCAGGTCAGGTCAGGTCGTCGATCAGACGGGCAGGGAGAGCTAGCTAGATCGATCGGACGCTTCTCGCACTCGTCGTCCGTCGATCGACCACACACGTACACACCGTGCGATCGAGCCAACGACAAGAGCGCCTCTCACGCATGGTAGGGTCCATGCAGACGCAGGCAGGCGCTCGTGCATGCATGCACGCACGAGGGGCCCAGGAGCAGTCTAATCCAACGTCGTAGGAGTACTATTTCCAATCAAGCCTAAGGCTCTAGCTAGCTGGCTAGGGTTAGCTCCCGACGCGAAACAAGGCAGAACCCACTCCACGTCCAGCCCCGTGCACCGGAGGAGGAGCCGAGGTGAGGTGAGTCGATCGTGCGGAGCGCAGGTGGCCATGCGGTGCCGCGCCAGCGTGGCATGGTCGCTTGACCCTTTCCTCGCGCGCTCCGGCACGTCCACTGTTTCATCCGATCCAGTTTCTCGCTTTTGATCATTTCGATGTGACCCTTTGGTCTGATGTGACCCTCTCTAGGGGTTGTTCGTTTGGGCTTTTCAAATCGGTTTTTTTGTCTTTTTGTTACTATACTTAACTTTTAAATAGAGTATTTTCTTAAGATTAGGTCTATAAGTTAAACGATCTACACGTTACAAGCCTAACATCTGTACTAGCCAAAATCGCAAATAAGTCTATGTCTCTCTATAATCTGTATCGTAAATAGTCAAAATTCAAAAATTCTAGTCAAAAGTCGCAGCTGAAAAGAACAGGTCGTACGTGTATAAATATTTCATTGTTTCCTGGACTGTTTCTTCTATCTCAGTCTAAAGTTAGAGAAATCGCACCCGTGAGGGAGCAGCTGGCTTGCTGGCTTTAAACCGAAACTGAAGATCCGGACTGGTTCCTATAGCAACTCGACTAGTTTTTGTTTGCATATACTCCCTCCATTCTTCTACGTTTTTGGATTGGATCTGCGATGCAAACAAGAGTTGATTTAGAAATCTCAAAAATAACATGTAAATTTATAGTGTTAAGGGGACAACAATACAAGTTTAGCTGGCTACAGCGTAATTTACTCACATTTTTCGGTACTAATTGAGACACGAAAGTTCACTAATTAACGAAGTACATTGCTGCCTTTCGCGAGTGAGATTGATCTGATAGCTAGCTTTATTTTCTGTCTGACCAGCCAATAGGGACACAACGATCTTCACCTCTCACCTTCCTCTGACCCCTCTTTTGTTCAAACACGGCAGCAAAAACGCATCTGATTGATGTCAATTAGAAGGCCCATCTGACCACCCCGTCCAAGGCTCGCACATCGATTGGGCTCACTAAAAGAAAAATCTTTACGTGTAGTTGCTAGTACCACTAGTGAGCTAGAAGAGTTGTTAGGACATGTCGCGGCCGTTGATTTGATGGCTCCCTTCTCGGGGGACGGCACTAGGACCCCCGTTGGCTTGGATGGAGCCATCATCTTGGGTGTCAACCCTGAAATGTGCCCATCCATCGATGCATCTTTTAGCCATGGCTAACTATCCCCGCTAGGCTTGGCTACAGGGTCAGGGTGTGAAGCAGGGTTACCAATTTCCTTTGAGAAATTTCGCCTCTTCCAGTACCCTCCGAAATAAATCTAATTTGGCCAAATTTTGACTGAATTTAATCCTATTTAAAATTCATCTAAATTTTAGTTCAATTTTATCAAAAGTTTAATTTTTTCATTCGAATTTTCGAACGAAATGAACGAAATTCCATTCATTCGTTCCTTTTACCAGCGTCCGAAAGTTTTTCCCATCCGAAACTTTTAACTCTGGTGTGAAGACATGCGCAAGATCGATCGAGAGCCACCTAATTTTGTGATGATTTCGGAGAAAATTATTAGAGCAAGTCGTGTTTCATGTCTGAAAAAGTATTGTAAGCAAGCGCGGTTTCTGCTCGTGTGTGTAACTCTCGCTTAGCTCCATATATCAGTGACTAGTTGTTATGAGGGTAGTCAAGAAACTGTTGCACATAGCACTTTCCGGAGAAATTAGAATTTGCATGCATTATTTGTTTTTGCTTAAAGTCTATTTGCAACGTAGGAGTTCTGATAGCAATTTTGCTAGAGGGCGCAAGTTATTTTTTGTCGGGCTTCTATGTTTTAGGGAGAGTTACTATAGCAATCTTGCTAGAGGGCGCAAGTCTATTTGAATCCACTCATGGCTTATATACGGTGTTATAATAACTTATTTTTTAAATGATATGTTTTTTAAAGTAGAATCTATTGGTCAATTACCATATATATTATACTGATTTTAACTGTATCGATAAAAATCACATATAACTATCTTCATCTTTATAATTTCTTACGAGCAGTCATGATTAAAAACCCACCTATTTATAATCCATTGACCGATAGGTGTTAAGAACAATAGTGTCAGAGACACGTGCCACCAAGTGTACTTGGTCCTCTAATTGCTCGAATTTATAAATTGATCGAAGAGAAAGCTGAGCAAGGCATGGTCCTGTTCTTTTCAGCTGCGACTTTTGGCTAAATTTTTTGAATTTTGGCTATTTACGGTACAGATTACGAAAAGACCGATACTCGCTTGTGATTTTGACTCGTATAGATATTGGGTTTTTAATGTGTACTATGTTTAACCTATAGATCCCGTCCTGAGAAAATACTCCGTTTAAAAGTTAGGTACTGTAACAAAAGTCAAAAGCCACCCAGCTTCTTGTATGCCGAACATGCCCTATATCGATGTGTGGCTTTTGCAGCTAGGAGGAATCAAGAGCCTATAAATGTCTATCAGTGGCCAATCCATGCAAGTAATGCGATCGAGCAGCAGAGAAGCGATGCGACACTGTGGAGCACCTAAATTATCGAGCGTTGGCGTACCACATTTCCAATGATCCATCCATCCTTCCTTGTAGCTAGTGATCCATCCATCTATGATCTATCCATCTTCTACACTGATTATCAAAATGAGCTGCAAACTAATAAATGGAGCGGAGTGCAATTGGTTTTTTAAGCTGCAAACTCAACATGAGCTTAATTACTTGATGGAGGTGAAATGGTATTTTAAGACCGAAAGATTTTCTCCCGCTGACTATGCCTACTAGTTTCGGTTTTAACTTCTAGCTTTTAGCTCACTATTTCTTAATTTTATCTTTTTCTAGATTTTTGGCTTCTTTGTTTTTCTTTTTTTATATTCGTGTATATTGTCCGTGATGAGCTAACCTATTGTTTCTATTTTAAAATTTTTCAATATTAATTACGCTAAAAAAGCAACCAACAATTACAGTATAAAATAAATCAGTTACAATGTAAAATAAACTATAAACCAGCTTATTTTAGTAAAGATGAACGTACCTTGGACCCGATGCTTACATGCATCCCTGATTTTCTTTTTTAAAGTACAAGGATGCAAGGAAGTGCAGTGCCCGTTCGCGAAAAGGTAGACAATGGAGGAGTCACCATGATTTCTAATGTTCTTTCCTTTTCAAGCTTGGGCAAGCTTGGGGAATGGGTGTTCAAATCCTAACAATCTTTTCTTTTCAAAAGAAAAATTCCCATGCACGATACTATTGTCCTTGTTTTTTTTTGCCCTTTGCTTCTTTTGATTTCTTTCAAATTTAAAAATCCAAACATCGAAATAGTATGGTCTTTTAAAATAGATTCTTCAAATAATTTTTCGAACATAAAACCGTATACATCATTCATATTGACGATCTCCGCTATCCGCTACTATATCAAAATGCATAAATAAAATGCATCGACCATACCTAAAAGACATCGGTTACAGTTCGAAACAACATACCCATAACTAGCTGCACAATTACAGAAGTACGCATATGTGTGAAAAGGGTAGAAAAGCTCCAACCTTGGTATTCAGCACCGTGCCCGATCTTGATAACAAGTGAGTTGGATTGCAACGTACTGCTGGTCGTAGCCCCTTATCGACGTGTATAACTGATATGCTTGCGCAAGAGGATGCAACAGCAACGAAACAAATTAAACTAATGTAGTAGCACTCTACGTAGTAGCATTGGCATGGTGTATAGTACAATATATAACAGATAAGGTCAAACCAACAGCACGAAGATCATGAATGATCTTGTTAAATCTTTCCCGCAACTCATCCAAAAATTCACCAGGGTTTTATTCGAACTTTGAGCATTCTTTATACAGTTGGTCTGTCTCACTTCCTTGATCTTTGTAGGGTCCTTATGGTAGTCAACGAGTGTTTTTCAGAGAAATCAATTCCATTAAAAATGGCTGGCTTGGTTAAATCCTTGTCTGATGTTATGACTCCTAAGACCGGTTAAGATCTATGAGAAGAGCTAACCGAGCTCTGATACCACTTGTAAAAATGGTATGACAACACAGGAGATGAATGCTGTCTTCAAATTTTTCCTTTGAGTATGCGCCAATCCTTCGCTCTAATAGCTATAGAGCTATGAAAATTAGGATTGTAAACTAACACCAAAGCAAGCAATGCAAGCAACCAAAAACCCCAGAACTCAGGCTTTGATTAGACCGGCTACTAGGGACGGTCTGATCGGTGCTCTGCCTCTCTTTCTCTCATTTCAAAATCTTACCATGGCACTCTCAAGGATTCTAACTAGCATGTGGCAATGCTTGACGAGTATACTACTCTTCTCGCTAACCACACTTGGGATCTCGTTCCTCATCCACCAAAGGCTAATGTCGTTTCTGGCAAATGGATTTTTTAACATAAGCATAAACTAGCGGTTCTCTTGAGTGCTACAAAGCTCGATGGATTCTCCATGGTTTTTCTCAACAACTGAGCATTGACTATGACGAGACACTTAGTCCCATTGTAAAGCCCACTACCATTCACACTGTCTTTACACTTGCTCTCTCAAGTGACTGGCTGGTTCATCAAATAGTTGTCAAAAATGTTTTTCTCCATGGAAGCTTGGCTGAAACTATCTATTGCCAACAACCCTCATGCTTGGCCTTAACAAATCTCTTTATGGCCTTAAGGATGCACCGCACACCTGGTACAAATGCTTTGCTTCCATCTTCTTTCTCGTAGCCTTGTTGGCTCCAAAGCCGACACATGTCTCTTCATCTATAAGTGTGGCACTGATGTTGTCTACTTGCTTCTTTACGTAGATGACATCGCCCTCATGGCATCCTCTCCCTCTCTTCTCCGCTACCATCTTTGCACTCCAACGTGAGCTCTCCATGATGGACGTGGGTAGCCTCCATATTTTCCTTGGCATTTTTCATGGCTCACACTGCAATTGGCATGTTTCCCTCTCTAAGCAAGTACATCATAGATGTTCTGGACTGAGCAGGTGTGGTCAATTGCAATCCATGCAACACCCCCATCAATACGCGCTCTAAGCTACCGTCCTCCTCCGCCCCTCCGGTCGCCAACACAACTCAATATTGGAGCATCACTGGTGCGCTCCAGTACTTAACTTTCATTCGCTCGGATATTGCATACGCCATGCAACAAGTTTGCCTTCATATGCATGATCCTTGCAAGTCACACTTCAACCTTGTCAAACAAATTCTCCATTATCTCAAGGGCGCTATCCATTATGGCATCCATCTTTGCCGCACTTCTGTTGAAGCTTGTGTATCTTACTCAGATGCTGACTAGGTGGATTGCCCCGACACACGCAGATCTACATCTGGCTATGCCATCCTCCTTGGTGATACCATATGTCCTTGTCCTCCAAGCGTCAGCGTACTCTCTCACGTTCTAGCACAGAGGCTGAATACCGAGCGGTGGCTAACACTGTTGCCGAAACATGTTGGCTACACCAACTATTACAGGAACTTCATTGTCCCCCTCTCCAAGGCAACTGTGGTTTACGACAACAATGTCAGTGATGCGTACGTCTCCTCCAACCCGGTATAACATTAGTGTACCAAACATGTCGTGATCAATCTGCACTTCGTTCATGAATATGTTGTATTTGGTGATGTTTGTGTGCTGCATGTACCAATGACATCTCATCTCAATTTGCTATTCAAATAAGGGTGCGTTTGGCTGGTGGAATCCTCCGAGGATTCCTAGGAATGCTTCGATAGTTTTATGAGATTAGCTTGTTTGGTAAACAAGTAGTAATCGGAACCAAGAATCCAATATTACCTTGGAAATCAGATTACCATAATTTTTAGAAATTACTTTCTCGTAAAAAGGGGTGTCTATCTTAGATTACCAGGGAAAAGAATATCTGCTATTTTACTTTTATCATTTGCTTTAATTTATCATAGTCAAAAATTGAACTTTCATAATTTAAAATCCAAGTTTAAAATATTTTTTAAAAACATGAATTCAAAACCAAAGTATCAAAATGTGAATTCTGAATTTTAGCAGCTTAAATTCGGGCAATTTAATTGCCAAAATTGAAAATTTCAAGTTTGGATTTTGATATTCCATTTTTTAAAAAAATTAAATATTAAAATCTGAAATTTTGAAGTATGGTTAAAAATTAATTATATAAATTCGAATATTTTAAAATTGTCAAACTCAAATTTTAAAACTAAAAATTTTGAATCCAAAATTTGAACTTTAGAATCATAAGAATTGAAATGTTGAATGATGTAATTTTAACTTGAGATAATGTAAATTGTATAATTCAAATTTTGGTTTCAAAATAAAATTTATATATGTTAACCTTCAAGGTTTGAAATTTCAAATTATAAATTTAAATTTTTGGACTTGTTGCTTCGAGTTATGAAATATTTGGGCTATTATAAAGACCATTTTGTAGTTTTTTTCCAAACCAACCAAACATTGTAACCTTATATTATTGATAAATGTTACCAATAATCAGATTAAGGAAAATATTAGATTTCAGGAGAACGTAAGATTGCGCATACCAAAAACAACCTAAGGACTACATACGTCCGTCTTCATCGCCTTTAGATCCAACTTGACCATCCATGCTTGCTATCTCGAGTTATTATGCCGCTCAGTTAGGCTGAAATAAACTAATTTAGGGCTGAAATTGCACTGTAGCTGGCTGAAATTACGCTGTAACTGATGGCGGCTTATTTGGCGTAACTAAATTTAAAAAAATTAAAAACAAAAAATATGTTAGCCCATCACGGATAATACAAATAAATATAGGAAAAACCTGTAAAAAGCTAAAAAAAAGGCAAAAAAATAAAAAAAAAATGAAAATTAGAAATAGTAAAAAATAAGCCAAAAGGTAGAAGCTCAATCCGAAATGAGCGGTATCTTGTCCCATTGTACTACAAATACCCCTGAGATCAATGATAGAGTCAAGTACGTGATTACGTAACACATATGCGCCTTCAATCAAGGTCACTCACTCACTGTAAGTAACTAGGAGTGGTTACCGTGATTGCTCTCCCTTGCGAAATAGCAATGAGGCCGGCCGGCCGGCCGCGGAGTCGGGGTACGTACGTAGCGATCGGACGGTGCACGGGCCAGCAGCACCGTGTGCCAGGTCCCGGCACCGCACGAATCGCGAGGCAGCGACCCCACCGAGCAGACAACGAGTCCAATTGCTGCTGCCGCTTGCCCGCGACGACGTACGCGAGCGCACCCCAAAAACCAAACGCCGAATCCTCCCCATCTCACGCTCCAAACAGCGAACGGAGCCATCACGCGCGTCGGCCCCCAAATACACACCACCGGCAGCACACACAACCCACTCACCCGCTCTCACACTAGGTCTCTGCATCTCTCTCTCTCTCCCTCTCAGCCTGCACGGTCCATGAGTAGTCCATGCGTGCGAACTGACTGGCGCGCGCACGCCGCTCACTTCCTTCCGCGTCACTCGGCGCCTAGCTAGATAGCCTGCTCTCTTCCCCCCTCTCCCCAGCTCTGAGCCAGGCGCGGCGCGGCGCCCGTCGGCACGTACGTACGAGATCCAGCTAGCTAGCTGAGCTCGCGCGCGCGCGTCCATGGGCTGGGCGAGCAGCGGCCGCAGCCGTCGACGCGTTCTCTCCGCCGCCGCGCTCTACCTCCTCCTCCTCCTCCTCTTCGCCGCTGCCCTTGGTAACGACACACGACATACTCCACCGCCGGTTTCTTTTGCATTATCTAGGCTAGCTTAGCTAGCTCTCACACGTATGTGCGCGTGATGTGTTTCGTGGGTGTTCTGCAGGGGTGTGCGCGTCGGCGGCGACCGGGAGGAGAGGCGGCGGAGCAGTGGAGGAGGAGTACTACTTCTGGGGCCCGGCGTCAGCGGCGGCGCGGCGGAGGCTGGTGGGCCCGGGGTCGTCACCGCCGACGTGCCGGAGCCGGTGCGGGGGGTGCCACCCCTGCCGGCCGGTGCACGTGGCCATCCAGCCTGGCCGGAGCTTCCCGCTCGAGTACTACCCGGAGGCCTGGCGCTGTAAGTGCGGCGACAAGTTCTTCATGCCCTGACCGCCGAAAAAGCTTCATTTGCACATATGCTTCATTCACTCCGGTTCACCTCTTTCACGGATGCTAGCTAGCTCTTCCCGGCCGGCTGGGTAGCTACGGCTGCACGCACATAGCTACCTAGCTAGAGAGACATGGAGCACACGTAAGGCAACCAAGGAGCTAGCTAGAGAGGAGGGAACGCAAGGAGATTTATGGAAGAAAATTAATCATGGAGGCTTCGATCAATGGGTTGATGTATGCATGTAAGAACATTGTTGAGTTCTTGGAGATTCAAACGGGTGTAATGTTGTAAGTAGCCGGTTATGTGTTGTGTACAGAGAGGGAGCTAGCGAGCGAGCGAGAGATCGATCGATCGAGATGTTGATGCTGCCATTTTGGTTCTTTTTCCTCCTCTATCCCTCTCTCTTGTTTTCTGATGTTGGTTCTTCCGTTTCGGTTTTGGGGAGTAATTTTCCGGCTAATTTCATCGATCTATGCTGTGAACTTTTTAATCAGCGGGACATGGTGTGTTCATCGGTTTGTGCTGCTTAATTCTTGCAATTAGCAGTGGAGCTGTGGAGGAGATGAAATTATGAAAACTTCTTCCTTCAGGTCCGTCTGATGCATGTCAGTGTTCTTGTGCCCGGTGCACCCGTGCGTGCAGTACTCAGAAACAATTTTCCCATAAAATGTTCAGAACAATTTCCTTGTCAAACTACACGACAGAGCACGTGTCTTGCAGAAATCGGGTATGTAGTATGAGACCGCGCAGAAAACCATAGAAAGGAGATTTAGGACTCGCTCTTAAAGGCTATCATCACGTTTTCTATTTTTATTTTTTAAAATAGAAAAACTAGCGATCTCAGTCGTTGCAGTATAATTTTAATTATTATAGTAAAAAAAAGCAAGACTTATAAATCATATTAAACAGGACCTTAGAGCTAACACCCAAAAGATCAGAGGGAAACTAGGTGGGATAAGAGGAGTGGAGGGAAGCAAATTGTGACCTGTTCGTTTTATCTACTAAGGTTATTTTTTTAGTAAATAACTTTTCTGTAGTATATAGTTTTCACCCGAAATGTTTTTTCAATACGTTGCAGCTCAGCTTTTTACGGGAGCAAGAAACAAGGGTAAAAAGAAACTAGTCTGCGTACGTAGTATACAAATGTCAAGGAACAGTGACCTATTGTAGGGGTACTATTGCAGCTCATCGGCAGTGGCACTAATTTTATGCTACTGCTGCGGCTTTACTCACGTCAAATCATAGTAAGTTCCCTAGAGAGGCCTGAATATTTTAAGGTCCGTCCATTCTTTTTCAGCTTTTCCAGAAACAGAGATAAGAATGAATGAACGGGTAAGTTTCTTAATTTTATTTTATTTTATATTATCCATAAAGATACAATAATATTTTTTATTTTTTCTTTATTTTTAATTAAATGATCTAAAAATTAACACCCGCTATATTTTAATTTCCATCGATGGAAGGTAGAAACCACTAAAAACGGAATGAACAGGCCCGCTTCATGTTCTTTTTATGTTCACTATACTTTATCATTTGTTTGCATTAGCTAGGCTTATCTGCAGGCCTATGGATAGTTCAATCATCGTTTCATTATAATCTTTCGCAGAACAGGCAGCATCTTGTGTCATGCACGCGCCATGAGGTGAGCTGAGGACATTTGCAAAAATGGTGGCTTGTCTGACTGCTTAATTAAGCAAGAACTCATTTGGAACACATTGATCTTTAATTTTTTTTATTTTTGTTTTTTCTTTTCATTGTTTATGAAGAAATAATAATTTTTTATTTTTAATTTAATTACTGAAAAACTAACAACTGTTATAATATAATATTAGCTTTAAATCAAAAGCCGCAGCTGTAAACCAAACCTTTTATCCAGTTGGAGCGGCCCCTAAACTTTTGGCCATTCTCCGTTTCTTCCCTTGTGGGACACTTGAAATACAAATAATATTTGGAGTGAACCTGCAGCTCTACCTGTGTGGCCTCTTCTTCTTTTTAGCTTCTTGGTGCTGTGATGCGAAAATTTTCTGAGCATACTAACTCTTGTCAGTGATTGACGCTGAGCCCTGTCCTTGAACATTTTTAAAAGCCCAAGCAGGGCAGAGATGGTACAAGTCCTAAAAGGGATTACAGCTTACGACATCAAAAAGCTTACATCTTGAAGTAATGCGATGACTCCAATTTGATAGGGTTCAATTATTAAACGCCACTTGGCTGTCCCATATGTGAATCATGCTGGGCAAACTACACCAGATTATGAACTGGAAATTGATGTTGCTTCTTCTTGAGAAACAAGTAAGTTGTTGGTGAGAAGCTTTTTTTGGGGGTCAATTTTGTTACCTGTGTGCTTTTGCAGTGCTTCCCAAAAAAATTGGGATTCTTGGAAGGGTTTCTTTCTCTCCCATATGTTTCTCAAAACAAAAAGGGTATGTATGTCTTTGCACCATGCACCTGCTCTGCTTCCCAGCGAAAGCTTCAGCGGTTTGTTTTTAACAGTATTCTTGGGAGTGCGGTTGCTTGTTCTTACAGCAATGTCCCCTTTTTACTTGCCTCCACGCAGAACAAATGAACAATAAACATAGCAGTATAACTGTGTAACAAGAAAACAAATCCAAACAGAGATGAGCAAATTTTGTCTGCAAAAATTAGTCAGTAGTGTACACATGTGTGTGATACAAGCGAACTTCTGCAGCTGGGAGACAGGGACAGTGATTTGGGTTTCTCACAGTGCAATGTACATGGAGTCCTTTTGCTACTTTGGAGAGACCATGGATCCATGATGGCATGATGGACAGCAACTATCTTTTGTTTCCCTTGTCAGTGGTGCTTTGTAAATATAAATGAACAGGATTTTACATTTTTACTAAACATAGTGGATGCAGTAATCACTGGAGATATAATCTACAAATTACAACGAGATGTTTGGATTTATGGTGTTTACTCATGTGTTGACTATTGTTTCATGCCTTGCTCATATTGGCATTTAAAAAGCTGTTTTTCTACAATAAATAATTTTTCTATAATAACTAACTTTTAAAACTGAGTGTCTTTTCAAGATAGAGTTTATAACTTGATTATAATATACATTACAATGATTTTATTTATATCGACTAAAATCACATATAAGTGTCTTTTTCTCTGCAAACTTCGCTAAGCTGTTATTATTTATAAAGTAAAGCAAAAAGCAAAAGTCAAAACGCTATATGAATAGACCCTCGGTCTCGAAGATGGCTGCTTGCTATGTGACTGCAAATGTTACGAGTTTAGTTGTTTTTCAGAGATGGTGGGACAGTGAGCCATGTTTCTGAAAACCTCCACAGCTTGGTGTTCCCGTGCTGAATATTACCCGCAGCCTCTGCGTGTGCAGCAGGCTTGTTCTCAGCTCTAACGCGCAGTCCATTTTATTTCTACTATTCTTCAGCGCAGTACTATACAACGACATTATCTTCAGGACCTGTCATATCAATTTTTTTTTTTTTGCATACTTTTGTTTTCCACTTCATCATCCACTTGTCATACGACCTTTATTTTTCCGAGTGAAGTTTCAGTCAGTCATCCCATGTTTTCATGTTCTGTAATACGTATATACTAGCACAGCATTCATGAATTATCTTTCTCCAAAACTTTTGTTGATCAACGAAGTGAGAGAACATTGCAGTGATGAACTCGTCGATCCCATTAAACATGGGCCGAAGACCACAAAGCTATAGCAGCCCACAAAAAGGAATCCATGCGTGATGAGGCCTGGCGTGACGAGCACTCGTGGCCCATTTACACTTCTCCGCCTAGTATAAATACTGGCCTGTATATTCAAATCAAACACCTCTGGGAAGAAATCGACAGGAGGAATAAAATCTTCAAAAGCTTATTCATCGAACAAATACTTCAGTATAGTCGTTTTCTTCTAAGAGTACTATTATGCTAACAGGCAAAAGATATTCCTGTGTGAATATGTGATAATAGGAACCACATCCCACAGCTCCAAAATACATATGTCAAATAAACAATCAAGTTATTATATTATTCACAGAGACAGTTTATTCACGATCAAATCTCACACACAAACAAAAGAACCATCAAGTGTACTAGTGCAGCAGTATGACACATGCCAAAAGTAAGTGTATAACAACTCTTATCCTGTCCGTGTATAAAATCCCTCTAGTGCTACAGTGCTATGTTCCATTCTCCATTTATATGGCCTGACCCATGGCCAGTGAGGCCAATATCAGCAGTAGAAGTAGAACTTGTTGTGAAATTGATCCTGCAAAGTTATAACATAGGCAATAACAGTAGATCAATTGTCTGAAACCTTGCATATATATACAAACAGACCACATAACTAGTGATATCTGAAAGAAACTTATACCTGGTGCCGGTGCATTGCCGTTGTTAGAAAGGCTAGCGGAGCCAGGTGGTGCAGGAGACCTGGAAGAGTTTGAGAATGGAAGGATCCCTATGCTTGCGCAGTCCGCACCGATTGAACCTGGAATGATGCGAAGAGTTAGGGAATGCAACACACGATCTTTCAATGCAGAAGGAAAATTGCTTGTGAATTTTGATCTTACAGTTCTGAAAACAAGGCATTGTTGTGATGTTCAGAAGGTTGCCGAAACCCTCCTTGCACTCGCAGTGGTAGCTGAGACCTGTGCCGTTCTTGCATGTGCCTCCGGCCCCGCAATATGCTAATTCACAAGCTGCAGATACAAAATTGAACAAACACAGATTACACGAAAAAGATATGGTAACAAAAAAATTAAGAACTGTAAGTTGCAGTAATTACGGTCTGGCGAGAGGGAGAAATTTTTGGGTGGTGGTATAGGCGCCAGTGCAGGTGCTGAAGTATTGTTAGAACATGTGTGATCAAGGGAACCTGCAAGGATATATTATTACTTGATTATGTGAGCTGATATGAGCACACATTAGTAACTTGGTGCTTAAAGGATATTGATTGATATTGTGGATAGCTGATTGATAATCACTAGCGCTTCTTCTGGTGCAGGAAACGCACAGGACTATTAAGATGACACTACTGGTTCAAAAAATAAACTCTGAAGATGACACAAAGACGGAAGCATTCTAAATAAACCTATCCTTTTCCTTTCTGATGGAGACGCATGTTGAATTTATGAAACCTGCCTTTCTTTGGTAAAAGAGACAGCAAACAGAGTTACGAAATTGAAATGCCATAGGCACCAAGTCAGTCCAATGAAGTTAATGTACATTTTGACTATCAGCACATTTTTGCCTAAAAAAAGGACTTCCAGTACACAGCTCTCGAATTCCACGTCATGTATTTAAGATGCATAAAACACGAAAATCACCCGTATACAGGTATACTTCAGATTGTTAAGCTATTTGATGTTCTGAAATTTGATCTTATAACTAAAATTTGATACTCGTTCTGAACATTACTATTTGTCCAAGCTACAGCCTTTCTGAAGGTAGAAGCAGTACATGAGCAAACCTTTACTTGCTCCTAACCAATGATCACTGCACACCACACTCTAAAATATTTGCCACACAGTTACATTCAGGAAACCAAATGATCTTACACTAACAAGCAAGTCCAAACTGCATATGTACATCTAAAGCAAAGTTGCTAACCAATTAGCTATCATAAAAGTAGGTGGAATGCAGTTAAGCACCGACACTAGTACAGCAAACAATCAACTTACAGACAGATCGTCTGGGCTGGACATTGATGAACCGAACTACACAAGTCGAGCGTGTGAAGAGCAAAGTACAGAGCCTGCGAATTTAACACTTACAGTTGGGGACGACGCACGGCAGGAACGTGAACTCGTCGCCGACGTGCATCTGCGTCCACCCCGGATCGCACCCGCACCTGTACCCCGGAAAGCCTGACGTCACCGTGCATTCCCCCTTCCCGCACGCCACGGTGTTGCATATCGAGTCTGCTCGCATCAAATCAAATCATCAAGAAACATCACTTCCATTACGAACAATCAACTTTACTATATTTTTCAGCAACACATGAACAGCTGAACGCATTATGCAAGGGTCCAATAAAGCATCAAGAAACCTCTGTTCTGCAAGGACTGGGAGAAGAAGTGGGTGAGGAGGCTTACTGATTACAGGGGAGAGGAGGGGGCTGAGAGGGGACAAGAAATCATCGGCAACGGCCACTTTGGTGGTGGTGGTGACGGCGAAGAGCAACACCAGCGCGGCGCCGCCTGCGAGTCGTCTCCTTGCTGCCAACATCTTGGTTTCTTGGTCTCTCCCTGGACTCTCTCCTGCCACTAATACTACCCTGTCGCTCCCTCTTCTACTCTGCCGTGTGTAGCGAGCGGTTGCTACGATGGTGTTCAAGGAGGACAGGCGAGATGCAGTTAGTTGGTAGGCGATGAGGAGTCTTTATGGGGCTTTCCAGGATTGACTAGGCAGCAAGAAGCGAAGAAATGGCAAAGTCAAAGTGGGTTCCGTCCGATATGGCGCCCGTGAACAGATGATCTGTACTTTGTTCTTTGTTCTGAACAAATTGCATGTTTATACTCAGTACTCAGTGTAATAGTTTTTAAACCGGGAAAAATTGGCTCGGTAACACTGAAAAGAAGTTTAAAAATAGAAAAGAGTATACTCCTTCCATTTTATAATACTCGGCATTTTATTTTTTTCGATCTCCAAAACCAAACTTTAACCGATCATTTTATACTAATATACTTATATAATGTTATAGAAGTATAATATTATGGAAAAATTTCTTACGACAAATATAACAATATCATTTTAATACAATAAACCTAAATATTTAGAAAATTATAATTGTCCAAATATTATGACGTTTGACTGGTCTAGGTCAAAAATGTCGATTATTCTGAAAAGAAGGTAGTATAATGTAAGGTGATACAAAATTTCAACTTACAAACTTTTTACGGTCTTGCAGAGTAATTTGCATACGTCTATGCTTTTTTTTTTCTTGTACTTTTGATTGTATTGGCATGCTTCTGAGATTGCTTAATTTGTAATTAGGGCTTCTCAAGATTTTTTGGTTTGTAAATGTGCATATGCTGCGAAAGGGTCTCTAGCCCAATGGTTAGAGGCCTGAGTAGCACCCCCAGGTCCTGGGTTCGACTCCCAGTGGGAGCGAATTTCAGGCTTGGGGGAAAAATCCTACTTTGCTACCACACCAAAGCACAGGTCTAAGGCCCCGCCAAGGCGTTGATCCAAAGGATCCGCCGGTAGTCTCACAAGGTCGGGCGATGGTGCCGCTGTGTAAGGGTGGAGCAGGGGTTCGGGGGTTTTCTCGGTCTGCGTGAGAAGACTTTCTTCTTAAGCAATGCCCGGGGGGATTCTTCCCCCCCGCAGGTCGAGTTTAAATGTGCATATGCTCGTATTAAATATGGATTGATTTTTGAAGCAGAGGGTCGGTTGGTAGGACGAGGGATTGGGACTAGCAATTAATACATAAACCACCTTCATCTTGCATATTTAATACATCTTTGACAGGTGTGAGGACTTAATTGAATTTTGCTTAACTACTTTTTTCATTTACAAAGTTCAAATATTTATATTGGCCACATAGAAAGTACAAGTATATTCATGGCGAGGAAAGAATTCTTTTGTGCTTATTCAAACATTTTATGTGGAGAGTACCTTACAGATACCACTATGCTGCTCTTTCTGATTTCAAATATGAGTCTTTTTGGATACTGATAGTCTTTAAGATAACACTTTGAGCATCATTTTCTATAAAAATATGTTATTTCAAATAAAAGTAATTATACATTATGAAAGTATGTTTTATGATGTATATATTAATATTAATTTCATGTTATTAATCTTGGTAATTCTTTATATATTGATGGTCAAACTTAAAACGTTTGATCGGTATGGATTCTAAATCGACTTATATTTAGAATCAGAAGTAGCACTAGTATGCTTTTTTTACTGGTTCAGAGCGAAGGTTGACTTCCTTCTGTTCCAATCCTGCTTTTCACTTTCTTCTTTTTACTCAAGTTGTTCAGCAAAAGGCTTCTTCCTTTTGCTTCCTCAGTAAACCAAATCACAAGCTAAACAGCTGAACAAGTGCATTGTATCCCTGCTTGACATGTTGTGGTTGTAAAGAAACTACCTGAACATTTATCGATTAGAGGCATCACGATGCTTATCTTCATCACATCGTGTCAATGTTCAGCGCGTTCCAGGACCATGATTTCCACACGAAAGCAACGCAGATCCATTTGATTGACTCGCCACTTGGATGCCTGAAAATGGAAATTGACAAAAAGAACTAACTGTACCATCTTCTAGGGGAGAACACGCTCCGGCCATGAGGACGACGGCTGATAGAAAATTAGAAATTGTCAAATAATGCAAGCCTAGGATCAACCGTATTCTTCCACACATCCCTACATGGATTTTCAATCAACTGGGGAGAGGCTCAGGTGCAGGGCCTGCACATAGCTATGTGCAGGACGTCTAGATTCGTGACACGTGGCAGTAGGGTGTCTAGATTCGCGACATGTGGCAAAAATAAAAAAGTATTTCTAAGTACTTAAAAAATATTTTTTTATTAAAAAGTGTTTTTTAAGTACATAAAAAATACTTTTTAATAAATTTTTTTAAGTACTTAAAAAACTTTTTAAGTATCCAAAAATACTTTTAAAAATTTTTAAGTACTTTTTTGATTTTTTTTTTGGATTTTTAAGTTTTTTTTGACCACGTGTCGCGAATCTAGACGCCTTGCTATCACGTGCCACGAATTTAGACGCCCTGTACATAGTTATGTACAGAGGCCTCTGCACCTGAGCCGCTCCCAGTCAACTGAACATAGATTCAGAAGACAAGATGATCTGCAACAATGCCGTCAAGAGCAAACATTTCTATGGATGGACTCGACGCCTCGGGCTCGGTAGCACGTCATGATCGGATACAGCTACAAGTCCTTTTTTTAAAAAAATGATCGGACAGGGCGTTTTTTCGGGCTAAGCCGGATGGCTTTTTGACTGTGGCTGATGATTTTTATCAGCACTTTTCGATATAACAGTGGACGATGGAGATACCGACGTGAAAAACGCACATAATTCTAGTATCGGAAAGTTATTTGAAGAATTCGATTCCAAGAGACCGTCTTATCTCGATGTTTGTCTTTTAATTTCTGAAAAAAGCTAAAACAAAAAAAAAAGGCCGTCAGTCCGTCACCCTGCCGCTAGATAGGGGTTCAGTTGGGACTTCACCGAGTCAGGTGCCATCGCCGAAGCCAAATGCCGGCGTGGAAGGGGAAGGTAGGCTTTGCTTTGCGCTGGGCGAAGAGGGACGGGAAGGTGGCGAAAGACAAGCAGGAGGGCGCCTAGAGCGGCGGCGACGGCGGTGTGGAGGAGCTGGGTGAACTCATCGATGGGCTTTACATGTCGCTGAGTCGTGGGCCCAGGTTGGCAATGTGTAAGTTTGAGGGAAAGAGCACGCATGCACCGGTTCGGCGGGAGGTAAGTGTTTGCCTGTGGTTGGACTACCAAAGTCTACGGGATGCAGGGTGGACGTCCATGGTTGTTACGTCCCGAACTTGGAGGCACAATGCAGCTCGGTCAAATTTTTTCTGGGCCTGGACCGCCCTTGTGTTTGGTTTCGACATGATGTCCGGCCCAAACACCTCTGTTCCGGAGCGGCGCACGCATTCCTTCCCACAGAAGGTGCATATGTTTTTAGCTAGTTCATCTGAAAGAAGAATTTAACGCAGTATCGGGCCATTTCACCATGCATATGGCATGTTAGGGTAACGTGGGCCTAGTTTTGACAAAGGCCCAGGCTTGTGGCCATCTGAATCTAGCCCAACCTTATTAGTGCAGTTTTCCCATGTACGTGTGCATGCACCCATATGCCCTATCTTCACCGTCCAATGCACTCCGAGATTCATTCTCCCTTTTCTCTCTCTTCTTTTGGAGTGGGGTTGGGGAAGTATGGGCGGATCTGTTATAGGGCATGGGTGTTCAGCCGAACACCCAAAATTTTTTAAATAAAATATCAGGTATATTAGATGTATATACTATTAGTTGTGTTAAAATTATGTTTTATACCTGCAAATAAATTCAACCCGTACTCTTCGTATCTCACGCACAGCCCATGTAATACATTAAACCCATTTTTCTTTCCATCTCAGCCCTCCTCACGCCCAAAGAGATAAATATATAAACAAAATCATAACATTTGTTCTATTTCTCATCTTGTGGCTGTCTGTGTGGGAGGCGGCTCTTTGTGGGGTGTCGCCTCAATGCATCTTCACGCCGCTTTCCTTGTGGGGTGTCGCTTTCCTGGTGGCACACCGCTGTAAGTTCAAGCTCCACTAAGTTGGTTTTGGTGATTGACGAGGATAGAATAATTCTCAAATTATTATGTCATTACATTTCTTGAATATACCCCTTATCGATAATAGGTAAATATGGCAGGATGGTCGTAAGCACTTCTACGACCATATAATCGTAAGACCTTCTACGACCATGTAGTCGTAAGTCCTACTGTGACTACCCACATAGTCAGAAATCTTACTGCGACTATCTCATGGTCGTAAATCTTTCTACGACCATATAGTCGTAAGTCTTACTGCGACTACCCTGTGGTTATGGGAATTCCTACGACAAGTCTATCTCCAATTGCCTTATCTACGACAATGAACTACATTGTCGATTCGTCTGACAAGGCGGTTAGAACATACATTAGTCCACTAACTGCACACGATCTCTCTATAACAACAACCGCTACATGGTGAATGGTCTTTTGTGTCTCTCTGACAGTAACTTCCGTCATGCGGTTATCATTTGAAGCGTCAAGGTGTCTTCTGGCGTGGGACAACTACCGTTGCTTCATTGGCTATTTAAAGGTTAATGTCAAAGGGAGAGAGAGGAGATTAGGTGAATCATTCACGCAAGATAGCACTAGCCATTCATGTAATTCTCTGTTGTAAACCACTTTCTAGCAACTAGCAATCATACTGGATGTAGGGTTATTATTCTCTTAGGAGAAGGCCTGAACCAGGATAAAGTTTCCCGTGCCTTTACTTTGCAGCCGCATACACCGAGTCTTCTAAGAGTTCTCCCGAATCCAAACAAATCATATGTAAGATCGATATTAAAATATCGACGGTGATAATGACAAATACAATTGTGAGAGTAATATGTTTATTGATTATGGTATTGCCTAGTCTCATTTGGATAAAAAGGTAAAAAACATAAGAGATATGCATTCAATATCATATCCTTATCTTATTGCATTCCTCGGATCCAAAATATAAAATGAACTTCACCAAATAATTCAAACATAAATATGTGCATATGCTTCCACAATATATTCTTATATACATATATTTATAGAGAGGCCACTCTATTTTTGTGGTTTCATTAGTATTGATCCATATTATATTTTCATATATTAAGAATCTTTACTTTGAAACATATCCCTTAAGTATATATAGCTTGTGTAGTTTATATATACTCATAATTGGGTTATCATCTAGTTCCTCTATTATGTGTTGATGATTGAATGATTAATGACAACCGGATAAGTAAGTTTTGCTTTAAAAGCTTATATTAGAGTATACAATTGTTGTCTACATATTGTATACTTGTAATTTGATTTTTTTATCTTATTATTTATTGAGATTGTCATGAATTACAAAAAAGGAAGATGGTAGAATCTAATCTCTTCATTATAAGTTATTGGTGAAGTTTGGTAATTGATGACAATTATTTTGTGGACTAACATTTTTCATGAATTGGATGAATATGTTAAGTTTCACAAATAAGGAATATTTAGGATGACTTCATGTATTGAAGATCATCAAGTTAAGTGGTCGATGTATCACGAGTTGATACATATCCAAGAGAAGATGATCATGTGTTGATTATCAAATCAAGTGAAAACTCATCATGTATTGATGGAGTTGAAATAATGGATGCATCATGAGTTGATGCATGTCAAAACTATGACTCAAGTCAAATGTATGACTAGTTAGAGCTAAGGACGTGCTCCTAATCTTTTACTGGTCTTGGTGTTTGATTGGAAGACCGGATTGCTAGTATAGGTTGCCGTACTATTAAGAGGGATCATATCTAGTAGCTTGAGTCTCATCATGTGTTGATAGTTCAATCTCACTTGCTCTATCTCTCCTTGGTATAAGGCTTGTATTTGCAAATATGTTTTGTAAATAGTTGAAGTTCATATGTTGAATCCTTATAATATGGGACTATATATTATGAATGTGTTTAACAAGCGTTTGAAGTCTATATTTTTATTCTTTGTAATATGAGATTTATATTTGCAAATATGTTTTGCAAATGGTTGAAACTCATATATATTATCCTTGTGTCATGATTCTAAAAGTGTGCATATGTGTTTTACAACTTGTTGGGAATCATGGATAATCCTTATGTGCATAATACTGTAGTGAGCAGTCCGATCAGCTTTGTGTGAGCGGTCCCATCAGGGAGCGGTATTACTAGCTCTGTGTGAGTGGTACTTCCGATTTGTGGAACGTCCGGCTTGTGTAGCGGTACGTTTTTTCTAGAGAGACACCTATGTGGAGTTTCTCATCCCCGAGGAAATCGGTAGTTCTGCACGAGTTCTATGGTACTTCCGATAATCGGTAGTGTTGCATGTGTGCATGGTGTGGTCATAACGACTAGACTTATAGTCGTTGGCGTCACGATCGTAGCTCCTGCGTGTCCATGGTTGAAGCTCCAATACAGTGGTCGAAGACAAGCCGAGAATGAAGCCAGCGGTCATGGTCGTGTGTCAGTCATTGTAGCGGTTGGTAGCAGGCGTCAGCATGGGTGGACGTGGGTAACGCAGATTGTCCTCGGGCGGCTAACTACCTGGTGTGGGCAAACGGCTAGACACTGTAGCAGTCGTCATGGGCTGGTCACTGAAGCACTCTCAGGTAGCTAAGCGAAGTGGCATGGGCAGGCGGCGATCACTATAGCAGCCATGGGCGGCTGAGATAAGCGGCAGCGACAGGAGTCGTAGTGAGTGAGTGGTCTGTTGTGTCTATATACACTTTGTAAGTTGTTGAGAGAATTGAGCCAATATATATGTTTTATTCATCATATACCCTCCTCTTAGATAGAAATTCAGGATTTACCCTCCTGGCCCACACGTCAGTGACTTATGATGACCCCACATGTCATTGAGGTGGGAGGGTAAATCCTGAATTTCCCAACTAAGGGGAGGGTATATGATCCAATTCCCTCAATATATAACAGTGAAAAACACAGAGGAAAAGGTGCGTCAATTTACATCGCATAATCGTGCCTCAGTTTATGTATTCAATCTAGTTATCAGCTCCACCTTGTCGTTCTTATATCCGGCAAGCAGTCCACACGACCGTGTGTATTAGAATCCATAACTAAAGCGTGCGTTTTGAGAGAACTAGGGCCAACCTCAGGTGAGCAGCTATAAACAAGTTATGACTATTGACGCGAACATGTTCCGAGCAGTCGTAATAGTCGTAATCCCTTCCCCACAGCTAACAGAACGGAATTAATGGCAATGGTTAGATTTGGCTTGAATCAGGAGATGGACAGGTCGTGCGAGGAGAACGCCAAGATCGTCGAGATGGATAGCGGCGAGCCTGCGCGGCGCGGCGCGGCGCGGCAGAGGTCGACAGGGAGTTCTTCGTCGAGTACCACGGCCGGTGCTCACCGGCGCCGTCGGCCATGACGGAGCTGAGCCCGAGGGCGTACAGCGGGCACTTCGAGGACCTGTCGTTCGCGACGGCGCACAGCAGCCCCCAGCACGTGTCGGCGGCCTCCGAGCCGGCGTCCGAGCTGTTCCCGAGCTACATGGCGAACACCGAGTCGTCCCGTGCCAAGGCCCGGTCGCAGAGCGCTCCGAGGCAGCGCACCGACGCGCTCGAGCGGGAGCCGAGCAGGAGGAAGGGGACCGAGCCGAGGAACGTGCCGAGGAGCGCCAAGATGCAGCGGTCGTCGTCGCAAGCCGGCGACGCGCCTCGCGGGGGGCAGTTCCTGTGGTCGTCGGTGAAGCTCGACGCGTCGAGCGCGTCGCTAAACGACAGCGAGTGCATGTCTACCGCCTCCGTGTTCACCGCGGCCACCGTCTACAGCCGGACGCGGTCGCTCGTCGGATTCCAGGTGAGCGATGAGGCGATCACAAGACGTTTTTACCACACAGAAGATATTCGTGTCGTTTATGTGTTGAGGGCAATGTGCCTAGTCCAGAGTTGTGCATACGGACGTGCGTTTGGATTTTTGAATTACATTTTGTAGGGAGTTTGTGATGATTGCAAGGTGGTATTGTACTGGGTAATTCAGTACTAGCTGCAGAATGCAATAAGCTCAGATTGTAAGGTCGTGTGGAAGATTGCTTAATTTTGAGGAAGCAGGATCAGAATTTGCTCAAAACTGTATGATGGAACTTCAGAATCAAAATGATGTAGGACATTGTCGTGATCGGGCCCAGCCGCTAGCCGCTACAGCGATGAGCAGGGTCGTGTGCTCAACAAATGTTTGGTCGGTACAGCTGCCAGCATTTGTGGTCGATCCGTTCCTCGCCGCCAACGCATCGACAGAGCACATTTTGCTCAAGCAATATCTTCATATTCTTTGAATTTTAACTATACTGCTCTTTGTTTTTTTTTTTCTCTCGAGGCTTATTTGGAATGCAGCTATCTCTCTTCCAACTTCCCTAGAGCCTTGGGTAGCACAGCCGAGACGGAGAGAAGGATAGAGCGACAGAAGTATGGAAATAGGATAAAACAACGACGAAACAAGCGGCTTGTGGTGATGTATGTAGCTCAGACATATTCATGAACCAACAATTTGAACCTTATTCCTACACGACCTGATCAAATCGATCAAACACTTGCCGTCTATCTTAGTTACGATCCGCATCTCGCAAGGAAAAAGTTAATTTTTTTTGAGAGAGAAAAGGAAAAAGGTTAATTAAACGACTACTTGTTGGAGTTTCCATATGCGGACGCACGGGATGGGCCACAAGGCTGATAAGCCTTTTTGCTCGTGGAAAGCCCAACCTGGCACGCACGGCGCAAGGGCCCATGTAAGGGCCCTCCAAGCGGCCGGGGCAACACCCGAACGGCGGCACGGGCGGCCTGGGAGGCTGAGACTGGGTCTCTTCTCGCTTTCATATACCCTCTTGACTGATTGAATACGCTGCAACCAAATACTAGCAAGCTTACGTTAACCATTTGTGTAGTTCTTTTCGTGCTTGATTTGGACAGATCATACAGTTCATCGTGTGTTCTTTTTCATAACGTCCAAACTAGGCCTTAATCGGTACTGGTACGCCGTACTGCACGGGGAATGAATCGGCAGTACAGTTCCCATAAGCTACCACAGCCACTACTTAATCCATGCAGCATATCTTCTCTTCAAGTCAACCCCATCGCCTTACCTCCATTTTCTTCCACCACGGACCGCAGTGCACTGAAAACGTTGCCCAATTTAGCTAGCACTCCTCGAACTCTCGATGCTTCAGTTTCAGAGAAAACAGACAGAGAAAAGGAAACCGTTTCGATCACGAACACACGAACCATACCGCCTTTTCGCCAATAATTCATGCCCTAGTGGGATCAATGATCAGTCACAGACGGGCCCGCCATAGCAAAGAGGAGAGATTCCCAGAGCCCCGGTTGGCCAGTTCCTGGTTTCTGAGACACGCGAGAGGACACAGTTTGGCCATTTTTCTGACGGCACGAGACTACGAGGACATGGTATTAGTTGCGACTTATAGTTTTTAGGCTGTTTGTGATAGAAAGTACAAAGTAATAGAAATTCGTATGTGATTTTGGTCAATATAAATGAAGTCGCTATAATGTGTACTACAATCAACTTATAGATCTCGTCTTGAAAAGACACTTCGTTTAAAAGCAAGTTACTATAAAAAAGCCGAAAAACGGCTTTTAAAAGCTGAAAAGAACAGACTTGTGGCTAGTCTGGTTACACTGTCGCATTTCGAACTAGCAACTTGGTACGCAACTACGCATGTATACCTGCGTCCTTGGAGTTTTGCGGTACACGAATGTGTCATCTTCGTCTCCGTCGTCTGTGGCCTGGGCTGGCTCAAACGTGTTTTTCGCGCCTTTTGCGGTGCGGTTCAGAGCCTGGCATTGGTGTGGTGGAGAACGCAGCGACGGTGTGGCGCGAGCTGTGGATGCCAAACCCATTTTTGCACGCCGCGAGTGCGTGGAGTGAACGTCAGTAGCAGCCTTTAGCGACAGGAACTGCAGCGCAGCCTCTAGCACGCAGGAGAATCTGTAACCGCCTCTAGAATGCAAAGAAACGATGCCAGAGTGTGATTAGGCTGGTAAGAGCAAGGCTAATAATATAACCTTCAGCTGGCTGTATGGACACTTACAACTCACTTATCAGCCCATTCATATAGTAGTTTACAGCCGGCTGAAGGATGTATGACCCATCCCTTTCTCTCACAAAGTTTCTTGATTCTTGTGTTTCAGCTGGCTGTAAACTTACAGCCCACCTCTCTTCTCTCTCCTCCTCTCTCTCATCCACCTCAGCATACAGCCTACTAACAGCCTCTTATTATACTTGCTCTAAGGCCAATGGCTATTATTTCCATGCGTAGGACTTATGCCGGCAATCGGAATGGATGGAAGATTCACAAAATTTCTTTCTTTAAAGGTATTTAAAATCTCTTGGCACTAGTGACTATAATAGTCACCAAGCTTAGATCACATCAACTAGGCTAAGCAATAAACGGCTTAAAACTTAAAAGCAATAAAATCAGTCACTAACAGCACAAAACCGGTTAGACCGCTGTGGATTGGCCGGTTTGACCGCAAGTGCAATGACAGTCTGATCACTGAGGCCGATCTGACAGCAGGTCCAAAGCTGATTTGACCGATCTTTTATTCTCAAACTAGAAAGTCTCTCAGGACAAAACTTAAATTTCAAGAACTTATTCAATTCTCATCCAAACACTTTCAAATTTTGTATGAGATTTGTTTAAGGCATTAGGAACTTGAATCAATAAAGAAATACAAGGTTCGTGAGCTTGGGTTCACTAAATTTGAGAGAATTAAATCTAGGGCATAAAAACACTAAAAACCCTAAAACTCGAATTATTCTTGCTCATGGGGATATAAGATATAAGGTCTTCCAGATCTATTATCATATGTCTTACCTCAAGAACAAGCAAAACTAAGCAAGAACACAACCAAAACATAATTAAGGCAAAGTTCTGATTTATTTCCAGTAGAGGATGAAATTTACATACTCATGGATGATTACAAGTTGCAGCCAAAAAACCACTATTCCCTCTTGCCATTTTTCTCTTTCACAACCATGAAAGGAGACAAGGTAGGAGAACAAAACCAAAACCTTAGAATCTTTAGATCTACCATCTCCCCTCACAATAACCAGCAACAACCCTAATAGGTCCAACCCATTAAGTCTACCCGAAAACCCCGTCAACCCCACTAACTCGGGATTCAAACACTCATGCACGCTTTTCAAAGAGTTTATAAGACTCAACCCGCTAAATATTTAGCTATTGATCTACTTGTCAATTTTAGCTCTGCTTGCCTAAACCACTTCTCCTTTGCACCTCATCGCGCCACGGTTTTGATCAAAGTACCAACCCGGTATTTGGCCAACTAACAAAATACCCTCAACAAATCTTTCGGGCACCTTCCATTGACTCTGTCTGCGCTATCACCTCAAAACATCTTCACATGCTTTGACACATAGCCTGTAATAACCAATGACAAGCCATCATAACTTCACGCATTTAGTCTCCCCCGAACCGTCACTACATGCATCGGCCTCGTCACTTCGTGCACCACATGTACCAACTCACATCTTCACGATCTTTGCCTTCTTAGTGCTTCCCGCTTGAGCTACATAGCCTTATCTAGACTTACAAAACCACTTGGACCTTAGTTCCCTATCTAGTCTTGGTCCATTGTTTAAGACTGCTAATATTCTTCAAGCCACTTACACATCTAAAGACTAAGCAACCATGTCGAGCACAAGTTCTATGTATTTGACTCACGTTAGTCAAAACTATACATCATGCAAAACAATACAGCCTACTAATAACACCTATGCTGTGCACACACTCATCTAACTGAAAAACTATTTTCCCTGTTCTCTGGCCACGCTCGTCGGTTTGACCGTACTTCCCGCCCTAGTCAGATCACCGGCCACTGGCTGATCTGACCATTTAATAACACCAAAAAAATACCCTCTCTAGAATTTCAGTTAAATTCTATCTAGTTTCAGCCTAGTTTCCAATTTTAGTGGCACCTAACACAAACTCGTCTCTAAATAAGTCTGCATAAGTGTTTGGGGTTTATTTCCCCAGAGCTCTTATGAAAATGGTCTTAGTTGTATATAACTCTTCCTGAGTTCATATCAAGCGCAATGGCAAATAGTCCCATGAGAAAGAATTGCTAAGATGCAATTATAAGTACAATTGATATCAACTAAAGCAATAAGAAGGCAAGAGCTACTAAATATTTCACAATGGAACTAAAAACTTTACCCAGGCTAGATTTAGATTTAAAACCCAACTAAGCAATTTGCTATAGCAGGAATCAGAAATGATCACTAAAGCTATACTCTTCAAAAGATCCAGCCTAGACAACTTTAGTTCAAGTAGCATAATTTTAAATGAACTAATTATGGCACAAACTAAGCTATACATATAAACACATGATAAAGAAAGCTCAGTAATATAGGCATGACTGGATACAAAGAATAAGTATGGATAATAGACAAAGTTCTATATTATATTACAATGCAAGAATAGAAAGTAAATATGCAATATATTACACATGCATGCAAATGAAGCGAAATCCCCATCAAATCAGTTTCATAGGATGGATAACACTAACTCTCCCTGGAAGAAGACAAAACAAGAAGAATACAAATGTTTTATGAAAATATCAGCAACCTGGAGTTTAGACTCAATAAAGTGTAGGACAACGTCCTCTTCTCCACATAGTCTCTAAGAAAGTAATACATGATGTATGTATGTTTGGTCCTACAATGCTACACTAGGTTCTTAGCTATATTAATGGTATTAGTATTATCACAGAAGAGTGAGACACTAACTAAATCTAACCCAAAATCTCTTAGAGTAGATAAGATCCAAAGAATCTGAGAGCAACTACTGGCAACAACTACATATTCAGCCTCAGCTGTGAATTGTGCAACAAAAAACTATTTCCTTGAAGACTAACATATGAGAGAAGTGCCTAGGAAATGGCAGGTGCCCGAGATATTCTTTCTATCTATTCTATAACTCACAAAATCTGTATATGGGAAAGCATAAAAGGAGAGATAGGAAGAAGAAGAATACCAATTCCTGAACTCAAGAGTGGACTGGAGGTACCTAAAGATGCGTTTCACTGCTTGGCGAAGAGATACAAGAGGGAAAGCCTAAAATCGAGTGCACAAACATACTGAGAAGTGTATGTCCGGCATTGACGTTGTGAGGTAGATGAAGGAGCTGAACATACTATGGTACTCTTTTTGATCAATAGGCTCATCGTTCTCATCTAAATCCAAACTCAACGTAGAAGCCATCTGGGTGGAGATTAGCTTGTTAATTCCCATGTCAAAGCATTGAAGCAGGTCCTTTGTGTAGTTGACTTGATGCACACATGTACCTTGCTTCGTTTGCTTGACTTGGAATCCAAGGAAGCAGGTCAATTCCTCCATCATGTTCATCTTGAACTTCCTACTCATGATGTCTGAAAACTTAAAAACTAAAGCATGAGATGAGTCACCGAGAATGATATCATCCACATATATTTGAACCAGAAAGAGATCCCTACCACGCTTGAGGATGAAAATAGTCTTATCTATCTTGTCCATGTGAAAATCATTTTTCAATAGAAATAACTTAAACCTATCATACTAAGTTCTAGAGGATTGCTTAAGACTATACAAGGCTTTGGACAATCTGTAGGCATGATTTGGAGGTTGCTTGACATAAACTACTTATTCTATGAAATCATTAAGAAAGTCATTCTTAACATCCACTTTGGTATAATATAAAACTCTTAGAGGCTGCAAATGCTAAGAGAATCCTGATAGCTTTTAATCTAGCTACAGGTGCAAAAGTCTCCTCTAAGTCTAGCCCTCTACCTGATGAAGCCCTGAGCTGCAAGTCTGGGCCTTATTCCTAACAATTACCTTATCCTCATTCTATTTGCGCTTAAAAATCCACTTGGTTCATATAACATTGTGACCATGGGAACGCTCAACTAAGTTCTATATATAGTCTTTCTAAAAGTTCTCTAACTCCTTATACATATCATTAATTCAAGACTCATCAGTATGTGCATAGATGACATCACAGGGCTCAAAGGAAATAATAAAAACAAAATGAGCATGTGAGTTAGGAGAGATGAACCTAGATCAAATAGCTTGCTCATGAAAACCTGTAAGTTCAAGCTTCATTAAGTTGATTTTGATGATAATGACAAATACAATTGTGAGACTAATATGTTTATTGATTATGATATTGTTTAGCCTTATTTGGATGGAAATGTGAAAAATATAAGACGTATATATTCAATATCACATTCTTATCTTACTGTATTCGTCAGATCCGAAATATAAAATGAACTTCACATTCTTGTATGCACATATTTAGGGGAATTCACTTTATGTTTTATGGTTTCATTAGTATTGATCTATGTTTCATTCTATATATTAAGAATCTTTATTTTGAATTTGGTAATAGCAGCAACATCAATTTGAGAAGAGAGGATGAGCGTTCTTGTGATGCAACAATCAGTTGTACGTATACTTTATTTCGAAGAGAGTTCCACACTGCAATGCTTAGTTCTTGAAAACGACCTGTCAACTGTTCGCTATACACGCGTCTTTCGCATGATCTCTCTCTCTCTCTCTCTCTCTCTCTCTCTCTCTCTCTCTCCTTTTTTGAAAAAGGTTGGCTTTCGCATTATGTTTCAGCTTGCTGCAGATGTTCCAATTTTCAGCATGCAGACGTGGAGGAAGAATGATGCCAATCGTGATGCACTGTGATCTGATTCTATTGGTAGAGAAAAGAAGCGACAGCAGAAGCATATCTCTGCATGAGGCAGGTTTTTCAGATGCACAGGAAGCTGCTGCTCTGTGTCGACGCAAGCTACAGGAGTCGCCACTAAACATTTCACCCTTTCTCGTTCAATTATGCAGCCGAGAAACACAACTGAATCCATACAGGCATGCTAATGTGTGTCCAGATTCTGTTCCACCACTGCCTAATAAACTGGTGAACCTTTCGCCTTCAGTGGAGCATGTCATCTGCACTAGAAACCGTTTCAATGGCCTGACCCCAGACAACTGCAATAATGCAACCCAAAGGGGAGATGCATTCCTCAGGAGCTGCAGCACTGTGTGATAAGAGAATCGAAAGGTACATCAGAGTTGAGTTTCAGAGATGATATATGCTGATGTGATGTTCAGCATATCTGAACTAAAAATCTTAATATTTGAAAAGAAGTCAACTCGGTTATGCAAAAGATTATCCTCTGTTTTCCAGAAAAAAATTCCTCAGAGAAACATTAGAAACCTACCAAGAACACTGCAGAACTCACTTCAGCATGATGGTGTAGACAAAAAAAAAAGTCAATACAACAATGCACAAGGAGTGTTCGTTATGCATAATTCGACACACCTTACAAAGGAAAAAACTTACCCCAAAAGGAAAGGAAAAGCAAGAACAAAAAGAACAAAAAAAAAAAACTCCAAAATAGCTACTCTACGCATCTCTGTGCTTTTTTCTAGTGAAGGGTGTGACCTATCTTTGCCATTGTTCTCGTCTTTCTTTCCTTTACTTTTGACCTGAGGAGCTAGGCAAAAGCTTCATTGATCCAACTGCAACCGGGGAAGGCTATACTCAGTATGCGAACACTGCCTTGTCAAGCTTTCCACCTTCCCGTCTAATGGAGCACTCACTCAGTGCTGATGTTTCTTTTGAGGAGTCATTAGTCCAAATAGCTCAAACTTGCACTCATGTAACCTTTACCTGTTAAGTCATGCCAACCTATGT
This sequence comes from Dendrocalamus sinicus, assembly GCA_036346575.1. Classification (NCBI taxonomy): domain Eukaryota; kingdom Viridiplantae; phylum Streptophyta; class Magnoliopsida; order Poales; family Poaceae; genus Dendrocalamus; species Dendrocalamus sinicus. The sequence goes on from CM070658.1 coordinate 31,380,485, forward strand.
AGAATTTGAGCGTGTAGTGGGGGAGGAACTGCTCCATTTGCTGATGGCTCTCTCATCTGAAAAAAGGTTGCACCTTAAAGACACCATTCGACTAACATTGACATGGATCTTTCGGGTGACCCGTCCATATGGAAAGTACTAGGCCTGCATAAGAATCTGGGTCTGTTCTTTTTAGCTGCGGCTTATGGCTTTTGGCTGAAATTTTTGAATTTTAGATGTTTACAGTACAGATTACGGAGAGATCGATACTCACTTGCGATTTTGACTGGTACAGATGTTGGACTTTTAACGTGTACTACGTTTAACTTATAGACCCCGTCTTAAGAAAATACTCCGTTTAAAAATTAGGTACTGTAGCAGCTGTGAGAAGCCGGACGACTTCTCACCAACCGAACAGGCCCATTCTGAGGAAGGTTGTAACTTGTAAAGAGAGAGGAACATGGATAACCATATTGCTTACTGTGATTCCTCCAAATTTTTTTTTGCTTACTGTGTATGCTGATTTGTTTCAGAGATAAATGCACTGAAAACCGGGAGTGCAACGAAATGTACTGATGTAGCAAGATGTTCAAAGAATGTTTTTTTTCTTTTTTTTACTATGACCATAAACAATGACCCTGTTCTTTTTAGCTTCTAAAAACTGATTTTTGGTTTTTCTACAGTAACTAACTTTTAAATGGAATATCTTTTCAAGATAAGGTCACTAATTAATTGTAGTACATACTGTACCGACTTCATTTATATCGGCAAAAACCGCACGTGAGTTTCTGTTACTTTGTAATCTCTCGCACGAATAGTCCAAAAGCTACAAGCCGCAATCAAAAGCCATAAGTTTTAGCCAAAAAGAATAGGCCCAATGTTCTATCGTCTCTGCTTTTTTAGGACTTACTTTCTACTACTTTAAAATTATATCGTGTAATTTCTACTTTTCAGTAGCATCACTTGACTGCAATACTTTGGCATTAGTAAATACATGCATGTCTTGTAATTTCTACTTTTCAGTTGCAACACTTGACTGCAAAGACTTCAGTTCATAAAGTCTTTTTGGCTCATTTTTGTTAAAATTAATCTTGACTTAAGAGTCCTAGTCGTAATCGAGTTCGATTTCGTGTGTAATTCGAATTGAAGTAGTGTCCAATTCGAAGTCCTAGTCGTATGTTAGTAGGAGTTATAAGCATATAAATTGAGAGGCTTGTAACCAGTTTATACATTGCAATATTTGCAAGAAATAAAGATTAAAATTCAAGGACTAGTTTTGTAACAATTGGTATCAGAGCCAAAATCTTGAGTTCTTCCGCTGCTGCCTCCGGAGGATGATCTCCGCCGCTGCACAGAAGAAGCTGGGCGCCCTGGAGTGAAAATCGGTGTCCATGCGTTCGCTCCATCCGCGCCACATCCAAAGCCGTCATCCTTCGTCGCCATCTGCCGAAATTGAGGAGCGCGCCTTCGAGCCGGAGTTTCCGATCGGCATGTGCGCCCAGCAAGAGGAAAAGCAGCGAGCGTCCTGGTCTCATCCCCCGGTCCGCGTGCGACAACTTGACATGCGGAGCAGCAAAACAGTCCAAGCGAATCACAGCAAGCCAACTACATGCGTGAGTAAATACTTGCATGCATGGCCATACAGGATTTTTAGTAGCCAAGTGACGGATCATGAGATGATTAAGGAGCCGAAGTGCTTTTCTGAGTTTGTCTCAGAAGCCAGTTTGTCTCCGAGTTGTTTTTTCCACCGAACTGTCTCCGAGACGGAGTCTCAGCGTCTCCGACTCGAATTTTTTCCTCGCTCCAGGAATAAAAAGCAGATCCAGGCAAACAAAACGCAGAGCAGCAAAAGCAACAGAGCAAAGGTTCAAGGAAAAAGAGAAAAAGAAAAACAACAGTTTTTTCTCCGTTTCTCTCGGTCCAAGAGACTTCAAAGTAGCCGGAGTTTTTTGATCCGTGCCAAGATCATGTCGCGTACTTCGGGAAGCGGTGTCGCCGGTGACGAGGCATCATCCGGTGCGATGGCGAAGGAGAGTTTCGCTATCTCGCTGCATTATCCGATGCTCACGACGAGCAATTATGCAGCATGGGCAATCAAGATGAAGGTGTACATGAAGGCTCAAGGTGTGTGGGATGCGATCGAGAACGGCAACGTCGATATGCGCAAAGATCAGATGGTATTGGCGGCCATCTATCAGGGCATCCCAGAGGAGACGCTCTTCTTACTGGCCGAAAAGGAAACGGCCAAAGCCGCGTGGGAGGCGTTGAAAGCGATGCATCTTGGCGCGGATCGTGTGAAGAAAGCAAAGGTACAAACTCTCAAAACCGAGTTCGAGGTGCTACGTATGAAGGAAGCGGAGTCGATCAATGACTTCGCTGTCCGACGGTCATCGTCAACAAGATACGGGCCCTTGGCGAGAAGGTGGAAGAGTTGTATGTGGTAAAGAAATTTCTTCGTGCTATTCCCTCATAGTTTCTCCCGATTGCTTCAGTCATAGAGCAATTTGGAGACCTAAAGGCAATGACCATGGAGGAGGTCATCGGTCGTCTTAAGGCGTATGAGGAACGCATCCATGACACTAGCAACAAAGGTGAAGGACAGCTCTTGTTGACTCACGCCGAGTGGGAGGCTCGATCATCGAAGTGTGAAGGCAAGAACACTTCCAGGGGTGATGGCCAAGGCCGTAAAGGTCGGAGGTTTGATAAGGCAAAAGTGAGGTGTTATAACTGTAATGATTATGGACACTTTGCTTTAGAATGCCAAAAGCCGAAGACGAAGAAAGCGTTTGTTGCCGAAACGCTCAGCGAAGATGAAGTGCTCTGAAGATGAGTTGAGTCAGAGACGTTTGAGATGTGTCGCCGTCCAAACTCAAGCAAGATGGAAAGAAGTTAGAAAGTCAAGATTAAGGGGGAGATTGTTAAAATTAATCTTGACTTAAGAGTCCTAGTCGTAATCGAGTTCGATTTCGTGTGTAATTCGAATTGAAGTAGTGTCCAATTCGAAGTCCTAGTCGTATGTTAGTAGGAGTTATAAGCATATAAATTGAGAGGTTTGTAACCAGTTTATACATTGTAATATTTGCAAGAAATAAAGATTAAAATTCAATGGCTAGTTTTGTAACAATTTTCATCACGTAAATACATGCATGTCGCGTCACTGCTTTGGCATTAGTAAGCAATCCAGAAACTTCGTAGGACAGACTCAAGAGAATACATGCAGCACATCTTGCACCTTTAACACGCCAGAATCAGCGAAAACATTTTCGGGCTGAATTTCCCGAATTTTAGTGAAATTTGTTTTTCTTGGTCCACCCCGAGAAAAACATATTTTGGGTCAAAATTTCGGCCCGTTTTGTAATTTCCCGGCCGGCCCATCCTCTTATTGACATGCACAAAACGGCAATTTCCACCGACGCCAGCCCATATTCTCCTTTCCCCGTTTCCCCTTTCTCCTTCCCCCATCTGAACCCAAGGGAGGCTGGATGCAGGAGGCGCTAGCTGTCGAATCTCATCCACGCTGCTGCGGTCTCCTAGGCCTTCCACTCCACCGCCAAATCCGACGATGTTTGATCTTGTTTCCTGCCCCGCAACCTCCCGTATCTCGCCAAGCGTGAGCTCTCCCCCGCACCGCCATCCAAGAAGGGGCTATTTCGACGCCACGGGGGATGCTTTCGACCGAGTAGGCTCACGGCGTCGGCTGTGGGAGGGGATGCGGCGCCAGCTGCAGGAAGCGCGGATGCGGGCAGCATCGTATGCAGGAGTGGGAGGCGACGCCAACTATGAGAGGCGCGGGCTGCCAGAGGGGGAGGCGGCACCGGCCACAAACAGGGAGGTGGCGCAGATGCGGCCGCTGAGGACGGGAAGGCGCCGCCGCCAATTTTGACCAAAATGGTATGACTTTCCTGAATTCAAATGGTATTTTTGAATATTTCGACCGAATTTTTCTAAAAAATCTGAATTTTTTGAAAATTTTATTTTTGGAGGGGTTTGAAAATTTTAAAAACTGAAAATGTTTTCCCTAGTCTGAATAGCCTAGAAATGATACTTCTTCACCTGGTATTCTTCATTTCTACAATTTTAGTTCACATTGCCACCTGTTGCTTCATGGATCTGAAAGAAGATCCCATTCTGCCCGTCCTCTAATCCGGAGGATATCAACACTTAAAATGCGAGGTTAACACGTGGACAGAGGAGCAATTCAATGTACACACGAAAGTACATTCTCTGAACTGAAGCTCTGAATTAAAGTATTCTATCTTGAGTAGTGTTTTCATATTTTTTTCACTTTAATAAGAATAACATTAATCTCAAAGCACATAAATGAGTAAATAATCACTATCTACCATTCAATTATGCTTTATAAGTTACACAAATCACTTTGAGAAAAATATTGAAGCACCTCCCTTCTATCTTTTCGGTTCAGGGAGCCAAAAATAACGCAACAAACAGACGCCCCTTCGCATATTTTCTGTCACTTACATCTCCAACGGTTCTTACCGCAAAGTGGCATCTACTCCCAGCTCGGCGAGAAAGAATCTATGCACCCGTGTCTAGTGAAGTTAACCTGACAGGCACAACACGAAGAACATAATAGCCCACCAAAGCGGAGAAACGCAATGGCAGGAGAACACCCGTCGATGATCCACAAAGCGAAAGTGAGCAAGAATCCCATAATGCGTTGCGCTTATATCGCTATCTTGATGACTCGATTCGTTCATGCCTACCACATGCTCCCACTCATAAAATACAGCAAGCAAAGTAGCACACGCTCGTGGCTCGGAGACGTGAACCTGCGGCTTCTTTTAAGACTTGCCTACAAATTGCGATTCAGATATACTTGAATAATACACCACTTTCGATTGTGCCATCCTGTTTATCCAAGAGGTCTTTTGATTTCAGAATGCTTCTTGTCCTAAGTTGCATGGAGGAGAATGTTTTTGGGCCTTCTAAATAGGATACGAAAATGATGGCCAAACCAAAATTTTATATTTAATCTCGACAGGAAGATAGGATCGAAGATTGGCATACTTTCGCGTGCCAGGGACAAGTATGAATTTTTCTGAAACTAAAAGTTAGATTATACACTACAGTTTTGGTTCTACAAGAATGCCGTGTGATGTGAGTTCATCCAACAAGTATCCAATCAAGAACTGCTTTTCCTGACATGTCTTATCAAATTGGTAATGCTGATGAGATCCATGGAACCGAGGACGACATCGTGGCTATCAGTTGTAGTCTAACCGGTAATTAAGACATCCTATTTAGTGGTTTGGAGTTTGGACTAGGGATTAAGGCACTATTTGTATTAGTTTATAAAATATATTTTTCTACTGTAAATGTCTTTCCTATAATATATAACTATCAAATAAAGTGTCTTTTCAAAATAGAGTCTACTAGTCGATTGTAGTTATAAATCCCATGGCCAGTATATTTGCAACTAGTGAAGGCCTTGTTTCAAAGTGCCGTGGTTTTTGGTTTGGCTTTAACTTTTGACTTTTGGCTGAAATGTTACTGTAGCGGTTGTTAGCTTTTATATATATTTAATTAAAGAAAAATAAAGAAAAATAGGGAAAAGTGAAAACCATCGTTATATCTTCACGGATAATACAAAAGAAAAAGAAACAAAAGAAAAAAATCGTGTTAAAAAGCTAATATATTTTAAATTATTTTTAGATACAAGCCAACGCGGTTTAGAATAGTACCGAAGAGTTTGGATTTGCAGTCATGTCCATAGGACAAGTCCAGAAGATTTTGATGCTGCCGTGTGCAGTGCCGTTCTAGTGTTCTACACCTAACTACCCAACAAAGGGTCGTATTTCAACAGTGCCTCGTTGCTTTGTTATACTTATGTCGCGTCAGACAGATTTAGCACCCTTGATCTGGATTCTGGAAGCCTCTCTTCAATTGATGCCATGTTTGGTGTTCAACAGTAGATATGAACGGAGGAAACCGGTCATTACATGAGTAGTTCAGGAATCTTCTTCCTGTGCACCTGTTATAGTATATATCTGTCAGTTGCAAGCCTAAAGTTAGCATATTGAAAGGTAAAAGTATACCTGAAAGTAGCCAAGGTTGGCACCAAATCCTGATATGCAGTAGATTATATATGTGATTAGGCCCTGTGCGACCAAGTCAATCATATGACACATCTTTGTCTAGATACCATTCTAAAGTTCTGATTAAGGTCTGAAAAGAACCTCCTCAGCCCTGATACATCCAAAGGAAAAATCACCTTTTGCTTAGTTGGATTGTTATTGCGTAGACTTTCAGCTTACCTTTTGATATCTTTGGGGAGCATCAGTTAGGACAAGTTTTATCAGCCTAACTAAGCTACCTCATGATTTCTGGTCTCTCGAGCCACTGTAAGAATTTTTCTGACAGCAACACATTGAGTAGCAGCAGACAGTAGAAACCCCTGAAAATGAGAAATCCTGGGCAGTTTCTACCCCAGTGACGAAGGCCCTGTTTGTTTCCACTTAAGATTATTATAATCCAGCTTATAGGTGGGGGATTATATAAGCTAGATTATAATAAGTTGGTGGGAATAAGCTATCAGGTGTTTGACAGCCTGGATTATCAGAGTTATTGATTATTGTATTCGAATGTTTAAAGACTACAATGCCCTTGACCTTTTTTGGTGACTTATTTATTCTTTTATGACATGTTTTTTATTAGTTTGGACTTGCAAAACATTAGTAACATAAGAATTATGAGTCGATGTTGCCTGTACTTGAAAAATTCAGGTGCAGACAGCGAATTAAAGCTAATTTTTTTGGCAACAACGGTGAGCAAAGCCAAAAGCCCACCCGAACTCGGTGTATTACGAAGCTAACAAATTGATGTACAATTACGAACCACTTCAGCTTATCATCAAGCAGAACCGGTTTCCTCCGCCTCCGCCTACCTAGTTTCCTCCGCCTACCTAGTTTCCTCCGCCTCTCTAGTCCTCCATTCTAGCCCCGTCTCCTAACTCCGGTCGCCGGTTTGTCGCCGGCGGCGAGCGGAGAGGAGGTTCCACCTTCCTATTTCCCTGTTAATAGTCGTATATTAGGCCTCTTTCTTTCTAGTGAGGACAAGTTTCTCCGTCCGTGGGCATTGGTGGTGGTGAGCCAAGCCGGATCTCGGCGTCGGCGTCCGGCTTGACGGCGGCTCTCCCTGTGCCGAAGCTGCCCGCCGCCCCCGAGGCCGATGTCCACACCGAGGCCACCGCCGACGCCTGGAGGGGGAGGCGTAGAGAGGCGCTGGGAGGGGCGGCGCGTCTGGGAGAGGCGGTGGGAGGGGATTCGCTGGGAGGGGAGGCGTACAGAGGCGCTGCGAGGGGAGGCGCGTCGGCGCTGGGAGGGGAGGCGCGTCCGGGAGAGGCGCTGGGAGAGGATGCGCGTCGGCGCTGGGAGGGGAGGCGCTGCGAGGGGAGCTGCTGGGAGGGGTGGGGAAGTTATGCGTTCGGGATATATTTGAATGGCAAAGGTGGGTAATTGTTGTAAAGTTTTATGGTCATTAAGATAAAGGGTGAGAAATAAGCTGAAATAAGCTCCTTTTTTGAGCTTATTGGATTACAATAATCTGAGCTATTAGATTATAATAAGTTATCTTATAATCTAGGCTGTTTGTTTCCACTTATGATTATAAGCTGGATTATAATAATCTTAAGTGGAAACAAATAGGGCCGAAGACACGGTTAAGTAACTAGCACTAGTAATTAACCCTTGACCTGCCTTTCTGGCGACCCGTGGAGCAAAATCTGACAGGAACAGCTTTGTGGTGCTGGTTGTAGCACCCGGAAAACTCTCTCTTATCTCTCTCTCTCTCTCTTATATCTCTTCCTCTCTTATATCTCTCCCTCTATCTCTATCTATCTTTATCTCTAATCTCTCTCTCTCCCATCTCCAATATTTCTCTCTCTCTCTCTCTCACTGAGGGGTCGGCCGAGGTTTTGGCCAGCAGCGGCCGCGTAGCTGGCGGCGGCGCCGGTCAACGGCGTGAGGCCAGCGGGGAGGCGGCGGCCTTGAGAGGTAGAGGAGGCGGCACAGATGCCGGTGCGGCATGCATGCAAGGCACAGGCGGAGGCAGCTGTGGCGACGCGATGGCGGCGTTGGCCGGTGGCGGCGCGGCGCGGGCGGTGACCGGCCGTTACATGGAGCCGTCGTGGTTCGTCTGGCCAAGGGCACGGCCGAATATGTATTCGCGCGGGTTTTTGGCTAGCCATGCATGGGACGTGTTCACGCGACCGAACGAGCCGAACAGCGATTCGCCCATTAAAGGCTAAGCGAACGCGAATTTCTTTCCAACCAAACGCACTTCCGCCCGTCATTCCACAAAGTTATCATAACCCTGATCTAATTCGTTCATATTCCACCTTATAAGTTTGCACGTGGCCACGAAGGGGGAGTTCGGGCAATTGCACACCTTTGATCTTTCGAGTAACGTGTCTGTCGAGCGTGCTCAAAATAAGTACCTTGCAGCGATGACCTTTTCTTTTCGCATACCATGTGTTTTCATATTACTTGTCACCTTGCCATTGAGTACAATTATTATAACACTCATACTTTCCTTGCTATTATCATATCACAAAAATTACCTGACTGTTATATATCACTAAAATTATCTGGCTAATATCTTATCACTAAAGATTACCTAGTTATTATCCTATCACCAAAGATTACTTAGCTACTATCATATCACCAAAGTTACATGGCTGTTATCATATCACTAAAGTCACCTGGCTAATATCATATCACTAAAACTTACCTAGTTGTTATCGTAATACTAATGCTTGCCTAGTTATTATCATATTACTAATGCATGCTTGGTTATTATCATCCTACTAATGTTTTCCTGATTATAAACATCCAATACTGTATTCATGCCATGGTGTTCTAGGTTATTTTAATTCACACGCCTTTAGGTTTATTAGAATACTCGGCTAATAATGTTCTATAATCCATGTTTTTAATTAATCTTAGAATTCATGCTTAAAATCATTAATGGGGTAGCATATGAATATATTTCAAATGTAGGTTTAAACCACTAGCAATCTTTTAACATTATAGCTGCTATGCTTATTTTTCCTGATATCATGATCTTTTATTTGTATGATTTTCATATGTGTCATGAGTGACATCTATACAACACCTGTTAATCTGACTAATAATCACTCACCACATAATAAAACTTGGATGGTTGTCAACCCTTGTGTGAGTTATGTTATAATATTTCTTTAGAATAATTCTTATATCACTATCATCACATTATCATTCCACATCGCCCTCGTATCAGGAATTATATCTCTCCATTTTTAACCTTAGCACATCCTTTCATTTCTCATAACTTTATCTTAGCATTTCCTTAGTTCCCTTAAATTCATACCATATAACATGTTAACAATATGTCAGTTACTTGGTTTGGAGTTATTCACATATAGGGGAGATTTTCACCCAACTGGTAACATACAGGGAGTCGTACACTCTCGTTACTCAGGATATTATACCCCATCTACTGTTATACAGTCGAGGACAGCGTTGTGCCTGACTATTCTCGTATAACCAGATATGTGGGAGTAATCGCCAGTGCCATTGCCATAACTTATTAAATAACAATTAGCTTGATTCCACTGTTCTTGTTATCTCGTTACTTAGGATAATATGTTAACAATATAGCGGTTACTTGGCCTGGGGTTACCCACATATAGGGGAGATTGCTACCCACCTGTAACGTACGGAGGGCCGTACACTCTCGTTACTCAGGATATTACACCCTGTTTGCGGTTATACAGTCAAAGACAGCGTTGTGCCTGACTATTCTCGTATAACTGGGTATGTGAGAGTAATCGCCAGTGTTATTGCCATGACTTGCTAAATAATGATTATCCTTTATTTTCATGGTTCCTGTTATCTCTATCTCCGATCGATATCAGTGTTTCCCATAACCTAGTTTCATTGCAATTAACCTGTGTCAATTACTTGCTTGTATTACATGTCATTTAATCACCGTGTTGCGACCGTTGTTGGGTACTTGTTGATATTTTCAAATCTCACATTTCCTCTTTCTATTCTCAGGTAAAAGGCCAGTGGAGTGATAGCATCGTGCATGGGTGGGAGCATTCGAGTTTTCACCATTGTGGCTTACCACTATTTATGACATTTTATTTATTCCTCTTTTGGTTAGAAGTGAATCGGTCCCATGTTTCAAATATTTATTTCAGCTTCTGTTAGTTCTCTATTAAAATTTTAATTTCTTTGTGATTTTCAATGTTGTTTTTATTTATTTCTTACTTTGACGATGACGTTCTATAGTAAATATCTTATATTGGTATATGAGATACTACACTGTTATATGCTTCGAGCATGTGGAACATGCCACGTGTGATAGTACACTCGATCATGTTGTGATATACAATCCGTTCTTTCCTTTGAACAAGCGCGGCCTGAAAGGTCAACGCCTGAGTGCATCTTTGACCCGCTGATAAGCCGATACGCGTCTAATTAACTTGGTGGCGTACACGCTGTGATGTGATCTTTGTCACTTTCTTCGCATATCACACTCAGGTGGCTTACAAAATAAGCTAGGTTGAGCTAAATCATTTGACTGCACTATCTGAGTATATCGTGGAAAGCTTAAATTTTTATACAGCAGTCAGCACGTATTCTAACGACCGTATTTATTTAGTAACTGAGAAGCTAGCACAATACATGAGGGTGGTGATCGGTTCGGCTGAAAGCTCGTGGCTTATAGCTGAAAACACTGTAACTGGCTGAAAAAAGCACTGTAGCTGACAGAAATTTATTTAGCATAATTAAATTTAAAAAATTAAAAAAATTAAAAAATTTAAAAAATATGTTAGTCCATTACGTATAATACAAACAAATACGGGAAAAAAGAACCGGCAAAAAAGCTTAACGAAAAGCCAAAAAGTTCAGAAAAAGACGAAACTTATAAATAGTGAAAAATAAGCCAAAAGTCAGAAGCTGAAGCCGAGTTAATCAAGACCCTCTATTATTTGTTCGGGTCCACGTAGTCAATGATTCGAGCAGGACGCGGGGATTTGTGTGGCGTTCGTGATCTCAAGTGCAGCAACTGTAGCCACTAGCCTCTGCACGGTGAGTGATGATCAAATCAACTAGACCAGTTTACGCCTTAGATCTTTGTCATCAGGCGCTTGCAGGAGCACTAGAAGAGGATTCTGGGGGAGCAGCCACTAAGGAGACTAGTTTCTGAACGGTAAACACGTGTTTATGCATCTTATTTAATTAGTGCCGAGCTAGGCGATCGATGATGATGTGCATATATGTGCTACTTTCCCATGCCATCTGGCCGGTAGGTACTCCAATCAATCATTAATTGTAACTTAACTTTGTAAACGAGTATCTTTACTGGATCGCTCCAAAGACATTCCGCGTTTTTAACCCGTCATAAGCTGGGATAAACGCGTTAAATTCTTAATTCTGGATTTTGTTTTGCTTTTTTGTCTTTTCTTCTTTTTTCATTTGTTTTTTTATTTTTTTCTTTGCGTTGTCCCTGTGTGTATATGTTTTTCATTTTTTTTCTTATTTTTATATAGTAGTGTTTCTATTTTTTTAATTGAACGAATTAGAAAAATTAATAGCTTTTGGAGTGTAATTGCAGTCAAAATTCAGAGGTAGCTTAGAAAAAGCCAGAATGATCGGAAGCATGCAACCTATGCATAAGATGACGTCATCGCAGTTAGCGATTATTGAATCTCTAGAGACAATGGGCAGTACGTTGGCAACACACCATCCACACGTACATCACACACGTGCAAATTGAGAAAGCCGAGAATTGAACTCTCGTGGCTTCCTTATCACATGCTCTCGCCGTCTGAATACATGCATGCATATCAGCATATGCGAGTATGCTGGTCCATTTGTAAAATCTCTTATCTTACCGTGCCGATCGACGCTTGGATGAAAATATTCACACATGACAAACTTACAAAGGGGTGTCTCTACAGGAACCTAGAGACGATACGTATCCCCATGAAGATACATGCAGAAGACGGTAACATGTCCGCATCTCACAGAGATCTACACTAATATATCGGAATCGATCGAGACTAATTAATCACGATACCCGAACGATATCACGATGGAAAAATCTATTTTTGCCCATGCAATGCGCGGGCGGGCGGGCGGGCGGGCGGGCGTGCTGCTCCCAAGCCCGCCGTAACCTAATCATCAGGCGGAGAAACGAGGAGATTTCCCCGGCCGCGCGCGAGAGACAGGAACCGAATCGACCAGATGAATCGATCGCCTCGTGCCGACCACGACGACCGCGTCAACCTGCACGTAGGAAGCTAGCGCGCGATGCCGTGCCACGTATGCACCACCGCCCACGCCAGCACGGCCCGTCCCCCTGCCAGGTGGGATCTGACAACGCCGGGCCCACCCCCAGCCCCCGAATCACTCGCACCGCATCAGACCAGACACCTAATCCAACGCTTCTATATATACACTGCCTCACTAGTGTCCATCTCCAAACGCGGCATAATTTAGCTAGCTAGCTAGCTACTCCTTGATTCCTGGGCTCTCCTCTTCTCCCTCTAATTTTGTGCACATCTCAAGTTCGCTAGCACGTACACGAGCCAGCCAGCCATGGGCGGCAGCGCGGAGGTGGGGAACGGCGGCGGCGGGGAGCGGGGGGCGCCGCGGGTGCCGGTGCCGCCGGCGCGGCCGTTCCTGGACACGTTCCGGGGGAACCTCAAGGAGACCTTCTTCCCGGACGACCCGTTCCGCTCGGTGGTGCGGGAGCAGAGCGCTGGGCGGCGCGCGGTGGCGGCGCTGCGCTACTTCTTCCCGTTCATGGAGTGGTTGCCGGCCTACAGGCTCGGCACACTCAAGTCCGACCTCATCGCCGGCATCACAATTGCCAGCCTCGCCATCCCGCAGGGCATCAGCTACGCCAAGCTCGCCAACCTGCCCCCCATCCTTGGCCTCTGTAAGCACGCTGTCGTGCATGTACTTAGTACAGCGTATTGCATCTGCATGCACGTACGTAGAGTCGTAGACATATGTGCTCATCAACGTATACGCACGCAAGTAACAATATTATTATGTGTGTGTTTTACTGTTTAGACTCGAGCTTTGTGCCGCCGCTGGTGTACGCGATGATGGGGAGCTCTAAGGACCTGGCGGTGGGGACGGTGGCCGTGGCGTCGCTGCTCATCGGGTCCATGCTCGGGGCGGAGGTGCCGGCGGCGGAGAACCCGGCGCTCTACATGCACCTCGCCTTCACCGCCACCTTCTTCGCAGGCGTCTTCCAGGCCTCGCTTGGCCTACTGAGGTACGTACGCCCTAGTTTAATTTAGCTCCTTACTCCATGCATCAATCTAATTACGAATCAGTTTTGCTATTACACAGTTAATTTCATCACTTAAAGTTAGAGTGAACTAATTCCCACTCCTGAAGTTGTATTTTTTAGTCATCTAAAATTACAATGTAAAAAAAGACTAAAGTTCAAGAAAAAAATAATGGTCTACGCAATAATCGCTCCCACTAGGAATTAACACTCTCTTGTGGGTTAAGCCACCGACCGAGAGTAGTTGGTGAACAGCACCGTTACTTTTTAACTTGTCAAAAGTTAATTAGATTCTAGACTAGCTAGTAGCTACTACGCTTATGTATCAAGTCGTCTTGAGAGAGAGAGTTAATTGATTTGGACGTTTATCTGCTACGTATGGGTTTCACTAATGTGTGTAGGCTGGGTTTCATCGTTGACTTGCTGTCTCACGCGACGATCGTGGGGTTCATGGGCGGCGCGGCGACGGTGGTGTGCCTGCAGCAGCTCAAGGGCATGCTCAGCCTCGACCACTTCACCGCCTCCACCGACATCGTCTCCGTCATGCGCTCCGTCTTCTCGCAGACGCACCAGGTTAACACCGACGCCGACCGATACCTACATAATAATTATACTACATGAGTACGTATGGATGGATCGATCATATGCATGGTGACACCACGCATGTGCATGACACGCGTTCCTGAGGGCACAAGCCTCTGGAGCTAACTAGCTTGACCTGCAGTGTACTGCCACTGGCAAGTTACGTGGATGTCCGGGAAGGACAGGAGAGGAGAGGAGAGGAGGAGGACCTGTAATTTCGACAGGGACATGCATGGCCCTTGCCTCTCCTTTCGCTTCTCTGGCCGGTCATGCATACCTGCCGCTGCAGCTTTGCTTAGCTTGCGGGACACATGTATGGTCCATGATGCATATATGTCTGACGAGACTGATTAATAATTGAGTAAAATTGCGATTTGATTTCATTCCTATCGACGCACGTTTTGCCTAATAATTAATATCCGCCGTGTCCCTGACGTGTTCGTTCGTTCGATCGGGTGCCGTGTCACCGTGATTGGATTGCATGCAGTGGCGATGGGAGAGCGTCCTGCTCGGCAGCGGCTTCCTCTTCTTCCTCCTCCTCACCCGCTTCATCGTAAGTAACACAATATTCTTGCCTTCATTTTCATTTTACTTAGTACTTTCTAAATAATACTGTGCATGATCTTTTACTTGAGAAATAATCTTCTGCTGGAGACAACATGAGAAGGGGATATAGCCTCTATTACTTTGCCTCTCAAGTGTGAGAGATATATATACTTAGGAGTAGTTTTCGTCCAAAAAAGGAAAAAAAATATTTGCGAGCAGTAGAAAAGGGAGCATGAGGCATAAGAATCTCCTGTAAATGACTGGTCCAATCATACTAGAAGGAGTATATATGCGTACCACATAAGAGAACCGATCGACCAATCATTGGGCTTTTTCCCCTACCTTCCTTCTTGTATAATTGATCATGACGTAATACCGCACTAATACTAGGATTGTGACAAGAGAAAGCTGGCTTGATGACACAATATTTGGGATAATGGCGATAAGGTTCCATTTTGTATGCGTTTAGTCGTGTAGTAATCCAAGAGGACAAAGAGTTGGGTCAAGAAAACCGATGGGAAAGGCTGCACAATCCAACTTGAATTAAAATTCACATGAAAAATCGAATAAGAATTGAAATACAATTGTTGTTGGAGTGTCCATTTTGTTGTCTTAGACGTAGCCAATTAAAATGGCTGCTACTTGCTAAGATATGCAACATGTATGGTATAGTTATCTTACAAATTACAACTGAGAAACAAGTAGTGTCTTGTGAATGAAGCGAATGATATGAGTGGTCCTAGGTAGTCTATGGTCTAGCGGTTTTACTTGAAAATACTGCCGAGTCACAGGTGTGCTCGAGATGCAAGAAACAGATTTTGTCATGTAATGTTTTGGAGCCATATGCATATAAGGACACAAGCTCGTGAGTCCATTGGTGGGACAAAGGAATCGATCCATTGGTCACTTTTTGGATAGCTTACAGATGCATCTGATGATCAAATCTGCCTGTCCACTGTATGGTTTCCATTGTCATCTTCCTAGCCTCTGAATATTCTTAGTATGAAACATTTCACAATCCAATTTGATTTATCTGTTACTTTCCTTTGAGTCTCAAAAAGAAAAAACACTTGTCTTGTTGGAGATGCTAATGATGGAGGAACAGAATTTTAGGCTTGCAAGTTTCTTAAATTTGCGTTAGATAGGTGAATTGCATCATGTCGTTTTGTGTCAGTAGAACGTTTGACTTGCTGGGCATCAGTTTTATACTTTCATACTGAAAAGCGATCGAATCCAATATCATGGGTAGTGAAAAGAATAGGCCGATAATTGCAAAAGGCCAAGGCCCACCAACCACTGAAGTAGTATCAATTTTTCCAAAGAAGATCCGTGTGCAAGCCTCCTTGGAGCAAATAGGACCTGCTTTATATTGTCCCAATCAGAAATTGTTCTTAAAGACTTGAACTGTGTTTATCGGCTGATTATTCCAAGTCTCTTGTCTTATTTCGTGGCGCAATGACAATTATTTGACATGTGCAAGAATGAATACGATCCGCATGTAGTTTAGCTGTGATAATGGATTCCAAATTTATGCCTGAAATCGTTCCTGTGGTAGTTCTTGGTCTGAATTCTGAGGCTCTGATCCAAGTGGCTTCTCAAATTAAAACCATTTCTTGCATGTTCCACACAGGATTGTCAAGTTATTACATATCATATAATCTTACTTTCTTTTGACAGAGCAAGAGGCGGCCGAAGTTGTTCTGGACATCCGCCGCCGCACCATTGACGTCGGTCATCCTTGGAAGCCTTCTGGTGTACCTCACTCATGCTGAAAACCATGGCATTCAAGTGGTGAGCACAACAACTGATAAAATCGACAAATTTCCATCAACATACACATAAACATTCAGTAAAAATTGGAGTACTAATTGACGCCATTTTTCCCGACATTCTAGATCGGTCACCTCAAGAAGGGTCTGAATCCACCATCTGTTACAAGTCTGAACTTCTCGTCGACGTACATGATGCTCGCCTTGAAGACTGGAATCATCACCGGCGTCATTGCCCTCGCCGTAAGCCTAACATCCTTATCTCACTGGTCATATACATTTCAGTACTTGTTCTTTCGAAGAGAGAAAAAAAAGATATTGCAGCACTGTATATACTGTGGTTACCGTCAAAAAGAGTACTCATGCTTCTGTCACATGCAGGAAGGTATTGCCGTAGGAAGGAGCTTTGCGATGTTCAAGAACTACCACATCGACGGCAACAAGGAGATGATTGCCATTGGAACGATGAACATCATTGGATCATTCACATCCTGCTACCTCACCACCGGTACATTCCCATCTCCAACACACGAACATGAGTGAGATAGCCAGGTCTCGAATTCAGGATCTCTCGCTACAACCCTTTTCATCCTGTATATGCCAGGCCCGTTTTCGCGGTCGGCCGTCAACTACAACGCCGGCTGCAAGACGGCCATGTCGAACGTGATCATGTCGCTGGCGGTGATGTTCACGCTCCTCTTCCTGACGCCGCTGTTCCACTACACCCCGCTGGTGGTGCTCTCGGCGATCATCATGTCGGCGATGCTCGGCCTGATCGACTACCCGGCCGCCATCCACCTCTGGCAGGTCGACAAGGTGGACTTCTGCGTGTGCGTCGGCGCCTACCTCGGCGTCGTCTTCGGCAGCGTCGAGATCGGGCTGGTCGTCGCGGTACGTTGCACATTGCCTCCTGTTGTACTCTTCTTTTTGCATACTACTTGTTCTGAACGGTGGCCACGTGTTTCTTTGTGCTCTGAGGTTTTAGGTTGCGATATCAATTCTGCGAGTCCTGCTGTTCATTGCGCGGCCGAGGACGACGGTGCTCGGGCACATACCCAACTCGACGATCTACCGAAGGATGGACCAGTACACCATGGCGCAGGCGGTGCCCGGCGTGCTCGTGCTGCGCGTGGACTCGCCTATCTACTTCACCAACGCAAGCTACCTGCGTGAGAGGTGAGCAAAAGCAGTACTTCAGCACGAACAGCACACTAGAGCATCAACGGCATGTGATGTGGACTTCTTACGATGATCAAACTTGTGTTGTGATGCTCAGGATCTTGCGGTGGATCGAGGAGGAGGAGGACCGGACCAAGGCCAAGGGCGAGATGGGCATGCAGTATGTTGTCCTAGACATGGGTGGTAAGTTACAAATTCTTGTGTCTGAATTACACTGCGCCTGACTACCTGAGACAGAGAACTGTACATGATCATGCTTCATCTGAAACGATCGATCGGTCTCTGCCCAATTACCTGATACACACACCAAGCATCGTATCTGAAACTGTAACATGAAGCCTGATCTGTCTGTTCTCCCCCCCTGCAGCCGTCGGTAGCATCGACACCAGCGGCACGAGCATGCTGGATGAGCTCAAGAAGATCCTGGACAGAAGGGGCCTTCAGGTGAGAAGAGAGCTACGGCATTGAAGTGTTCTGCGTCGTGAACCCTGGCTGATTCAGTTTGCTGCTGTTGTGTTCTTCATTTCAGATTGTGTTGGCGAACCCAGGGAGCGAAATCATGAAGAAGCTGGACAGCTCGAAGGTGCTCGAGTTGATCGGCCACGAGTGGATATTCCCGACGGTGGGCGAGGCGGTGGCGGAGTGCGACTATGTGTTGCACTCGCACAAGGCAGGCATGGTCATGGACAGTGCAGCAGCCCATGAGAACATGGTCTGATTGGAGAATTGGTGTAGTATATGGATGACTCTGACCTGAGTTGTCAACAGGAAAGCCGAGATAAATACAAACATCTCGAGTATTGTACTATATTGTCTAGGAAATTCACAAAAAAAAAATCCCTTTTTTTGAGTTAAGCATTAAGCCTGTGCAGATTACCTTCCCAAACATCAATCTTGCTTCTTCTTTTTTGCATGATTACCTATAGAAACCACTATGGTTATGTTGAGCATGTACCTGCATGACAAAATGGAAAATCATCAGGTGCCAGTACATTGCTAAAAAATCAGAAGTCATATATCATAAATGCATCTGCAGAGGATAATTAGGTACAAACAAGATAACACAAACATACAAGATACAAGGCATTGGGCTTAGTAATAACCAAGTCTGTGTCCATTCCCAGAAAAATAAGGGACACTTACCAGTTACCACACCCTAAAGGGGCAAGAAAACTCAAATTCCTGTTTTTGGTCAGATCATCAGAACATAGAAAAGGCAAGAGTACTGGCATTTGCATCTCTAGCCACTACACCTGATCTGGACTTAACAGAGAATCAACTGCAGATATTGACTACCAAGTACCAACATGAAAGATGAAACTGTATCTATCTACACTATTAATCCACCAGTTAAAATTATGCTACATCCACCCAACAATTACCTGCTCCGCAGTCATGACCTTAACTACGTCCACACCACAATATGCACCCTTAATTACACCATCCTACAAACGTCCGCACCAGATTAATTCTCCTTCATTCTCTCTCCTTACTCAACCATATCCGACGGTCATCCTTCAATGGATGTGCACTACCCTCCCGCGTCCCTGGTGCTCGCGCATGCATGCAGGTCGATGTCGTCTCCTCGGTTCCGCACTCCGCCAGCCCCGCCTCCCCGCCTCCCGAAGGCCCCGCCTCCCCGCCGCCCCGGCCGCCGCGCCTCGCCTCCTCCCGGCGCCGCGCCTCCGCCGCCTCCCGGCCGCCGCCTCGCCTCCTCCCCGCCGCCGCCTCCCGCCTCCTGCCTCTCGCCTCCCCCGGCGGCCGCCGCCTCCCGCCTCGCCCGCCGCCTCGCCTCCTCCTCCTCAAGGCCGCCGCCTCCCGCCTCCCCCTCCCCGCCGCCTCCGCCTCCTCGGCGCCGCCTCCCGGCGCCGCCGCCTCGCATCCCCGCCTCCCGCGGCGCGCCGCCTCGGCGACTCCCGCGCGCCGCCCCGACCGACTCCTCCTCCCGCTCGCCCGCCGCCTCCTCCCACCCCTCCACTCCGCGCCTCCTCCTCCTCCCCCCACGCTGCGCCGCGCGCCTCCTCCTCCGCCTCCCCGCCGCGCCTCGCCGTCTCCCGGCGGCGGCTCTTAGATCGCGCGTTCATGTGTAGGACTCCACGGTTGTTTGATTTGGAGATGGATCTTGTGCGATGCGTGTAGATCTCGCGACCTTGCACACATCGGCATCGCCTCCTCCTCCCGCCTCCGAACGCAGCCGATCGCTCCAAGAACCCTAACCATGGCGCGTTCCACAACGTGAGCTCTCTCTCTCTCTCTCTCTCTCTCTCGACCCCTCGACCTTCCTTGCACGGCCTCGTCGCTTGGTTTTTGTTCGGGTTGATCGACCGTCTGGTTCTTGCCGGAGCAGAAGAGGAACGGGGGGCGCGGCAAGGGCAAGGGCAAATGGAAGATGCCGGCGTGTTTGGCGCGGAAGCAGCAGGCGGCCATGGAGAACGTGGACCAGGTCATCGGCGCCAAGATCCCCAAGAGCTTCGTCTTCTCCCGCGGCAAGCTCCCCTCCACGCTCCGCCACCTCCAGCAGGACCTCCGCAAGCTCATGCTCCCCTACACCGCCCTCAATCTCAAGGTCCCTCCCTATCCTGAGCCCCTCCTTCGTCACAGCACCGATCCATGGGTAAATACGTTTCTTGGCATGCTCACGAGCCACGATTTTGAAACATTCGACAGGAGAAGAAGCGGAACAACCTCAAGGACTTCATCAACGTGGCCGGCCCATTGGGTGTGACGCATTTCTTGATCCTTTCTAACCCAAAGGGATGATTCTGTACAACTTCTAAACCATTTCAGGCATTGCGTGGTGGAGATGATGTTGGTTTTGGGTTCCGAAGAGACCTGAAACTCATTAGTGAAGTACAAGCACCATTTCGTGCTGTCCGAAGGTTCTTTTATGTGGCGTTAACTGCAGCAGCTGGAATTTCAACATTCTTTACCATTCCCAGACTTATACTTGCAGTTCAAGGTGGTGATGGTGCTCCTGATCTGCTGGAAACTGCTGGGAATGCTGCCATCAATATTGGAGGTAAATTAACATGTCCTAAAAGATAGGTGTTGCAAAGAGTTAACCAGTTGGTCACATGGCATTTTTGTTCCACCATTACATGGCAATAGACAATAGTGCATCCTGATGCATAGTAGCAGCATATGAAAAACTGTCATGTACAAATTTGTTTCTTGTACAGTTGTACTACATCTTGGTGACGTTTACTTTATATAGTTACAATTTGAGTTCAGTATCTTGTACATTCATTTCTTCATTGCCAAACAATTATAATAATCTGCATTCACTAAAATTTATTTAATTCATCAGTATATTGAAGCATTTTCCCTATGGTTATGCTTAGGCCTGATGGTTGCTACACCAATTATTTTTTCTTTTTTCAAACCTAGGCAGTATTTTGAATTTCTGAGATGCTTCAACAGAAATTTCCACTACATAAATCTGCATTTAGTTTACTTCTAAATAAATGTGTTGCTATTTCATCAATCCTTTCCGGCTACAAAAAAAGTTTCTGTTTTTTAAAAAAATACAAAGAACAATCACTGTTCCAGTCCTAGCTCCCTGAGGACCGCATCTTGTAGAAGTTCATATTGATGAGAATTACTTGATCCAATTATCTTTCACGCTTTGCGATGTACAAGTCAAGTCATTTGTTGAATCTTGTGTACAATTCTTCTTTCACACTATTAACTAAACTAAAAAATAATCAAACTTTTGAATCAGCGTACTGCAGGTATTGTTGTGCTGGTGGCTTTGTTTTTCTGGGAAAACAAGAAAGAAGAGCAGCAGATCACACAAATTTCTCGTGATGAAACCCTATCAAGGTTACCTGTGCGCCTGTCGACGAATCGCATTATTGAGCTTGTGCAACTCCGGGACATTAATAGGCCAGTTAGTATAATTCTCTTTGCATCTTTCATGCTCAATAACTAAGTTGAGACATTTCCTGAAGTGCATACTTTTTTATCAGCACACACATACTACATTTCTTTGCAAAAATTTCATTTAGTGACTTGTGAGTTGAGAAGTAGGTTATTAAGCTATTAAGGCTGTTTGGCCATTCAGACATGTGAATGGAGATGGCCTATTCATCTCCAGGTTCTGGTGAGGAGATGGATAAAGTTGATAACTAAGTGATGATCTGTCAACAATTAGATATTGTTGTTGTGTATGAAGTTAGCAAAAATCATCACATTCGTTGGGAACAACACACAAATTTATGGCAGTTAGCAGTTAGTTTAGATTGTGAATGGTATTATTGCAGAGTATTACATTAGCAAGAAGCCACGAAGTGTCATCTTTTTTGCTAACTACGGATAAATTAGCGCAGTGCTAGCAGCTTGTGGATTGGTGCTAAAATTGTATATTCCAGAGTTAGAAGTTGAAGGAACTATGTTTGGCATTTGCAAACTCTAAATAGTTTGGTCAGTATTGGCCCTTGAGAGAAGTTTTGGGAGTAGTGACATGCATAAACATGACACTTCAAGAACATGCGACGATTACTAAAACCAAAGTATTTTATGTGTGTTATGAGATGAACATATGTTGTTTGTTAAAATGAATTGAGCATTTGGTTCTGTAATTTTAGAAACTGTTGCTTCAGTGATTCATATTTGTGCAAAGTTCGTGCTCTACTGGTTTAGATTGGTAAAGGGCTTCACATTTAGATCGCATTTGAAGATTTACACAAGTGTGGATACTCATACTGTTTGCTGGTTTAGGGACTTACCTTACGAACTTGTTTTCCATAAATCATGGCCTAATACTTGAAATTACCTCTTGGCCCTAAGCATGGTGTGCCACCTTTTGCTAGAGGAACTATTTTTTTTGGCATCTGTCTGTAACCTTCTTATGTTATTCAAATATAAGATTTTACTGTATGAAAGATTGATGTGTTGATTTGTGATTTTACTCGATTTTGCTCTTAGGAAATGTGTGGAGGTATTCTTTGTCATTATCAATTAGACATTGTTCTCATATGAAGTGACTTATTATTACAGAAGGCTTGTGCAGACTTATTCCAGTACCCTTCCGTGAAGGTTTTCTCCCGTTGATGTTGGTGACCGTATGCTTGTGTCTCGATCGCAGGTATGTGTTGAAGAAAATCCGGCTTGCGAGGCAGACGGAGCGCTGCCGCAAGTCTGCTCATCAAGAGGTTAGTAGAAGTGTGGAATCCTTAGGCTTTTTTTATGTTGATTCGCTGTTGTTCATTTGAGGAATTGATCAAGAGGAAAGCAAATTGCAGATGGCTCTGATTGCTCGGCTGCAACACCCTTACATTGTTGAATTTAAAGAGGCTTGGGTTGAGAAGGTTTGTCCTTTAGGAACTTGTGCTTTGCTTGTTTGGTTTGTACTTGTTTAGTTGACAAGGTGAGTTCTGCAGGGTTGCTATGTCTGCATTGTCACAGGCTATTGTGAAGGTGGAGATATGTGAGTGTGATTTGCACTTTGGAGTTCAGTTTTCTCGCTGCCATTTTTGTACACTGTATTTGTCTCACTTTGCTCTTTTACGACAGGGATGAGTTGATGAAGAAATCACATGGTACTTACTTTGCAGAGGAGGTACGAGATGACTTGTCTCTTTTGTTTGTCTGAATGAAGGAAAAAAGCATCCAACATTGGGCTCACAATACTGTTTGATCCTCAGAAATTGCTGAAATGGTTCGCTCAACTGACATTAGCTGTTGACTACTTGCATTCAAACTATGTCTTGCATCGTGATCTGAAGGTTAGTGAGAACGGATAGTATCATTGTTGATTGTTTATATGATAGTATCATAGACAATTGTTCCTCATAATTGCAGTGCTCCAATATATTTCTCACCAAAGATCAGGATATACGCCTTGGTTAGTTCCTGATAACAAATATAGTACTGTAATTCTGGAGCTGTCTGCTGTTTCATACTACATCAGCATCTTCTAATTCTATGTTTATCGTTTCACAATTCATTGGTTTGCATGCAGGAGATTTTGGCCCAGCTAAGACCTTAAAGGAAGATGATTTAACTTCTTCAGTATGCTCTTTTCCCCTATTCCTCACAATTGATCTCTCTGTAAAAATTCTACATTATCTTAGCCTTTCCCATTGTGAGAAGAACATTACGTTTATTGAGCTATTTATCCCTCATATGGTATATGACCAGACACTAACCCTGCTGTTTGTCATGCGTATATCTCTCACAACATTTACACTCTTCCCTTATACCAGGAACCGTATAGACACTTGTATTCATCTGAATTGTGGAAAAGGATATTTGAGACGTGAATCTTAATGAATCTGATTGTTTCATACTATGCTGGCTGAATTATGCACTACCTAGGAACCCGTTTGTTCTTGGGTGCTATGTCTGGTAGAGTATAATTTTGGAAATCCTGGGCAATAATAAATCCAGAGCAATAAATTTAACCAAATTATGTAAAATCAACGGTTTGCATTGGGGAGTCGATTTAAATCGGTTGGCTCTTTGATTTTGGTCTCTGGGCTCTGGTGAAACTGTAAACTTAAAGCAGGTTTTTAGTGCTCTAATGCTTCTTGCTTGGCTGGCTCTTTTGACAGGGAAAGATAAAACTTACATTTAACAACTGGAAACGTTGACTGAACCATTATTAGACTATTAGTCTTACGGGGGCAACTATAACACCGTAGCCTATTTTCTAAAAATACCATAGTAGATTTTTCGGACCATTAAATTTTGATCCAACCCCTCCCATATATACTACCCTCCACCCCCTAAGTCTAATTCCCTTCACCCCCAGTGTCCGCAGCAGGCCTGTTGGCTAGCTCCTCCAGCTGCTGCTCCCGCCTTCCTCCCTCTACCCCAACCATCTCCCACACCGTCATTCTTCTTTCTCTTCGGCGATCCACCCTTGCGCAGCCTTCTTCCTCCTTTCCAACATATCAAGAGGAATCACCACCATATATTATTCAAGCACAAGCAAAATCTCCATTTAGAAAGGTTCATGAACATACAGGTCCCATCACTAAGCAACTGCCCACACACCAGAAGTAGCCCAAAGCCAAACCAACCCAAAATTGGGAACTTTCCAATTTGAATAGCCTGGAGGAGCGCCAGTGTTGTAGATATACTTTCTTACATGGAAAATAGGGGCAATGTGCGAATTATCTACTTGCACACTTTCTCTCCTATTCCACTGTATCGTCCCACCCTCCCCTCCCAAAATTCTGTGAACTTACCATCCTCAAAAGATCAGTCGTTATGTGGCATTCATTATGTGACAAAAATATTTGGTTATATAATATATGAGACGTGAATCTTAATGAATCTGATTGTTCATTTTAATTTTCACAAATTTTATCTTGTTTTGTATTTTACCGTAGCGTTAGCACGGGCACACTACTATACCAACTAATCTCCCAGAAAAGAATAACGGAAAATTTCCACTGCACCAAATTGAATCTATTTTTTTAGAATCATGAACCTAATTTCCATTTCACCTGATTGAATTTTCTAAACAAATTTGTTTGCTAGCTGTGAGCATACCAAGTCTTGGAGCAAGGATATTTGTGAGGTCCAACAGGTAGTTCTTGGTTTTTATAAAAGGCAGACTTTAGTTTTACATCTAATATGGTAATAACCAATCATAAATTGAGTTGATTCTCAAGTCTCAACATCAAAATCCTAAAGAATTATAGTGCGGTGATACATAAGAAAGGACAACACACCGAGTAGGATTAAGGATCAACATGCGATCAATTAATTCCACAGCATGGCGATCAAACCTGAAATGGGAGTTTTTTGCCACATTACATTCAATCTTAATAGGAAAATAGTAACTATTGTCAATACACAGCGATAAGTGATACCACTGGATTACCTCAAATATATCTCTCAGCGCCGTTTGGTTGGTGTCGCAGGATGGATAGTCTTGTACAATGATAGCTTTGATATTCCTGGCCAGTTTTCCTCATTTGGAAATCCGCAGAGTTCAAATATTTTTGATAGCTGCTCTTGCTAAAACAACATACAAGTTTCTGTCAAGGTTTTTTGATAGATGGTTCAGGCGAGACATGACTTATTATTGCCTTGTTATGCGTTATAATTGGCCTAGGCTTGTAATTTCATGACCTGAACTTGCTGGTGATATACATGAGTGTTTTCCAGATTATATACATGGTGATATACAATTGCGTGAAACTTAAACTATGAAAAAATATCGTCATTTGGTTGTTTTCATGTGCATCCCTGAAATGCCGCCGTAGCGTTAGCACGGGTACTATACTAGTATACAGTAAAAAGAGAGTGAGAACTCTGTTCCCAAAGGAAGCAACACATGAGGAAATACAAATACACAATGCCTCGATTCATAACATTATCAGTAAGATTAACTCATTAAACTAGCCATTATTGCCTCATTTCTGGACAAGAAAGACAAAAACTTCGAATGCATGAGCTTCTTGTTAATATTATCATGCTAACTCATTACAGAAGAGATCCTAAAAACATCACTTTCTGTTCAAAGCAGCAAGAATGTCAGCCTATTTGGGCTGATATCTAGAGATTCTTCCTCCTGCTACCTACGGAACAAAATGGTTATGGCTCAGTTTTTGTTTTTAAGACGCACACAACCACAGAAGGGTACCCTCTTCTTTTTCTTCTGCCCGGCAACATTTCTGTCCTTCCATCCATACATATAATCCCTCAAAAGCACTCGCGAATGCTTCTCAGAGACTTTAACCCTTTTGTATCCATGCTCTTCCTCGAGATTCAGCAAGACATACTGTATCTTCTGAAGTTCCAGTTCCAACCTCGCAACCTTTTCTGATCCTTTCTGCACCTGCTCTGATATTTTCCTTCTGCTGGAATAGCCTTCTAGCTCAGCATTTACCTCCAATGCAGGATAATTCTCAGCCTTTTTTGTCAAATTGTTGTTGAAATCTATATGTTCCAAGACAAAACCCTCGATCTCCTGCAGCTGAGCTCTGATGCTGCTGTATTCAGAGCTCATGGGAGATTTTCCCTTCAAAGTGCCCTCCATTTTCTGCTTCACCTCATCGACGCTTGCTTGGATGATTGACAGCCTCTGAGCATCCGAAGCGAGCTTCTCAAGGACATTCTTGCGCCATAATTGCTGAGGTTCTAGGGACACTGTTGATATCTCGAGCCTGTTAATTCCTAGGTCTCTTCCCCTTGCTATTTCAAATGAAGGGTACACACTCTTCACCTCCTCCACCGCTTGTATGCCATGCTCAGACGATGAAGATTTGGCTGTTTGGTTCTTGCAATCCTTCTCGGCAGTCTCCCACAGTTGAAGCATCTCATCATCAAGCTCCACATTTGCATCACCACCAAGAGGGTAGATGGTGGCTCCAGTGCCATATGGTGAACAAGTAGATACCTGATCAAGTTCGATATCTTTCATGATCTGTACTTGCTTCCCTCTGGAGTTATCGGCATCACATTTTTGCCTATCATCCACCATGTACTGTTCCTTACGTCCAGTGCATGAGCCTTTACTTGTTTTAAGCTCTTGAATTTCTACATTCGCCGCTTCCAATTTGGCAGCAGATTCAGTAAACTCCTTATCTCGGCGGTCCTTGGCATCTAATAATACAACTTGGAGTGCTTCAACCCTTGCAATTAAACTTTGCAACTCCAAAGCTCCTGATGGGTTGTCTTGGGATTCTGAACTACGTCTGTCCTCTTGCACAAATTCCTGAAGAAGCAAAGGATTAGGTAAGTTAAAGATAATGAAGAGCATCTTTGTTGTGGATGCAACTATATTAGAACTATCTAGTTTTCAACATGATAGAATGTTAGTTGTCAAGGAGAACGAAAATTTTCTTGTTTTGGTGTCACCATGGATAGTTTTTTATTTTAAGGTTAGCAGATTGCATTTACATGAAGAATGGAAAATGTTCCATATTTGCCTAGGAAAGATGAAGCAGCTTACCAATTTGCCTTCTTTATTAAGTTCTGACAGTAAAAGAGCGCCTTCTTCCAGCACGCTTATCTGATCAGACAAAGATGCTACGAGTGGCAGATATGTGCTCAACTCCGCCTTTAGTTCTGCATTTTCTCCTCCCATGCTGGCAATCGTGTTGTGCAGCTCAACAACATAAGCATCCCTTGAGGAGATCTCTTTCATTAGCATTTCCCTTTCAGCAATCATTCTTATCTCAAGAGCCTCGCATTTCATCATCAGCTCAAGTACCTGTTCCTCATAAATCATGACATTCACTGAACAAGTTATCATCTCACTCACCAGCGCAACTATTTCCCTTTCATGTTGTTCAGCCTCTTTTGTTACCATCTCAAGTGTAGATGTCAAACTCTCTTCCTTCTGTTTATGAATGTCAACCTCTCCTTGCAACGCCATGTTCACCTCGCAAAGAAGAAAATTTTCATTGTCCCTTATAGCACCTTGTTCAGTTAGTGTTGCGATTTTCTTCTCAAGTTCTTTTACCCCTTTTGCATCTTCCACAGCAGACTCAAGACCCCTGAGAACTCTGCATAATTCCTGGTTTATCTCTTGCAAGAATTGAACCTTCTCATCTGCCTTGCTTAGCTCATCATCCTTCTGCATCAACTGTGACATGCCACTCTTGAGTTCAATGGCCAATTCCTGGCAGATGCTTTTGCATGTGTCAGAATCAAACTCTGAAAGGACTAAGCGAGTTTCCAGAACCTCCACCAAGTTCTCTAGAGTGTTCTTGAGGTGCTCACAGTCCACTTCAAGAATGTTAGCTCTTCTGTTTAGCACTTTAACCTCACGAACAAGTTCATTCTTGGCCAAACCCAGTACAGCCATATCATTGTTAAGAGAAGCCAATGCAGATGCTGACTCATTGCTATGATCACTAAAGAACAACGACAAGTGGTCAAGCATTATGCATTCTGCAAGAACATCAGCATTCTCATCATCCAAGGCATTGTACTTCTCAACCAAAAGCTCGTATTCCTGCAATAAGGACTCATATTTCTCAGTTAGGTTGCTAATTTCGTTTTGTGAAGTCTCGCACGATTCTCTCAGGCCTGATATCTCCTCATATAAACCCAGCATTTCAATCTTCAATGTCTCCTCCCTTTTGCTACCTTGCTGCAACCTTTGCCCCAACTGTTCATTCAACTCAATAAGCTCGTGATTTTTGTTTTGCGAAAAAAGCAATTCTGCTACTCCTGTCTCCACTTCTTTCGCAAGTTCACCCTTCTGCAAGTGCAGATCTCTGAAGCCAATTGCTATTTGTGTCAGAATTGTTCCAAGAACCGATAGTTCAGTATCCATGAAGGCATTTATATCTTCACTTTCCTCTTTATGCTTTACATGGTTGAAAGTTTCACGAGCCATAGTCTGCAGCATAATTTCATCATGAACCACATCAGGTCCTAAATTCTTACAGATATTGAGGACCTTAATTTGCTGTGAAATTCCATCCCTGAGTTTCTTATTGCACTTCAACAATGCTTTCTTCTCCTCTTTTTCATTTTTGGCTTCCTCCTTGAGCCGTGCGATTAGTACCTCTGCAGAATGAGTGGCTTCGATGAACTTCTGGCATTCATTGAAGAGAGCAAAATTTTTGTCTTTCGCATCGGCCAAACTATTCTTCAAGATCAATGTGCTGATAGAAGCATTTGTACATTTTTGCTGCTCTTGTTCAAGCATCTGATCCATATGACGGATTTGCTCTTGCAGAGAAGAAATGATCTCTTCAAAATCATTTACCTGTATTTGGTGCAACTTGAGCAGAGCTTCATTCTGTTCATTTTTAATTCCCAACTGCTCTTGTAGATTCCTTAGTTGACTACATAGAAGATCCTTCTCTGCTAACAAAGATGAGTGCTTGTCTACCAGATCAGCATGCTTATCCTCCAGGGATTTCATAGCCAGTGTAGTGCTCTCCAGCTGACAGACAAGATGTCAGATAGGTACGAGTGTGATCACAAAGCTCACGAATAAATAAAAATATAATTTCTACTAAAAAAGGAACCTAAGAGGGAAGGTATACTCAAGAAATACCTGGAAGAGAATATTGTCCTTTTCAGCAAGAAGAGCAGAGTTATTGGCAAGATAAGACTGAGATGATTCTTCTGAATCTTTCAACTTTACTTTCAGTTCTTCAAGCTCAGAATTCATGTTAGAGAATGAAGTCTCCAAAATGGACTTCTTCTCTGAAATATCGGCATATTTTTTACCAAGGATCTCTAGTTCTAATGCCAGAGCACCCTTCTCAGAACTGTGCAAGGAAACATCATATTTCAGAGAGCTTCCAGAAACTTGTAATTTTTTTATGGTCTCCTTCAGGGCCTCCATTTCGACAATTGCATTTGAAAATGATTTTTTCAAGATTGAATACTCTTCTGACAGCTTCTCCATGTCACAAACTTTTTCCAAGAGGAGTGCCTTTTCGATATCATGCACCGTGCATGCCTCCTTCAATTCAAGGTTTTTATTCTGCAATTCGTCAAGTAACTGCTGGAGTGTTGCTGCTCTTCTGTTTACTGCCTTCATCTCATGTTCCAGAGAACAGTGCTGCTTGTCCAGAATTTCCTTATCTTCTTTCTGACGGGCCAAGTCTCGTTGAAGCACTTTCTTCTCACCACTGTGGAGCCCCACTTCATTCTCAAGATCCACTTTCATTTTCTTTAACATATCCAATTCATCATGAAGACCTTTGATAGTTAACTCAGCAGAAAGATTTTGTGCACCGAGGCTATGGATGTCCTCTGCATGCTTGGCTATCATGTTCTCAAGGTCCACATTACTGTTCTCCATCTCATTCAGTTTGTCATTCAACTTCTCGATCTTCAAAACCAACCCACTCACTTCTTGCTGAGATTGAGAATGCAGATTTGTCATCGCAAGAAGAGCTGCTTCAACCTCAATGTGTTTCCGGGCTTCATCTTTCAGGCTAGTCTGCAAGGTATCCACCAGTTCTCTCTTCTGTTTGAATTCTTTATCCAGCATTTGCACGTTTTGTTCAACATTCTCTAGTTCAGCCCGCACCTCAGAGAGTTCAGATTCCAGATCAGATACTCTCATCAAGGACTGCTTGTACTGAAGAAGAGTCATGTCCTTCTCGGAATTCAGCAGCAAGATGGTGTTTTTAAGCTCGGAAGACACGTTTTCCACTTGATTCAACTTTCTGTTGAAAGTGTCAATCTCTAGTGCCAACTTATTCACTTCTTCCTGAGATTGAGAATGCAGATTATTCATCGTGAGAAGAGCTGCTTCACCCTCAATACGCTTCTGGGCTTCATCTTGCAGGCTAGTCTGCAAGCTATCCACCTCTTCTCTCTTCTGTTTGAGTTCTTTATCCAGCATTTGCATTTTCTGTTCAACATTCTCTAGTTCAGCCTGCACCTCAGAGAGTTTAGATTCCAGATCAGATATTCTTACCACGGACTGCTTGTGCTGAACAATAGATGTGTCTTTCTCGGAATTCAGAAGCAAGATGGTGTTGTTAAGCTCGGAAGACAGGTTCTCCAGCTCATTCAACTTTCTGTTCAGCATCTCAATCTCCAAGGCCAACCGATTCACTTCTTCCAGCGACTGAGAGTACAAATTCTCAGCTGAATTGAGTGCCATCTCAGCTTGCACACGTCTCTTGCCCTCACCTTGCAAACTCAACTGCAGAAAATCCACCATTCCATTCTTCTGTGCAAGTTCTTGCTCCAGCATCTGCAGTTTCTGCTCAGTCTTCTCCAGCTCCAACTGTGCCTTTGAGACTTGTGACTTCAGATTGGATACTTTTTCCAAGGACAGCTGCTGTTGAAGAAGTGCTGCATCTTTCTCAGTATTCAGAAGGGAGATGGTGTTCCTAAGATTGCATGATAATTCCTCCATGCTCAGCTTGCTATCCTGAACTTCACTTAACTCATCGTTTAACTTTTCAAGGTCCATAACAAGCTTAGCCACTTCTTCCTGAGATTTAGAGTGCAGATTTTCGGCCATGATAAGGGCTGCCTCGGCATGCATCCGCTTATGGCCTTCTTCTTCCAAATTATTTTGGAGGCCATCCACCTCCTCATTCTTGCATTTGAGTTCTTGCTCCAGCAACTGGACTTTCTGCTTATTTTTCTCCAGTTCTGACTGCACATCGAAAACTTGAGCCTCTAAATAAGATGCTCTCTCCAAAGACTGCTGCTGTTGAAGTAGCGCTGCATCTTTCTCAGAAGTCATCTCTGAAATGGTGTTCTTGAGTTCTCGTGAAATATTCTGCAGGTCCAGCCTATCATTTTCAACCTCACTAAGCTTCTTGCTTAAGCTTTCAAGATTTTCTGCTAGTGTCTTGGCTTCTTCCTGCGACTGTGAATGTAGGTGCTCCACTCTGAGAAGAGCTGTTTCAGCAAACATGCACTTCTGGCCTTCCTTTTGCAAGCTACATTGAAGTTTACCCACCTCTTTGTTCTTGTGTTCAAGTTCTTTCTCCAGCATCTGAGCTTTCTGTACAATCTTCTGCATTCCCGACTGTGCCGCCAAAAGTTGAGCTTCCAAACACGATACTCTCTCCAAGGACTTCTGCTGTTGAAGAAATGCTGCATCTTTATTAGAATTCAGTTCTGAAACCGTCTTCTCAAGTCCTTGCGACATGTCATGCAGTTTCAAGTTCTTATTTTCCAGGTCACTCAACCTCTTTTTTGAGTGTTCAAGATCTTGTGCAAGCTTTTTAGCCTCTTCCTGAGACTGGGAATGTAGGTTTTCCATTGCACGAAGAGCTGCTTCCTTTTGCATGTGATTGAAGTGTTCATCATGCAGCTGAGCATGTATGGCATCAGCCTCTTCTCTCTTCTGTTCAAGTTCTTGCACCAGCATCTGTACCTCCAGTTCAATCTTCTCTCGCTCTGACTGTTCCTTCAAGAGCTTGGACTCCAGATCAGACACCTCCTCAATACACTGCCGGTGTTGAAGTAGAGCTGCATCTTTTTCGGTATTTATTTGTGAGATAGTGCTCCTAAGGGCTTGGATCTCACTCTCAACTTTGCTTTTTGAATCCACCAGAGAGTTAATGTCACCACGAAGCTCTTCTATTAAAAGCTCAGAAAATTGATTTTGTTCAGAAAGTCTCAGAACTTCTTTCTTCAGCTCGTAGACTGTGTTCTCCAGGTTGAGTTTCGCCTGCCTAAACTCACTCAATCTATCATTTGCTGCCTCCATCTCTAGAGCCAACCTATTTGCCTCTTCCTGAGATTGAGTGTACTGCTTCTCTATGGTGGACAGAGTATCTTCAGCCTGTTTGCGCTTGGCACTTTCATCCTGTAGACTAAAGTGGAAGCTTTCCATCTCTTTTCTACTTTGTGCAAGTTCTTGCTCCTGCAGCTTAGCCTTCTGGGCCATAGTCCCAAGCTCATATTGCATTGCACTGTTACGTGATTCAGCGCAGTTTAGCTTCTCAACTTCCATGGCCATACAATCAGAAAGTTTCTTGAGTTCGGTATGTGCCTTAGAGAGCTCAGACTCTAAAGTAGATAATCTTTTGGTGGATTCACTGTATTGCAGAAGGGCCATGTCTTTCTCAGAAATCAAACATGAGATGCTGTCCTTAAGGCTTTGGTTTTCACTCTCAGCATTCTTTGCCTGCTGAGACTCCGATGAAATTTGTTGTTTCAGACTCTGGCTCTCTGCTAATAATTTGGAAATTTCATGTTGCAAATTCATGATATCGTTACTCGCATCTTCTTCCCCTTTAACATCTGGGCTTTCAAAACTGAGGCCTTTTCTTACTTTTCCATTGGAAAAACTGACACGATAGGCACTGTCACCGCTTGCAAAGAAATCATTGAACTGTTTGAGACCTTTGCGACTTGACAAAGAACTTATCTTATCAGGTTGTGTACCATTCCTCTTAAAAGTAAAAAGCTGTGGTGACACACCAAGTGCATCCTTGTGAAGATCATCAGGATCAAATGGTGCACGCATGGGTGTTGGCATTTCTGGTGTACACGGCTCCACCTCTTGGCCTGAGGTGGGCAACTCCTCAGACATTGATGGCATCTGATTTGGAAACGCTTCTGAAATTGTCCAATGGGCCTGCCGGAGTGCACCGGTAGCTTGATCATACCTTTCTGCTAAGGCACGGTATGCTCTGTAAAACTCCTCCACAAGTTTCATGAGCTCAGGTCGTTTCTTATAGTACATTTCTGCTCTCCTTGCAAATGAATCAGCATCTTCATTGATAAGTTTGATCATTGCTTTGACCATCACATCCATGTCTGT
Source organism: Dendrocalamus sinicus (assembly GCA_036346575.1). NCBI lineage: Eukaryota > Viridiplantae > Streptophyta > Magnoliopsida > Poales > Poaceae > Dendrocalamus > Dendrocalamus sinicus. The sequence continues at coordinate 31,414,022 of CM070658.1, forward strand.
TTCACAAGAAGAAATTCATTTAGCTATATGCCGCACAATATTTACCAGTTATTTAGTTACTTCTAAGTTTCAATGTTGTAGCCAACATCAACATGATGTATCAAGAAGGTAAATACAAAATAGTCAGAGAAGAATTTATTTCAGAAACAAAACATTAAACAGAACATGTTTGATACAACAAAATACAAAGGAGGGAAGGAAATATCTTACTATATAATAGTCCATACCGAACTCCCACCAAACTAACCAAACAACATATTAAGCCCATTGTGTTTGTATGTACATCCAAATGTTGACACATGTACGATAAATACTTTCGTAATAAGTCGATAAATACTTTCATAATAAGTATTTGTGAAATTCTGTTATTCTTAAATTACACAATAGGAAATTAAGCATGGGGAAATTCATGCGATTGAGGTGAAGTGGAAGCTCACAAAAAGGGTTAGCATGAATGCAATAGATATTATAAAAAAAACGAACGATAGGTGATCTTAAAAAAAAAGAATGACAGGTTTGTGTAGCGTTGAATAACCATACAACAAGCAATAAGCTTTAGTTTGTAATTTAGAATGTGCTATTACAAAAAAAAATGTGTCAGCTCAGTCCCTGTGTTGACTTTAAAAAATTACTTGAAGTTGAAGCATCAAAATTTGTTTGTATAACATAGATTCTATCAGTTCCGGTACTAAGATGATGGTCGCAAATGATCAGGATCAGAAACTGTTAGACCATGTGGCTAGGTCAAGAATTTTTATGATGATGAATAATTGACAACATTGCTTAGTATTGTTATTTGAGGCGTGTGCGTGTGTGCGAGGATTAATATTGGTCAAGTTGGTGAGAACTTGTGCCGGAAGAATTTTCTTTGGTCTTTGCATGTGCAGATTGTGCGTGGAGACGGTCATGGTCGGTGACGAGGAAGACCGGGACTAAGAGGGGGAAATCTGAGGTCCAGGCGGTCGAGGATGTCACGAGATGATCGGGCTCACGTTGGAGCATATGGAGATCAAAGGTGGATGATGCGTGGAGAAGATACGGGAGGTGTGGTCCTGTAGACTTCGACACGCGATGAGTTAAGAAATCGGAAGCGTGAAATCTGTGTTAGGAAGGGTTTTGGATCTGTTAAAAATTAGTGGGCCAAAAAGCCTAGTTAAAAAAAAAGGCCCATGGCTAGTTAAATGAGTTGTATTAGGGTTTTAACATGTGAGAGAATTGGATGTATAAAAGGACATGCGTGTGCGGCGGCTGCATGTGGCGTGAGTAGGAAAAACAAAAAATTCATATGCATGCATGTTCTGGATGGTTGGCTTATGGATGCTTGTCTTTTATGCATGCGTGTATACGTGATGGATATTTGATGGAAGTTCTCGTGTGCATGCATGGATGAGAGATTCCTTGATTTTTCACGTGAAGGCAGCGCGTCTCATCTTGCTTTGGGTTGTCTTCGTTGATCTCGTTCTGCGTCTCTTCTCGTCGGTCGACGTGCGCGCAGCGACTGAGATTCACGCAGCAAATTTCCGCTCGGTCTCGCGTGTGCTTTCCTCGCTGCTGGCGAGATTTGAAGCGTGCGGCCGGGACGTAGTGTTGCTCCTGCTGAGACACGTACGAGACGTGAGGAAAGTATTGTGGCCGTATGCATGCATTGAGCCAGCCGTGATTAGTGAGGTGAAATTTGGTAAGGCTAATTAGATTTATGTTTTTATTTAGCATTAAGTTTTCAAGTTTGTGATCTGAAAAGTTTAGTTAATTAATTCCGTACGGTTTTTGCTTAGTTGCATAATTAGGGCTTAATTTATTCTCGTCACTTTCTGCATCAGCGATCTTGTTTATTTTATATCTCAAGTTCTAGATCTCCGATTGACGTATTTCCAGTTGGGTTAGTTCAATAATTTTGTCTAGTTTATTCTGTCAAAATTTGAGGTAAATCGGAGTTACAGTTTTTAATTGGGATCAGTTTTAGTGAGAGTACATTATTCTGTCCAGATTTATTAAACGAGGCTTAAATAGGTTTTGTGTTTAGGGGAGAGTCTTAAAATTTATTTTTAGCTTCCGCAATCATTCACCCCCCCTCTGATTGCCTATCTTAGTGTGAATCGATCCTACAGAAACAAAAGTTATTTAGCTAGATTAGACCTATATATATATATATATATAGGACGCTGAAATGGGACACCTAGGTGCCCAGACACCTAGGCTCCCTGCCGTTAGATTGCTTTTAGATACGTGCTAGAGCAATGGTATGTATGGTATGTAATATATTAGGCATGCTAAATCAATCATGGAAGGAAAGTCTTAATCATGGATGGAAAGTCTCAATCACACTAGCACGCATCTAAAAGCAATCCAAATATAGGGAGACTAGGTGTCCAGACACCTAGGTGCCCCTGTTATTTATACTATATATATATATATATAGCACACCCAAACTTTAAAATGAGGCATCAAAACTGTTATGAATATTGTGTATTCAAAAGGCCCAATAGGCAATATATATAGGGTACAAATGGAACATAAGACTAAACCTAATACAATAGAAAATACCACTAATACCCTTAACACCCACCTCAAATACAAGACGTTTGCAATAGCATTGCATTTGAAAAAGATTGACACTAAAATAGGAAAAATGCGAAGTTCGAGTCTTGATAATGTCATCGTAGCATGCAGCTCTTGGAAAATATGTCAAGTCGAAGAGAAATAGATATAAGCATAGCGGCGCAGATCGAAACCCAAGATGATGACGGCGCAGTGCACAAGAAGCGCAACAGAAACGCAATACAGAAGAAGCGTGTCGGCCTTAGAAGCTCGGAGCGGCGGCTCAGAGAGAAACAGCAACATCATAACGACTTTTACGATCTGCACGTGGCTCAGAGAGAAGAGCGGCGGCTGCTGCCATGCAAAAAAAAGGAAATTCCTATACTTCTATGACTGACAATAAATTTATGGACTCGCATGGCTTAGATGAACTCAAAGATAAAGTTAAAGACTTAGATGGACGCAACGAAAGACTCAAAAGAAAAGGATTCAAAGACAGCGGATTCTAGTAGCAATATTTTTCAGCAACGAAATCAGGTAACCCTTGCATTGGTTGTTGATAGAGGAGGTGTGGTTTAAGTTTCGGTGCTAAGTCTTCTGTTGCGTCCATCGAAAAACTCTCCGAACAACCAAGCATATATCGGATGGACACATAGCAGAGAGCAGACTCCACTCACTCCCTCATCACCTCAGTCCGTCTCATCACCTCTAGCCCTCTCTCTCCACCACTGACAGAGGGAGGAGATGGTGATGCGGTGAAGGGGAGCCCGGCGACGATGGTAGAGGCCAGATTCGACGCAGAGAGCATCAGAGGCGGCTGGATCCGGGAGAGGCGGCCTCAGCCAGGAGGGAAAGCCTGCAGGCAGCGGGAAGACGACGAGCACGAGCCGGCGGTGATGAGCCAAAGAGGGGGCGGAGAGCACGGCAGGAGTCTAAATCCTGAGGCCTTGGCGGCGGGGCGTCCGGATCAGACCGGTGTCGAGAGAGCCGAGCGGCGGCGATGGCTCGAACGATACGATGGCGGGCAGCGCAACGCGAGCTTGGTTCAATCCAGGATTGGACGGATCCGGCGGGTCCAAGAAGGGCGGTGATGGCCCAAAGAGCCCTCGTCTCCGGCCGTCTTCGGAGCTTGAGGCGGTTGGATCCAAGGCAACCAAGCCGGATGCCTGCACGGTGGTGGCCACGGTGAGAAGCATGTGGACAGAAAGGACGGCAGCCAAGTTTGACTGAGGGAAGTCGTGGAGACGACCAAGAGCACCGAGTGGTGGCGGCGGTCCATGAAGAGGTGGCGGCGGCTCGTGTTGTGGAAGACCAACGGCGGGATCCAGCGACGATGGCTACCCCCGGGAGCGGAGATCGCTTCTCTCGGGGGCAGCAGATGCCGAAGAGCGGATGCTAGGAGGCAGCGACGGCGGCTACAGTAAACCCTAACCCTAACTTTTGTTCTGATACCATGTTATAAATATTGTGTTTATTCAAGAGGCTCAATGGGCAATATATATAGAGTACAAAGGGGACACAAGACTAAATCCTAATACAATAAGAAATACCACTAATACCCTTAACAAAAACATTATTTCAACTAGCCAATTGACCCACACAATTGCGCGATGAAGTGTGGCATAGCATAGAGTATAATTTTTTTTGTGAATTCCAAATGTTGTGAATGGGGTATTTGATTTCATAGCGCAAATTATTTTGAGATCTCTCCCCCATGTGGAAGAGAGGATTGGGAGGTGCGCACACTCTCAACCTTTGAATTGTGAGTAGTGCTACTTATTTATTTATTTTTATAAATTAATATATCTCTAAGCCAACTATTAAATCTAAGCCTTTAAAATTAGGGCCCGCTAAATTAAGGGCCGGATTTTTTTTATGAGAATTCTTATATCTCTAAGCGAACTATCAAATATATGTCTTTAAGATTAAGGTTCACCAAATTAAGGGCTATGCTTTTCTTTTTTTGGGAGAATGTATAGCATAATTCTCTTTTTTCTTAGTAGCTGTAAATCACCTGTAATCAGCTTTTATTATATAATAGGTTTGTTTTGTTATGTGCACACACTTAATAGGAGTTCGACCGACATTTTTCCAAACCATATAAAGTATGATCCTATAATTTGTTAATGTTCCAACACACCGACTAGGCAGATATCAAGCAAAACCAGGTAATGAACTATCAAAGATGCCAGCCAAGAGAACAGTATTTATATATGGCTATATTCAAATTAATGGCTTGCATGCACATGCTACATTTGAGTGACTCATCATAAAGCTTACTGCAAAGCTAAACAAAAATCCCATTGCTTGTATACACTCATTTCAACAATGCATATTCGCCTCACTGGATTCACAAGATTAACATTAACAATTATGTTTGTCTGAAAAATTCATACCAGTAAGATTTTCCTGAAGCCATTTGGAGTTTTTGGGGCTGATATGGCTAACCAACCACCATGAGTACTGTGTGGGGTTTGAGTCATGGCGGACCAAAGACGCCATTGGCACAGAAGAGCAAGGTAAGCCGCCACAGATGGCACGATGTGTCTCAACGTCTTCAGTGCTCAGAATTGAGGAGAAACGCGGTATATCATGCTTGACGGCACAAGATGCCTCCACTGTTTCGGAGTATACATTCAAGCAGGAGTGGAATATACTATCATGCTTCCCAGCCCGAAAAGCACACGGGATTTACCCTCCAATTTGTAGGCAGTTTACCTATGTTGCAGTGCAGAAGGGTAGATGGATCAGCAGTTGAAAAGACCAACGCCATGTATCAAATCTTTTTTGTAGAAAGGCATCAATGAATCTATTAAGGGGGGTAATAGTGAAAGGTAAGCTCGAAATGCTGACCAAGATGGGTAGTAGAAATATTTACCTCCCATCCATGAATCTCCTAACAAATGCAGTAGAATGGATGAAACCCTGAAACATTTTATACGAAGACAGGTTAATAACTCCACTGCATTACGCCAAAAAAACAGTGATCAACAAAGTGAATGACGAAAACAAATTAAGATGCAAAAAAATAAAAAAGAAATACAATTGCAGGAATAAATAGCATATCTATGCCCCTTCCTTTCTTTAGATTCAGGACAGGAGGATCAATGCTATGGAACAGGATAAAAATCAGGGAAAACCAAAACACAAATAACGCGCCACCGAGATTTAAGGCAGGAAACGGAGTAGAAACACCAAATGCTGAACAACGGAGGAAACTTTCACACGTACCAAGAACTTAGAAGGCCAATGCTACAGCAGAACATAGGGAAGGGCCCCCCTTTGTAAGCAAAACTAACAAACCAAGTAATGATTTCCCAACCAGAGCAAGAAACCGCATGATTCACCACCCGTTGTTCCTCTTCATCCCACGAACCAACGAACCAATAGAACACCAACCACGAGGCAGAGGCCAACCAACAAACATCAGAATGCACCGGAAAAGATGAATCTTTGAACCAAAGAAACGGAGAACAGATCAGAAGGAACATCTGGGTTGTGACCAGGAGAAGGAAAAGGGTCAGAAAAAAGATCCAATCTTGGAGTGATGGAGGGAGGGAAGCACGGTGGCGTACCATAGTGGACTCTTTATCAGAGGCGGCACCGCGGCAGTGACGAGTGGCAATGCAGGCAAGATCCCATCTCACGCATGCGCCCTTTCTGTGTTTATGGTCACCGGAGTCTGCAGTAGTGTGCACATGCCGAGTAACGGCTGTAAGAGCAACTCCAACCGGTTCTTTATTGTATATTTACCTAATATGACTCAAGAAATGGATTCCAACCGGTTCTTTATCCTCCTCTTCATTTTTATCGAGTCGCTATTTTCTCCCGGCCGCTAGCTAGATTTGGCGAGCGCCTCCTCACTCGCTTCTCAAATAGCTAGGCCATTGGAATGCTAACTCAAATAGAGAGCTGAAAATAATAGCTAGCCTTTTCATCCTAGGAAATAGAGAGGGAGAAATGACTAATGGGATGGAGTTGCTCTAAAAGCGCACGGGAAAGGTAGAGACTGCACAAACAGCAAAGTAAGGCCGCTCCAAATAGCTCTAACTTTTAATATATTTTTTTGGTTTTTAATTTATTTAAAACAGAAACCACTTAGAATATGTCGATTTATAATTTCAGTTTTTTTTGTTTTTAGAGCTTTTTCTTTATTTCTTTGTATTATCTATGATAATATAATAGATTTTTCTTATTTTTTCTTATTTTTCTTGGAAAAAGTTAACAGCCGCTGCAGTATAATTTCGATCAAATGCCACAACTGAAAATTTAAGCCAAAAGCTAGTTAAAGCATACCTAATTGTGCCAAAAGAAAAAAATTATATAATATTTTGGTTTAGTGATTTGATCCATAGACGACGATTAAGAGCCCGTTTATCCTGACTCCAGCTTCCAAAAGCAAAAAAAAATGAACGCATTGGCTTTTTAACTTCGGTTTTTTTCTTCATTTTTTGCTTATTTTTACTTTTTTATTTTGCATTGTTCGTGGAGATATAACAATGTTTTTCTTTTTTCTCTCATTTTCTTTATTTTTTAATTGTATGACTCAGAAAAAGGTAGCACTGTTACAGCGTAATTTTAGTCAAAAATCAACGGCTGAAAACCAAAAACCATTAAAAAAAAGTTGGAATAAACGGGGCCTTAACAAAACAGCCTAATTTTCTCTGAAATTCTGGGGTTAAATTGGAGATTAGTTAAGGGAAATATGATGATTCTAATTAGCTTGTGAGGGGAAACCGGGGACCCAACAGAGCAAAGAAGAGGAGTCAGTTTTTTATTTTCCTATATAAAAATATTTGATCTGTGTGATCCAGAATGGCAATAAAATGGCCCTTCAAAACAAGAATTAATTAACAATGCTGTTCTATTGGCAATAAATTTGGGGGTTAAAACCTTAAAATATAATCAGGACAGAAACTGGCGTCAGGTTTAGATGTTTTGTTTCCGTTTTCTATTTTTCTATTTTCCCATTGCTGCCCCTCTCAAACTCTCAAATGGGGTAGTTCATACTTCACACCGGAGTCTCTAGCGTTTTCTGTCCTGATCTGTAAATTTTAGATGTTTCTGGATGTCTCTTTGCTTTCCAGCTTGGCCTCAGCTTTGTTTATTGATGGTTTCTTTTCGGCTACAATGAATAGATTTTATTTCTAACATGAGTATTTGAATAAACGTATCGAATACCGATAAACCACTTCAAAAAACTATCCTAATAAGTAATTTAAAAAATCAATAGAGAAATCGTCCTATTTATTTATTAAAAAAGACGTAAACTAAAAAGAAGCGTCTTTGTTTTTGTGTGTTCTCCAATGCTCACCTCACGTGTTCTTTCATGGGTTGGGGCTACTAGAGAAACATCAAGCATGTTACTTCGATCTTATTCATCAAGTTGTTCTGATCATGGCACACTTGACTTCATGTGACTAACCCAGAGACCAAGGAAAACAAAATGATGAGGTGATCCCCATGTGACACACTTGCCCTGGCAAAAGTGGCACTTCGAAAATAGAACGGCTGATCTGAACATAATTTGCTGCTATTCCTGCCTCTCTTTTTTTTTTTTTGTCTTGTTCTAAGCAATCTTTTACTGTGCAGATCAAGCACACCATGAGTACTACCACCACCTCCATCGCTTTTGCAGTAAGTCTTCAGAGAAGCATTGTTACCGGACCGGTTAGCCCATCAACTCTCCTCACAAGGACGACGGAAACGGGCTCCTTTTCGGCTCATAGCTTACTAGCCAAATGCCCATATATTGTAACGGATCTCACATAACTGGTAACACAAATAAATATCATTACATCGCCACATAGACAACTGCAACCATTTGAAGTTGTATCAAATTCTAATGATTAGATGTACATATACTATACATAAAAGTAGTAAGCCATTTCTGCCTCAAACATGATATCCTCACAAACATGGTATCCTCAATTTGTGAGCAATACGAGTTTAGAAGTTTAGAATGCATAAATACAGGCCATCATCTATAGTTCTATATTTCTATATAGGGCTGTGGTGTGAACAGAGCGATATGCAATATGTAGCCATCTAACAGACACCAAGAAGGTAAAAAAGCTCAATTGTTGCAATAAATATCATAGATGTACACAGCTCAGAATCATGAGATACAAAGCGATCACTGAAGGGTCGTCTGAAACAAGATCATTTGAGAAGACCTTGTTCTTCACGTTTTTAGCAACTGCTGCATTGCCTGAGCGAAATGTGAATGATACTATCATGCTTATGCAGGGAATAAGAACAAAAATATTGCAAGAAGGTACCAGCTTCTAGACAGCAGTCAGTAGCTTTTTAGCATTCTTACCACAGCCAAAATCAACAACGGTCCATGATGCATTATGACTCTTCAACCAATTGATGATTACATTTACTGGCTGCTCTGGCCAATGTGACATCTGCTCTTGATATCCTGCATGATACTAAAAGAGAACAAAGTGAAATCCCATGTATCAGGTGAATATGGAGTTGCTTCCTAGGGTGAATTATCACCCTGACTGTAGCTATGCAAAGAAGCTCTCTAGATAGCGATCACTACAATGCATTTTCCCCAGATGAAATATGCGAACAAGAAATCATAAAAAAATTAAAAAAAGAGAGAACAGACTAATACAATAAAACCTGTACAGATGGAAGCATAAAAATAATTCAAATAATGAGCAGTGAATTTATGGGTTTGACGATGTCAAATATGCAACATCTCACCCCCACCCAGAGCCTCCAAAATGTGTTGCCAAGAAGTCAAGAACCAATATGCTGACAAGATAAAATATTTCTTCTAGCAGATGACAACACTAACAATATAGAAGAATAATATATAACGTACCACATCAAAAAACTTGGGCACAATTTTGAAGTAGTCAAATGCATCCTGTCCACTGAAAAAGATAAACCACATATGAATAGAAGTGTGAAACATGCAAAGATGAAGCTCTGATTCCTATGGGTTCCACTTCCAAGAGTAAAGGCACATTAAGTAATCCAAGTCAGAAAGAAAAGCATGCTTTGTTAATGAGACGTCAATCCCTTTTTTTCAGGCACCAGTTGATCATGATCAATACTTAGCAATATTTGTACAAAATCAGAACTAATTAGTCGCAAGACCATGTGATATTTCAAAATATGAAACAGAAGCACCACCACCATGTTTTTATACTTAATTATTGAACCAAAAGTCCAAAACTATCCTATGCAATGAGGGAAAGCAAAGAGTTCAAACCTAACAACACATCAAACTAACCAAACAGAAGTGTTCAGTGGAAGGAATATGAACCTGCAAGTGTACAGTTCTCGTTTAACATTCTGAAATGGCCTCCAGATAACCTTGCACACATCTAGAAATGGATGTCACCAGACAACAAATCAACAAATTAATTCACAGAAAAGTTCAAAGGAAGAAAAAGAAGGTGAACCCACTAACACACTCATATAGATGCCAGTCATATTTTACAACACCTGCCACCCAAACTTCAAATAGATTGCGGGATTTATTAACAAGCAACAAATGTAAACCGCATGTGCGTTTTTGTTCAAAATCAGGGCCCCATACTGAGACATTCATAAAAGTGTATGGAGATCTCCCTGTCTTGCTCATGTTCTACTACTGCTACTCTACAATCACAGACAAAATGGCCTGTGAGTTGACATCACCAACAGAAATCAAACACGCGCTTGTGCTACGCATTACATCAATCATCATGTTGAACACATTACCCACTAAAGTCTTCTGGTCCTTGCTGACTTTTCTGCCCAATAACAGTTCAACCGTTTTAAGTCTGCAAACGAGACGAAGCCTCTACCACTGAATATGCCTCTACCACTTTAGCAACTTGTTTTTGGGATTTTCTGATGAGAATAGTGTATCCCCAAAAAGGGAATGTAGACAACAATAATCACCACTTCTTTCTTTTGCATAGCTCAACAGACTCAAGAATGAACCATGCTAGGGTAGAAGCAAATAGCCACCATAAAATCCATAAGCCAACCAAGTACCAAATTCACAAAACCAAAAGGTAGAATCCCCTGAACCTTTCCACAATCAAGAGCATATAAATTTCAGATGCAAAAAAACACAATATCGTTATTTGGACAAATCCAATACCACAAACTTCTAGAGTTGACCGATGTTATGTCAGTGTAACAGCCCCAAAGATAGCATCTTTAACTAACTATACTCTTATCCCCTCCAAGTCAACCCATCCAACAGGACCCTCAAGCCCTATTAGCCATCACGTAGATCACATCACAATCTTTCAACCAAAAATGTTAAAACCTATCTCCACCCCAAAGAACACAACTTACCCTGCCTCTGGGTAGTGCTGCTTGAACTCGAGCTGGTGCGACGCGACGGGCTTGGCGTGGCCGTCGTAAATGATGAACTGCGTGCTCGTCGTGCCCTAGTCAATGGACGCCACGTACACCTCCTCCTCCCCCTTCCTGGCCATACTTTCCGCACCACAAACCTTCCCAGGGGGAGCAGCAGGAAGATTTGGGCCGTGGAGGGAGCGAGTGGGAAGTGAGGGAGGAGATGGCGTCAAATCGGGAGTTGTTAGGAGTTGGACTGCGGCAGGAGAGAGTTTATAGGCGACGGATCGATCCGATTGGAAGGGAGGTGGGCGCGGGGTGGGGAGGAGGGAGTGGGGGAGGAGGAGGAGGCAGCGCGAGGTGGGGAGGAGAAGGAGACGGCGCAATGGAGTGGGGGAGGGGGAGGAGGCCACGCGGAGGAGTGGGGGGAGGAGGAAGAGGAGGCGCGGAGGAGTGGGTGGAAGAGGAATCGGACGGCGCCGCTCCACCAGGGGGATGCAGGGGTGGGGAAGAGGTGCTGGGCGGCGGTGCTCCTCGGCATCGACGGGAAGCCGGGGCTCTGGTCAGATGTAGCGTGGTTTGATGCTGAGGGGGAAGCCGCACGGATAATCTATTTTTTATTCGAAATTACAGAAATATATCCGCAACAAAAATTTTTATAAAAATAGGCTCCAATCGCTTAATGGGTAGGCGACTAAGTCCTATCGCCCAACCAGGAGCCGACACATTTCCTATCGCTTTACCGTGGAGCGGCTAGATCAAGTCGCCCATCCATTAGGCGACTTTCATGCAGTCGTCCATCCGTTCGGCGACTTTCATGCAGTCGCCTAATAGGGAAGCGACTGCAAGTGCTCCCCCCGTGAATGTTTTCAATTTTTTTCAATTTTGTAATTTGAAACTGGTAAAAAATCTTGTAAAGTTGTTATAAAAGTTTATGTTCATTGTATGTTGTAGGTGCCGAAATAATTTTGGAAATTTTTTACGAACGATTGACCGTAAAACGATTAATACATACGATGGTAAATGATATTTTGATGTTAATGAGTAGGTAAAGAGGAGTATAAGCACGTCACAGTACAAAAAAAGTTGACATCGTTAAAAAAACGTAAGCAGTACATGAAACAATGGTATACAATCATGCGCCACCCTGCCTTGCCCCGTCTCCACGCCCGTGTCCTCCCGTACGGCCCCGCTTGGCCGTCCTCCGCTGTAACAGGTTACGACGCTCCGAGAACGTAAAACGATCAGGAGCGTGTTGCACCCGCCTCTGAAGCTGGTGAAGTCACCGCACCTCGGTGTGTGCCCTCCGGTGCCGGAGGACATCGCCGAGACAACCTCTCGTCTGTGTCGAGGTGCAAACCTGCATCGCCGCTGACCCACTCGAGAAGTATCGATCCACATCGTCCGGCTCGCGATGGGCCGTCCGAGACTTGGACCGAAATGACTGCAAAAGTAATATCGTTAGTTTCAGATGTCAAACATTACGATAAAACGGAGATCGTACGATACGTACCCTCAGCGAAGGTCATCGCGCCTAGAGAAGGGCATATGTCGAGTGCACCCCCTGTGTGGGTAAACCAGGGATGTACGGAGGATGCGAGGACACTGGTGGCGGTGTCACGAGCCCCCCAGCGGATCCTCCACCTCGTCCAGTGAGGTGCCGAGGACATGCCCATGTAGAGCCTCCAGTACTACCACGCCCGGTCGGCGCACCGGTGGCCGAGCCGTCCGTGTGCTGGGCGTGGGCGTGGATGCCGCTGGTAGCCTCGTGCAGGACAGTAGGTGCACGACACGTGTACCCCACTCCTTGAAATGACGGTACGCGCTGATGTGCTCCTCGTGGCCCACCTCGGCACTCGCGGCGAGCTCGTAGCATACTCGACCTCCGTGACGGTGGAAAGACCCACGTCAGACTGAAGGAAAAGACATAAAATGGTTAATTATCCAAGGTAGCATTGCCAGTAGTGAATGTTCAAAAATACGTGTAACGTACCACGATGTGCGTATCCTGCGCCAGGTGCGCGGGATACGTGTCTGTCGGAGCAGGGAGGTGTGCGGGTCCACCACATGTACGAGCCACGTACGTGTCCGCGTTTGGTACCACTGCAGGTACTCCGTGTACTCTGTGCTGTCGTAGGGGCGGTCCTCATCAACCACGTCGTTAAGGGCACCGTCCCACTGAGCAACCCACCCCTGCATCTTCACCGTCCACTCCGTGCCGCGTTTCACTCCCTTTCTATTGTGCCTGCTTGTAGGACCACTTCGTTAGTAATTTCCAATGAAGTAGTAAGTATGTACAAATTTATAAGACACGGGCACTCACGCGTGCACAGGAGGCGGCACTGCAAGTCCGACAGGTACCGGCACAGCCTGGAAGAGACCAAACTGCCGCATCACTCGCTGCGATGAGTAGTCCTCCACGAAGATGTCGTAGACGAGCTTCCGGTGCGTCAGCCAGAAAGCTCAGTCGCGCCAGCACAGACTCGACAATCCATCGGGAGCACAGTCCTCCACTGCCGCCTGTGAGTACGGCTCCTAGCGCACGTTGTCGCCCGTGAGGCGGTCGATCTGCTCAACAAAGGGCAGATACGCCCGCGTGACCTGGACATGTGCGAATTGCACCTGCAAGGACGAATAGATGTTACGTACGACCGTCGTTAGTATAAAGGAAATAACTAATTGACATATGACTTACCCATCAACGACACCAAATAGAACCCATCGTTGGCCGGTCGACGTCTCCCCCTGATACATGTCGAGCCTGTATGGACTCATGTCGTCTAGCAATGGTTGTCCGAGGCTGAAGTGCTCGAACGACCACAACTGCAGTAGTAGGGGACAACCTGCGAGGATCGAGTTCGCCTTGGTCCTCGAGCACGCACTGCACAGGCCACGGTAGGTCGTGGTAAGTACGGCCAATCCCCAGCTGACCTGGGGGGCTCGCCGTCCGTGATCGTCCTAGCATAAGCAATGAGGCGCGCGTCGACGCTGTCGCCGTGGCTGCTGGTGAAGAGCACCCTGCCAAACAGCCACAGCAAGTACGTCTCCAAGTGGCGCGAGACCTGGCGATCGTTCGCCTCTGGGTCCATCCGCTCCACCTAAATGCAAACAAGATGTTATTAGTCCATAATAACGCAAATAAGAGTTTCGATGACACGATCGATTGTAAAGACCACGTACCCGGAACTGTGCCAGCCACCTCAGCGACGGCCCGTGGGTCTGTTTCGCCGGGAAGATGTAGTACCGACCCACAGCACCCGGTGGAAGGATCCTCTCGAATTTGGCGAGCGGGTCATTACGCCACTCGACCGGGGCCTCCGGTAGGAAGGCAGTGCCTACCGCGATCGGAAGGCCAAGAAGCAGGGACACATCCTGCAGGGTCAGCGTCATCTCCCCAAATGGGAGGTGGAAAGTGTGCGTCTCGGGCTGCCAGCGGTCCACCAAAACCGTCAGCAGGGAGCGGTCGAACGGGAAGCGTCGTGATCGCTCCCCGACCTCGTCCTTGCCTGCGGGCAAGGCGGGTCCATCCTCCTCCGTGGCCTGCACCATCCGGGCAACAGGGAGTAGCCCGGCATCCCGTAGCCTGCAAACAAAGTAAAGGTCAGCACGGAATGTTCTTACGGCGGCACTAAAACGATGGTCTAGTGCAAACCTGGCTGTCCAACGGGCGTCGAGTCTCCAGGCCACGCGAGTTGTGCGCGTCCGGACCACTCCCACCTCAGCCAGCTCGTTCGCGCTCCCCGGTGACGGCACACAACGGGAAGCGCAATGCGCGCGGACGCGCGGTCCACGTGCTCGTCCAATAGGCAATACTGCCAGTCACGCGCCATACCTGCATGCAGATTTCATACGCATGTTGTAAAATTACATGTTTAATAAATTTAATATAACAAATATTTAACTTTTCTAGCTAGATTTACAATACGGTTGCTTTCTATACTACAAATTGTACTAAAATTTCTATACTAAAATTGCTATACTAGAAAATTGATGTACTAAATTTTCTATACTAAAATTTCTGTACTAAAATTGCTATACTAGAAAATTCTATACTCAATTTTCTATACTAAAAATTGTACTAAAATGTCTATATTAAAATTGCTATACTAGAAAATTCTATACTAAATTTTCTATACTAAAATTGTACTAAAATTTCTATGCTAAAATTTTCTATACTAAAAATTGTACTAAAATTTCTATACTAAAATTGCTATACTACAAAATTCTATACTAAATTTTCTATACTAAAAATTGTACTAAAATTTCTATACTAAAATTTTATATACTAAATTTATATACTAAAATTTCTACACTAAAATTGCTATACTAAAAAATTCTATATTAAATTTTCTATACTAAAAATTGTACTAAAATTTCTATACTAAAATTTTCTATACTAAAATTTCTACACTAAAAAATCCTTTAATAAAAATTTCTATACTAAAATTTCCATACTAAATTTTACTACCTCTAACATTTTATACAAATATACTACAAATGTGATGTATTACAAAAACTTTTGAAAAAATACCTAAATATGAAGATCCCGCGCTCTCCTCTTTTTCCCCTCTTCTTCTCCTCCTTTCTCCTCTTCTCTCCTTTCCCTTCTTTCTCCGCTACTCTCTCACGTCGCCGAACAAATGCGCGAAAAATGAATAGCGGCGCCGCGCAGGGCTTGCCTGGTTTTAACTTCTTTGTCGCCGCCTACCGTTGGGCGACAGGAATCGCAGTCGCCCAACAGTAAAGCGACTGCATGTCAGTTGCTCAACGGTTGGGCGAGAGCAATAACTTGCCCAACCGTTACCAAACTGTCTAGGTGTCGCGCGGTGGTTGGGCTATTACCTCTAGTCGCCTAATGGGGGGCGACTGGAGCCTATTTTTGTAAAAATTTTTGTTACGGATATATTTTTGTAATTTCGAATAAAAATGGATTATTCGTAAAAAAATCATCAACCTATCACCGTAAAACTAATCTGAGAGAAGAGAAAAAAAAAGGATATATAAATCACTATCAAAAGAAGCGGTGAACCGGTACTAGCAACTTTTTTTAGTAGTAAGAATAATTTATAATTTTGTTAAATAAATAAACAAGTCAATTTCTTCATCGTTTTTTCAAAGCGGTTTATTGGGATAGATTTTTTAGAGTAGATTATTGACTTATTAGTCTTTAGGGCATGTTTGGTTGGTGCCTAACCTTGACATGTCTAAGCTTAGGCAATGTGGCTGCCACAGAAAATGTGGCTAACAAAATCGAAGCCACACTTATGGCAAAGTTTGGCAAGAAACTGAGTCTATGACGTGTGGGGCCGGGTGCTAAGAAAGTGTGGCATACCACAGTTACGTCAGTGAACCAAACAGCTACCTAAAAACTGTGGCACGCCTAACTTGTGGCTAGGCAACTTCTGATCATGAACCAAACAGGCCCTTAATTTATTTACACAAACGCTTATACTAGATTAAAAATCATAATCCGTAATCATAAAATATAAATCGCAGAAAAAAAAACTGCCCAATAACCATTGCAAGTAGCTAGCAGCAGTACTTGAGCTACAGTCTAGGGTGATGTTGTTATTACACGCCGTTCACGAAGTACGATTTGTCAATTACCATGCGCGACAGACAGCCAATGCACTTGCTCACGTGCCAATCTGATGCTCCCTCACATGGCGTGTGCCAGTGGGCGCATGCATCTGATCTCCACCATTCTCCAGTTGCTCTGCTGCTGCTTCATCATTGCGTCGTCAGTGCTTTTGCCAGTACGAGTAGGGTAAAAACGGAGCAGATAGTTTTCCATGGGTTTAGATAATTTTTAAATATGAATTGCGGTGGTTCTGATATTTGCCGAAAAGTATTGAATCAGAAATAAATATAAATTTTTTGTCTGATACGAATACAAATTCAGTAACTCACTATTCGTCGAATACGGATTCGGATTATCTAGATATTTAGGAACCGAATATCCGCAGCATATATCCCTATTTTTGCCTAGCTTATTTACATGACACTTTAGTAGCCCATTATATATTAGCATATACATTAATATATAGAATTGGAAAAGAAATCTTCGCTTATATGAAAAATTCATGAGTATTCTTCACGAATGTTTGGATCAAATAAACTATTTATATGTTTCTGTTTATTTTATATGTACAGTTTAACGGGTTTTTATGTTTTAAAAAATATTTATAATCATATTTGATTTAATTTATATTCGATATCATTCGTGTTCACGTCCACTGTCCAGAAAAAAAATACCATTATCTGTCTCTATTCCATCTGTTTTCACCTATGTTGTACATCACTTCTCGCCCAACGCAAGTCTCTACCCCTCTATAATACACCAAAATTTTCTTTACTAAATTCACCCCCTCAACCACCCCCACAGTCATGCCTAATCTAAGTCCACCCAGATTTGTGTACCAAAGTAATCCAACTTCATACAAATGAATGGTCTGGATCTCTCCTCAAACCTTCTTCTCTTACTCATTGAAGATCCTAAGGTCAAAATCATCCGGATCATGCACATCTTCTACGAGTAATAAACCACATCGACAAACCGCGGCGGCAGTACAGCGCGTACTGCTCCCTTAATTCCGCTGGTCGTCCCGTGCGAGTCACCGACCGCTGCGTCGCGTGCGCTGCCTGTCGGCACGGCGGCATGGACAGGATCCTGGCCCTGTCGATCGTCGGCGCGGCGCCGGGCAACGTGTTCGGCGCGGCACCGGACAACGTGTTCGGCCCGGCCATGAGCGTCGGTGCGATGGAGAGCTTCGTCCAGGGCGGGATCGGCAAGGTGGGAGCCTGCGGCGGGGGAGGATCAGGGCGCGACGCGAGGCCGGAGGGGAAAGGCGTGCAGGAGGAGGCCGCGGCCGAGGGGAGGAGCAAGGCGGCCAAGGGTGGCGCTGCGGGCGACGCGCGGTTCGATCCGGCGTTGGGTGGGCTGCGCTGCTTCGAGACCATCGCTCCGCATTGACATGATCTCGTCGTGTCCCGGTGTCCTCAAGAACATCATTGTCTTGGCACAGTGCTCTGCTCTTGTTCTTGAGGGCTTCGTTTCTTGGGTGATGTGTTAATTCGGTTTGCTGATTGTAGTGGAAGGATCGAGCTGTGTGAATTAGGTTTGTTGATTGTAGTGGAAGAATCGAGCTGTGTGATCGGTGTTCTCTGAGTTGCGAGAAAATTGCTATAATGAGACTCTAAACAACGTGTTTCACTACAATAGGACTTCTAACGTTGATATCGCTAAAATAACACCTGAAACATTGGCTTCTCGTAATACATGACATTTGGCTAATGTTTCGAAATACTTAAACATTGGAATTAAAAGAGCCAAATGTCATGTATTACGAGAAGCCAATATTTCGGGTGTCATTTTAGCGATGTCAACGTTAGAAGTCCTATTATAGCAAAACACGTTGTTTGGAGTCCCATTATAGCAATTTTCTCCTGAGTTGCAGGAAATCAATTTGCTACTCAAATTCGATTCGTTTGTTTTCTTTCGTCTTGGAAAATTGTAGCAAAATTCTGCGTCTCTCTTGTTCTGGTAGTTTTGTCATTTGTGTACAGGAAGGAGAGCTACTTTCACTAAAACCGGCAAACGTCGAATTTTATTTTTCGAAACTTGTGCCAAAGACGTGTAATTTGGAGACTATACGATACTGCATGGTCAAAACTGAAAGGTGGGAATTTGTGAAACCTTCAAAAAAAAAAATACACGCTAACTCAAGCAAAAAATTTTTTTAAAAAAAACAGCTAAGTCCAACACTAGATTATTGATTGGTGTAACATTTTTTTCCTGAATAATTGCATTTTAAAAAGTACTCCAGTATGTAGGTAATAATTTTGAGATGAGAGGATACCGATCAACCAAATCGCTTCTTAAATAATTAAACAATGCAATTGATGCAGAAATAGTTGGTGGCCACCATGCAGGCAAGAGGGTGTTCATTCCTAGAATCCGTATGGCTCCGTCCGACGATATCTCACTTCCTTTCAAGTTCAAGCGGAAACAATTCCTGATCTGCCTGAGTTTTGCAATGACCATAAACAAAGCGCAGGGCCAAACCATCCTAAATGTTGGCATCTACCTTCCAGAGCCTGTTTTCTCACATGGACAGCTTTATGTCGCGCTATCAAGGGGTGTATCAAGACAAACGACAAGAATTTTGGACAAACCAAAGAAAGAAGTGGATACCTCAGGGAAGCGCATCAAAAATATTGTGTATAAAGACGTCCTAGCGTGGTGATGTGGTAAGTAAATAGTCCACAAACACCTATTTCCTTACTGTGTTTCATATTTCTTTATGTGACAAAAATATTTGTTTTCTTTGTAGCATCAAGTTTAAACAATGTGGGGATGGAGAAAGTTGTCGGTGGGTGAGTCCAATGATGTTGTCGTCTCCTCAAAGGATCAGTCGTTATGTGACATTCATTATGTGACAAAAAATTTGGTTGTACAATATATGAGACGTGAATCTTAATGAATCTGATTGTACGTTTTATTTTTTACAAATTTTATCTTGTTTTATATTTTACTGTAGCGTTAGCACGGGTACACTACTAGTATGCTAGACCAATTGGGCTTTGTCATTGCGACCGTACTTCTGCGGCCCATGACAACATGGGTGGATCCGTGAGATGGCAGACGGAGATTTTTTCCCCCTGGTGGCCGAACGTACAAGTCTTCGGCCTGGCCTGTTTCACATGTACGTGGCCGAAAAATGTTCCGCGGAAACTCCTCGCCGTCGTCGGGAGGGGGAAAAACTTGCGAGAGTTTACGGCGGCAGCAAGCCAGTAAGTGGCGCTGTTCGAGGAGCGGAGGCGGCGGCGGTCGCAGTGTGGATCGTGAGGCGGCGTGGCGGCTCGAGCAAGAGCGACAGAGGTTGAATCTGACCATACTTTTCTAAGTTTTCGTACTGGTTATTTGGGGGGAAACGAGGGCGGTTGATGGTGAATGCATCACAATGCAATTGCTGGTTTATCTCTTTTCTTTCACGGAATTGATCGATGAAAGCAACTCGTACGTTAGTTTTCAGAAATTATTAGTATGATCATCTTTTATGGTGCCAATGACTTATATGGTGTTGGTGTGGAGCTAGGTATTAACACATGAATACATGATTGGTTCATTGGAATCTATGAGCTTTAGGATTATGATGATGAGGTATCCTATATATGCTTGATTCTTTTGAATGTGGTTGATTCCCCCACATCCTTTGTTGGACATTTTGTTGACTCAGCGTAGCAAAAAAAAGTTGATTGTGGTAAGAGGCTGTCTTGTTTCCTGTTGCGGTTCTGATCCAAGAACCCTACTGAATTGGGGATGCCATGTTCAATTGGCGACAGAGGTTAGGAAAACTCACTGTCAATGAGAATTGTTGCCTTGTTGGTGATGCAGAAAAGGACGAATGGACAAATGACACCCACCACTGTAGTTAAGGCTCTTGAAAAAGCTAGGAAAGAAGATGTGACTATTCGATGATTAGAGGCCTAGTTTCTGTTTGGCTGCGAGGTGGCTTTTATAAAACACTTTTGTATTAATTTTGGATATGTTAGTTATTTAATAACTTCTGTTTTAGAATTCTTACACATAATCATATATCTTAAACTACTGCAGAGCGAGGTGTACCCTTGGGGAAGAAGCAGCTGCTGCCCTACACCCGTACCAATCTGTGGATGATGTAGGATAACCCATATGGTCATGCAGACTTACCATGGTTCAAAGATTGCAAGGCCCACTGTGTAACTTGTTACATGGTAGCATGAGGATGAGCCCATAGTTAGCACTTAGCATTGTAGTAATGTACGCTGTAGATTCCTCCATAGGTGCTGAAATCACTGGAATGCTAAGAAAGCTAAAAGAGTCGCATATGAGATTAAGTCACTGTATATCATTGGGCCTTTCATCATTTAGTGACTCTTTTCTGTCCTTACATATCAACTTCGAAATGTATATGTTGGTCAAGTCCATATACACTTGTAATTTTTTTCCGACACCTTAGGGTTTAAGCAAATCCACTTCTTTTGTCTGCATAACATAACAGGAGAAAATATTTTTTTAGCACTTGCAAAAACAAATGTGAAATGAGTAGCACTTGCAAAAACAAATGTGAAATGAGTGATACGTGACATAGGGTGCAGTGTTTTAGCACAGCATAATAGCTGTCCTTACCCTTTTTTTACTGATACCTTTTATCTTTCTTGCTTTGTTTTATTTCAATTGCATACTAGCCTTCAATGTTATCCTTAGTAGCAACAGCAAGATTTTTGTGTACTGTCAAAGCAAGGGGAGATTCTCTGTGTCAAGAGATGCTTTGTATAATTTTTCTTCTTTTTGCCATCTTATTCTAGAATTTATGTGCTTCTCTGCAGAGGGTTTTGCTATTACTATTTGTGGGTACTAGGGCGAAAATGCATAATCAAACAGTGCTTCTCAAAGAAGTATCAGCACCTTAATTATGAGTCATTATGATTTTCTTTTGTTTAAGAGAAAGGGATATGCTTGGTTTGGTTATTACTAGCTAAAGCTATAAATTTGACTGGTCCAGCAAAAAAGAGTTTGAAAAGTTATCAAGCTTATATATTGATTGAAGCATATTTGATGAAATACAAGATGCAGGCCAAAACCATAAATAACAAGGTTCGCTTGAAGTTTCACCAATTCCTAGCTTTATATCCTCTCAGTAAGTAGGAAGTTCGTTGCATGACACTACTTCTGTATGATGTCATTAATCTATGAATACCTGAGTGGCCTGCCTGTGAGCTATACTTGGTTTTGGGATCAGTGGGTTGCTGTCTTGCTGATGAAGACTGGATGATAGTGCCACGCGGATTGGGGTTGCAATTGGTAAACTATATGATGTGATACAGGCATTGTTCGTGGATATTTGACTGTGTCAAATATGTTTATTAAGGACAGCACCAGTCAATAGGTGATTGATTAGAATGTCCTCTACAGACAGATCTGTTTATTTCCTTCTTAAGAACTCAGGAATTTCAGCTGTGAGACTGATCACTAAACTCTCATTTTATATTTAATTGGGCAGGTTTTACTCTGAGGATGTCGTAAGCTGAATCGCTATGCATATTGTGATCTCGGTTTTACTCAATCCTGTCTCTCGAACTTCAAGAATATACTATCCCAAAAAATTATCTTTGCTCCAATTATTGTCCTTTTTATCACCTCATCAATTCTGAGCAAAGTGTGCGCATGGGCATCTATGCAGATGTTCCCTCTCAACAAGCTTGCTCTCATCATATATCAGTGAATTGTTAGTCGACATCCCAACATCTGATCTTGGTTTGTAGATTGCTCTGTAATGGGGGACATATTAGTGTGGTGCAGAAGCTTGTTGTTCAGCAAGTACATTGTTTAGGTACAACCTCAGGTCCATTATTGTCCATTTGTCTTATGGATACATTGTTTAGGTACAACCTCAGGTCCATTATTGTCCATTTGTCTTATGGATACCTTGGGTTTTTCTTCCCGTATGGTCATTCATATCCACAGAATTCTCAACATCTTCTGCCAGCAGCCCAGCACTGTTTTTTGGATTATCTGTCACTCCGAAGATGTATTGTTGAAGTCTAGTTCTGTTTTGGCAAGTTTGCAGTTATATCTTATTAACAAGTTTATGGTGACATTTCTCTGCATTCATAGACTTGATAGGTATCACACTCACTTTTGCTGCCCGCGCTTCTGATGCGAATAACAACTGTTCATCCTGTGATGTGTCAGGACTTCAGAAGGATAAGATTTCCAATCTCAAAAAAAAAGGAAGGATAAGTTTTTCTCAGTGTATAGAAAAGCTTCAAAGCAGTGGTCCACTACCATGAACAAACTAGCTCAAGCTAAATACATATGTCATGCCTTATGACACTGGTCCTTCTGCCAAGTATGCAGTGCATTTCTGTTGTAAACCCCTTGACTCATTTCTGCCCTGCCCTTCCTCTCAACTTTAAGCAAGGCAACGGGCCAGAAGCTAATGGTGGTTGGATAGAACTTATTTCCAAGTCGCTGGATGTTAATCTTGGATTATTCAAGATGTGCAAAATCATGTACATTATTGGTTGAGCTAGAATGATATTTCCTACTGCAAAATGGAAATGGACTGAAACCATTTTGATCTGCCCTTGTTGCACAAATGGAAATCAAATCTTGCCACACATTTCACTTCAAGTCTGCATGTTGTCTGCTGCATCTCGGATGCACGATTTCTGGTCGGTTGTCCATGCTATAACCGGTGAAGTTTGTTGCAATGCTACTATACATGTGGGCCTGGATCCGCATCATGCGCGACATATGTAACTAGTCCTTGCATACATTGCTGGTTGCAGGTTTGGTTTTCGCCTTTAAGCTGGAGCATGGCAGCTGCGGCAGCAGAAGCTGGATGGACCACTTGAGGCGTTTTTTTTGGAAGCTTCAGAGATGGCAACTTGGCAAGCATCCATTCCAACCCTCGCGTGGCTGTACGTGCGCAGGAGCAATGTAGGTGAGGAACTACTGTCGTCTTGCTACTTATTACTCTACTGACTTTGCACTTGTGTTTTTGTTTTACCTTACCATTGCATTGCTGCCTGCAACCTGGTGATCGTGCTAGGGAAATTTGTATTGATTGTATTCATGCCTTTTATGTGGTACAACTCTCTTCTTGCCTTGATGGGTGACCTCTCCTGCCTTTGATGTGAAGTATAGTAATAATAGGCTTACTGTAGATGGCTAATGCTATATGTACTTACTGTTTAGCAAGGTTTTGCATGAGATAGGAGGCTTCATGGAGGTCTTATGCTTTACGCCTTTTCGTCGATTTGGTAGAGTTCATATGTTATCTGGCAAAATGCTTATTGATTTCAGTAGGCTCCATATTTAGAGATTTTATTAATGTATGAAATCTCCTAGGGTGTCATAGAAACTGCATGAAAAACACACAGATTTGGCATTCTATTTTTCTTGTTAGAATGAGGTGGTGAGAGTACTGTGAAGGGGAATGTACGTACTATACCCTTTGGGTTTGATGGGCATGCTCATGTCGCCACGAACTGTGGGCCAGATTCTAAGGTTTTGTCAATGATGGTCACTTGATGCGTTTATCAAGGCTGGGCCCAGCTGTAGGAGGGAGCTTTTTACGGTCTTGCTACAAACCACTTAAAAGGCTTAGGTTTTTGAGTTTTCCGAACACAGAAGCCATTAGGAACACATTGACCTTTTAATTTCATTGTTTTTTCTTTCTTTTTTCTTCTTATTCCTTTGCATTGTATGCAATGATATAAGTTTTTTTTTCTCTTTTTATTATTTTTAATTGAATGACTAGAAAAAACTAATCGTTGCTATAGTATAATTTTAGTCAGAAGCCAATAAACGGTAGCCCGTTGGAGCGGCCCTGTACATCAACAAAATGGTGGATGCAGAGGCTGAAGGGTTGGAGAGAGAGAGAGAGGTGTGGGACAGTGGGAGTGGGACAAAAGGGTGGAATGGCAGCAGGGAGTGTGTAAAGGAGGACGAGAGAGAGCGCAAAAGGGGCGCATGATCCACTGTTCCAATCGAACAACACATACTCGGGTTGGATGGAGTAGTTGGTAGATCGATCAAGAACAGCGGCTAGTCTCACTCTCACATCAAAGAGGCTTTGGAGTTGTCCTCCGTGTACATCCCTATCAACTAGAGGCTTTCAGACAATGACACGAGGGGAATGGGAATGTGTGTGTGTGTGTTGAGATAGTAATCTAGCTAGCTTAGCTGTAGAAGAATTGCCACACTTTTGTGCAAGATTATCTAAGTACTAGGTCAATCTTTTTCAGCATGATGCTCTTATTTTTCTTGTTTCTTGCTCTACCTTGAGTTTGCCCGGTTACAGTTAGAGAGAGAGAAAGAGGTGGGCGGCTGCAAAGCTGAAAAGCTAAAGACAAAGTGGGACACTTCGGCCAAAGCATGGAACAGAGATCTGTTTTGACTGCCTCCACAGTCCACACAGGAACACCTTCACATCACTTCATTTCGGTTTCAGCAATTTGGCACACTGTAGAGTGTAGATTAGTACTTAGTAGGAGTACTTCCAAGTCTAGACAGGTTTTGCACATGCTTACAATTTCTAAGGTCCTGCTTGTACTTTATCAGTTTTGTAGATTTTATTATACTCTTTCTTGTACCCTCGTTTGTACTTGTGTGTGTGATCTACTAGACTACTAGTGGTAACACTATGCATTTTGGAATCGTGCAGACAAACAAGAATTTAAGAGCTGACTATCAACTGTAAGGTTATTGCCTGCAAGTAGCAGCCCACTAGGTTTTCGAATTAGCATTTTTTAATTATATTGAAAAATCTGACATACTGTATGATCACATTCTGGAAGTTGTGATGAGAGCACAAATCTTGACAAAGTGGTGCTCTCTTTCTAAAATAAACTAATGTAGATGCGTCAATAATCAAGAAGGTGGATGTAGGGATTCCCATTTTTGGAGATTTGGGAAGAGCATGCATGGCCAAGATGGCCTTTATAGTTAATCTAGAACCTGAAACCAGCTTTGCCCTGCCATTAGCCTGACA
This sequence comes from Dendrocalamus sinicus, assembly GCA_036346575.1. NCBI lineage: Eukaryota > Viridiplantae > Streptophyta > Magnoliopsida > Poales > Poaceae > Dendrocalamus > Dendrocalamus sinicus. The sequence goes on from CM070658.1 coordinate 31,439,422, forward strand.
AAATGTATTTTATGCAGCCAATCATTCCAAGTTTAATGCCTCTTCACCCCCTAATTATACTAACATAAGTGCCCCCTTTTGTTGCTTCCAAGTTTTAACACAAGATTGTATGAGGTTGTCGAGACCCGAATATTTGAATCTAGACCCTCTGTATATTCTGCACCAGTCTAGGATCACGCTAATGCGCACAGTGAAATTATAGATGAGATATCAACCATAATCACAATTAACTGAAAAAGACACAAATATTATTAATTATTAGAATAACGACCTTATGGTCAAGCTTACAAATAAACGAAACTAACTGGTAGTGGAAAATAAAAATAAACGAAATAGCCATTCGATTTGTCCATAGGCAATAGACTAGGAAGCAAGGTCCTAAACCATGAAGTCGATGAGGAACTCATTCTCAAATACCTTTGTCTGATATGATTCACCTTCAGCAACTAAGCAACAAATAATATAGCTGTGAGTAAATAGAGTACTCAATAACTCATTTATAACAAGATGTAATATAATTATGCAAGGCTTATCAAATGAAGGCTAAGTAGTTATTTTGCAGAAAGCAATAATTTAGAGCAAATATAGTAAATAGATTGAAATGCTCTAATTGAAATTGAATTACTAATTAAATAACCCAAAAGAATTGAGTATACCATAAGTGAACCAACCATTCACATGCCAACTAGGTCCAACAACGTTTTATAAAACTCTACCCCTCATATGAAATCATCGAGCATTATCCATAACCGGGGACACGTCTATTCAAATAGTTTGGTACTAGGCAAAGGTTGCATAATTTTACCCACAAGAGATAATCAACTTATCATGTCGGTCAATTTACGCTTCCTTGGATGTGTGACATAGTGATTATCATAAGACCTTTACAATGCTCAATCTCAAACTGATCTCGCTCGCTAAGGTTTCGCTGTCAAATAGGCTTACAGCCTAATCGGTAAACCCTCCCTTTTATGCCACGTGGAAGTTTACCAAAAATGATCTAACCACCCACATTATCTCAATAACAAAATCAAGGTTGAAATATCACAAATTAATTAGTCAGGTCCATCCCATACTAGACTTGTGGTTGTACGATAAGACTCAGATCAATGACTCACAAAGTTAAGTCCTTAGATATTACTCAAACGAAGCATCCATATCCTAATGTACTATTAGCACCCACTTTACTGCACGATCACTCGCCTAAGTGAAAATCATTTCGGTTTAACCAAGACCAATGATGTCACCCATGTCATGGTACACAAATTTTATAACTATAGATACAACCACAATTCAATATCTCATTAAGTCAAAATTAATTAATTAAGTAATCAATATGTGATAATGAATCCAACGTAAAAATAAGCATGGCTAAACATACTGGGCGTACAACCTAAGTAAATACTAATATTACATCACTAGATAGTTAACCATCATATGTTGACAATGGATTCATGACATTCAAATTATCAAGGAGGAATTGATCGAAATAGGTTGATAACTATCAGTTACAAGGGTTTGTAATAAATTAGTAATGCATAATAATTTAAAATAAAATAATAATAAAAAATAGATTTCAAACAATAGGTTCAACATGATCAAAGGTTAAGACTTGCCTTAGCTTTGCTCAGTTACTAATTCTTGATCTTCAAATCCTACTTCTGCTTGTTCGAAGGCATTATTTAACAAGAGAGAAAGAAAATAAAACACAAATAAACTAAAGAAAAAACCAAAAACAACAAAACTATAACCAAAAGATATAGCTTAATTTTATATAAATTTAGAAAGAAAAATCGGGTCAATTGGATTTAGGACAGTGGAGAACAGACTTTCGAAAGGTTTAATTCTAAGAAAAGATTTCGATTCTGGCTTTTTGTGGATTTTCTAGATCTATTTTTCTAAAGGAAATTAGATTTATGATGTCACAATTTTTATTTTTTGCCATATTATTTTTCTAAAGGAAACATGATTCAATCACTGACAAGTGGGACCATGGTCTATGAACCGGGTTCACGGATAGAGTTCACAAGTCTACAGTGAGCTGGGTTTATGGAACAGTACTCCGCTCGGTGGGGTCCACACATAAGTGTATTGGTCCACGATAGACTAAGTCCACTGAACCAGTGCAGAGACTTGGGCTAACATGGCATGTGATGTGGCAGACACGTAGGATGAAGCACGAGCAGCGTTCAAGAAGGCAGCCTGGGCGGTCGCCTAGGCGCCGCGTAGGCGCTGGGCGGCAGGGTGCCGCCCCGCCTTGGCCCCTAGTCGGATGGTTGGGCGGCGAGGTGGCGAGGCGGTCCAAGGCGGGAAGAAGGCAGGGCCAGGCGGTCTAGGCGCGACGTGGAGGGAGCGGCGGGGATGGGAAAAGTGTTACCGCACATGAGGCCGCCGCCATCGATTCGCCGGATTCCGCATCACCATCTTCCCTCCAGATGTCTGCCATCTTTTCTGCCTTGCCTCCCCTTCGGCGGAGGGGACATCTTCCCCTCGCCCGTCCGCCGCTCTCGTGGCCGCCGCCGGATCCGGACTTCCCGCGCCAGATCCCGCCGCCGCCGGATCTGGACTCCCCGCGCCAGATCCGGAGAGATTGGCGAGGCGGGCGACGGCGATCTGCGGGGGAGGCGGCGGCGATTTGTGGGGGAGAGTGGGGGAGGCGGGCGGTGGAATCTGCGGGGAGGCGGCGGTGATTTTCGGGAGAGAGTTGGGGAGGCGGGCGTGATCGCGCGAAAAAGCGGGGAAGCGGAGCAGGATTTAGGGTTAGGGTTAGACTCGGGGAGGCGGGCACGAATATGTGGGGCGGCGCGGGCGTGCGGATGGATTTAGGGTTAGGCCGTTAGGGTAGAAGATCTGGACCGTTGGATCTTTATCAAACGGTCTAAAATCTGACTAATTGTTTTAAACATTAATTATAAGATTTGATGACTCGATTTGAGACGTTAGATCTCAGATATATAGCAAATATATACTTATCATCTGACTGTTGTCCTTATTTTTAATTTGGCCGCCTAGGCCCCGCCTAGGCTCCCTAGGCGCTAGGCCCCACCTGGCCGCCCGCCTAGCGCCTAGCACCTACTTGAACACTGAGCACGAGCAAAAAGGGCGACATGGCTACACATGGATGATGACGTGGCATCTGACAAGGCAAGGCATTGCGATTAGGTGAGGTGGTGGTAGGGGAATGACATGGCTACTGCTTGGCCGTCGTGTCAGACCATTGTGTTGAGGTGGTGTCCACGTGGGCACTGACTAGGAAAGATCGACGGCCGACGGCGTTCATCTTCAGCAACAATGAACGACAGCGACTGGTGGTGGAGCAAGGAAAACTTTAGCTTCCTCTCAGCAAGAGAAACTCATTGAGCAGCTCAGATTGGGTGGAGGGTCACGGTGCGATGGTCGGGGCAAGAAGATCGGTGGTGGTGTTCGGGTGGTGGGGTTTCCGGCGAGGCAAACTGATACGGTGCTAGGCTTTTGTGCTCTTCACAATCTTGGGGATGGTGGTGGTGTGTTGGAGCTTGGCGCGGAATCCTATGGTTAATGAGTCCACTGGCGGCAAGGGGAAAGCAGCGGAGCAAGGCGGTGCATGGCGATGGCGGCCTACAACGGGTTCTTGACCTCGACAAGGTGTGGAAGGAGTAGAGGGAATTGTGGCAAACCTTGCAGAGGAGATGGCAACGGAAGGCCTTGATAAATGCAACAGAATTTCTCGCCAGAGTGGAAGCGGTAGCGGCGGCCTAACCTCGATTCCCAGCGCTAGGTGTCGAAATTGACGATGGCAAGAGCAAGGCGAAGATGGAAGCAGCTCAGGATACGTTCTGGGGTCACGAGTGGTGCTATTTAAGGCGCGGCGAGAGGCGATCAGGACGGACACGGGAGAGAGTGTTCAGGTGGAAGATGGTGCGTGGAAGAGACAATGGCGGAGACAAGACACGGGTTGATAGGCGGGGTCCACAGGTAGCGAGAAAGGAGGACGAGCATTCAGTGGGCGACGCATAGTCGTGGGTGTGGCTGGCCGAGCAGACAAGCTTGTGGGCTGGCTGGCGCACACGAGGGCGAGGATGGGCCGAAAGAAATGGGCCACACAGGTGAGGTAGATTGGGCTGAAGAAAAAAAGGAAATTTGGCGCGCGAGGTTTTGGAGGTTTTTCTACATTTTTTGAAATTCAGAAAATAGGAAAAAGGAATTGAGATATAGAAAATAGGAAATAAATCCAAAAATCCTAAGAAAATACAAAAAAATTACTTGCAACACAAGGAACTCAAATAAAACAGGTTTTGAATTAATTGATGTTTATTTTATTCACATTAAATATTTTTAATTCCTAAAAATTCAAATTAATCTTAAATTAATTCAAGAAAATCTAAAGATTATTTTATTTTTAAAACTTCAAAAGACTCTGAAAAATAGAATGTGACAGAGGTTTTCTAGCATTATATATTTTTAGTGGGTCCACCAACCATGGAAGCAGCTTGCAGGTCAGTATTTCCTAGGTTCATATTCTTGGTCAAGTCTGCCCTCAACTCAAGAAGGTCGGCCTTGTCTTGGGGAAGGGAGCAGATGTGCATAACAACTAGCCAAGGATGTACTTTTTGATTGATTAATCAACCTAGGCACCAGTCTAATCCCAGATTGGAAGCAGCGTTAGTGTTATTATCATCAGTGATCATTTACAAACCAACCATCTTTCTCACACACTCGTGCAATCTCTTTTATGACAGTGGGTCCCATGGGTTCAGTATGCCATACCCGGCTTGTAGGATCAGCATATATGTAGCATTGGTATATGCTACTCCACTATATATACTATATAAATTGTACACATGAATCTAGTGTGCGTACAGTTGTTAAAGACAAAAGTAGCTAGCTTGGCCATGATTGGGGCAGTAAGAATCTGTATTGGTAGCATGATATTTTAGTGAACGTGGAACGGAGATCAATAACAAATCTGCTCCTATTCAGGGCTTAGTTTCTCTGAGCTGCCGTGCATCCGTGGGAATTCTGGGATAAACTAAGCAGAAAGGATGGGGCTTCGCACGGCTTTTGACGGAGATAACCTCGGGCGTAATATCTTGGTTCCAGATTATGATGCTAATTGTTAATTAGCTGGTTACAGAGTTCAGACGGATTGGCCAGTCCTGGCAAAAATGGTACATGCGCTCCTGCCATCTGAGCAAATGATCATTGGAAATCGACTTCACGTGATTGGCACGAAGGTTTTGTTATTCTCTTCCCTAACCTAGCTCTTGCCATCATTTTCTAATCTTATTTCTGATTGATTTTGATCGTTGAGTTTGGTACGCGCATTAAAAATTCCAAGAAATTACTGGAGTGTTAATTCTGGATCGGATATACCATGGTCATGAAGAAAATTACGGAATTCCTACAAACTCTTAAGTTCTAACTATAGGCAGACACCAAAGTTCCATACCAGGTGCCTGGTCTACTTGCTGGTCATCCGTTCGTACGCATAGCAGCGCTCCGTCGAAATTAATGGATCTTGCACTGTCCTGAATGCTTTTACTTCTACACGAAAAAAGTTCAGTGCGTTGGTAACTACAACCATTTTACCGCATGGAAACCATCTGATGACTGTTTTAACAGTGGACGAAGAAAGAAGCCGGACGAATCGGCCCATAACTCCGGGGCAACAACCAAACCTGGTCGGTCAAAATGGCAGCAGAAGAATCAAACCTGTTGTTGTTTTATTGCCGAGATCAGCTATTGTTTCCATGTCTGTCCGTTTACGTCCTTTGGTAAGTAGGTTGCAGCTGACTTGTTATCCAGAAAGTTGGTATTCAGTGTTATCTTCTTGACAAGTACCACGAGCATAAACAGTTTTACAAGAAAAAGTTGCCATTACGCTATATGCTATGTTCGAAAGTGCAGTGGTTTTTAATTGAAATATCATTATAGCGGCTGATTGATTATTCTGAAATATTCAATTAAACAAAAATAAATAAAAATAGAAAAAAATCATTATATCTCTATAGATAATACCATTGAAAAAGGAAAAAAAAGAAGAAAAAGAGCGCATTAAAAAGTCAACATATTCTAAATATTTTTGGTTTCAAAAGACAGAAAACAGGAGCCAGAGCTGTTTGAAACGACCCTATAGTCTATGGTGCTAGCATTTGTACAGAAGAAAAAGGGGACAAAACAGTTAGCATTAGGTGTGGTGGTTTACATCAGGGTTTATATTATTTTATTCAGCTCCTTTCCTTGATCTTGATCAGATTCAGTCAGTCAGTCAGTCTCTGGGTCTAAGAAAGGAAGAATAAAGAAAGGAATTAATCACATTTCTCTTTTTATTTATTTTACCAAGAAGCCATGTTGTTGATTCTTGAACACATCAAAAGTAGTCAAGAAACAAAAAGAGGAGGGGGAAAGAAGAGAAAATTACTTGGACTAAAGGTGCAGACAAATCCTACACCCCCAATGAAATCTAGGAAGTAGGAACCAATGTGCAATCACTTCCGTCCAGATTCCAGCATCGCACTCCAAAGGCATGCGTGCCCCCAACCCAAGTACCCACACAACGAGTCGTCCAACATCTCTGAAACTGTCAGCTTCACTCCGAGTTGCCACACACTTGTCATATCTGATGAATCATCTAAATCTTGAGCTAACAACTGCACCTGCCTTTTTTGAGTTATTCTCCTTGCTCAAGATTTGATTTAATTTTCGAGAAGAACAAGAATTGTATAATGTAGTAGCTCAGCTGCATTAATTTTCGAGCCTAGATAAGAACAGTACTTGATATGAAGCTGTCTTTTGCCATGCAAAAAAGGGTGTGAATTCCAACTCACATTCTCCTTACCGTACAGGAGCACAAAATCTAGCAGCCAAAGAGGCAAAGACTAGTCCACCACCTTGGAAATACTCTCCTAGAGCCTACAGTCAGTCTCCACTCTCCAGTCTCCTCCCCCATGGGGAGTACCAAAGCATATCAAAAGAAAGGAACAAGGCAGAAAAGAGCATGAAAGGAACAAAGAAAAACAAACAAATTAGGGGCCGTATCTCAAAAACACGAGAAAAACATCTTGGAAGGAAGAAAAGTGAGATCTCTCTGAACACCCTCTCCTCCTGACTTTATCTTTTTTTTTTTGGTTCCTCCCAGCTGCTAGCTCTCCCTTTCTTTTCTCTGCTGCCTCAGTGACCAATCCAATGGGAGGAAACACCAGCAGTGCAGTAGTGTACACTGTTGCAAATAATATATTTTTAAAGAGGTGTGCCTCCATAATACTGTAATAAAATAAGCACAGAAAAAATTACATAAACTATTATTATATTAAAGAACATTGATCTAAAAATTGCATTTTTTTTTGAAAAAAATCGTAGAAATGCATCCTCTGTTGGAATACCAAGATTTCTCTCATGGAAGTCTACATTGCATTATGTGCCTGTTCTTTTTTACTACGATTTGTGGTTTTTGAACTGTTTGTACGAGATATTACAAAGTAACAGAAACTCACATGCGATTTTTGCCGATATAAATGAATTTAGTAAAGTATGTACTACAATTAACTAGTAGACTCTATTTGGAAAAATACTCAATTTAAAAACTAGTTACCGTAGAAAAACCAAAAAACAGTTTTTAAAAGCTGAAAAGAACAGGCCCTATATATCTTAGTTTGAGCATCTGATCTTTTTTTTCTCTCATGGAAGTCTACATTGCATTATATATCTAAGTTTGAGCATCTGAATTTTTCTCTCATGGAAGTCTTCGCATGCTTAAATGCTGCTGTACTTTTTTTGCCCTGAAGGGTACTGTGTTTGTGTGTATTGTTTGTCCTTCTATTACCCTCCTTAGTTTCGCAATTGCAAGAAAAAGCAGAGACTGACCATCCTAAGATTCCTCCACACCTCATTCTCTCCCATCCTCACACGTATTCACACAATTCACCTCCAAAGACTGAGGTTTTTGAAGGAGAGAGAGCCCTCCCTCCCTCCAACTTTACTCTCACTCTTGCTCCGTCCATGGCGCGCGCACTTACACATATACTCACACCTACACACACTCCTCTTCCCCCAAGAAGCTGTAGGCTAGTAGTACATCACATTTGTTCTTCTTCCTTTGCTTCAGAAGCCAGTTAGAACATTAGTGTTACCAGACTCTTTCCTCCAAAGAGAATCCAGATTTTGTTCTCATCCTCAATCCTCCTCCTCTCTCTCTTCCCCTCTTCGTTTCATCAAATCACAATCTTTGTTTATCGAGAAACAAACAGTGGCCGCATTGTCTCTACCTTTCCTTGGCCCCTACCTTCCATCAAGTCATCAACTGGCCATTTTGCAGCAAATCAACAGTTTCTTGGGCTGCATGAGTGTTCCCCTGAGGAACAATGAGAGATGGCAGCAACACCACCAAGAAGAGCAAGGTATCTCTCTCATGTTTGGTCTCTCCCTGAGCTCTTCATTCTAAAAATAATTGTTCTGTTTCCCCATGCTTAAATGTGGCTGTGTTTCTTGATCTTGTTGCAACTTGTAGCTGTCATGGTCCAAGGGCTTAGTGAGGAAGTGGTTCAACATCAGAAGCAAGGCCCATGACTTCCATGCCGATGATGTAGCTGCAGTTGGGAGGAGAGGTGTGTATGTGTGTGATTCTGCGAGTGTGTGCTTGTATCTGTGGGCCTGATTGCTCCCCGTTGCTCCAACAGTGAGCTCGCCATGTCCCTCTCTGTTTCTTGGGGATCAGTTTTCGTTGCTGCTTCCACTGCTTGTCTTTTATTGTCTTGTTTCTCTTTTTTGCCACTTGTGGAAAGCACTTAACTTTCCTGTCTTCCAAGTTTTTTTTGACCAAATTCTTGATGCATTGTTATTCGGGGTATTGCCCGGATTGATCGGGTCCTGTTTGATTGCAGGAGGAGGTGATGATGAGTGGAGGGGCAGCAGCTTCACCAGGAGGGAGCCGGGCACAGTCAAGAAGAGCAAGACAGGTGAGCAAACTGCAAAAGACCACACACTTCGGTTTTTTTTTTTTTTGGACTATGACATTTCTGATTGCATTCTCCAATCCGGTGAAATGTTAACGCAGAGGGATCGTCAAGGAGGAGCCATGAGCGCTCAAGGCGGGGTAAGATCGATCTTGACGCCGCGGAGGCCACCGTGACATTGGATTATAGGTACGCTGCTGCATTGCAATGTTGGTGGTACCCAATCCCACATTTGTCCCGTGCATAATTCCTTTTGTTCTTGAAGTAGGATCTTTGTTGCTACATGGAATGTAGGTGGCCGATCCCCGCCAAATAACATGAGCCTCGAGGACTGGCTCCATGCTGCACCTCCTGCTGACATTTATGTCCTCGGGTAGTGGTTTCATCTCCTCTATGCTCTCGTATCTCTGAATTCATGTCAGATGGCACAACGCTGCAAGTTCGATAGCACTGATAATTTTGATGATATCGTGTTGTGTAGGTTTCAAGAAATCGTCCCGTTGAATGCCGGGAATGTTCTTGGGACAGAGGACAATGGCCCGGCAAGGAAGTGGGTGTCACTGATCAGAAGGACTTTGAACAATTTGCCTGGTACTAGTGGCAATGGGAGCTGCCGAACGCCGTCTCCAGCACCTGATCCGGTGGTGGAGATGGATGATGACTTCGAAGGGTTGTCATCGAGGCAGAACAGTGCATCCTTCTTCAACCGCCGGTCTTTTCAGGCGGGGCTCAGCCGGAGTTTGAGGATGGAGGGTGACATTCTTGCCCCTCAGCCTAGGCTGGAACGGCGGTACAGCGTCTGTGACCGAGCAATCTACGGTCGTAGGCCTAGTGACTATGAGACCAACTACCGGTGGGGTGGATCATCGGATGATGAGAATAACACAGGAGAATCACCGAGTACGGTGTATTCGCCAATGTCGTATGGTTATGGCAATGCAGCATCTCTGGAAGACAGCCATAGACCATCTGGTCATACTAGGTATGTTTGAAGTTCGAAGTTGTAGATTCCCAGAGCTACAGTGCATTCTCTTTCCATGAGATTTAGTGAATCTTTTTTGTGACAATCGGATGTTCAGATATTGCCTGGTTGCAAGCAAGCAAATGGTGGGATTGTTTCTGATGATTTGGGCTCGGAAAGACATAAGGGATGACATAAGAAATCTGAAGGTTTCTTGTGTTGGGAGAGGATTGATGGGCTACCTTGGTAATAAGGTAAGTCACCATGTTCTTATGTTATCTAGCTATTGTGATTTTTAATGCTTTGCCTTATATGACTTGATCGCAAACAAGAAGTCTTGTTAGCTTAGGGATTCAATGGTAAAGGATTTGTTTTCCAGGGTTCAATTTCGATTAGCATGTCATTGCACCAAACAAGCTTCTGCTTCGTCTGCAGCCATCTGACGTCAGGACAGAAGGAAGGTGATGAGATGCGGAGGAATTCAGATGTACTGGAAATCCTCAGAAAGACCAGGTTCCCAATGGTTTATGGACAGTATGAGCGTTCACCAGAAACTATCTTAGAGCATGAGTAAGCAAAGAACCTTAGAATGAACTCATAAAGCATGTTCCATAAGCATTTGGTGTAACATTGGGCCCCTTCTTGTGCCTTTTCTTGCAGTCGAATCATCTGGCTCGGGGACCTAAATTACCGAATCGCGCTTTCCTATCGGTCAGTGAAGGCCCTCGTGGAGATGCGCAATTGGAAAGCATTGCTGGAGAAAGATCAGGTGAGAGCTTGTAAGCCATGTTGAACACTAAATGTGTATGTGTGTGTAGCGTTGAAGCCCTAGAAAGCAGTAAAATTATTGTGCCACAGGCAATCAGTGCTTTCTGTCTTGTCGTTCTTTTACTTTACCATGTTACAAGATTTCTGATAGCTTGGCAAAAGCTGAAGGGCTATTGTTTTATTAATAAAATTATTTAAAATATTGTATGAGCTCAACGACATGAAAACTTGACACTTTCAGCTAAGGATTGAGCAAAGAGGTGGACGAGTATTTGTTGGGTGGAACGAGGGGAAAATATACTTCCCGCCAACATACAAATACTCAAACAATTCTGACAAGTATGCTGGAGATGACATGAACCAGAAGGAAAAGAAGAGAACTCCTGCATGGTATTTTGACTACACTATAGTGCCAGATTTTTGCTGGATTTTGTACAGTTAAATTAAATTTAGTAGTCTTGCTGCGCAGGTGCGATCGTATTTTGTGGTATGGAAGGGGCCTTGGTCAGCTGTCATATGTTCGAGGCGAATCTCGGTTTTCAGATCATAGGCCGGTGTACAGCGTCTTCGGTGCAGAAGTAGAATCAATCAATCATAGCCGAATCCAAAAGATGAGTTGTTCAAGCTCGCAACTGGACATCGAAGAACTGCTGCCTTACTCATATGGATATACCGACATAAATCCATATGGATATACCGACCTAAATTTCTACTGAAAGGGTTCAGGAACTTTGGCATCCTCTGAATGTTCAGTCCCGTAACTAGCGATGAGAAGGTATGGTTTGGAAAATGATTTTATTTCTAAGTTGAAATGTGTGTGTTTCATAAATACTAAATATTTTCCAATGACAGGCTGCATTGCTGATGGAGAGCAAATGGCTAATGGGACATAAGTTACAGCTTCTGAAAAATTGGTCAGTGGCATTTATATATATATATTGATCAATACAGATGATTTGGAAATCACTTGTGAACTGACTAAATTTAGTAAAATCCCAGAATTGCACATTGGAATAATCAGAAATGCACCAGGTGCTTGGATAGTTCACAAGATTTAACTAATCGAGACATGGTACAAGTATGATCAATTTCACGTTACAAGATCTACATTTGCAGTGACTGGTTAATGAGAGGTCTAATGAGCATTGGATCCTATTCCTCTCTCTTTTGCAGGTGAGGACCATGTTCTCTGAACTCTGAACAAATTTACAGACTGCACTAGTGGGGATGGTGACAAAAATTATTTCACTGACTTCAAAGAGAATAAGGAACCTAGATGACCACTTACACAGCAAATGGTTCGTTTCTTGAGCAGATAGTACGACCATTCAATCATAACTCCAGGAGACTTTGGCCACAGCAAAGATACTACTGACAACAACGGCAAGCGTGCACCAGATATTTTTTTTATCTGTACCTTGTAGGGAAAGATTTTCTTTCCTCTCTTCCCTGTATTCAGATAGTAACGACAGGTAGTCCTTTACACAGTCTACTTCTCTGTGGGTATTTTAAAGCTGGAAAAAAGAGTCATGAATGCCTGCATTGTCCATATCATTTCCATGGATGGAAAAGGATGTATAGGCCATCATTGTCATATTTTGTTGTATGAGCATTGTCTGATCAATTGAGCTGACAAAAAGGCTACCAGTCACATTTTCACCAGCCTTCACTCTGCGGGAAAATGTGTTCTACCCCTCCTTCCTTTGCCCCCTTTCACTGTTCTTGGCAGGGGCTATGAATAAAAGCCAAGAAATGTGTTGCTGGAATCTGCAGAGGCATTTGTAATACTACATTGTTTTTGTTAGTGTCGTTGTGAGTGCACGCGCACGCGCTGATGAGGTCTAGCATGAAATGATTTACTACCTCTTTTGCACTTCATAGTCTGCATGATGATCAGACTGAGTGAAATCTGAAAATCTACAGGTGATTCAGAGTTCAGACGGTTTCCATTAAAGCAACTATGGTGGTGTGATTCAGTGGCTTCAGTACTGACAGAAATCGTTGAACTGCAGAAGAGAGATCAAACAAACTTCATGCACGCCAATAGTTGTCGGGTTACTAGTGATTGATCAGATTCAGATATGGCTTCCTGAAGCAAATTGCACCCTACATACTAATGTGAGAAATCACTATGGAACGTCATCGCCAAAATAAAAAATAAATAACAAAAACAACAATAGAAATCATAAAAAAAAATTAAAACTTTAAATGTACTTTATTAGAGAGCCAGTGAAAACTAAAAGTAAACGTTTGAAATATAGGACCAATTCACTTCTAACCAAATAAAAAATAAATAAATTGATATAAATAGTGGTAAGCCACGGTACTGAAAACTCGAGTGCTCCCACCCATACATGTTGCTATCCCTCTACTGGCCTTTTACATGAAAATGGAAATATCAAGCGTGAGATTTGGAAATATCAGCAAGTACCCAACAGCGGTCGCAACACGGTGAGTAAATGACAGGTAATGCAAGCAAGATATGTAAAAGACAAGCAATGCAAACAAGTAATTGACATAGGTTAAATGCAATAAACCTAGGTTACCGAAAACACTGATATAGATTGGAGATAGAGATCGTATAAATGGTGCAATTAAAGATAATTATTATTTAGCAAGTTATGACAATGGCACCGGTGATCACTTCCCACATACCCGGTTATACAAGAATAGTTAGGCATGTCATTGTCCTCGACTGTATAACCGCCGATGGGGTGTAATATCCTGAGTAACGAAAGTATACGCCCCCCGTACGTTACCAGGCGGGTGGTAATCTCCCCTATATGTGGATGACCCCAGGTCAAGTAACTGTTATCTTATCAACGGAGATAATTGTTATTTCGCAAGTTATGACAATGGCACCGACGATTACTCCCACATATCCGTTTACATAAGAATAGTCAGGCACAATTCTGTCCTCGACTGTATAACCGTTGACAGGGTGTAATATCCTGAGTAACGAGAGTATACGCCCTCCCCCCGGTACATTATCAGGTGGGTAAAAATCTTCCTTCTATGTGGATGGCCTCAGACCAGTAATTGTTATATTGTTAACATGTTATATGGTACGAATTTATGGGAACTAAGGAAGGGCTAAGATAAAGTTATGAGAAGTGAAAAAATATGCTAGGGTTGGAAATGGAGAGACATAATTCTTAGAATAAGAGCAATGTGGATTGATGATATGGTGATGGTGATATAGGAATTATCCTAAAGAGGTATTATAATATAGCTCACATAAGGTTATTAACCATTCAAATTTTATTATGTGATAAGTGAGATACTTGCCTTTGAGCACATTCGGTGGACTCCCCGCACGAGGGATCAGAAGTGCACAATTGCCCGATCGTTCCATCAAAGGCTACGTGCAAACCTACAAGGTGGAACAAAGGTGAATTAGATGAGTGCAAAGATAAAATTGTGGAAAGGCTACAGAAGATAGTTTGGCCAGAAAAGTTCGCGTTCGCAAAGATTCACCGCACAAATCGCCGTTCTGCCGTGTGATTCGCCGATCAGTCAAACGAACCACGGATCGCTGCACGACCCAGGAAAACACTACGCGAAATGCTATTTGGCCGTGCGACTTGCTGTTCGGTCGTGTGAAATGCCTCCCAGTGCGCAGGCCATAAAAATAGCGCGCGAATCGTGATTCAACCGTGCTCCCGGCCAACTGGAACCCATCGTGGAAGCTGGCCGCCTGGCTACTGTCGCCACCGCCGGCCGCCCATGTCCTACGGCCGCCAGCGCCTTATGGCCGTATGGCCACGCCACATGCACAGGCTGCCACCCTCGAGTGCCTGCGCCGCCGGTCGCCACCGCCATTACCGGCCGCGCCTCTCGTCGACACCGCCTTAGGAGTTGCTACCGCTAACCACCAGGCTATCGTGTTGCCACTGGCCATCAGCCACCATGCCGCTGCCGCACCTGGCTACCGCTTGCACGCGCGCCGCCATGCCACCGCCGTCGTCCGGAGGAAGAGAAGAGAGAGAGAGAGAGTGAAGAATAAGAGATGGGAGAGAGATACATGGGGGAGAGAGTCGAATATATTAGAGATAGGAGAGAGTGATTAGGAATAGATTTTTTTTGGTGCTACACAAATCATTGTCCACTAGAATTGGAGAAGAAGAAAAACATACGAGCTAAAAAGAACTACTATCAGATCTCAGCATCCTAGTGACCTAATCGCAGTGTTTCAAAACTCAACAGGGAACGAAAATGTAGAGTTGGAGGCTGCTTTAGGTGGTGCTCGGTTGGGCTGATTTTTTGTGGTTTATGGCTGAATTTTCACTATAGCTGGCTGAAATTACACTGTAGCTGACGGTGGCTTATTTGGCATAATTAAATTTTAAAAAAATAAAAAATGGAAAAACGGGTTAGCCCATCACATATAATGCAAACGAATACGGGGAAAAATTACCGGCAAAAAAGTTCAAAAAAATCTAAAAAGTCAAAAAAGACGAAATTTAGGAATAGTGAAAAATAAACCGGAAGCTAGAAGCCCAATCGAGCTGGGCTTCTTCTCACAGGACAGTGTTTCTTGATTGGTCTTAACAGAAGATAACCTAACCATTACTGTGCCTTAAAAGGAGTGAGTTGGAGGAAATGACAGTCATCTTTCACCTTCTTTTTTGTGGGCCGTAAAAGAACTGTAAATTTTACCAAACCTATATATCAAGAAAGGTAGGTAGCATGTTTCTGTTAACCATGCATCGAAATTACCAATCTAGTACATCCATGATCTGTCTTAGCTAGCACTTCGGTAGTTATTTGTGTTGGCTAGGTAGGTTACTAGCTAGCATAGGGGTTTCTCACAAGTTCTAACTACTACTTATGGAAGTGATGTTCCTGTCTTTTTTTTTCAAAATTAATAAGATGCAACTTTGGCCAGTAGATTTTTATCACCATAAACTTAAAAGGTCAAATATAATATTATGAAAGTTTTTTTATGGCAAAAACTGTAATGCCAATAGAAAGAAAAAGGAAGGAAAAGCAAAATTTGAGAACAATCCAAGGGAGAATAAAAGGGATAAAAAGGGTATTGCTGTCAGAACCCTTCAGCTTTAGAAATGCCGGATGAAATATCGCTTATCGAGGTTTCTAGATTGTCTGGGGTCGATCGACGCCTCTCGTGTTTGTGGGCACCATCATTCGGTCGTAGAAAATCCAATGCCTACGCTTTTACCAACTTACCTTCCGCAGTAAAAGAAACCCAGGGAGTAGTGCAAAAACCTCCACATGGACCAAATATCATAGGGTTTTACCCAGCAAAACAGTCGGCCAGCAGTGAGTTGAGGATAAGGGAAGGGTAGCCATGACTCTGCATAGGCCAAGAGAGAGAGAGAGAGAGCCAGCCAACCATGCCCCTTATAAGAAAACACCAACACACACTACTACAAATAAGTTATACTAGATGCCTCATCACAAATAGTTTATGGGGAACCGTCTGTGCTGTTATTATCATAGACGATTTTACAGGAGTGATTGTTTGCCGTCTGTGACGAGCCACTATCATAGACGATTCATATTAATAACCGTCTGTGATAGTTCACAGATGGTTATTAACAGGAACCGTCTGTGATAGTTGAAGACATCACAGACAATTCGTATTAAAAATCATCTATGATAGTTTATAGACATTTATTAACATGAATCGTCTGTGATATTTGCATACATCACATACATTTATTAATACGAATCGTCTGTGATAGTGTACAGACAGTTATTAACACGAACCGTTTGTGATAATTACGTATTACAGATGGTTTGTGGTTAGATGTGTCTAGGATATACCGTGTTATTAATTAATACTAAGACAGACCGGTCCCAACAGATCTATCTTCATTGTGCTGCATTGAAGGAGGTGGTCGGCTTGGGGAAATATTCCGATTGTAAATCTAGCTGCTTGTAGTTCGATTTGTTCTAACTTGGTGATTAGAGGTTAGTATTTGTTTCTAATTTATATGGCATGTAATAAAGAGAGATAATAGCTAAATTTAGATCTAGCTTAATTGATAGTTTGCTGCAATTTAGGAATAGGTAAGTACTCTTAGTTTACTTCAACATATTAATTCTTGCTTCAAGAATTGTACATAGCTGGCTAGTTATATATAGTAGCATTAATAATCCAATTTGACACTAATTTGTTACATGCGTAATGTAGATGGACCGAAGCTGTATGTACGTTGAGAACCATGTCAGTGAAGAGTGCATTAATGGCGTGTTTGCTTTTGGAAGAGCGGCCGAGCAGTATATGTTAAAAAAGGGAATGGAATATATGTACTATCCATGCATTGATTGTGATAATATAAACATGTTTACCAACTCAGCGTAGATCGAACCTCACCAGATTCAAAAGGGTTTCAAAAAGGGGTATACATGTTAGACCAGTCACGGTGAAGATAAGATTATACAAGAAGGTGTCGAGAGAGACAACGATATACCGACTGTACTTTCGATGAGGATAGATCATATGATGATAATCTGGATTAGATGCTACGTGATGCAGAAGGAAACTATAGTAAGAGAGAGTTTGGTAAATTCGATGGCTTGATGGAGGACCTGGGAAACCTTTGTTCCTGGGCTGCAAGCCGCAATACACAAGGTTGTCATCTATTCTTGAACTATTGAAATTGAAGACAGACAATGGTTGATCCAATAAGAGTTTTATGGCATTGTTAGGTCTTCTAGCAAACATTCTTCTAGAGGAAAATATGTTGGCAAGAACCACATACCAAGCCAAGAAAGTTGTTTGTCCATTGGGAATGTAAGTAGAAATAATATAAGCATGTCCGAATGATTGTATTCTCTACCGTAAAGAGTATACAAAATTATACATATTTCGGTGTGCAAAGCATCCCAGTACAAACATAAAAATGACTCCGATGACGACGAAGGCATCGAGACAAAGCAAGGACCTCCTGCACAAAGCTATCTTGGCACGAAACACTCACCCCACAGACTTGGTACCACTAAGTACGTGGGCAAAATCCTGCAATGGAGGATGGAGGATGTGGTCACAATCCGATCGAAGGCCTTCCCACCATTTGCTGGAATTACAAATGAGCGCGCTCGAAACTGGTTAAGAGCGAGGTCATCAACCACTTCTTTGGACGTCACCACTTTCAAAAACCCCACAGATGAGGAGGTATCCCAACACCTGGTAAGATATGTTAAATTATCTACATGTTAATAGGTCCATAACTTCATGGGGTCTAAAATAATATGATTGCCTATTGCAGCAAACATTGACTACCAGATCCTCCGAAGGCTCCTTTCAAGCAGTAAGGGAGAGGGATATACTGTCCATAGCTCTGGAAAACAAAGAGTACCTAGGTTGCACACGAAGCCTAGAGATTTACGTATCTTGGGGGAACGGATTCCCAAACAACTCTGAGGCGTTTAGGAGAAGGAAGAGATCCAAGGCTGAGCGCGAGGAAAGTATGAAAAGGGACTTTGATACAAAACTTGAGGACATAACTGCCTCACTTCGAGGAGAGGGAGTTATGCATTGAGGAAAGAACTGAGAGAAATCCACAACCAGTCACAAGCCACCCCCGTTATTACGTACCAAGTCCCCCTCAATGTTGGAGTAGATACGCGCCCGCGCCACTTTCTGAACATAGTGACATCCAGGTAATATACATATCTAAAATGCTACATAGATAGACCTAGTGGATGCCTTAGTACATCGTGTATCGTTATGTAGGAGGCCATGCCGTGCATTCTCAGAATCAGGGTTGTTGGCTCCATTCCCGTTGACATTGGGCTGGGGTTGGCGTATCCATGCCTGCCAAGGATGTTGGTGCATGGTGCCCAGCTAGAGATCAATTTCACGAAGGTCCAGGTGGACATGATTAATGATGCTTTCAGGGCCATCCCATTGGATAAGCCCCCTAAATAGAGAAATCATGACACTAGGGGATGCTGTCCACACATTCGTCCAGTGGCCCAAGAGGGACATCACCCTTTCGTGTCGCGATCTCCACACAACCATGCCTATCAAACAGAACTCTCTATGACTCTAACTCAAGCTCCTCTTTAGAAGGCTAGTGCATCAGCTCATATAAATGCAATGCTAAAAATGTATCACAAGCGAGGCGCTAAGACCCAATCGAAGAAAATTAATAAGCCTCTCAGGGCATGGAAGTTCATGCCCGGAGTGTCGTTGGTCCCCGAGTCACAATTACCCAGGATTAGACTGGTTTGCAATACTTTGCATACCCGGTACATACAGAGATCCAACATAAAGCCAAACCAGTATAGTGGATTCACTGTGAGATACACAAAGACACATTTCCTCCACAACTCGGGCTAATTTGTCATGACTTTCAAAGACTTATTCTTACTATTCAACCTCGACGAACTCGATGCCTCACTTCTACGATGCTGGACACTATAAGTGTAATGTGCAATCAAGTTTTACATTCACGTAATATCGATAAATGTTATAACTCATTGATTATGTATAGATCTATGATCCAACAAGCCCAGTGACAACGAGAACCGGTGGGTTTTCTCAACCCACACTTGGTCTCCGAGTAATCCATCATCGATAACGAACCCTCCATCCAAGATTAAATAACGAGGGGATTGCTTGCTCACAGTGACAAGGACTACATCATGGTACCCTTCAACCAGGGGTAAGTGCTTTACTAGTTGCCATACAAGTTTTATTTATACTTTATACGCAACATATACTTAGAATTAATCACTATAACGACATACATGACTGGGATCACTAGATTCTGATTGTGATTTTGCCATAGTGGAGCAAGATAATATACCTTGATCCCCTACTTAGGAGCAATCATGACTTCATCGTGTGTAACAAGCACTTGTCAGGTAAACTCATTTCCTCTTGATCCATACATAATTCTATTGTAGTCTTTTCTTCATTTGTAAGGACCGAGGCTAACTTTTTAGAATCACGTAGGTCATTCAGTGCTTATATTGCCCACGAAGGGAGACACAAAGAATTTAGCGCCACACTGCGACACATGACATGATTTCTAGTACTCACTATAACACAACAATCTTATATCAATTTCGTAATAATGTCTCTAAAACGTACCTATGTACATAATTCTATTTTTGCAGTGCCACTAGCAGTTACAGGGCAACGTATGTGGATTCTACGTTTGCCATCATATGGAGGACATCTTGGCCACCAAGATGAATGATCCAGATGTTTATCAACTTGCCAATAATTATTTCATGATTATCAATTTATATATGCTAACAACTTTAACACTCCTAGCAACAGCGTGTGGAATTTGACGTAAGTACATTCGATCTTGACAAACTCGCTGAAATTCGAGGAAAGCTCTCCCAATTCTTGATAGCAGATATCATAAACAAAAGTAGAGAGTTCTACCCCAACGATGAAGATTATATGTTGAAATATTTGTTACAATTGTAATCACTCAATTGTTTTTAATCAAACAATTCATTGAAATGTACTTCATTTAGTTGTTTAATTCATTTATGAGATCTGTGTAATGATTATTATGTGCTATGTATGTAATATGTTTGTTTTCAGAGGGCATAGCTAGCATTTCCTGAGGCTAGCCAAAAAATTGAAAATAATATAGATATTCAAATAGCTATCATAGACTATTTGTAGCAATAAACCGCATGTGTTATATGAATATCACAAACGATTTTTGGTATTAGTTGTATATGATATATAAGATATCACATATGGCTATGTTTAAGAACCATCTGTGATATATGACATATCATAGACGGTTTTTGGCATTAACCGTCTATGATAATTAGCATATCATAGACGGCTATATTTAAGAACAGTAGGTGGTACCTGATATATCACAGATGGTTTTTTTAAAAAAATTGTTTGTGTTTTAATTATCACAGAAAATTTGAGGGTCGTTTGTGATAACCACATATTATCGCAGATACATAAATTCAGACTGTTTGATAACTGTTTGTGATGATAGTTGTAAATCGTCTGTGATGACCCTTTCTGCGTAGTGATACATCTGATTTCCACTTCTCTAGTCGAGAGAACACCCACGACCAAGTTAGAGAAGGCTATCACTTTCTATTGCCATACCATAACCGAGAGCCAAGCTAAAAGAGCCACCCACATTGCCTCCTTCAGCTTAGGCTGACGACTCAAGCCAAAGGGATATCACCCCACAGCCATACCGATGGTCGTTCGTATGAGTGCGTGTATTGCTATAGTGTATTGAGACTGGATGATGCATGTACAAGTGGAGGCTCTGGCTTGGTGCCGTCCACGCACCGTCCTCAAGATTAAACAGACAAGTACATGATAGAATAGTGGGACATGATGAGGGATTCTTGATATTTGTTTTGTCACATTTTTATTTCATGAGATGATATCCATGATTACGTATTAATCATGCACGAGAAGTGATGCATATAGTTGAATAGCAACATCAGAAGAATGTTGCATCATGCATAATACATATGAGCCAGAGTGGTGAGTAAGTCACATAACTAGTGTAGAGCTTGTAAGCCAGGTCGGTGAGAAATCTATATGACTAATCTAGAGCACTCTTAAGTAAGACCTACAGAGATAGGCACATCCACGGAATGTAGTAAAAAACTTACTTCGGCAGGCACCTCCATGGACCATGGGATGGGGGTAGAGAGTAAACATTTATGGGTGTTCCCTCAGCTATACCAATATGAGCTCAAAAGGTACATGTGAGCATTGCATTGCATGGTATGAAAGAAATGAGAGACAGAGACATAGTTACATATATTGTGTTTGCAGTCATAGTTATGAAATCTACTGAATTGTTGTGTTGACACCACTGTTTTATTATATGCTTGCTGAGTCCTCGGGCTCACCCTTATTTATTTGTGTTTTTTAGGTGAGCATTGAAAATGACATGCACAAACGGGAGTAGCATATATATATTTTCACGTATAAGCAGTATTTCACCCCTCACCTTTTGTTATTGTATTTAGACTTTAATGGCTTGCTTGAAGAACTAGTGTTGAAATAGTATGTTGTTTATTGTGTCTTTCAGTTGTAAATGGAGCAGTTATTGCCTAAATCTATCAGCAACGATTGTAAATAGTAATGCTATAAAATGGTGGTAGTATTTCGGGCTCAGAGAATGGGTTCAAGGTGTTACAAAAACTTAATTATGGCACTTTCCTAGTAAATAATGGTTTGACTGCATGATTCTGGGATGTCGTTACTTCTGTGACTACAGGGGTATTTCCTTCCCATGGATCAGGTAAATTAAAAATCGACGGGGTGAATACAACAATTTTAAGGTTTGGGACGAATCTCAATCGGTATGGGGCAAAATAGCTATGACATTGCACCCTTTGGACATTGAAGTGATTGGAAAAAAGGCATGCATGAGAAGACACGACGGTTGAAGAGAGAGAGAGAGAGAGAGCGAGAGAGAGAGAGAGAGAGGTGCATCGATCGCCTTAGCTCCTTGCTGGCAGTAGACCCCAAAGGCATTCATGGTGAACAGTAGCAAGGAGCAGTATTTTGCGTTTGCATGGGCCCAAACAATCTTATGGACGGAAAGAAATGCAGTCAGTATTCATCATCGCAGATTTCCCCCCTACTCGATCGGATTTTGCATGCAGTTCTGGGTTGATTGTGTCTCTACTAATGATTGGACAGCGCCACAGTATGCCATGATCGAGCTGCGTGTTGCTGCTCTTTTTGCAGCATGCATGTGTACATATGCCAGCTCGTTCAAGTTGAAAACTAGCTTGTTATGTGTCAACATTTCTGACGTTTTGTATGCGCATCGTTTCTGATACTTCCACATTTTAAGAGAGAAGAAATTTTTGGAACGGATAAGAGAAGAGACCAATCCTAGCTAGATGTGGAGACAGGGCTGGATGAAGAGTGAGGCGATCGCTTTGCTTCCAACATCGTGGCAACTACGTGCAAGGACCATCAACAGATCGATGCGGCGACCAATCCATGAAATGAATGGTTGCCACGTGATGAGCTGGTTCGAATCTCGAGGAGTGCATGCATGGTGGCTGATGTCATCACCCTCACCTAGCTCCGTGCTGCAGGACCCAGAAAACCATGGCCATCATTTCCACGACCTCCTCCTGCTCGCTCCTGTGCAGGAGTAATCGTCACAACAGCAAGCAATCTCGCACCAGAATTAGAAAAGAATGTTGTGCCTTTACAGACGAGGCACCAGAATGTTCAACTTCAATCAGCTCAATGATATCATCATCTCGATCGAGTACTACTGTTCTAGTATGTTCTTTCTCTGCATGTATTGAGTTCTTGCACGCGAAAACGCCGAAAAGAAAGGAACAGTAGATCAGAGAGGTTATGGTCACTGCAAATAGACAATGCTACACTTTTGCATCGAACAATTTTTTGCGTGCATGGAGGACACAGGCACCTAAAGCCTAAAGCTCGATCGCTATCATTCAAAGAATGGATACGCGCATCCTAACATGAAGATAGAAGAAGATTAAAGGATGGCATGTCTCGTCATACTTGCCATTTAAGCAAGGGTTATGTTTACTGCAACGTGCGACAATCATAAAAAGTTATCCAAGATAATGCTAAACACCACCGTGAAGGAGTAGTTGAAAAGATAGAGAATATATCTAGGATTTGATGTGGGAGGTATAGGGCACAGCTTGGCAAAATCCACGGTTTAATAAATCGATCTACGGAAAAGATAGCTGAAACAGAGAATGTGGGCATAAAAAAAACGTATAACTCAATTCGTAACTGAAGACACAGCAAGCTATTATCTGATCATCGACTGAAGGTGAAACCAATACGTCCATAGGTAGCGTTGAATATATACATTCTCCAACACAACGTGCAAACTTCTCCTCCCAAAAAACATTAGCCTTATAGCTCATGAGCACGCACGGTACACATAGCGACAGAATATTTAGTAATTCACACCGTCACCTCAGGACAGAAGAGAAGAGGAGGAGAGGAGAGCATCTGGAGCTAGCAAGCTTTGGTCCAGAGGGAAGCAACCAAAACACATCAACCTGGCTTTCGCTTTGGATTGGAAACGAGCTGTGCATGAGAAGCCTAGCCACCCTTGCCTTTGGAAATGCCATTTTTGCGTGGCGCAGAAGCAGCTAGCTGTCAGAAGGGCCGGAGAACTACCACTATCGCACTCCAGTCTCTTCTCTTCCATGCATCCTGACATTTCCATGCACACTTGTATATTATTTGTATAGTATATATAGGCAAAGGTGTGTACCTCAGGAGTTACGATCGAGTGATACGTGTCGCCATCTTGTTTCTAGTCTTTGGACTTCTGCTGTCATATATGGCACCAGATTGATCAGTGCACCGGCCTGCCGGCGTCTACTGTAGTGGATGACACGAGACTCGTATTGGTCAGTCGTTGTCACCTGTCACGTTACGTACATGAGTGATCGATGCGGCAGGAGTCACAATTCATATATAAAGCTTGCTCAAACTGAAAGGCACGTCTAGCTCACGATTTTTACTATACGTACGCGAGGAGTGGTAAAGGTAGCTTGCACGAGCCGACCGAGACCCTTTTCTGCTAGCTTCCAGAACGCGCGACGCAGGGAATAAGGAGATAATATGATCGATCGGTCACGTCATCCAAAGGGCCAAAGCTGCATGTACTTGAAATCTGTTACTACTTCCTTTGGGTTTTCTTTGTTTGCCCCAGGGAATTTCTTTTCGGGAACAGTTGTGCAGCTGCGGATCGGAGCTCTTTCTTTTTGTTTTTTTTAGGTCGCGGAAAAATTACACGCAAAGGTTTCCAAGGCTCAAGGCGCATGGCAAAACCTCACAGGCGAAACGGCCCTTCTCTTCTCGCCGTTGCGCCCTCGGCACCGTGGCAGCGCGCCTCATGAACGGGCGCCGTCTTCTACCGCCTCCGGGAGCGGTGCACGCATGGCATGGCATGGCATGTGGGGTGCAAGGGTTGGCACGGTGTGGCGCAGCACGGCGAGAATCCTGCCTCGGCGGAGCGCGCGCGGCGGCCGACGGGTTGCCTCCTGCCTGCCTGCGGGCCTTGCGCCGACAAACTGGCGGCAAGTGCAACGCCGACGGCGTGACGGGAAAATCCTATATGCCGCGCGCGCGCGGCATTTAACAGCTCGCCGCCCACCACCCCGTAGACCTCGGCCCACGAGCGAGGTCGGCCTGGGGAGCGATCCGCCGCTCGTGGGCCTCGGCCAGTTAACCAGCGGGCGGCATGCTCTTCGTTTATTCGTTTATTTATTTATTTATTGAGAAATGCTAGTGTCCAGACATTTGATCTAGACGTTAACTTTGTATGTACGCTCAGCTGCAATATTTTTAATTCATGTTTTTGTTACAATATTTTTTCATTTCATGTATGCAATATTTTGATTTCATGCGTACAATATTTCGATATCATGTGTGCAATATTGAGAATTTCACTTGATTTCATGTGTGTAAAATTTTTATTTCATATATACAACAGCGTCTAGATTAAATATTCAGACGCTAGTAAATCCCTTATTTTATAGGCAATCGGTGCTGCGCGTGTTGGGTGGGTTCTACTTGCACGATTTGCTCAAGCATGTAGGTCTTTGTGTGTGCCCCGCTTATTTCGGCTTTAACTTCTAACTTCCAGCTTATTTTCGCTATTTCTAAAATTTGTTTTTTCTGGCTTTTTTTTTAGCTTTTTTGCCGATTTTTTCTCGTATTCGTTTGCATTGTCTGTAATGGGCTAACATATTTTTTTTGATTTTTTAATTTTTTAAAATTTAATTATGTCCAATAAGCCACCATCAACTACAGCGTAATTTCAGCCAGCTACAGTACAATTTTAGTCATAAGAGCCTAAATGAGCAGGCTCGGCTGGCAGCATGCATCTCTCTCTTTCCTTATTATTCTCTCTTTTCTTATAATTTATGCATTTTTATTATTATGTTATTTTACATTTGTTCAACCGCAAATATTTTTCATCTGTCCTACTAATAGTTTTTATTTGTTTCATTAATAATATGTTTTCCTTTTGTTCTAATAACATTTTTTTATTTGTTTCGGTAATATTTTTTCTCTGTTCCACTAGTATTTTTTATTTGTTCCACTGATACTTTTCCTTTGCTCCACTTACCCCTTTATAACTTGTTCCACGGATACCTTTGATTTGTTCCATTGATACTTTCCCTTTGTTCAACTAGTATTTTTTTATTTGTTTTACAAATATTTTTTCCCTTTGTCTCACTAGCATCTTTTTATTTGTTCCGCTAATACATTTGATTTGTTCCACTGATAACTTTATGTTTGTAAATATTTGCCTCATATTTCTTTTTGCATGTTTGGGGTGGTTTTTTTTTTGTTGCAACTTTGCTTATGATTTTTGGTTTTAGGGCAAGCGCTTGTATGAACCAACTGAATGCCGACAAACCACTTAAAAAATGATGTCCTAATAAGTCACTTCGAAACGGCGAAGGAGAAATCATTCTATTTGTTTATTTGAGACAAGCCGTAAGCCAAAAAAGAAGGCGGCCTTAGTGTGCTTGCATTCAGGTACACAAGAAAAATGAAGTGGAGTTAATTCCAAAACCAAGTTTGTTTTTGAAGTGACAAAGGACAATGAGGATACAAGTTAGTTATGTTGGAAATGTAGGTAATATTTTAATTTTAAATTTATTAGGAGACAAATACAATAAAAGACTAGTGATGCAACAAACGAATTTAATAGCAAACAACCCATTGTACTTCAAAAAATATAGAAGAAAAATTTTATGATAAAGTCATCGATTGCGTTAACGACTAACTGTTGGTATGCAGTACAGAACGTAGATGAAGAGTGGTCACGCATGTTGTGCTATCCAGAAATCTATTGTCGCCCCGTGCAGGTACTCTATGAGGTAATGGCTCGGAGATGGCCACTCTCCCTCCTTCCGATGCATGCCAAGAAGAAAGGCCAAGAAGTAGCGTCACAATCATAAGTCATATGATTTTCCATACGAAAATACGTGAATACGCATGTGTGTTTAGTTAAAACCCTTCTCATGATATCCCTATCCACGTGTCACATGTTTTAAAGAGTGGCAAGAAGTTCACCTTATAAATTAGTCTTTTTTACTTTTTTCCTAGTAATGTAGTACTAAAATATATATGTTTTAAAATTATAGGAAATGAGTCGTATATGCCTATTTCTAACAAGTTTTCCGGACATATGCAAACGCAGTGCATCAATTTTATGTAATTATGACGCCAAACTCCGTGTGTGCATGCCTATCCAATCTGTCTGTGGACCAATTTTTAACGTGCAAATGCATCCGTAGGGCTAGTCTCGATCATTGGTTTCCTCTCTAATTTCTAAACCGTCAAATCCTCCTATTAATGGATGAGCGCGAGAGCCAGCTGCTCCAGTGTCAAAAGGTCCGAAAAATCGCATGCTTCCACCTGCAAAAACTCAGCTCATGATAAGACTCATCAAAGCGCGGGCCTTCTTCTCCCGCAAGGTGCGGCCCACAGCCCATGTGGGTGGCAACAGCCTACATGTCGTGCGGGCAGACTTCTGGTCCCTGGCCCGCAACGAGACCCGACTACGCGGAGGCTGGCCAACTTAAAAGAGTGGGAAGTGGGATGTATTGGTTTCTACTGGTAGTTTTTAGATACGATTGATAACTTTTGACTAAAAATAAAAAGTGGTTTTTAAAAGAAGATAACGAGTGGTATAAAAAGTGAAAGAAAAATACGTGCATAAGACGGAAGCAAAAGAAATATGGTACCTGATGAGCCCGTTACCCCTGACTTATTTTTGGGATGAGATGGAGTAAAAAGTGTGAAAATGCCACTTTTAGAAGCCAGTTGTTCATATCGATTTACAGGGCCTAAGAGCAACTCCAGTAGGGCCCCTACTTGAGCCCTCATCCTACTTTTGAGAGTCAAGGGGCAAAAAACTCACTCCAGCAGGGCCCCTACTTGAGCCCTCAAAAGTAGAGGGCCCTCAAATCTCCTCCTCGAGCCCTCATTCTTGGAGGGTCTGGAGGGAGCCCCTACTTTTGAGGGCTCAAGTAGGGACCCTGCTGGAGTGAGTTTTTTGCCCCTCGGCCCTCAAAAGTAGGATGAGGATGAGGGTGGATCCTATGTGTCATCTCCTCTAAGAATGAATTTGAGGGTCTTGTTTTGAGAGCTCCTGCTGGAGTGTAACCTAAAAAACAGAGCTCTCAAAAGTAGAAAGAGCCTTCAAATAAAAAGTAAAGGCTTTGTTTTGAAAGCTCCTGCTGGAGTTGCTCTATCCCCCATTCTCACAATCCCAGCCCCAGCCAACGCTAGGCTACACATTTCATACAAGTCCATACGGTTGTGAAAGTTCCCGTGTCGGGTCACGTGCGATTTTTCCCCTGAAAGCATTGGTCCGTCCGTACCATGCGCCTCCTCATGTTTGCCACACACTAGTCAGTGGTGCGATGCTGAGTGGGGAGTCCAATCAATAATCGGTCATGAGTGTTAGGGTATGTGATTGGTATCCTTCATTTAGCTTATAGCTTATGGTGGTGATCGGTTCAGCTGAAAAATTCATAGCTTATGGCTGAAAATACTGTAGCTGGCTAAAAAAAGCACTGTAACTGACAGAGGCTTATTTAGCATAATTAAATTTAAAAAATTTAAAAATATAAAAAAAATATGTTAGCACATTACGTATAATACAAACAAATACGGGAAAAAAAAGAATCGGCAAAAAAACTCAACAAAAAGCTAAAAGTTCAGAAATAGACGAAACTTATGAATAGTGAAAAATAAACCAGAAGTCAGAAGCCGAAGTCGAGTTGATCGGGGCCATATGTATTTCTTCGAGTAAATAAATATGACATTTCTTTATTATCTTTTTAAAACAATTTATCAGGATGATCTTTTTGTAATGATTTATTGGTATATGATTCGTTTGTACAAGCGCACACGTTAGAACTAAAAGACTCAACCGTAGGAAAAAAAAAACTCATCCTATAGCGAGTCCACCATTCGCATGGAACGTATACGCTGCCTGGTCCGTCCGTTTCAGGCGTTCTAGAAGATGATGATTTTGATCAACGACAAAATAACGAGCATAGGACGACAACCGTAGCCATAGGCCATAGTCCATGTCTTCTCATACTGAATTCGTTGTTTTGCTATCAAGGTTGGTGCAAATACAGGTCCCATTTCCGTTAGTGCAGTAATCGCTTTCTGACACAGGCGCCCTATTCGCTGCAGGTCACAAAAAATACATGCAACTGCTAAGCTGCGGTAGTTAAGGAAAAAACAACTGAAGCGACAGCAAAAGTTCAGCCTAGCCTACCGACAGCCCACGCGATTTTAGGGTATCTCCAATAGTTATAGCTAGCAACTAACTATAAAACTTGCATATCATTTATATAGTACACACTAAAGCTAGCATTCTAAAGAACTATCTATAAGAATAGCTATTTGATGCTTACATGCACACACAGAATTTATAGATGCTGCCTCGTTTAGCGTTATAGACTAGTGCTTAAGGAAGAGCTGGCTCGGTTTTTTTTTTACATACTCTCTTTCCTCCACATAGGATATATGCTGATGTGTACATGCATATAGCTAGCTGACTCAGACCATTGGAGATGCCCTTATTAGTTGCCTAGGTGGCTTCTCTCGTGAGCATGGCCAAACTGGAGTAGGTACGAAGGCCTACATGGACTCATATTTGGGTGTAGGGACCAAGGGCTAGCATTACTCTCGTGTTGAAATTTTTAAGTAGGTTTTAATATTTAGTATGGTTATTATTTATTTTATTTAATATGGAATTATTCATATTATTGATGTAAAGTGATAGAAAATATTTTGATGCAGAACTTAACTCGAGGAATTAATACTCGAGGTGCCAAGGATGGCTGTGCTGGAATATAGTAGACATATATATTGAGATCAAGTCTACTGGAATTTAATATACATGCATTTGTTAACCTGGGTACAACACAGAGTGGAATAGCTGGGTTCGTTTTGCAGGATCGGCTCTGCAGGCTGTTGACCCATAATCAGATTGGAATTGATCTCATAAACAATCTTATCATGGTGCATGACTTACACATGTCTACTTGGGACTAATATATTTTAGACTCACAAAACTAACCTGTTTGATTTTGGTTGGTGACATGGTTCAGGAGTCTCACAGGATACCAAAAATAGGTGAGCCACTTTGTAACATCTGTAAGTGGAGTCTATAAATAGGTCCCTACCCTCTAGGCTTATTATACATTGTGAGCGGCACCACGGATACGGCAGAGGAATAGAGGGTAGACCGAAAGCCTTCACAGATTCAATCTAGGGTTTAAGAAAACCCAACACCTCGCACGCCCCCGCCGCCTCCCCCTCGCCTACTTCACTGCCTCAACTAGCTTGCATCCCCTCCAACTCTCTCCTACCTTCCACCTCCAAGACCCTCTTGTTGGATGGGAGATAGATGCGACATCTCCTCCTACTTCGCATGTACTACTAGAGTTGACACCCCTCCCCTCTCCTCTCTCGGATAGAAGGCATAACCTATTGGTGTTGTATCTATATTGTGTGGTCATATGGGTGTCACTTCATACCGTGTGATGAGTGTGTTGGAGCGGTTTGACCTGGGTCCGGTGTGACATGCTGTGAAGAGAGCAGTCCAACCGAAAATATGGTGTGAGTGATTTCTGGCCTATTCTTGTTGGTTTTCCTGTGGATTTTGGCTTCGGTTTCTCCGAAAGCCAAAACAAACAGGATGGCTTCTCGAAGTCATTTCTTCAAATGGCTTGTGTGATTTCTACATCAGCATCTCTGTTGTTTGTTGTCATCTTGAAAAACACCTCAACCGTAGCCAAAAGCCATCAGTTGCATCCTAAAAGAACATAGCCTCGAGTTGGTGGTACGTTTATTCCAGAGAAGTGCTCATCGAGTTGTGAGGAGTTTTGAAGTAGTGGTGTGACCAGTCATGTAGTGGCGGCCTAACTGATCCAACTCTCCAAACCTAAACTACACTTTAATGGACAAATTTTCATAGAATTTTTCAGAAAGTTTCTTACCGTCAGATCTAAAGTAGATGGTCAAGATCGAACTACATGGGCAATTTTGCTTTCTTTAAGGTGTGCAAATTCGCATCCTGAGCTGCAGCTTCTGTAGAGAAATCATCAATGCTAGTGTCATGATATCTCTTCTCTTTCGATCGGAGCACATCACCTACTCCTCTCAAAAGACCCTCCTGCTTCTCTCTCTCACACTCTCCTCGATCGGGGTTTAATAATCCAGTGTAGTTCCTGCCTCTCCGATCGACAAGCCAGCCCCGTTCGTGGACCTGCACCTGCGCTTTTCTCTAAAGATTGGTAATGCATCTCTGTACCTTCTAAATCTTGATTAGTGAAGCACTGCGACTTGTTTCGTTTAATCTAAATTGTTTCGTGGTTTGGCGGCTTGTACCATGGGATGTGTAGAAATTTAGTTAAAATCTTGGTAGGTTGATAGACTGGACAATTAACTTGTTTCTTGTTCGGTTCAATGTGTAAAAACTGCTCTTTTATGCAACGGAAGGGGGAGAAGGGAGGGACTGTTAGGGTTTTCTTTCGATATGGAAGGCTCCCAAACCGGCCAGCATATTGTGATTTCTTGAGGAGAGATTTGTGAGGATTAAGCTCCTGCCAACCTATGAAAAATCTGTTTTTTAATATATATATATATTACATTAATATATCATTGCTTAAAATTTTACATAAATAACTTTCAGTCACCATTTAAAATGGTAACAGAGGCTCTATCATCATTTGAAATAGCGATAGAAGCTCTGTCGTTAAACAAATGGACTACAGAGTGCCATGTCGGCGCTACGGCATCTGTTGCCATTTCCATTGGCGACATAGAAACCAATTATCAATTGAAATGACGACAGAGGCCCCTGCACTCTCTGTCGCCATTTCAAGTTATGGCAGAGGCCATTATATTTAAGGGCCAAAAAACTGACCAAAATTCATAATAGTTTGGTAAAAAAGAGAAAGAGGGGTGGAGAGGATTGTGAGACGACACTTGGAGGCGTACCTGCTTTGGTTATTCGATTGGGTCATGTTCTGCTTATCCCATAGGGACAGTGTGGATAAGCACATGATCTAACACGCTAGGCAGGTAGTGGATGCAGAGTTGGAGGACATCCCACAACACGCCTGGGGCTCAGCAGTACTGGCCGCCACGTATCATGGGTTTTGTAACGGGTATCGGAGGATGGTGGAGAATTCCACACTCTACGGGTTTAGGCTTAAGTCAGAATGTTTCTTTTTTGCTTAATGGAACTATTATTAATTTGTTACAACATTTTTTGATATATCAGCATTCAATATGGGGACTATTGCTAGGAATCATTCAGATGATGAATTCTCAGTGGCTGGCGCTAAGCCAGAAGTAGAGTTCATGGATTTCCAAAATGATGGCATTCTTCGGCATTATGATTTTGATGATGGTCCTGTGGTTGTTACAGTTCCTTTCCCTTTCGTGGACGGCAAACCTAAATCTGTCCTTGTTGGAGAAACATCCGCTGACACCATTTGCATAGAGAATACCTCTTCTGAACCTGTAAATTTGTGGTGTGTGAGAATATTCTCTTCAAACCCAGAAGACAGTTTTGTGTTGTCAACGATGAGACCACCACTAAATGATGCCGATGAGGAGGCAAAGCAGGCTTTTCTTGGTTCGACTTCTGTGGAAGACCGTACACTTCAGCCTGGGCAAACCCTAACAATTTGGCTGTCCTGTACACCAGAAGATATCGGTTTGCATGCATTAATCGTGCATGTTGATATCGTTGATGAGAAGATTGAGCGTGTGGTTTTTCTATTGTTAGATGATAATGTTTCCAAGGCATTATTTTCTGATAAACCTTATTCCAGGGGACACTCTCAAAAGAAGAAATTTGAGTGTGCTCCCTTTGTGCCAGGTTGCCGGCTGACTCGGCAGCACACTCAAGGATTCAAGTATAAGCTCCCTCAGTTTGCAATACCTGCAGACATCCGTGAGCTCATTCAAAGTAAACAGAGACCTGCTGTCCTATCCGAAGAGCTGAGCATGATAAACTACGCAAAAAATTTTAACACTCATAGTTATGGAAGAGCTTAATTTGGAGGTATTTCGACACCTGTAATAGTCTTAAATGTTAAGCTTTTATCCTTCTTTGCTAACTTCAGAGGCCCACTCGCAGGAGGAGATGAGAGTGTTTCAATGAGAAGGAGGGGTAACGATTTTTTGTCTCGTGAGGTCCTTGGTTTGGCAGAAAGAAGGCAGTCACTAGTCCATGGAGACTATAGTGGTCAGACATGCTGGGAGTGATGCTCGGCCTTATCAAGTCAGGGATTTTCCCTTGACACTAAAATATTCCTTGGGCATTCTTAAGGATTAATTATTCAGTTTCAAGTGCTATTGATGAATAATGATTTGTAGGTCTTTTCTTCTTCAGGGCTTCATTCACAAGGTTGACGCTGATGAGATATTTTTGAGATTTGATAATCAGTTCCACCTCGCTCACCGTGACAGGAATCAGTATGATGTTAGCTTCACATATAATAGATTGAACATGAGAAGGCTCTACAAGTATATCCATGAAGCGGAACTTATGGAACCTGACATTATATTTCCCGGCCAATCACCATATAGAAAGTATGAAGAAGTGGTCATTTAAACCTCTGAATCCACACATAAACACTGAGCAAGCTGATGCAGTCGCGATGGTACTGTGACACCCTGGCCCATGTGTGTGTGCACATGAATTTCTGGGTTAGTCCCACCTTACTAGTTTACCTTGAGAAGCACTTACATATAGGACTAGGAGTTCCAATGGTAGCACTACCGGTTAACCGTTTTGCGCGAAGCGATGACGAAAGTGCAAGCGGGTTGCTACGTGTGCCTAGCCTATCCAGAATGTGGTTAGGTCTGAGCCGGTTTGGACCCTAGGGCGTTACAAATGGTATCAGAGCCGACTCTCGCGGTTACATGGGCGCGTGCGGGTCAGGGGCGCGGGCATATGGCGCGTGTGGGCTCGGAGTGGACACACGGCATGTCATATATACTGGCACTGAACACACGGACATATGCCAAGAGAGGAGATCCTTATCATTTGCCCCGGTGTGGATATGTTGGTCCGACAAGGACGTCGGATCCTTTAAGGGGGGGTGTGTGTGACACCCGGCCCATGTTGGCCCATGTGTGTGTGCACATAAATTTCTGGGTTAGTTCCACCTTACTAGCTTACCTTGAGAAGCGCTTACATATAAGTCTAGGGGTTCCAATGGTAGCATCCCCGGTTAACCATTTTGCGCGAAGAGAGGATGAAAGTGCAAGCGGGTTGCTACATGTGTGTGGACCATTCAGAATGTGGTTAGATCTGAGCTGGTTTGGACCCTAGGGCGTTACAGGTACTTGGCTGCCGAGGGGTTCCACTATACGTGATATATGGACCCCTAGGAACTGGCAAGACCATGGCCCTTGTTGAGGCCATTTTGCAGCTTTATACAGCCAAGAGGAGTGCAAATATTCTCATATGTGCTGCTTCCAATAGTGCTGCTGACCATGTATTGGAAAATCTCCTTCATGCTAGCTATCTGATCCGCCCAAGTGATATCTTTAGGCTAAATGTGGCCAGCCGTCAATACGAGGATGTCAATTCTGATTTTATCCGGTTTTGTTTCTTTGAAGATAAGGTGTTCAAGTGCCCTTCATTGCAAGCATTAATGCGGTACAAGATTGTTATATCAACCTACATGAGTTCATCACTGCTGCAGGCCGAGGGCATTCGCCGGGGCCATTGGCCCATTTCACACACATTTTCTTGGATGGGGCTGGTCAAGCCTCTGAACCAGAGGCGATGGTTCCTTTGTCGGATTTGTGTTGAAGAGACACTGTGGTTGTGTTAGCAGGAGATCCTATGTAGTTAGGGCCGGTGGTTTATTGTAGACAAGCAGAGAAGGATGGTATGGTTTGGGGAAATCATATCTGCAAAGGCTGCTCTTTGACTTTGAGCAGTACGAAACAGGCAATCCTAACTATGTGATGAAGCTAGTGAGGAATTATCGGTGCCATCCAGCAATCCTGGAGCTACCATCAGAGCTTTTCTATGGTGGT
Source organism: Dendrocalamus sinicus (assembly GCA_036346575.1). NCBI lineage: Eukaryota > Viridiplantae > Streptophyta > Magnoliopsida > Poales > Poaceae > Dendrocalamus > Dendrocalamus sinicus. Next base: position 31,474,145 of record CM070658.1, read on the forward strand.
GAACTGATCGACTGTAAAGAAGATGAAGACTTATCTATTTACGACTGCATTGGCCTTCCTAACAAGTCGTTCCCTGTTCTTTTTGTTGGAATTCAAGGATGAGATGAAAGGGAAGGCAACAATCCATCATGGTTCAATAGGATCGAAGCCAGTAAAGCAGTAAATATCATCAGGATTCTGACAAGGGGTGGTAATGATCGTGAAGCTGATGTAGGAGTCCTTACTCCATATCGTCAACAAGTTGTCAAGATAAAGAAAGCCCTAGAGATATTTGAAAAGTCAAAGTGTTGAACAATTCTAGGGCCAAGAAAGGGAAATAATAATCATCTCAACAGTCAGGTCAACAGTCAAGCATAACGATTTTGACAAATTCTTCAACCTGGGATTCCTGAGCAACCATAGAATGTTCAATGTTGCAATAACTTGTTCCAAATCATTGCTCATCATCGTCGGAAACCCTCACATTATCACTAAGGTGTCTTGTTGTAGCATTCTAACTATTTGTATAGAAGCTTCCCTCTCACATCATGCACCGTTTTGTTTTTGGTCAAACTAATAAGCTCTACTTGTAGGATCGGCACTGGGATAAGCTCCTGATGAGGTACTGCACGGACAATGGTTCTTATCAAGGATGTCCACTTCCATCTCCATAATCTCATTGCTATTTAGAAGAAACCAAGGTCTCTGGATATGATGACAACCAAGACGAACCTGCTGGGTGGAATTAAAAACCAAGAAGAACCTGCCAACTATATCCACAATCAAGACCCATCTGACTTGTGGTTTCAGACATGAAGTGGTATGGTCCAAGGAGATGCCAGATGAGGAGTACCAGCCATTCAGCAAAGCCGAAGCAGAAAACATCAGAATTGGTGAAAAAAGCATCAGAGTGATGAGGCTTATTTTGCATAATTAAATTTAAAAAATTTTAAAAATAAAAAATATGTTAGCCCATTACGTATAATACAAACGAATACGGGAAAAAAAGAACCGGCAAAAAAGCTCAACAAAAAGCCAAAATTTCAGAAAAAGACGAAACTTGTGAATAGTGCCAAATAAGCCTCCACCACTGTAGCATCAGCCACAATGATCGCAGCCAGAATCTTTTTTTTCTCGAACGCGCAGGAGAACTGCGCATCGTTATATTAAGAAGAGCAAAAGGAGTCTAAGAAGACTCGTACAAAAACCTCACCAATTAGGCGAGGCTAAAAACAAAAACAACAAGGACAAAACGCCCAAAAAACAAACACAACACCTAAGGCCAAATGGAACAAAGGCCCTTGGCCCCCGCCATACACCACAGCTTGGCCTCATCTCTAATGGCTTGCAAAACAATGTTGATATTGGGTGAGGCGCCGTCGAAAATGCAACCATTCCTATGCTTCAAATCCGCCAGGCCACCAACACGACCAAAGAATTAAAGCCCTTGCGCCGCTGCTTAGGAACTTGGTGCAAAGCTTGACGCCACCATGAGGTGAAAACCAAATCATTAGGACCTGGAGATAATTGATGTAGACCCACCAGAGTAAGCACTGAGAACCAAACACTTCTTGTGAACACGCAAGAAGTGAGCAAGTGCTGAATAGATTCATCCACTTGGTCACACAGTGGGCAGCACTCAGGGTGAACAAGACCATGCCGTGCAAACGATCGGTCCAAAGAATGATTAAGCGAGGCTAACCACACAAAGTATTTGCAACGAGGAGGAGCCCAGGTTCGCCAAATCTCCTTCCAAGGTTCAAACTCCACCGCCCCCACAAAAAAACGGCGATACGCTGATTTAGTTGAGAAACTGCCCGAGGGGGATGGCTTCCACACATGCTGATCATCCACGCCAGGAGTGAGCCTCACGCGGGCGAGAACATCCCAAAGGCCAAGGAACTCCTCCAAAACTGAAGAAGATATAATGCCTCTAATATCATGAACCCAGAAATTATCTGTTAGAGCTTATTGAACTGTCCTACGACTGATAGTTCTCTTTGGCACAAGCGCACAGAGTAAGGGGGTTAGGTCCATTAAGGATTTGCCATGTAGCCATTTATCACACCAAAAGAGGGTCATGCGGCCATCTCCCACAATAGAACAGATTGATATGGAGAACATAGCTGCTGAATTGGGGTGCACCTGAATGTCCAAATCAGCCCATGGGCGATCAGGTTGGGTCTTTTTGAGCCACAGCCACCTCATGCGCAGCGCCCATCCGAGGATTTCCAAATCAAGAATTCCCAATCCGCCCAACTCAAATGGTCTCATGACCCGACCCCAAGAGACAAGGCAATGCCCTCCATTTATTTGCTTGCGTCCCTTCCAAAGGAAAGCTCTACGAATCTTGTCAATAGCTTTAAGGGCCCATTTAGGGAAGTCCAGTGCAAAGAGAGGATAAATAGGAATTGTTGAGAGCACTGCTCGAATAAGAGTAGTTCGGCCAGCTGGGTGCAACATGGCAGCTTTCCAACTGGGCAATTTGTCAGCAATCTTATCAATTATCATGTAAAAGCCCGATTTGGGGAGCTTCTTGATTGACAGTGGAAGCCCAAGATATTTGCAAGGGAACTCCTGAACTTTGCAAGGAAAGGATCCTTGCACTATTTCCATGTCCTGTTGGTGGCAACGGATTGGTGTCACCGAGCACTTGCTACGCAGCCAGAATCTCACGGGGAGAGGCTGAAGCAGCACGTTGAGGAAGAGGCTGAGCAGGATGATGTGAAGTCCGACCAATATTCAACCAACGTCCAACGACGATCTGGTCCAAGATGCCTATGCGCTGAAGTTCAGCTTTCCTCCTGGTGGGGGTGATGTCTCGAGCATCCTCGCAATCGCCTCATCTCCACCACAAAATATTTTCGTGGCAGAATAAATTGAGATTGGCCTTGTGAAACTAACTTTCGGGGGTACTTCTTGCTTTAGGCCTTCAACTCACCCTCAGGCACTCATTCTAATGCATCTATGTACTTAGGTCATCGTCTACATGATGATGACAGTATGGGAGAACGTACGTGTTATCCTGTTGAAAACTCTGAAACTACTTATCTTATTGCTGCGGGCAATGTGGAGTCATTTGTTATTGTCATTCAGTTGAGTTTGTCGTGTTTTGCATTTCAGGTGACAAGGATGTGCTCTCCGGTTTTGTCCGGACAATGTGATGTCGTGTTTTACATTATCATCCCCTATGACATGAAAGCGTCATCGAACAGGATCAAGGCCAAATCGTAACATGTGAAGAACAAACAAAATATGTACAACAAGTGAGCTTTTTATTGACAAGACACAACACCCAACCATCCCACACAACACGGCAACCCGCTAACGATCACTGCACAGCCAAGAACCACGAAAGTCCCATTTAGAAGGGAGCGGACGACGCGGAGGCGGAGTCGTCGGAGTCCGCGAGGGAGAAGCGATCCGATAGAGGCTACTTATGGCCCCTCTCTGGGCTCCCATGGACCAAGACCATCAACAGCCGCCGCCTCACATTATCCAGAGCTTGGCTGGACGACCAGGCCAAGGCAGCGACGGCGAGAAGGCGGAGGCGGGAGCGGGCGACAAGGCCAAGGCGGGGGAGAAGAAGAAGGAGACGATGATGAAGAGGCTGTTGGAGGAGCAGATCAAGTTCATCAAGGCGCGAAGCCTTGGCCTCCCAAGCCCTTCCCTGTCATCGCCGACGAACTGTTCGACACCTTGAAGAGCGCTGAGCTACGAGATCGTGCGCGCAGGACTATGGCCAGCGCTTCTGCCGCTGTGAAGAAGGTGAACGACGAGATGGCGCGCATCCGCCATCGATACCGTGGGGTACGGCGAGATAGAGGTCCAGGTCGCCGACGACTAGGATGCACAAGAGGTGGGGGAAGCAGGCAGTACATGAGGATGAGGTGGGGGTACGTCGAAAACTAGGCTTTTTTACGTGAAACCGTAGGGAGCAGTATATATATATCAATATATAAAAATTGGGAGTGACTATTGCACAGACGACTGAAATTTTTTTATCTTTCAGTCACCTGAAGTTGCACTCTGAATCACCTAAAGTTGCAAGTGTTTTTTGGAGGGGCTGCAATTTCAGTTGATTGTGAAGTTGCACTCTGAATCACCTGAGGGGTGCTGCAATTTCAGTTGATTGAGAGTGCAATTTCAGGTGACTGAAAGATAAAAAAAATTCAGTCGCCTGTGTAATAGTAAAACTGATAAAACTTTTATGTGAAAAAGAGGAAAAGAAAACTGTACTACCTACAAGAAGGCCAAAAAAAAAAAAACAATTATCTCTAGCTAATCTAGGATCCGCTGCCTTTGGTCCTCCTTCACTCGATGCAAGTGCAGAGGCTTGTTCTGTCCAAGTCTATGCATATCTGCATACGACCGATGCATAATGCATTTTCTACCAGCTCGATGATCGCAGACGCCAATGCGTGAGCGGCCTTCCGTTCGTGCGGCGGTGGCGCGGCCCCGCGCTTTGAGCGCGGCGAGGGAGTGCCGTGGCAAGCGCGGGACCGCGCGCGTCGGTGGTGGCAGATGGCAACCGTCCGGCAGCGCACGCAACGCCGTGCCGAGCCCGCTTGGCCGTGCGTGCGTGCGTGCCGCCGTTCGCGATCGTGCCGTGCGCTGGGTGGGTCGTCCGGGCGTACGAGGTTTCGGCGCTCGGCGCAAGCGCAACCGCGCAGAGAAACCCTATACGTGTACGAATGGTCGTTGGGCCCCAAGGGACTTCTGGATCTGCCGATACGGCGTACGTACGTGGACTCACGCTTCCCGTTTCCTCGAAATTTGGAGTACCCTACGGATGGGCACGCGATTCCACGAAGCCCAGGTTCTCTTCAGCTTACCCAGGACCTTTTCGCCCGATAACCTCCTACCAGCTACTGGTAATCGATCGGAATCCATGCCGATATCGTTCATTTCATGTATGTTTCGTGTCACAGGTTTCAACTCAAGTATGATGATGATTTGCTAACAAAGGAATGCGTTACTTCGCATGCAACTTGCGCGCATACACATACACATACTACACGGCAGAAGAGGAAGCAGCTGTGGGGTTAAAATAATTAACATTGGGAGGACAGGTGCATGTGGTGCTCATGTGGGAGGATCGAAGGGCAATCAGTATCTGGTAGAACTTGGCCAGGTTTCTGATGGAGGAGGGGCAACGAACACTTGTGAAGAATTATTGTGGTAGTTGATCAGTGTCTTCAGACAAATTCATAATGGTAAGAGAATATATCGAGCATTGTCTTGTTCAAATTCATAATGGAAGATAGGGTCTCTCAGAGCTCACAAGGGCACACCAGTAAGGTGGGGTCTTAATTTGGCAGTTGCAGTAATCAGAAACCTTGCAATTGGCATCTCTTTCCCTTGTTCTATTCTTTCCTTCCGTCATTTGTGCTTCAGTTTCTTGCTTGCACAATTAACTTCATTCTTGTCTTGTGCCAAAAATGCTATTACTCTAGCATAATTACGCAGTTAATTAATATGTTACACAACAATGAACATAAATGAAGCTCTGAATCGATGTAGATTATATATCATGGTACTACCACTTATTTTCTGTCATGTTTACTACAACTTATTTTCTGTCATGTTTAACTTTTCTGCTACAGACAGTTACCTAGCTGCTCATCATAAGAAAATACACTGTGAGGTCTGGCAAAAGAAGAGACAAAAAGTAAGAGAACCACAGAAAAGAAAAGGCACTCGGTTTTGTTTGGGTCGCATTGTACTTCTTCATGGTACAATTGCCTTTTGAGTTTTGATCCTAGGACAAGCAGCAATGGCGTCAAGTATGTCCATAGACCATCAAATTGACAGCTGGTGTTATCTTTTTTCCCCATTCATTGATACCCAGCTGTACAAATGGATACCAAAGAAGGGCTTTGCCTACTTGGAATCATAAGTACCACCAACCTTTGCAGCTAATAAATCAGTACTGGGTACAGACATCCTATTTGCCATACACTTGAAACTACTTGATGCAATGGCATTTGTGCAGTTAGGTCACACTGTCCAAGCAGGATCCCAAAAACTTGTGTACTGTAGCACTTGGCACGGATGGTAGGGTCCTACAATAATGGCGAGGATGCAAATGAGGCATTTGAGTTCATGGACAGTTCATGCAGGTCCAAGCTAAACTGATCGTCGAAGAACACTAGTTACGAAGTTAAGCATGTGTGTTCGTAATAAATCACGGGTCATGACTCATGAGCATGACTCGACCTCGTAACAACCGATCCGACAAGGCCAGTTGTGTCGTATTATGAACAGTGACTGAAATCTAGCAGAAGGGACAAAGGGGATCTGCCGGGTGGTCCTAAATCGATAGTAACTAAATTGTTGTATAAGGTTTCTGTTCAAACTTTATGAAGCATACAGATAACAAGAATCGCAAAGATTTCCTTAATGATTATGTCTTCCTACTTATTTGTGCTAGAATTCCATTCCAACAGTTTCTTGTACAAATTAAAAAAATTCAGCAACAGTTAGTAAAGCTGTACCTGTCAGAAACGTCTACTCTGACTGAATCAAGGTACGTGAGCTGGTCGGAAGATGAGTACTTCAGCAACTTATGTTTCACAAATCAATCACGTAAATTTACAACTCTTTCATACGTGAACTAACCAATATCCACAATCAACCGGTTCTTTTTATCTCAACACATCCATTTTCACAGCGACAAATGTATTGTTTATCAGTAACTATACATCTCAGAGATCACATCATACAACATGCTGCAGTCTAACCCTGCAAGAATTTCCATAAGTGAGCTACTTAGCAATGGATGTTCAGATGCCCAATCAAGCCAATGCAAGGTTAGGTATGCTTTACTGCATGACTAACAATGGTACAGTACCACCGCAAAGTAGAGTTCTGTGAGCAAACGCTGAAGCATAATGACACTTGGGGATGATGCATCGCAGTACAACTCCAAAGCCAAGTCCCTCTATAAATAAACATGCAGTGTTCACAGAATGCTATGCCTTAAATAGACATCTGCCCTCTCACACTAAGCTCCACATGATCTTGAGCTCTCTTCACCTGCATTAGACAGCCGGCCATGGAGATAGAGTCTGCAAAGTGTGAGTGCTGCGAGCTGAGGGAGGACTGCACCCAGGACTACATCCTCGGCGTGAAGGCGGACTTCGGCGGGCGGTGGCTCTGCGGGCTGTGCTCGGAGGCGGTGAGGGACGAGGTGGCCAAGGGGAGGAAGAGAGGGGGTGGAGGGCTGGAGGAGGCTCTCAAGGACCACATGTCCTTCTGTGGCAAGTGCAGGAAGAACCCTGCCTTCCGGGTAGCCGACGGCATGCGGCAGATGCTGCGAAGGCGGTCGAAGTGATACTGTGAGAGCTTTGCATGGTGTACCAGAAATTCATCAGCATATATCATCTAGTAAGTCCTGAAGAAGACATGAACAAGCTAGTGATCAGTATCTGTGAGCTAGCATTGTGTTGAATGTTGATCCTTGATATTTGATAAGTCAGGTTTCGTCATGTATGTAATAATGTAATAATCTAGCTAGACTGTTGCTACTTTCTAGTCATCACCGCATCGCAGGTTAGTGCTATTGACTGACCTGGGAGGTTTTAGCTTTGGCTGTAGCAAACCAACTCAAGAACACAAGGTCTGCATGGCCGAAGATTAGTAGAGCTTGAATGCCTATTGCAATGTACAATTCTTCACTCAAACGATGTGACGCACCCTGTGATCATCTAGCTCATATCCAGCTTCTCCCTATCTGTCTACTAGCGATTTCTCTCTGAAATCAAAGGGAGTTCGTTTCTTTTAGCTCTCAGTTCCTGTAGTAATAATAAACTAATTTTCCATATAGGTGCTTCATGCTTGTAAAAACTCTAATACACATGCACCGGAATAACAATATGCAAGTAGTAAACAATAAAAAGCACGCGTAGGTATGTACGAATGAAGTCAAGCACATGGCATGAAGGTTAATCTGCGTTTAGCTATCACTAGCCACAGGCGCTTTTAAGATCTGTGCGATGTTCTTTGAACATAACTCGTCACTAGACCCTCTCACACCCTAAAAAAGGCTCTTCACTAGACAGGTAAAAAAATATTGTTAGATTACAGGCTTGTAGCAGTCGCTTGAGATTCAGCTGAACTATTCTAGAATTTAGATGCATGCATATCGACTTATCGAGTAGTTATGTGCCTATAGCATCTTCCCTGCCAAAGCACTGGGGAAATAAAATCAGAATCGGCGAGCCTAGATAATTATGTTGGTTTGCGTTTCTCCATCACATGATATGCCAAGTACCGTCATGCACGGCAAATGCTTGCTCCAAATGATCAGCTGAAAGAAAATCCGGAGAGGCCGCGAGCAAGATTCCTGGTTGTTAGTTTGGCATCACCTGATACATAATTCAGACGGCCAGTAGCATATGATTGCATCTAATCGATATGATAATGTATTTTCCTGGCCGGAGAACACCTCAGCCCTGAAACAACTGGAATGCTACTAGCAGTGTGCGAAACATACGGGTTTTTTATTTTTACACATCCAAAACCAGCTACGAGTAGAATGTTGGTGCCAGTTTGGCTCTCTGTGACGAGTTATTTATTGGTATATTTGCCTTGGGCCTTTCTAGAATAGCTATGCGTGTAAAACAATGCAAGATTGGACACATGAGACACCACGAACACAGCCACGCAGAGCTGGCGTTTTCAGCGACAAGCCCCCACTTGCCCTTCCCGGGATCTCAAGTTTCTAACGTGGTGCCAACGATGATGAAGTCTAGTTATCAGACAGGCATAAACTGGAACCACAAAACACAACATTTTCCAGAATCAAACGCGATGGCAGAAATGGAAAACTAAAGCACACAGGTGGTCAACTAAGGGTCAACGGCAGCTTTAGTGCTTATCATCAAGGGTCGAATGGCCCAGTCAGCACGAGGCGCTCATGCTCACACAAGAACTCACCCTATGGAGCTGATCAGCCCTGCACGTCGGAGCTGACCATCAAGTGTGTTATCACCCGAACGCATTATACTGTCAGCAACCTGTAATTTCTTTATGCTGATTATGCCATTCAAAGGACAAGACTGCACCATCAGGAAATCAAGATTTAGGCCAGGCGCAGTACCTCATGAGTAAAATACTGAGTAAAGTCCTTAAGAAGTTGACACTACGACCAACAGAAATACAGCTAATTGTTAAATGCAGTACAGAATTCAAGAACACAGAACAGGGCATTGCCCAGCAAAATCAACAGTTACCAAACCTTCCTACTACCATACGTCACAACTATAGTTACATATGCACCACAGAAGTACAATAATCATTGGTCATTAGATGAACGAAAGCATACGCATAGAAGAAAATCTGAGGCACAACAACCATCTATACACAGGATTGATCTTCGTAACACTAAGCTCCAGACATGTCATACAAACAGGATTAAAACTGATATAAAGGCCTAGCATTTAAGTTCTCGAATAGCAAGCTGACAAAGAAAGCAGCGACATCTGCTAATAACATGAAACAACACCGACACCTTGTAATAACTTTAAAACAGTACCAGAAACAACTAGCCAAGAAGACATTGCACACAAGTAACAGCTAGCATATACTACGCTGCTTGTTGACTACAACGAAAACAATAACTAGATTGTTGAAACTTAGGTAAATCTGAACTCCAGGTATGTATACCATGAAGTGCACTGGATAAGCAAACCTGCAGCACCAGAGGACAGAAATTACATTAGCATTTGCCAAAAAGGTCAGCTGCATAAGGGTAAAAGTGCAAGAAAACAGATAGTTACCATAGTCAGGTTTGCGTGATCGTAGGTGTATGGAGTCTGGCGCCTTCCTTTATCAAATATATGAAGGAAAGTAGAATCTCAAACATGTTCCATGAACATGAACAAGGATAAGGAATTATTGAGGGTGCCCGAACAAAGGCATCTCACTACTAGATGAAACTCAGGTTAAAAGGCATGAAACGAAGATTGGTTGGCAGGGGTGGGGATTTGACATGCTAGATATGCAACAAACTTAAGGAAAAAAGAGGTGCAAAGATAAAATTATTATAGACAGATGAGGGAGCAAGAACATCGAAGGGGGACTTCATGACATCTCCACTGAGCCTCTTCCTTCCAAAAAACCAGAAGAGCCTGTATGGAGAGATCCTTGTGTTCATTGCAGAGCACCAGGTGAAGTCGGTATGATTAGAGGATTCAGATAGTCAAGAGGATGCAAGGGAGTATGTCTACAAGGCAAGGCAGAATGAAGTACAAGGATATGCAGCTATCCTAAAGATATTTAACACAAGAACAGATACCAGAGTGTAAGCTACAGTTACATAACGTTTGAATAGTACTAACATACTACCCTACCCTGCCTGACATGTACCAGGAGCAAGGATTATGCAGACTACCACTACTGATTAATGATGGGCACCATGGATGCGAATGATGATCCAACACCTACAGAACAAATACCTAAAAAGACACTGGAAGCATATAGGTGACCACAAGCTACGAAGGCAACTCAGAAAATGCACCCCACCAGTTTACCACCACCACATCCTTCACTGCAGTTTCCTGATGGCCAACCTTCTTGATGTGCTTGCTAAACCACCTACATTACTCCTATTGATGCAGAACCACCGTCAAGTGAAAAGTGGCCATTCTAAGTTACTCTATACACGCTACCAAGGTTAGCTGTTAACGACCTATGTACACGGATCACTCCGCATGTCATTCAGTGATCGGTGATTTCCAAATTGAGGATCCTCCTCAGATTCTCAGTTGCAATGGCAGTATCACTGTCATCACTAAAGAAGTTGACACCTGAGCTGGCAGTCGGTGACGAAGGTGCTGACTTGGCATGCAGAGGCACCTCCACATCATCCGATCGGTCAGCAGGCGGCAACTCAAGTGAGACACTGCGCTTCTGGTGGAGGGAGAACTTGGGTATCGGTAGTGAGCTGGGCGGTGGCGAGTTGGAGAACGCCGGACCGGCCCAGGGCTCAGGACGGGAGGGAGGTGACGTCGAAGGGCTTATTGAGATTGCCCGGCTGCGCTTTTTCCCGTGGTGCAGCTGCGGCTTGGGCGGCTTGGGCTCTGGGGTGGAGTAGGTCCGCGCCGGGGGTGGGGGCAGGGACGGCAGAATGCTAATGCTGACGCTGGAGTGAAAGGCGCGGCAATGGACGGCATGGAAGCCACGCATGGACTGTGGCGAGGAGAGGTGCGATGATGCCGACGATGGCTTCCTCCGGCGACCGGAAGAGTGGTGGTGGTGGCCGCGCTGCTGCGAGATGACCAGAGTCTCCATGGCCCGAGGTGCGGGTGGTGGGGATGAGTGTCAAAGGCGGAGACTTCCTTATATAACTTTTGTCAGCTTGGAGTGGCAGATCCCACGAAGCCCTAATGCCAAACAAACCCAACGCAGAAGATCAAAACATCGCATTTTAATAGTAGAACTTGCAGAGACTAGTAGAAACTTACAAAAGGTGCAATTTTTATTGCAAAAGTCATATGCAAATTAGATCCACGAGCAAAAAATTGAAGCTTTCGTTCTACAAAACACACCGTATGAAGCAGAAATTCACGGAAGCATAGATCTACAGATAGGTACCTTTCAGATCTACGGCCGAGGAACAGATCTAAAACCAAACAGAGCACACAAAGGGCGCCCCTTCCTATCAGATCGCCTCCACGCTCCTCGTCGCCGTCCTAAACCAGATCCGCACGCAAGCGCACACTGCATCCACGAATCCCACCACCACCAACGCAGATCAAACAAAAACCCCTAAGAAAAAACCTCAAAACAGCTCACGAGCTCCGATCCCCAACTCACCGATCCGCCTAGCCAGCCGGCTCCGGGCGGGGGAAATCCCGAGAAAAATACCCGCGGGATTGGGGGCAGGAGGCGGATCGATCGATCCGCAAGGCGGCCCGGCGGATCCGGCAGCTGCTCTAGTCGAGATCTGCCTCGCGATGGAGGGAGGAGCGCAGGGGTTGGTTAGGTGGGAGCTTACGGGGTGTGGTTGGGTTGGGGTTAGTGGTGTGGTGTGGCCGTGGAAATGAGATTGGGGCAACCACGCTAATGATCAGCAGAGCTACACGACGCCGGACTCGAAACGGACTGCGCAAAACTGGGTTTAATAAAGATCCGGGAGGGGACGGGGAGTCCGTGCGTTGGGTTGTGTGCCACCGGCCCCGTGAGGGCACGTACAATTTGTACACGTCAGCTGTTGGTATGGGACGTTGGATTTTTAAGAACCGGTGGGAATGGACGGTGATCAGGAGGACGCGTGGTGGGAGGTGGCGTGTGTGGGTGCGGCGGTGGGGACGGGTTCGGGTATTTATGGAGGATGCCACTGGCTTCATTCGACGGTCGTAAATTACGGGCTGTTTGGTTTACAGACTAAGGGCATGTTTGGTTCATGACCAAAATTTGCCTAGCCACAAGTTAGGTGTGCCATAGTTTTTAGGTAGCTGTTTGGTTGACTGACGTAACTGTGGTATGCCACACTTTCTTAGCACCCGGCCCCACACGTCATAGACTCAGTTTCTTGCCAAACTTTGCCACAAGTGTGGCTTCGATTTTGTTAGCCACACTTTCTGTGGCAGCCACATATTGCCTAAGCTTAGGCATGGCAAGGTTAGACACCAACCAAACAGGCCCTAAGGCCCATCCAATCTGGTTTAAATTTCTGATTTGAAGTTTATTTTTTTATTTTATTTTTTAAGTTTTTTATCGATTTTTTCGTATTTATTTATATTATCTATAATAAGTTAATCTATTTTTATATTTTTAATTTTTTTAAATTTAATTACGTTAAATAAGTCATCATTAGGTATAGTACAATTTTAGCTAACTATAATGAAATTTCACTTATAATCCATTTTTTCAGATCAAATAAGCGGCACCTAAGATTGCTACGTCAAACTTTAGATAGGCTACAGCTGCTTATTTGGTGAGTGGTTGGTTTGTTATCATAAATATGGTTTTTTATATTTTTTTTGTCCCATGATTCATATATTATAGATTTAGTTTTTTTACCGAAGTTTGACATTCTTGTGACGCTCAATTTTATTGCCTTAAAAAATGTGACAAGCCAAACTGACACGTTCATTTTAGCTACAGGCTTCTGGCACTGTTCGGCATTGTTGAGACTGTAGCATACTTATTTTACACTGTAATCACTGTTAGCTTTTTTAACATAATTAAATATAAAAAAGAAAAGGTTACATCATGTTAGACAATACAAAGAAATAAAATAAAAAAGAAAATATAGAAAAACCTAAAAAAAGAAAAAAATCAGCAAAAGATAAAATTAAGGAGATCGAAGCTAAGCTAGAAGCTGAGTTGAACGAGGTCTAAATTAGTTGTTGCAAGGTTATGTATCAACAAAACAGGCTCTACATCTGAAGGAAATTTCCAGGCTAGTTGACACTTGACATTGCTTATGTTCGCTTTTCGTGACATTTGGCGGAAGCAAAATGCTCTATGTAAGCTTCTTGCATGTGGTGCCTCTCACTTGTACAGTGTGGCAACACACCTTTTTTTTTAGAATCACAGACTCACAGTGTTACAACACTTCAAACCTCCAAGATTGCGGCCTTTTTGTGCTGCAATAAAAAAATTAATCCACTTGTAAACACAGTACCATGAGCTCTCACTGCCTCGCACCCAGTTGGATGCACAACGGGAAAGATAAGCGCGCACGTAAAAAAAATGAGATCATTTTATTTTAGCTACAGGCTTCTGGCACTGTTCGGCATTGTTGAGACTATAGCATATTTATTTTACACTGTAATCACTGTTAGCTTTTTTAACATAATTAAATATAAAAAAGAAAAGATTACATCATGTTAGACAATACAAAGAAATAAAATAAAAAAGAAAATATAGAAAAACCTAAAAAAAGAAAAAAAAATCAGCAAAAGATAAAATTAAGGAGATCGAAGCTAAGCTAGAAGCTGAGTTGAACGAGGCCTAAATTAGTTGTTGCAAGGTTATGTATCAACAAAACAGGCTCTACATCTGAAGGAAATTTCCAGGCTAGTTGACACTTGACGTAAAAAAAATGAGATGCCACAAACTGAATTTCTTCTTCCGATTGTTGTTTGACGGACGACCATATACAGTATACACACACTGCCGAGGAGGATTTGTCAGGGCAGCAGGATGCATGTCTACCATCTGGGGCACTCAATCTAACACAACACGCCCACATTTGCAGACTTGGACAAACATAACAGCAACAATTCCTCGCAATTGAGAGTGGAATACACCCTCAAGGGGTAGAGGAGTTCACCGATATTTCTTGAGGCACAGGGAGGCTCTGCGTCTCCTGATGAGAAGGGGTGACGCATTAGCCTTTGGGCCTGTTCTTTACCTCACAAGTTGACGGTTTTTGGCTTTTGCTACAGTACCTAATTTTCAAACGGAGTATTTTCCCAAGACGGGTGTACAAGTTAAACGATCTACACGTTAAAAGCCCAGCATCTATACCAGCTAAAATCGCAAGTGAGTATCTGTCTCTCTGTAATCTGTACCGTAAACAACCAAAATTCAAAATTTTCAGCCAAAAGTCATAAGCCGTAGCCGAAAAGAACAGACCCTTTGAACGGTCTTCAAGGCGCTTGTTAGCTGTGCAAAGGAAGGGCGCAAATTTGGATCCCTGGATATTAATAAACCACATATTATCTCGCATTTAGCACAAATGTCACACAAATACAATATTATTCAGATGTCACACAAATACAAAAAAGGAAAAAGAACAAAAAAACCTAAAAAGAATTGGTCAAACTTTTTCTGTCTTGGGGAAGATCAGTTAATTGATCTGTAGTTCTGCACATTTCTGAATTCCACACAATAACTTCAGGTTTTTTCACATTTCAACTGGATGGCGAATTGTCAAACCAATCTAAGGAGTGAATTGCCAGCCTAGGCATATCTCAAAATATTTTATCACTCTTGGTAAACTGGTCATCAATTTTAAATCAACATTACATGTCCAATTGTCAACTAAAAGGATGCAGAATCCCATGACATGAAACTTAAAAGCATTGTATCCCATCCCAACTTCCAAGGAGTAAAGAGTTCAAGCATGAAAGTTGAAACACAACCACTCACATGGGAAGATAGACATCCCATCCAGAGTAATTGCTGAACAACTTCACATAGAATATCCAGAATGAACAAGTCAATGGAGCTAGCAAGGACATACACTTAACAGGAAATTTAACTATTTGCCACTCTTAAAAATGCCACCCTCTTCATTGCAATTAATATTTTGCCACTCTCGAGCCTACGTGGCGCCTAGTCACCGCCATGTCAGTGCCCGGCCTCCTCGCGCCACCGCGCGCTGCGCCTCCATCCGCTCGCCGCGCGCGCCGCGCGCCGCGCGCCGCCCCGCTGCGCGCGCTGCGCTGCGCTCCGCCTCGCGCCGCGCGCGCGCTGCCGCGCGCGCGCGCCTCCGTCCTCGCCGCTCGCGCCGCGCCGCGCTCGCTTCGCCGCGCGCGCGGCGAAATCTTGCGGTAGAGCGGGAGGCGCGGCGCGCAGCGCGGCGCGGGAGGCCGGGCAGGCGGCGGATGCGCAGCGAAGCGGGGACGAGGCGCAGGCGCGGCGCGGCGCGGCGCGTGGCGCGGCGATGGCGCGGGAGGCCGGCGCCGACATGGTGGTGACTAGGCCCACGTAGGCTCGAGAGTGGCAAAATATTAATTGCAACGAAGAGGGTGGCATTTGAACAGGTGGCATTCTTAAGAGTGGCAAATAGCTAAATTTCCCTACACTTAACAGCTAAAATGAGAAACATCAAGAAAATCACTCACTTTTCATTTGATTGTTCATTCCGCAAGACCTCAGGTGCCATCCACTCAGGCTGGTGGGATACCAACAAAGCATATTTTAATTCAAAAATAGAACCAGTAAATGTTTCAATAATGGTTAAAGAAATAAAAAAACATCCTGTTATAGTCTAGGTGCTAGTTACTTACAGTTCCAGCAGTAGATTTGGATGATAAAAATGTACTGTGCTTCAAGCGTGAAAGTCCAAAATCACAAACATGTTTTATATTATTGGTGAGCCAATGGACCCACACACACATTACTATGGCTGCGAGCTGTCCGAATTCAACTGTTAAAAGGCGAAAGGAGCACATACCTTTACATTCTGGATTCTACACCCCAACCATGGATGGTTTTCAACACCTGGAACGGACAGTGAAATGGGCAGTCTCCGATAGGTTCTTAGGCCTTTATGGGTCCTCCATCCTGGCTGGGCTAGCGGAGTACTTTTGCTTCGAGTCTTCTCAACCCACGCCCAACACCTCAGGCACACATAGCTTTCACTCCTCTCCATCAAATCCTCAGCAGCTCCTCCACCATGGGCACAGTCACCACCCAACACTCCGTCTTGGGATCAAGCAGGGTTTCTAACGGCGATGAATAACATGTCTATTCGAACTCAAGTGAATGGGTCATGGACTCCGGCGCCTCCTCCCATATGACCTCCGATCAGGGTATACTCTCTTTCAATTCCCATTCTCCTTACATCACCAACAGGAATGGAAATCCAACACCCATCACGCATACTGGACATGCATATCTGGCTTTCTTTGACCTAAAAAATGTGCAAGTAGTTCCCAATCTCATCAAAAACCTTGTTTCTATTCACAAATTCACTCGTGATAACTCTTGCACTGTTGAATTTTACCTTTCTGGTTTCTCTGTCAAGGATTTTCACACCAGGAAAGAGATTTCTCACTTCAATAGCGACAACAGCCTCTATCCGATCCATGATGCTCTTGTTACTTCCATTTCACACGCTCTCCTTGTAGCTCCTGCCTTTGCCGAATTATGGCACTGACATCTCGATCATCCTGGACATTATGCCCTTTCCATTCTTCAGAAGTCCAATTTAGTCTATTGTAATAAAACAGATTTTTCAATCTATCGTGCTTGTCAACTCGGCAAACATGTTCGATTACATTTTTTAAAGTCACTTCATTAACCAAGTCTTCTTTTTAACTACTACATTTTGATCTTTGGACTTCACCTGTGTTGAGCAATTTTGGTTACCAATACTATCTCATTATTCTTGATGACTTCACACATTACATGTGGGATTTTCCCCTTACATGCAAGTCTGATGTATTGGCCACACTCACACATTTTCTCTCTTTTGTTCGCACTCAATTTCATTAGCAAGTTCAGTCCATTCAAACCGATAATGGCATGATTTTGTCAATTCCAACACTACTTCTCCCTTTCAAGCTCAAGGCATTATTCTTTGACTTTCTTGCCCTCACACGTCTTCACAAAATGGCAAGGCCGAATGGGCTATTCACACAATAAATAATGTCATTCGCATGTTGCTTATCCACACTCACTTGCCATCTCGTTTTTAGGCTAAAGCCTTGGCTACTGTCATGTACCTCCTCAACCAGCACCCTACACACACTCTTCCATTCTCTACACCGTATGAAGCCCTGCATGGCACACCTCCTAAACTTGTGCATCTGTGGGTCTTTGGATGTTTATGCTATCCAAATTTATTGGCCACTGCTCCTCATAAGCTTGCTTCGTGTTTTGCAGCTTGTGTCTTTCTTGGATATCCCACGAATCATAAAGGATATCACTGTCTTGAGCTTTCCTCTCAAACGGATCATCATCTCTTGTCATGTCATCTTTGACACTGCCTTTCCATTCTCCACTTTCATCTCTCCACAAACCAACCACTCTTCCCTTGATTTTCTTCTTGACATTGCTACTACTACTCCATTCGTCTCTCCTGTTTAGCTCATTCCTTTTGCTCCCATGGCGCATCAGCCATCTCATTCAGTTTGAGAGCCTGTGGCTCCAACCTCCACCTCAGTTGCACTGCGTGAGACACTGATGCCACCACCTTCGCCACCCCTTGTCGCTTCTCTAGGAGCTCCTGTTGCCTGTCCACATACAGGGCCCCATCACATAGTGACTCGAGCAAAATTAGGATATGTAGCACCAGTGGATTGATTGAATGTTTCCATCCTCCACTCGCCATTGTTGCCCATTTCTAAGACATACAAAAGTGCTCTCAAAGATCCACACTGGCTTTAGGCCATGATGGATGAGTACACTACCTTGCTTCAGAATAGGACTTGGTCCCTTGTTTCTCCCCTCCTGGCACGAATATTGTCACTAGCAAATTGGTTTTTCGGCACAAGTTACATCCTGATGGCACTCTCAATAGCCCCACGTAGACTCTGCCAAAACTTTTAGCCCTGTTGTTAAACTGGCCACCATCAGGATTGCTCTTTTCATTGCCACCACTCGTTCATAGCCAATCCATCAATTGGATATCAAGAGCGTGTTTCTTTATGGGACTATGGATGAGATTGTTTACTCTCAACAACTAGTTGGGTTTATTGGTCTCTCACTCCCCTCTCATGTCTGTTGACTTCATAAGTTCCTCTATGGTCTTAAACAGACACCACATGCCTGGTACACGAAATTTGCATCCTATATTTGCACTATCGGGTTCTCTACGTCTCACTCTGATGTATCTCTTTTTGTTCTTAAATATGGTTCTGAATTTGCATTTTTTTACTTCTCTATGTCGATGACATAATTCTTATTGCATCTGCTTCTCTTCTCCTCACTAGCATCACTCACTCCCTTCATAAAAAGTTTGCTATGAAGGATCTTGGTAATCTCTATTTTTTCCTTAGAATTTCTGTCACTCGTTCTCCTAACGGAATGTTCCTTTCTCAACTCTAGTATGCGCTGATCTCCTTAAATAGGCTGGCATGAAGTGAAACGTAGAAGGTTTTTCTTCCTACAAGAAGTGAAACACAATTTAGATGAGCAATGAGCGATTGTGAGAGCTCTGTATTTGAAGCGAGTAAAAAGAGAATCTGGTGCATTGCTACTGGAAATTTTGGACGCGTTGTCGACATGCACCATCACGGGCGACAGGGGATAGCATGGTAAAAGTGACATATGTGCGTACGAGGGAGCGGGTGAGGGGGGCCGGTATATCAAGCCAATACATGTCCGAAGGAGAGAGAGAGTAAGGGGGTATAGTATAGACAGACTGGCATTTCTACGGGCAAGGGGACAACACCAAGGGGGGACATCCCTCCTCGCATATCGCTAATTACGATTAAATTATCATTAAAAACATGATAAATTTGGAGCACATAGAATTCTAAAAAAATACACAATTAGGTCGACTATGTTGTGAGACTCCACATAAATTTTATAATGTTGGAGCTCGTTTGTTATATGTAACAATTTTTACAAATATCAAAATCATACAAAATTTTAAGCAATATTCAGAGGGGATAAAATTGTAAAAAATTACACAATGAAGTGTGTTGTGTTAGGAGTCTATACATAAAATTTCATAATTTTTTGACCTCATTTGCTATATTTAAAATTTTGAACAAATATGATGTAAAATTACAAATTTAGGCAGTGATTAAGCTGGCTAATTAGCTGGCTTAATCACCTACCATCCCGTGGGTGGGCGGTAGGCGCCTATTGTCTGGTGGGCGGGTGGCAGGCGTCTGCTGTTTGCTCACAGGGCAGCAGGTGTCCACGCGTCATCTCCGTGCGTTGCCGCATATGACTAGTTTATAAATACCGTCGTAAATAACGTTAAATCCGCTAAAAATTCAAAAGGCGCCGAGCCATATCTGATCGTTGAGAAATACATTTTCATGCCATGCAGGATGAACATTACCTGCAGTCCTGCACCATAAGTTGCTTGCTCCATTAAGGACGGGGGATTTCTTCGAGCACGGGAAGCTTCCAATGCAGCTACCGTCCATTCATCCTGGTATCTTACTTGTTTGCGGTTAAAAACTGCCGTAATTAGGTCTGTTTAAGACAATTTTTGGTTTCTGGTTTCTAACTTTTAGAAGCTGAAAGATATTTTGAATGTGTTGATTTCTTAACATGTCTTTTTTTCTTTGTGTTATCTGTCGAGAAATATTTTTTATTTTGCTTTATTTTTCTTTAATTAAATGTTTTAGATGATAACCATACCTATTTTAGCCAAAAGTTAAAATCCGTTTTGGTCGGAGGCAAAGCCACGCCCAGAATTCCTGACCGGAAAGGAGCGCAGCACACGGATGCCAAGACCCAAGAGGATTAGCCTCTGAAACCGTTGCAGCAGCCCCATGTTTGGTTGTTAGGATTGACGAGAAACGCCAATACCGCCCTTATCTTCAAGGCCACCGGAGCCCACCACCGCGCGTGCGTGATGTGCCCACCCGTCGTCCCGCCCGCAGCACACCAGAAAGAACAGACAGACAGGCACAGCCACGGAGCAGACACGCACACCACACTGGTCTCCTATCACCGTCTCCAAATCTCCATTCACCGCCACCTCCTCCTGATCCCCGTCTTGGGCTTATCATCCCCGCACGTCAAGAACCTTGTGACACCTCAGCCTTTAGACTCTCGGCAGCCTATAAATCCCATCATCTCTACCCTTCACCTGTCCATACCACCAAGAAAAGGAGACACCAAGAAAGGAACCAAGGAAGGAAAAAAAGCTTCCAAAAGTTCTTGATTTGTTTGCGAGCAGATGAGGATCCATCCATCGCCCACCGGCGGTTGCAGCGGCAAGAAGGACCTCCGGCGGCTGCCGCACGTGTACAGCAAGGTGCTCGAGCTGCCGCTCCCGGCGGACACCG
This sequence comes from Dendrocalamus sinicus, assembly GCA_036346575.1. Taxonomy (NCBI): domain Eukaryota; kingdom Viridiplantae; phylum Streptophyta; class Magnoliopsida; order Poales; family Poaceae; genus Dendrocalamus; species Dendrocalamus sinicus. Next base: position 31,494,784 of record CM070658.1, read on the forward strand.
ACGTCGCGGTGTTTGAGGGCCCTGACGCCTTCCACTTTGTCGTGGCGAGCGCATTGGGCACCGGCGTGGTGCGGGTGCGCACTGTAAGGATCCATCCTGGGATTGTCAAGGTAGTGGTGCAGGCTGGGGCCGGAGGCAGCGATGAGGGTCATGATGACGACGACATGGAGCTTGGCAAGTGGAGGTCCCGGCTGCCTGAGGCGAGCTGTCCGGCGATGGCGGTGGCTGGGTACGTGAACGGGCAGCTTGTTGTGACGGTGCCGAAGGGGCGTGGAGGTGGTGAAGGCAACGACGAAGGCGAAGACGGGGTTTGGAGGTGCTGCAATGAAGGAAGAAAGATCAGTGGAAGACCTGTGGTTGTACAGTAAAACCAGTGGAGGAATAGTGTGTGTGCGTGCTAATTGTTCATCTGATCTATCTAGTAATGTCTTGCCATCTTTGTTTTTGGGTAAAGATGGGTTCTTTCTGTTCTCTGTTCCTATGGAAGAAGCTATTGTAAGTTTGTAACTTCTCTTTGGTTTCCTTGAAGGCAAATGTAAATTGTAGATTAAATTGTGAGAAATCCTTCTCTTGGTTGGTCCCTTGACGCAAGTCGGATTAGATCAGAGTAATATTTGCCAGATTTGGTCAGTCATTTTCTACTTTTTTTTCTTCTGAATGTCAGTTGCAAATAGGACCACTTGGTTGGTGCTGCATATCACATGGATTCATCAAATCTGTCCTATTTCAATGGCCCATGGTCTGCAGCCAAGTGTCCGTTAGTTCTAACTACAATAATTATTCTAGTACGACTTGGTTCTTCGCTAATTGCAATATTGCATTACCAAACTGAATACAGAAAATTTCACAGCACTGATATTCTCTTAGGAACATACAAAACTGAAAATGAATTGATAGTTTTAGGCAATATGCTTCGCTATACCATAAGATAATGTCACTTGACGATCCATATTCCTTTTCCCCCCGTGATTCAAGAAACTTCTATTTACAAATCCTTTGATTCTTTGTGTGTTATTCTATCTGTACTTGCTAATTTCTTTTGTAACTAGCTGAACTGAAGTCAGTGAAAGCCTAGTATTCTATAACTTCCAAAGAATATACATCTGCCTCTCGTTCTCACATGGAACTTGAAGTGTTAAATTATGACAGGTCAAAAATACCATAATTATTTGGCTGGATGACAATTACTAGATAAGTATCTTTAAATCTGAACTCTTTATTGTCATTTTCCTTCAGTGCAAAAATATTACTCCGTCAAATGTCAAAAACTATTTTATCTTCTCTGCATCCAAGTTGGTCCATTTTTGTTTCTTTAATATCAACCATCCACATATAATACAAAGTAATGAACACAAGTAGTGATTACTTTGCTGGACTCTGAAGTTATGGACAGAATAATCTCAATTATATTTCATTTAAATCCAGAGTGCATATTATCTTCTTTTTTTCACCTAATTCTGCACACCATTGCTAGTTGATGCATGTCGGATTGTTGATTACCGTGCTGCAAAACTCACAGTTTCATATAAAGGATTAAGACTTAAGACTGCAATTGGTATACTGTTCCTTATTGGTCTCATACTACATATGTATACATCTTAGCAAATTTCAGATCAAGCTGCAAACAAAAGTGAACAGTTTGGCATATAAAGAACACCAAATAGCTGACAGAAGCAATTTAAAAGGGAAAAAGGAAAACCAACAATTATACAAGTTCAAAGAATCGTGCCTAACAAAAGGGGAACCCAGTTTGGTAAAGCGTCTGCAGCATCATGGACAAGAGCGGGCAAACCCTATCAAGATCAGATGGACCACCCAAGTTGTTGCTTTTGCTGTATGCATCAATCTGTGTTAATGTCATAGTCTATCAGCGCCGGGGAAAGGATTAGATTATGAGTTCATATAGTAACCTTTTGAGTTTGTATCTAATTAGAGTTCTTGTTAGCAAGTTAGAGGTTAAATTCTATCTTTAGGCAGGACTTCCGAGTATATCTTGGGCGGTTATGAGTTTGGATCGGAATAGGTTTTGTAAAAGGCACCTATATAAAGCTAAGGTTGCCGATTGTTTTGGTAGACGGAAATAAAGAGATTCCAGTTTGTCACCTCTTCTCTGTATTCCCACCCACCTGCTGGCTTCACAGGTTCCAGCAATGCCTGGCCGACGACGGGGTGGCCGTCCACGTCCTCCAGTCGCCCATCAGTACGATTTGAGATCCATAGGCACTAACAACTTGGTATCAAAGATGACTGGCTCTGATTCCGGGGATGATGAAAGCTCGGTGAGTGCAATGTTTCAAGCAATTGTCCAACAAAACGCAGATATGAAATCTAAGATCGCGGATTTAACTCGTCAAAGCATCGCCACCAACGCAAAAATTGCAGCGCTGGAGTCAGGTCTCCTTCTCAGCGCCTGGATTGCTGCCAATAGAGCTAGAGCCGAGCTGAGCCGGCTCGGCTCATTAAAGTAATGAGCCAAATGGCCGGCTCGACTCGGATGTAGGCTCGAGCCGGCTCGGTTTGGCTCACAAGCCGCATATGGTTTGGCTCACAGATTTAGAACTGATCAGGTCACAAGCATAAGCATGCATGATTGAAGTGTGTTCTATTTGGACAAGCCTTATCCAAAGTAACTTAAAGTACATCTAGCACACCAAAAAATCTAAGGAAATAACTAAATAAAATAATATGACTTCAAATACCAGCTATGCCTTTAAAGCTGAGATAATTCAGATTCCGGCTATGCCTTTAAAGCCCAGATAATTGTTAATAGAAGAAACATTTCCTATTTCTTGGCTCTACAAGGTCAAGACTATTTCCTCCAAACTAGAAGATCTTGCTTAACAAATACTGACATCACATGATTTCTGCATAAGAACACTATGCCAGGTGGCATTAGGTTGGCAGTGCATTTCATGGATTCAATTGATATTGGGGTCCATTTCTGAATTTTGAAGATGTAAAGATCTTGTGGGTAAAGAACAATAAGAGATAAGATTAAGAATGCAACATGTATCCATCACATCGGCAAGGTTCAAAAATTGACCAGTGAAAAATAGAAATCATTTACACCACTCCAATATTTCATCCATATATTCTACACACTGCACAATATTTGTTACTTTTTTTGTAAGACGACTAATTGATGTTACTTAGAGCACGTCAAATTCTTTTGCTCATGCGGTCATGCCCCTCTATATCTTGTGGGTAAAGAACATACTGTCAGCAATGAAGAACTGAATACACAGGGACAGATCTGATACAATAAAGGACATAAGTTATCTAGCTCTCATTCAGTTCTTTAGATAAGTAGCAATCATGAAATTTCCTTAACCATAAATGAAGAAAACTTACAACATGCACAAAAAAAGACAATACATATACCACTATTCGGCGATGGTGTAGCAATCACAGGAGAGGGGAGGAGGAGGAGCGGTGAGCGGGGAGCATGAAGGACGGCGGCGAGCAGGGAGATGGGGCGGCCATCGGGCGAGGAGATATGCGGCCATCGGGACTCAAGTGCACCGAGATACCACAAACTCTTAAGTTTCCGATGTACGATGGCACTGCAGATCCTCTGTCATGGTTAAACAGATGTGCACAGTTTCAGTGGGCAAAGAACTGAGGAGGGTAATAAGGTTTGGCTGACATCCTATCATCTCATCAACATAGCACAGCAATGGTATTTTTAGCTGGAACGCGATGAGGGACAACCAACGTGGGGACAGTTCAAGGATTTTTGCCACATGAGGTTTGGACCACCCATTAGGAGACCTTAAAGACCTTAGCAGCTAAGACACGCTAGTTAGGAAATGGCACAATTGTAGAAAGAGAATAAACTTCAAGACCAAAGATGAATACATTTGCTCTCCCTAAAGTGCAGGGGGGAGGGAGAGAGAGAGAGAGAGAGGGAACAAGAGAATTAGGAAATGTATATTTGCTCACATAGCTTGTAACAGATTGTGTGTTCTGATTATAGTTACTTGAGAAAATCCAGGGTCATACAGCTCACTTCAGGCCATCTTATCTTCCTACTGGTTGACTATAGCCCTGTTTGGATCCCATGGTCTAAAGTTTAGTTGTCTAAAGTTTTGGACTAAACTTTAGTTGGTTAAACTTTAGCCACTAAACTTTAGTCGAAGATTCTGTTTGGATCTTGTACTAATGGATAGGACTAAAGTTTCAAAAAGACCATACTACCTCTCCTCGTTTCGTGCGTCAGCCATTAAATGGGAGGTAATTGACCAACATGTATGGGTAAACACGTCTTTGTACCTAAGAACTCAAAACTTTAGACCACTTTAGTTCACTTTGGTAGACTAATGGTCTAAAGTGTTTTTTAGGGGTTAGCTAAAGTTTAGATCTAACTTTAGACCACCTGTTTGGAGATTTTAGATCTAAAATTTAGTGACTAAACTTTAGATGGAGGGATCCAAACAGGGCCTATGTCAGAGGGTTTAGCAGTAGCAAAGTGTAGTGTATCTTACCGGCTTTGGTAAAATTGCTAATTTGGTTAAGTGGAGGCTTGTTGAGTACTGTATAGGGCTGAAAAGAATGCAAGTGAATCATTCAATATTTCAGCATATGACTTTGGACAAGAGGCTATCTTAAATTCTCAATAATAAATTTCAGATTACACCTTAGATACAGGAGGGTTTGCTGTAAGAACTTCAGGCCTAAAAAGGTGAAATATGATAACACCTCAGAGAAGCTAGATATAACACATACGTACCTAAATGACATGTCAGGCAGCTAAAAACCATTCAGCCCAATCCACCCCTCACTGATCATCTTTCTGAGTGTAATGTCTTCTGCAAACTCAGGGTTAATTCCTGTTATCACTAAAGAAACCTCCGCGGCTTCTAAAGCTTGGTGGCATCTTGGCTAAATAGATACGTGTACAGTACCGAGCATGATGCCCAGGTAACTTTTTTCTTCTCATATGCACACACACCATCAATGATCTGACATGATACTTTATATGTGTCTGTGATCAGTGATCTGTCCTAAACCCGCTAAAACTAGGCAAAGAATCTGAATGGGATCATTTGCAACAGGTTTCAACCCCAGGAGTTAATGGCTTCTGGACATATCAAACAAATGAAGCCACAGTGCATACACAGTCTTTGGGAGCTCATGCTAATCCAACTTCCCTCATATCTTTTATGGTTGACTCAAGCCTTCCATGTAAATCAAACCTCCGATATCCAGCAACCAATATATCATAGGTTGAACGGGTGAGCTTGTACAAACTTCGGATGCGGTTTAAGAACAAATCCAACCTATCAAAATCCTTGTGACGAAAATATGAACAGATAACAGCCTCAACATCCTCTGGGCGCATAAAGATCATGCCATTATCCAACATCCGGCAAATTGCATGCTCCATATCTCGCAAGCGATCTGCACTAGCATAGAACCTGATAATTCCACAATGCAGTTGTGTTACAGATCTCAAGTGCACTCCCGTTTGTATTAGGGAAAGCAGCTGCTCCATTGCATCAACTTCGCCTCCATCCAGGCATAATCTTGTTAACCTCTCAACTGCAGATTTATTCAACTCCCAGTTGCCACCACTAATAGATTTTATCAATTTTTTAACCCTGTTAGCCTCCTTCGTTCTAGAAAGCATCTCAAGCTTGGCCTCCAAAATAGCAAAGTTTGGCATAATTTCAAAGGAATCCATCTCATCAAACACCATCTCGGCATCATCTAGCCTGTTCAACCTAACGAACCCTGTGATCAAAGATTCAAAAGCTTGAATACTTGGAGTAAATCCTGCATTCTTTGCGGCCAAGTACCAGCTCATCATAGCATGGCCGCTTCCAAGCCGCGAAAATGCAGATATGAATGCATCATATGTAATAGAGTCAGGTTTGCAGTCCTCTATGCCTTCCATAGCCTCGTACAAGGTCATTGCAGCAAGGAGGTCTCCGACTGACAAGAAAGCATTAACAAGGGAATTCAAAATGCCAGTGTTCAGTTGAATTCCCTGTGCCTCCACACACTCTAATACTCTCATTGAAAGTGCTGTATTCCTTGTCTCTCCACAGAAACGGATGATCGTTGAGTAGGGTTCACAGTTATGAACCCCTTCCTTTAGGAGCTTCTCTAGCTTCCATTCCAAGACCTGGTTCAATGTTGGTACCATGTTAGTTCACGAAACAAAGACCTCCCATTACAAACACAAAAGTAAATCCATCACGCAAAACTGCAAAAGAATCTTGCACCAATGTATTTACAAGAGTAACTCATTGATCATATCAGCATTCGAAGAGTTTGCTCATCACGTAATATAACCATGCACCACAAGCGTGCAGAGCATGTCGCACCTGCAGATGCAACCATAGAGACTGACAGGGTTAAGTTGGAATTGGAAAAGAAGCTAGCGTGGTGCTGCAATCAAACGGAGCAATGAGCAGCTGACAGTGGGGCCCGGCAATGGGATAAAAGTCCAATTGTAACTGAGTTTGTAGGCATAGTCCCTGGACAATGGGACCTGGGGGTCAGTGTGAGTAAAGGCCAAACTACTGTATCTCCAGAGACTATCCAATGAATGAAAGTTAATCCCCTTTTCTCATCTGCCGTTCTCTAGTTCTCATCCCCTTTTCTCTGATCCCTCACCTCAATCGCCCAAGTTATCCAAATTTATCCAACTACTGCTACTGAATTTGTGTTATTTGATCCCCACGCTATCGGGTCATTACAGAGCAATAGGCGTTACTATAAGCTAAAACATGCTACTGCCATATGCATTGCAGATCTGATTCTGGCCCATGGGAAAAGGCGAATTTTTTCTCTGCCGCAACAACAGAACTAAATAAAACCACACAGCGACTCCAGTGACGGAACCGGGAAGGAGGAGGGGCTCACGAGGTGCGCCTTGGCCGGGGAGGACGCGCGGAGAAGGGCGCCGGCGAGGGGCTCCCAGAAGGCGCCGTCGCGGTGCGGCGCCGAGGAGCTCGCCTCCTCCATGGTCACCTTTACGCGGTACTCCGGCTCCGAAACCAGGCGCGCGAGCAGGGGGGCGTCCGGATCCTCGCCGGCCGCAGTCCGCATCCCGCGCCACAGACGCCGGCGAGCGGCGGCGAGTGCCATCGATGGTCGATCGCGGTAACTTCTGCTTCGGAATCGGAGACGTAAGGAGCGGACGTGCGAAGTAGTGCTGAGGCCCAACTAAGCCCAATTAGAGGTGGGATTGGATCTTGGCCTGTCCAAGTCCCGATTGGACATATGTTCAGTTTGGTTTGGTTTAAAGTTAAATTATGTTTATACTGTCTACTGGAATTAATTTTTAAATAATATTTTTTAAAGACGATATTAATAGAAAAAATATAGTAAAAAGTATACTGAGTTTAGTTGTACTGACTAAAATTACATGCGACTATTTTTTTGTGCGTACTATTTCTTACAAACAGTTAGAATTTAAATATTTAAATTATAAACCATTAATCCAAAAATACGCTTTAGACTTAAATGGACAGAGTCTATTTGGATATAGACATCCATCATCCTGAGGTCCAATAAGCATTAGGCCCATTTGGATAGTAATACCTAATGCTCCGATATCCATCGGGCCTTATTGGACTCCAATCACCACTCGACGTTCTCCACCTCTCCATCTCCAGCGACACTCACGACAGAAACCCTAGCTCCCGCCACCTTGCCGCCGGTGTCTACTCCCACCGACGTCCTGCAATTCGTGCGCGAGGAGCTCCTCTTACGGTCGTCTCCGTTGAAGTGGGGGGCGGAGGCCTACCCGGCGTACGGCGACTTCGCTGTGCTCCCCTTCCTCGTCGCTTTCTTCCCCGCTGTCCAGTTTATCCTCAACCGTTTCGTCTTCTAGGTACTTGTTTGGTCTCTTGGGCCTGGAAGATATGCCCGAGCTGTTTCATTTTGATGTCTTGTAGATGATGAATGCTCGTATTCGAATATTTGTGCTGCTGATCAATCTGAGCTAGTTTTAGCTGGAAAATTTGGGTTCCTTCGGTTCCTAGTTGTGTAGAAGGTTATCATAGTAATAAACTCAGTGTTTGTAGATTTGGAATACGGAGTATAGACGTGACGAACTGCAGCTTGAAGAATAAAGATTTATGGGAGTGCTGTGCTTTGCTGTGCCACAACTTGAGGATCTTTAGCTATGATTTACCAAGTATTTCGTACTTTGAAGTGTTCAATTGTAAGTAATGGTTGTGCGTCTGTGATTTCGATGCGTAATGAACAGCAGCTAGCTTGTAAATTTAATTATTTTACAGTTGCTAAATGCAAAATCTTGTCACACGCAAGTAGCTGTGTTAGGAACTAGGAACTGTATGGTTTGATTTGTAGAAATTTGATCCATGCATCTGTTGGAACATTGTTATTATCACCAGTTAAAATATTGTACTTTAAGGCTTACCTCTCAATATTTGGTGTATTGATTTAAGGTGAGAACTTCAACTGGAACAAATCACATTTGTAAACCAAAGCTTATATGATTTACCTTTTACGTTAAATATCCCTGTAATTGTGCATTTTACCTTAAATATCCCTGTCATTGTGCACACCTGGTCCTCGCGTACAGTTACTATTTTCCTTTTATTTACACACACGGTCTTTGTTACTAATTGCCTGCCATTTGAATTAATCGGATTTGGTTCATGGTTGCCATTTGTTCTTTTTCTTATCTTACTTATCCTTCTTGTTGGTGATGCTTTCTTTCTTTCTTTCTTTTCTCTGAGTTTAATCGGTTAATAAATCATTTGCATAGCTTGTGACCTTACCGCAACATTATTCGAAAAGAAATGCTGACCAATATCCTGTACTAGCCAAGATGGCTCGCGACTTTCTGGCCATTCCATTTGTCAACTGTTGCTTCTGAATCAACATTCAGTACTGCTGGTATGACAATAGATAAATACCAAAATTCCCTAAGCCCAGAAACAATTGAAGCACTGATATGCTCAATACATTGGCTCAAAGAATACCTCTCAGATGATGATGATGGTAAGAACAGAACCAATGATATGTTGTTGCTTACATGGTGCTGATACTTGTTTGTTCTCTCCCACATATTGACTTTATATGGAAAGAAGTGGGGCATGCCTTGTTTGTGGCAAGGTAAATGTGTCTTAGCTCCTTATCCTTATGATTTGTTAGTACCGCTTCAATATGATTTTACACTTTCTTCTACTATGAGCACAGTAGCCCGAATGTGATATTTACACTTTGTTCTAGATCATTTTGTTCTTGATGATCTGGATGTTGTTTCAGCTGTGGATGTCATATTTACACTTCTGTTTTTCACCTGCATTGGGATTTTTTTTATCTCAGCTGGTCCTGATTGTCAGCCTTCAACAGTGGAAAACTGGGTTTTGTGAAGGGTTTTCTTCAGTGCTTATTGCCACTGCCCCTTGGTTCATTATAAAGGCCTAAAAGCCAAGAGGATCATAACAGCTAAAGTAAAAGAAGATAATCTCAACTACTAAAGCGAAAGTAAAAAAGAAACAACAACAAACTAAAGTAAGAACTAACTAAAGTAAGAACTAACTAACCCTAATTCAGACCCAGATCACACAAGCTTACTCCATCATTTCTCCCCCTAAGTCTTGTGTGCGGTCTCCGACCTGATGTGAACCAATCCAACTTGAACGCGCAATTCATGGAACTTCACACGCCCAAGGGATTTGGTTTGGATGTCAGCGAGTTGGTCCTTGGTGTTGATGTAGCTGGCCTTCACACTTCCCTCTTCCAGACAGCTTCTGATGAAGTGATACTTGGTTCGGATGTGCTTGCTTCTCTCGTGGAAGACGAGATTTTTGGCCAGCGCTAGCGCGGATTTGCTATCTACTTTGAGCTCGACTGCCTCGGCTTTCTTGCCAAGGAGTTCGCCCAGCAGCCGAGCCAACCAAAGTGCTTGTGTTGCGGCGGAGGTGGCGGCAATGTATTTAACTTCGCAGCTTGACAATGCCACCACCCCGTTGCTTGAGGGACTGCCAGCTCACGGGGCAGTTGCCAAGGAAGAATAGCGCGCCGCTCGTGCTCTTGCTCGTATCAATGTCGCCGGCGAGGTCGCTGTCGCAGTAGCCGACGAGATGTGTTGCGCCGGGACTCCTCACGTAGTGCAGGCCATAGTCGATGGTGCATGCGATGTAGCGCAGGATCCGCTTGATGGCCTGCTGGTGCTCCATCGTCGGCCGCTCCATAAACCGGCTCACGTACCCGACGGCGAACGCCAAGTCCGGCCGGGTGTGCACCAGGTAACGCAAGCTGCTGACAATGCGCCGGTACTGTGTTGCGTCGACCTCCTCCGCCTCGCTGTAGCGGCTCAGCTTTAGCCGCTCTTCCATCGGAGTGTGGGCAGGATTGCATCCATCCAAGCCACCCAACTCGACGATGCGCTTGGCGTAGTGGGTTTGTCGAAGAGTGATGCCGGAGTCGTCTTGGCGCACCTCGATGCCGAGGTAGAAACTGAGAAGGCCAAGGTCACTTATCTGGAAAGTGGCCTTCATTTGAGCCTTGAACGCCTCCACCTCTGCTTCTTCCATGCCGGTGATCACGAGGTCGTCGATGTAGACGCCCACCAGCAGGATGGAGCGACCGCTGCCTCGCCGATACAGTGCCGCCTCGTGAGCGTTTTGTTGGAACCCCATCTCCTTGAGCGTGCTGTCCAGCTTGGCGTTCCAAGCTCGCGGTGCTTGTCGCAGGCCGTAGAGTGCCTTCCGCAGTCGCAGCACCTTGCCCTCCTTGCCGGCAATGACGAAGCCGGGGGGCTGCCGCACGTACACCTCCTTCAAATCGCCGTTCAGGAACGCCGATTTGACGTCCATATGATGGACACGCCACCCCTCCTGGGCAGCCAAAGCGAGGAGGATGCGGATGGACTCAATACGAGCCACTGGCGCAAATGCGTCGTCGTAGTCGATCCCTTCCTGCTGGACGAAGCCACGGGCGACAAGCCTTGCCTTGTGCCTGACCACTTCGCCCACCTCATTCTTCTTGTGTTTGAACACCCACTTCAAGGTGATTGGGCGGTGGCCGGCCGGCAGGTCAACGAGCTCCCATGTATGGTTATGCTCGACAGAGTCCAACTCCTGCTGCATTGCAGCACGCCAGGCCGCATTGCGTTCGGCCTCAACAAACGAGCAGGGCTCCCCGGTGTGAGTCAGGTGTAGCTCGGCGTCGATGTTGCGCTGTACATACCGTGGCACCGCTTGATCGCCGAGTATGTCGTCGATGGTGCGGTAGCGCAGCGGGGTGTCCTCATGTGCAGCGTCGATGCGATCCTCGTCGTTCTCCAGAGGTGTGGCGAAGATGGGAGCTGAAGTGGTTGTCGGCGCAGCGGGCGGAGTGGCGATGGGTGACGACGTGCACGGCGTGCTTCCCTGGTCCGGAGCTGGCGGGCTCGGCGTAGTCAATGGCATCCAGGGTGCGGGAGCAGGTGAGCCGGGTGTTGGCACAGTGTCACCCGCTCCCCTGGCTCCTCCAATTTGCACATCTTCGATGATGAAGTCGTCCAGCGTCGCTGTTGCGTCGCCGCTGGTCTCCTTGGCCCAGTCCCAGCCGCGTCCTTCGTCGAAGACAACGTCGCGCGCCGTGCGCACACGCCAGGTTGTTGGGTCGAGAATGCGATACCCCTTGACGCCTTCCGCATAGCCGATGAAGACTCCAGGCGTACTCCGGTCATCCAGCTTACCGACGTAGTTCAGCTCCTTGACGTATGCCAGGCAGCCGAACGTGCGAAGGTGTCCGACCGCCGGGGTACGCCCATGCCAGGCCTCGTACGGAGTCTTCCCTGCTAGGCTCTTGGTCGGCGATCGGTTGAGTAGATGAACAGCAGTCATCACTGCCTCCCCCCAGAGCGTCGCCGGCATGCCCCTCTGTTTGAGCAGGGCGCGCGCGGTCGCCACCACGGTTTGGTTCCGGCGCTCGACCACACCGTTCTGCTGCGGCGTGTAGGGCGCGGAGTAGTGCCGCTGAATCCCTTCATCAGCACAGTAGGCGGCAAACTCGGTTGCCGTGAACTCCTTTCCATTGTCGGTGCGCAGTACTCGAAGCTTGTGGCCGCACTCCTTCTCTGCAGCGGCTTGAACATGCTTGATGGCGTCCGCGGCTCCTGCCTTCGTTGCGCGAAGGACGGACCACATGAACCGCGACGCATCATCCACCAGGAGCAAGTAGCGCCGCCCTCCCGGAGTCGCCGGCGTGATGGGGCCGCACAGGTCGCCGTGGATGAGCTCGAGTTGCTTCTGCGCGCGGTACAAGGCCTGACGAGGAAAGGGGCGCTGCTTCTGCTTGGTCACCACACAGGTGTCACACAGCTGCTCGACGTGGTCGATTCGGGGCATCCCGCGCACCATCTCCTCGCGGCCTAGCTTCCGCAGAGCCTCGAAGTGGAGGTGTCCGAAGCGCTCGTGCCAGCGCCAGGCTTCATCTTCACGACGAGCGGCGAGACAGAGGGGTCGGGCCACCTCCATGTGCAGCACGTACAGGCGGCTGCACCCGCGCCTGACCTTGGCTAGGAGGCGCCCGAGTCGATCCCAAATCCGAAGTATCCATCGGTCGATTTTCACCTGTGAGCCGCCCTCGTCGAGCTGGCCGAGGCTAATGATGGAGTTTCGGAGTGCCGGGATGTAGTAGACGCCATGAAGCAGCTTGTGCTCCCCGGTCTTGGCCACGAAAACGACGGATCCGACACCGCGGATCTCTACCGCAGATGCATCGCCGAACTTGACAGTGCCCCGGACGCTTCGATCCAGGTCGGCAAAATGCTCCACACGCCCGGTCATGTGGTGTGTGGCGCCGCTGTCGAGGTACCATCCTTCGAGCTTGTCGTCGCCGGAGCCGTCGCCGAGGAAAACGCGTGCATGCGGTTGGTCGATGTGAAAGAGGGGAGATGCCGGCTGAGGAGAAAAAGTGAGCGGCGGCGTGGAGTGTGTGCGAAGGGGTATATAATTTTTCCCTTTATCTCCTGAGAGCTGCAACCCTAGACTTGCGTGGGCCAGGAACAGTGCGGGCTCCTCATCCTCCTCAGCTTGGGCCATGTGGACCATGCCACCGCGCTTGGGCTGCCTGCAGTCCCTGGCCCAGTGACCACGGCGACCGCAGTTGAGGCCGACGTCTTCTCGAGCCGCCTTGCGTTCCCCGTCACCGCCTCCTTCTTTTCCACCGCAGCCGCCGCCGGATTTTTCTTTCTTGCGTGGTCGCCGACGGCGGTCCTTGGATGAGGTCGAGCCTTCCCCCTTCTTCTTCTCCTTCTGGCGGGCGAGCCATTGCTCCTCGGTGAAGAGCAGTTTTCCCCCCAAGGTGACTGGCTCGATCGAAGGCTCTTCTTCTCGGTTGTCGACGGCCTTGAGCCTGCCCGTCACCTCCTCGATGGACAGGGTCGAGAGATCTAGAAGGGTCTCAATCGAGAGGGCGATCTGGGTGTACTTCTTGGGGACGATGCACAAGAACTTCTCCACCGCCTTCTGTTCGTCGATGTCGGCGTCACCGTGCCGGACCAGCTGCTGCACCAGGCCGGCGAGACGGAGAGCGAAGTCGTCGACGTCCTCGCCGGGTCGGAACGCAAGCCGGTCCCAGTCTTGCCGCAGCTTCTGCAGCGTGGCCTTGCGGACACGATCAGCGTCGATTCGTGCCGCCGCGATGGAGTCCCAGGCTTCCTTCACGGTCATCTTGTCCGCGAGCGACGGCACCATCTCCGGTGGGACGGAGGCGAGAAGAGCGTCGAGCGCCAGTCGGTCATCAAGAAACTCGGCGTCGCCGTATTCAACGGCATCCCAGAGCCGCCGGGCCTGCAACTTCACTTTCATCAACAGAAACCACTCGTTGTAGTTCGTCTTGGTGAGCATCGGCCATGGGGTGCCTCCGTCGGACTCCTTGATCACGCGCTGGACGACGGGCGTACTCGGTCTCCCGGAACGACCTCGACGACGGTGCGGAGATGGCGAAGCTCGACGGTCGTGGTCCCTGTGAGGGTTCCGCGACGCAGGGCGACGCTCCCGGTCTTCCTCGTCGATACGGAGGGCGGCAGCAACAGCAGCAGCTTCTGCCGCCGCCATGGCAGCCCTGGCTGCCTCTGCTGCCTGCGCTGCCGTTGCTTCGGCGACAGTGATGCGCGCCTCCTCTTCGGCAGCCGCCGCTGCCGCCTGTGCAACAGCTGCAGCAGCAGCCCGCCGTCCTGACGAGGTCGACATCTCCACGGAAGGTAACAAGAGCTCTGATACCAATTGTCAGCCTTCAACAGTGGAAAACTGGGTTTTGTGAAGGGTTTTCTTCAGTGCTTATTGCCACTGCCCCTTGGTTCATTATAAAGGCCTAAAAGCCGAGAGGATCATAACAGCTAAAGTAAAAGAAGATAATCTCAACTACTAAAGCGAAAGTAAAAAAAGAAACAACAACAAACTAAAGTAAGAACTAACTAACCCTAATTCAGACCCAGATCACACAAGCTTACTCCATCACTGATTTTGGGAACATTCATGTTTAACCATGCTCGTATAGAATCAGAATGGATGTGATCTGTTGACTTCTAATTGTGAGTTTTTAGCATTATTTGCTTGGTTGCCTGGAGGGTTTCACTAAATATTTAGATATTTGTTGTGGCATGTACCTTTTCTGTAATGTTTTGGAAGTATGTTTGTAACGAAATATTTCTAAAAGGGCCCATTTTGTAATTATTTAGAACGTGGAAGGGTTTTCTGTAATTATTTTGACTGTAAAATGGTGATTTTTTTATGTCTTTTCTCGGCCGGGCGTTTTCTAATTTTTTACAGGTGTAAGGGTATTGTTGCGATAAATATTTTCCAGATAGGGTCTTTCCGTAAAATTTCTGTAGGGAAAGGGTATTGACGCAAATATCTTTTCAGTGAGGTGCTTCATTGATAATATGTCAATACAAATACAATTCTAGACCGTGCTACATGCTGTTGGGCCAAGCTAGCTTAACGGACTCATGGATGACGTCGGACCTAAAGGATTGGATTAGACGGTGTCCAGCTGGAATTGGTTTTGGATTGGATAGTGGGCTTTCTTTAGTCGGACTTGTATTGGACTTCCCTATTTGGATTTGGATAACATCCAATACCGTCTTTAGGCCCAATACAGCCCATACGGTGACTCCGATGTTTCGATGAGCCCAACAAATAAACAAAGAAAATTGCAGGTTGGCCGATGAGAGCATATCCAATGCAGGCGCTTAGAGAGATGCTTAGTAATAAAAAACTGATTTTTCTTGCCACATAGGATAGATAAGGTGCTTATTTTGAAGCATCGATACTTAAATTAGCACCGGTACTTAGTAGGTGCTTATGTGTATAACTATATCTATTAATAGATAATATAGCATCTAATCATCTATGGAAGAAATGCTTGCATTGGAGGAAATAACTTTTGCATGGATGTTTGATGATGTGGCTATATTCTCTCTCTTTAAACACTCATATATAAGCATCTTGCATTGTACATGCTCTGAGAAGCGTTTGGCAGGCCCAACCTTGAGACCCAGTTTCATTGGCTTGAAATATACTATCCAATTTTTTCTTTGTCAAATCCAACGAGACCTCTTCACCTTTAGACCCTGTTTGTAACTCTTTCAAATCATGACATGTGGTCATGCCAAAAAAAAAAGATGGTTAATTTATTCTACGTTGTTGTAAGATTGAAAGGATCTAATAAGAATCTGACGGTAACGAGGTCTCGGTAGGATCTTGTGCAAGAACTGGCAATACATAGGGTGTCGCCTAAAATATCTTAGCTTGTGCATTGTGGAATGATGATCCCGTTTTTTTATTGCAATTCCTTTGTGGATGATGTTACAATCTTTGCAGCTTAGCAAAGTTTTATCTGGTTACACACAAAAATAAACACACTGTACGTCATCTCTGTTTTTTCGCATTTCACAACTCAAGAGCGGAACATTTATATGCAGGCCGAACCACCCAGCTCCTCACTGCATTTCAGCATTGTTCATGGACGGTGCAAAATACTTGGACAAGTCGCAGGGACGAAAGGTCGGCTCGTGAAAGCGCACCCTTTTGGGCCGAGAGTGCTTCCTGCGTCTTCTCTTCCTAGTTAAGAGCAGCCAGACATGCCTTTGGGTCCTTGTAGTTCACCTTGGACATCAAGTAAACAACACGAGGATCGTTTATGCTAAGGGTTGGAGAAGCACTGATTAGTGTGTTGAGGTCACCCTATAGTCTGATGTGTATTTGGCTTTGATTTGTGAGTTTTATCGAAGTTTAAGTTTGATTTTAAAACTTTTTAGTTTTCAAAGTTACTGTTAGGTTCTAACCGGTCTGACCAACCAACAACGGTCTGATCGGTGGCTATAGAGCGGTTAGACCGGCTACATGGGCTTTTGGAAATTGGATACTAAACACTTATATATATGTATTCAAGAATGTGTTTGCACTAGATATCACTCAAATTGGAGTTCTGGGCTAAAACTAGATAGAGTTTAACTACAATTTTAGATAAAGTGCTTTCTACTACTATTAAGCGGTCAAACCACTGGTGGTCTGACCGGCATTGGGCCAACGATCAGATTGGTCTCCTATTACCGGGGTGAAATTGAGAGGTGTTAGGCGGTCTAACCGGCCTGCGATTGTCGGTTAGACATGCCTTGTAGGTTCAGAGCGTGATGTGATTTGAGTTGGTTTGAGTGTGCACATAGTATGGGTGCCGTTGATTAGTGTGTTGTGTTGCATGAAGTATGATTTGACTAACATGAGTAAGGTGCATGGACCTTATACTTGGAATCGGATTGCTTTGTCTTTGGATGTGTAGGTGCCTTCGAGAGTAGTGGCGGTCAACGGCAATGGACCGTGACTAGGTGGAGAGCTGAGATCCATGCGGTCGGGTAAGCCCAGATGAGACTACGTGGTTCAAGCAGGAAGCACAGAAGAGACGACGATCATGGCGAGGTGAAGTGGTATATGTGGTGCGCTAAGTGACGAGGCTAATGCACGTAGAGAAGTTTTGGGGGAGTCCGAATTCGTGAAGATTGATGGCTAGTCATTGGGCACTACGGGTTGAATGTCAAAGCATGCAGAGATGTTTTGATGAATTGGATTGGCGTTTCAGGCTATCGAAGCTCTTTAGATAAGTCTCTTTGAAAAACGTGCATGCATGTAAAATCCAGTATGATGTTGGATTAATGAGTTACACCATATAAGTAGATGAAATTCAACTAGAGATATTGGTTAGGATTTTGTGGCGTGAGCCTCCATATGTAAGGAGGGAGAAGAGTTTGATTGTGGACAAGTCTTTTGGAGAGGCTTTTGAGGGAGATTTAGGGTTAAGATTTCTAAGGGGTAAACTTTGTGTATGTGTTCTATGGAAAGAGAAAGCTCTGTCCTTTAAGAATGGAGTGGCTTTAAACATTTATCTCTAAGTAAAAGTAAAAATCCAAATTTCATATAAGTGAGTTTTGCCATGAATTTCTCCTTGTGTTTTTTTATTTGCTTGACTTTCTTGTTTGGATTTGCTCTCTTCTTGATCTTGCTAGTTTCTAAGGATACGTGGGTAATGGAAGAAGCTCCTAGAGACTAGATCCCACCTGTCTAGGAAGCCCTATAGTAGGTTTGTGGTATTTGCCTCGGTTTGCTCGGTTTTGATGTGGTCTGCCTTGTTTTAGACAAAGGTCAAAACATTACTGAGTAGTTTGTCGATTTATTGAAAGAATAGGTTTATAGGACTCTAAGGAAACTATATTTTAACTTTCAAGTTATTTGATCGAGTAGATTAGAATTTAGGTCTATTTGAATTCTTGGCCGTAGGTTGTTTTTCTGTTCTGGAACGGCAAGTGGTCAGGCTGCCCAGGCTTGACTAGATTGGTGTGATGTTTGCAGTCAGACCGACCAGTTAATGTTTTAGTCTATTTGTTGCTTTTTTTGTTCTTTTGGCTTATTGGCTTCTATTTTGTGTTTGTTTTCGTTGTGCATCTGATCTCATTAGCTTCTTATATCTAATTAAGTAAAGAAATCAAAAGATGTTGATTTTGTTAAAAAAGAGGCAAAGATCATTCAACCTTCTTCTTTGATCTCCATCATCGGTCCTACAATCAGCTTGTTCAATGTTAGCTTCCCGGCCGTGTCCTCCCAGAGATCAGGCGGTAAACTTGTGTAACTTAGGTTGACCAGGATATCCTTGGTGCAGACGGTAAAACACTTGTGCCATGTGGTTACCGTCCACCCGGCGGCTCCCTTGGGGTTGGGGTTATCAAAATCTACCTCGACGAACCTGATCAGACCGTTGCTACCGGTGACGTCCCGGACCGGCCATGCTTCTCCTTAAGAAAGCGCTCGTCGTTGGCGCCAGCCATCGGGAGCGGCAGTTGGACTCGTCGAGCTCGTTGCAGAGCAGAATGCTCCACCAGAGATCGACCCAGCCCAGCAGCGCACGCCCCCAAGTGCAATCACCATGTGACTGGAGTCTCATGGAAAGCTAGCTATACAGTACGTGCACGTTGTTGCGTTTTCGGCAGTAGGAGTGTACTTGCAAAGAAATGAGCCAGGAGCAGCCGAGGAGCCCGATTGAACAGGCCGGCGGCGAGCAGGGCATCCGCTTGTCTTCCCGGTGAGCGGCAGCCTCGCGGACAAGCCCATATGACGCGTGTGTTTTAACTTTGGTGAGCCGCGCGCAGAATGCGACGGCGAAGCTGGTTGCGGACAAGGAGGTGGCCGGAGAGCGGCGACGCGGCAAGGGTGGCCAGCGCGGAGACGCGAAACAAGCCCAACGCGACGGCGAGGCCGAGAGGGGTGGCTGCTTCCACGGCTGCGGCCGCGCGGCTCAACCGCGGCCATGCATAGCCAGGCCGGCCTCTTTTGTGCGCGTACGAGTTCTCGTGGTCGACTCGTGCATGGTGCGCGAAGCCCGTGGTCCGTCGTCCGTTGATCTTGCAGTAAGTTTAGCGGGTCCAGTGATGGAGTCCTGTCGCAACCGGCAACATGTTGGCGCGCGTCTCTCGAGTACGTCTTTCGTGTAGAGTAGTCGAGCCGAGAGCCCATGCACGCGAGAAGGTGGTCGGGTTTTATAATGTATGTACCGTACACGTGTGACGTATCATGCATGTACTGCATCTCCCTCCGCGCGTGTCTGCCTGCGAATTTTGGACCTATTTGGACTCCTGGACATCAAAAATTCCGATTTTGGCCCCCGATCGAAATTTATTCCACTTCTGGACCCCTGTTGAGCGCGACTTCACGGGACGTCGACACGTGGGCCGGTCGTGCGGAACCAGTCCGCACGACCCAGCTGGCGCCGCGCCCGAGTGCGCGTCTCCCCGCCCCAGCGCGCGTCTCCCGCCGAGCGCGCGTATGCCCCCGCCGACCGCGTGTCTCCGTCCCGCCTCGCCCGAAGCGCGCGTCTTGCCCGCCGAGCGCGCTCGTCGCCCCGACGCGCGACTTCCGTCCCAGCGCCAGACGCATCGAGATTCCCGCGTTGCATGCTTGGGCGGACTTCCGTCGGACGGGCGGGCGCGCGGTCGGGCGAGGCGGGGCGGAGACGCGGTCGGCGGGGGCATACGCGCGCCGGCGGGAGACGCGCTGGCGGGAGACGCGCGCTCGCGCGCGCGCCACTGGTCGTGCGGATCGTTCCGCACGCATCGCCCACGTGTCGGCGTCCGTGAAGTCGCGCTCAACAGGGGTCCAGAAGCGGAATAATTTTCGATCGGGGGCCAAAACTGGAATTTTTGGTATCCAGAGGTCCAAATGGGTCCAAAATTCTCTGCCTGCCTTGCCCACCGGACAAACGCCAAAAAGTTATGGCGGCGTGTAGAGCTGTTCAAATAGACCGGATCAACGTACCGATCTACTATTGACTTGATCAAATATTGCCTATGGCTAAATAGGCCATGTCGGTCTAGTCTGATCAGTCGTGTCATGTTTGAATTGACATCTTGGCATAATGGGCCAACCGAGCCTGCCACGAACAGCAGCACCGCCATCTTCTTGACCCCTCATCTTCACTTCGGTGCAACCTCCTCCCTTCCAGATGACAGCGCCAACGTGCGATAGCACCAGTACACTCCCCGCCGGTCGCCGCTGCCTCCTCTCACACTTCCCTATCCCCTCTTTTCCTCTCACAAGTCTCATTCCCTTCATCTTGCCGACATTGTCGTCGTTTCCCCGTAGCCATCGAGCTGCCATGCTCTTCCGCCGTTGAACCGGGTGAGTGAGATGGGAGAGGACTGAGGAAGATGGCAAGGTTGTTAGGGTTGCGAAGATTCAAGGAGTGAAAGGTGGAGAACAAGGGGAAGAAGGGGAGCAGTGGGTCGGTGAGAGGGGAGCGTCAAGGAGCTCCTCGACGAAGCCTCTGGTGCAAAGGGGGTAGAGGACATTGGCGTCGAGAAGCAGGATGGAGACAGTGCGGTCACACTAGTAACAATAGTAGTGCCAGCAATGTGGCAGAGGTGGAGGAAACGTCGACGATGACATGGTCATCACCGCCAAAGGATGGATGGAAGGAAAAGGGAGATTGAGTGAGATAGCTGATAGCCGGTGATTATGGATAATTGTCTATTGAGTTAATGGGCTAAACAGGCACCTACGACCCGTCAGGCTAAATGTTCTTGGCTTGGTATGATATGACCCGTAACCTCCTTGAGACATGTTTGGGTCCACGACTAAATCCATAAGCTAGCACAATATGATCTATTTAGTTAATCGGACCAACAAGACCATGACTAAACAGACTCAGATGGTCCATTTAACTAGGGCTAACGATGCGTAGGACAAGCATGAAAGGCGGATCCTGTCTGCTCCCTCCTCGGTTAGCTCGGCCATGCCGCCACAGCCTCTCCTCGACCATCCGATTTTGACAGATCTAGCACTGATAGCTAGGAAAGAACTTGAGGGGCCATGGCCTTGGCCTAACTCCCACAAGATTTCTGTAAAAATTATGCGCTCCAAAGTAAACAGATCCTAACAAGTAAATTAAGAGAAGTGATAGTCCATAAAGCTTCAACAGGATTTATAAAATTTCCACGTTCCAAACCATTCAAATGGGACGTTCTAAAAGGACAAACTAAGCGGACCCAAACGGGTAAATTAAGAGAAGCGAGAAGCGACAGTCCATAAAGCTTCCACAGGATATATATAAAATTCGAGAAGTGTTTATATGCTTTTATTTTTTTTAAAAAAAAGTAACACTAATCTAAAAACACATGAAGAGATAGGTAATATCTATTCTTTATTTTATATTTTAAAAATCACGCTTCAAACCAAACGGGACGTCCTAAATGGATAAATTAAGAGATCCACTAGTCTGATATGTCTATTATTCATTGATGAGTGATGACTCCTTGGCTGATTAGGTAACTTAGCCACTACATAGCTGGGAAAATTACTAAATTGTGAACCTGTGAACCACTCACAGGCCACACAGCACAGGGTGTCAGCTGTTGCACCGATGCCGATGGAATGAGGCAGGAAATAAATATGAACTAGCTGGTACAAGCATGGACTGCCAAATACACTTCTGTACATGGATGGCAGCAGGATGTCAATTTGCCACTTATTGCACCTATGGTAGTTGTTCATCACATCTGTACAAGCATGGTCGTGTATTACAGTAGTAGCATGCATTTTATACGTATATCATGAGTTAAGGTAGGATATGTGTTGCCAACAAAACATATATTATAGTATGTTTTTCAATGTTTATGTGCAATTAGTTGTCATTTAGGGGGAAATAAAGACCTTAGGAGTATCTATCCACTCCACTTATTGAGTAGGTAGGAGTAACCTTCTTGTCCAAACAAATGTCACCTTGTCAGCATGCACTGAACTCGATTTGTCCAATAATAGGTGAGCCCCATACCTACAGCTACAAACCTCTCTCGCTAGCTGCTCATGGCTTATCGCTGAAAACATCAGAATGATCAAAAAGATCAGAATCGATGTGAAGCTTATTTAGCATAATTAAATTTAAAAAATTTAAAAATATAAAAAATATGTTAGCCCATTACGTATAATACAAACAAATACAAAAAAAAAAGAACCAGCAAAAAAGCTCAACAAAAAGCTAAAAGTTCAGAAAAAGACGAAATTTATGAATAATGAAAAATAAGCTAGAAACCAGAAACTTAAGCCCAACCGATCGGAGCCTCTCCTCACAGGCCACAACATCATCTACACACACTCCATTCACGAGGCACAGCGTCTCTTTCGTCGCTAGTCTACTGAGCAAAACCAAGAAGCTAGCACTCATGTTAAGGCAAGCACGGCACGATGCTGGGCTGCTTCTCCCGTGATCTTCGGCCGATCAATAATACATATAAAGTTAAGAAAATGGACAAAAATATAAGAGCTTTTATTATGCTGAAAATCTGGCAACATTTTCTGTTATACTAGACCGCTATTTAAAGGAAATACTAGTCTAACTCTGATGGTTAAACCGCCCTTATTACGTGCCACTACTTGCACGATCCCACAGACCTAGGCCATGACGCGCACGACGCTAACAAAGCGGAGAACATGCTCTCGCATGCACTAAGCACGCGTCGAGCACTTTCGACTGTTACAACAATACTTCAATTACAGTCGTTACGACTTTGACCACGGCCATTACAACTACGACTTATAACGCATAGCCCTACAACTACACAATAAATCCACAACTGCTACAGTACCCTACGGCCGATACAGTAAATCTACGACTACAACGGTACTCTACGATTTCGACCATGAGGTATGATTTATGACTTTTGATCATGGTGAACGTGCTAGATTATTCAACATTCTCCTCCCTAATCCTTGTCACGTTCTCCTGTGATCTCGACGAAATGCAAAGCAATTAAGCCAGTAATGGCAAACTGCAAAGCAATTAAGCCTGTGAGAGACATTGACAAGGCAACCGCGAGCCAAGATCTGCATAGATCTGCTTTGTCCAGGAAGGCCCCCGTGTCGTCCAGCTGATCAGACCAGATGGGTTTTTCACTCTCTGCGCAAAACATGTTTTGGGACCTATACAAGCAAGCAGCAACCTTAATATGAAGACATTGTGCAGCCATGTTGCGATCTCTGCAGCACCAGAACAGCATTGGAGCAGCAACTAACACAGCACCTTGGAACAGTAGAATCTAGAATTCAAGATCCAAGTCCACCACCGGCCAGAACTTTAGTGCTCCAGGTCTTGTCACTAGTGATCATTTGACCCCTTGATCCTTCTGACCAGCAGCGATGCCTACAAAATCATTGATGTACATGACAGGCAGCAGGAGCACTACGGCGGCAGGAACGCTACAGCACTCCCACCGACAAGACATACGCCTAAGGCTTTGGGAGCCCAGAATTGACCAGGGATTTTGGGCTCCCAAACAAGGCCTAAAAGCAGGTATGTCACCTGCTGGAGATGCACTAGAGTCTACAGTCTACACAGGACAAGTATAAATAACCAACCATTCATGGAACTCTGCATAGAATTAGATACTGTACCAGTACGTTTTTACACACCCCTTTTCTTCTCTGGAACCACAACTAGGGCTGGAAGTAGAGCACCTGAGGAAACAAAGAAGCATCCAGTTCCAAAAGCAAAACACGCAATGGATATGGTATGGAATATACGGAGAGCAAAATCAATATCTGTATCCAAACAATTAAATGGCAGAACAGATGCATACAACTCAGTTGAAGAACAGATACACATGTAAACCATTGACCTATAAATTAGTATTAATTTAACATAAATGTTCTTTTAAGAACTAACTGATGTCTGAGTCACTTCAGCTAATCTCTATCCATTTCAATGTCCATCAAAAGTTGAATATGTATTCTTCTATATGGATGAAATTTTATAAACGTAGATATGGTTTCTCCACTATCCACTATGAACCTTATCAGCTTCCATACCTAATTGGCAAGGAAGTGGTAAAACCAAATCACAGCTGCCCATGACACAAACAAAAACTGAACTAAAATGTACTACAAATGCCTAATTGGCAAGGAAGTGGTAAAACCAAATCACAGCTGCCCATGACACAAACAAAAACTGAACTAAAATGTACTACAAAGCACCACACTTAGCATTTAAGTGGCTTTAACGTCATCCAATTCCACGCAACAGATTGCGAGAGCGTACCCAAATATAAAGATCAATACATACGGTAGGTACTGTCCAAGAGTATGGCAATTCCCTAGAAACAGGCAATATAACGGCACCAACCTAGTGTAACGATATATCGTAACATATTACCATCAACCAAAAACAAAAAAAAGGGCGTAGCACATCTTCACTATCAATATTCAACGATCAAACAATCAACAAAAAACAGTGGCCAGGAATAAGTACGGCTGCCCTCTCACTAATACACGTTTCACCAGAGTCTTACGAAAGACTATCTACCAGCCATACTCTAGACAAGACTAACATCACAGTTCAGATTTTAGGCAATTGATCATTCAATCAATAACTATCATTTTGGAAGAATAAATGTACTCTTCCAGACAATCATTCAATCAGTGAGCAATGGAATAAATGTACTCTTCCAGACAATCATTCAATCAGTGAGCAATGGACGCTTGCCAGAAATGACACTGTAAAATATAATGTCTGATAATAATGATAATGATTATAACCATCCTAAGTGCAGATATTATATTCAAGGTAAGATTTCTGGTGCACAGCAGCAGCATATATATATGTAACCGACTTTGAAGATAAGGTACAGAAGCTCCAGTGCAAATTAAATAAACTGACAAGGTAGGCCTTTGTGAAAAAGAGACTAGTCAGATGGGTCAAATTCACTTCTGCTCTTGAGGGAAGCCCTTTTTCTCGAATCTGAGTCCAACTCATCCAGATCGGATGGAATAGCTAGGTACCCATAAAGTATCCGCTTTTTCTCACCCCTGTTATCCGTCTCAACCAGCAAAGGATTCTTATCAGAATCTACAGAGCGAGTGGCTTGTGCACGTGACCAACCTATACGTCCATGATCTTGCCTCTCAAGAAACTCAGCAAGGCGCTCAGCCTCCTTCAAGCCAGCTGGGCTGTTGGCGAACTTGATAAGTGTCAGACCCAAGTGCCCTTCCTTTCCATACAAGGACTTCGACTTGCCACCAGCAAACCCTAGTTCTGAAAACAAAGAGAGGTTGACACAGCAAATATTACTGTGATATATACTCTATAAACATGTGCTCAGCACAGCCAGAATTGCATGATTGGGAACGCTAATTCTCATGTAATTTTATTTCTTGATGTCCAAATATGGCTCAGGTCTAAATTGCACACTCAACATCTTTGCTAGATTAGCTATTTCGTTTAGCAATGAATATGAACCCTGAGCTGATGCCATAGTTCTTCCCTATAAAAAGGTGGCAAGGCAAAACATTGGACAAAGATGCTATTTCCAGATCTGACCAACAAAGCAACATAGCCCGCTGGAAGTAGTTCACTCATATGCTTGCTCGACTAACAAGTCAGAACGTAATGGAGCTCCTTGAGGCCAGGATATATACTTCATGTAACGGAGACAAATCCACGACAAACTAATTTTGTATAGACAATGTAATACGTTCTGTATGTACAGTACTCTAGGCATCAGTTACTTTTAGCTGAATGCATATTCAACAGAAACCATCCAATCATGCGCTGGATGTGACTGCTGATTGTAGCTAAACAAAGCACCTAGAGATACCCCACCATTGCTCCTGCAGAGATCAAGCTTGCAAGAATGCATTATCAAGAATCCAACACCCCAGATGTACTGCCTAAGCAGTATGTCCATGTTGGGGGGGTGGCCCCCAACCTTGGCCCAGTCAGCTCATTGTATCAGGAAGCCCAACAATCGTGCTGCCACATGGCTGGTCCAAGAGGGCTGTTACAAGGGAAAGGACAATATTGCCACTGTGATTGTAGACCTAGTTTGTGGTATTTGTGTAAAAAGCCTCCTTATGACTATAAATACATACCTAGGCGCCATGAGAGGAAGATGCTCATTTTTTTCATAAGATAAGTCTAAGTAACACCGACTTCTATCCCCAATCTCCACGGTTTCTAAGGCTCTGGGCAACCCCTTTGTGACCTTCCCATAACCTCATTGTTCAATATTTGGTCTGTAATTACAACAGTCCAAGCAGCCAAAACAATTCTGTTCTATGAGCCAACAAAAAATAGAATAACAGCAAAACCCTCACTCTCCTTAAAAAAAAATACAAGTTTATATCAAGACAGCTACTAGACAGACAGCTTAGTCAACCTTATCACCTGGGATATGCACCTAAGAGAGGAGTAAGCAGATTGAGGTCATATAAAAATGGGAAATATTCAGTGTTCTCAGACTGATCAGTTTGGGAGCTATACAATGGTCCTATACGTTTAACTGCTATGGGCCTGTGACATTCCTAGATTAATACAATGAATGATAGACATAACATAAATGGTTTACTTTAATAATCTCTCAGTGGAGAATCAAAGATCAGGGTGAGAGGATCTAAAAAGCGTCAGTATATAAGTTATTGAGGTTCCTTTCGATATGATCCCTAATTCCCTATATATCCCCCACATAGAAGGGGGATTTTGCTGCATAGATGTGACAAATAGGCATAACACGCATAGAGTACAAATCAGAAACTTCCTTCATGCATTGATCCAACCAATTATGCAACAAGCACTTGCATGCAAACACTACTGTTCACATAAGAACTTAAGAAGTTAGAGACTGCAATATATAAATTTACCTGTAATTTTCTTATCCATTTCTTTGTTCCCCAAACCCTCAAAGCGGCCATCCTTCTTCCTCCCTGTAGCAGTGTTGTGAATGATAACAGTTGGCGGCCATATGATAAGGTCCTCCCTTCTTGCTTGAACAAGGTCAGGAGGTAAAGATTGGTATGCCTTAGAGTTTTCAGGAACTTTTGTGTAATCCCATCCCATAAGGACGCATAATGCCTTGTGCAAACCAAGATGATCAACGAATGAATCTGCATTTGGTGGGTTGTAAGCATGCATGACAAGTCCATGCACATCAGCAAAGTCCTTAGAAGACCTGGAATTGTGCACATTGACCAGATATAATCACAAACAAAATAAGATGTGGTCAACAGGAGCTGAAAAACTAGCAGACCAAATGCAGCCTTTGTTACATGCATTACATGACAGGATCTACAAATGAAATAGAATCTCAACTTTTCACTGTACCAAGCCCCAAAACATATCTATCACGAATGTACCGTAAGAAAGCAGGAAAATAGGATTCTAATGCCCAAGAAGACACCCATGACGAAAAAACAATGTGTGTCGAAATCTATGGGACACTCAAGGTTTCTATGGCATGAAGCAGCCTAGGTAGCTACAGCTACTCCCCTTTACAGTGAAGATAATGCTAGTAGCAAAAGATAGTAACAAGTCATTGTTAGCGGTGATTCCATGATAGAGCCCATATCGGGAGCACTTGAACTGGGTATGTGGCAATGTGGTGTATTTGGCGCGCGTAGGCTCTCTGTTGTTGCTCGAAGGGGAATTCAAGGGACGACCACTCGTGATGGCATTGATCACTCAGCAAGGACCAGCATCAAGGGCCTATATATGGAGCACATTCAGCGGGGGCTGGGCGAGCTGTACCTCCGAGGGCTCTTGTACGTGCACCACCACCGGCGCTCTTGCATCTTGGGTGCGCTCCCTGATCGCACTTTCACCGAGTGCCGCGATGGTGGGGCAATCGCGCTTGATGTGCTCCCCCTGGCCGTGCACTTCGCACCATGCCCCCTGTTGGGGTCTGTTTTCTCGACCTCGCCCCTTTCTGCGGCCGCGGCTGTTTCCTCTGCCGCAGTGACAACCTCGGGCGTTAGGCGCCCTCCTCGCCGCGCCCTTCGATGCCAAGTACATATATGCCCCACGGCCCCTTCTGTTGCTTGTGGTTAGAACTCTCCTTGGGAATCGCATGGGCGGGCTCCGCAACGTCGGCCTCACACCGCATCGCGACCTCTGCTCTCGCGTACTCCTCCATTTTAATGAAGAGCTTGACCACCATTCTTACTAGCTTCACTTGGCAGTGAATCTTCGTGGAAGAGCTTGGCCACCGTTCTTATTGGCTCCCACTACAACATTCCACAAACCGCCTCCAGGGTGCCTCCGCTCTGGCCCAGTGTAGGGCCAGGACACCCTCCGTTCGCTGTGCGATGACGACGAGGGTGTCGAAGCCAGCAGAGGCCGTCACGTTGACGGTGGCGACGTCGATGTGGCCCGGAGCCACCAAGGCCGGTTCTTCCGTTTGTGATGCCACCCACTCTGTGGCCTATGTAGCCGTCGGAGAACCGCCATCGGTGCCTAAGGAGGCCCCGGACGCAGCTGCCCCAGCGGGCAGCTGCCACAGGGGTAGGGGCCCCTCAACCGTTGGCTCCCTTGCTCTCGCCGCAGCGGTTTCGGCTGTGGTACTTCTCTTCCACTTGGGGCCCGACGTTGTCTTCCTCAGCACCATCATACCCCCAAGTCCTTACCTCAGCTGCAGCTTCTACACCGCTCCCCACAGATAGCGCTAACTGTTATGGTTATGCGCCAAACAGTAGATAGTAGAGACCACGAGAGGGCCACAAAGAGGCTCCCCAGAGCCTAAGACTCATGGTAGGGAGCAGTGTAGAGCGCCAGTGCCACCCTTAGCTTTTACTCAAGACCTTTTCTCCTTAAAAAAATGTTCCTCTTGTCCATGGCGCAGTAGGGGTCATATTTATAGCCATGGAAGAGTTGTTTATACAAATGCCCACTTTGGGGTCTTAATAGTAAGGGCAAATATGTCATTTCCTTGGCTTAGCCATACCAAGCTTGCCACGTAATTACACACATAATGGGCTTTTGGCGTAGTGGGCCGATTGGGCCAAGGTGGGGGCTACTCCCCCAACAGCTAGCATGTTAAACAATTTGAGATTAGATCATGGAAGATATTATCCTACAGTTACATAGAATGTCATGCAAAATATATCAAGAATATGCTATGATGAAAAAAACAACAAAAAGAACACAGCACCATAATGACAAGTTAAAAAAGGAAAAAGACTACTGAATGTACACCTTAGGCTTATAAGATGCCAAACAACTACATAATTCTTTCAGACATCTAGATAATTTAGATACTGCTGATGATGCACTTGATGAAACATTAGTTAAGCATAAAACATTTAATGAATGAGTCAGCATAGTTAGGTCATGAACAAAGTGAGTGTGATCTAACTTGTTCTGGCAAGTTGTGCACTGACCAAAACAATTCAAGCTAGAGGTAGTTCAACTACTTAGCTCAAGATTTGTTTTATTTCCTCAATGAGCCTAACTACAATCTTAAGATTAAATAGCGAGTTCATTTATATTAAGCAGGGCTCTAGCAAGTAACAGACATCTTGCATGCATTTGCAACCAAATGCACAAGATGTAATCAATTCTATAAACTAAATAAAAAAACCTCATCCAAGGGTCCGTACTAGATTATGTAGGAAAAATCCACAGAATACATATCATTTATCAAATAAGAAATCCACAGGCCTGTAAGAAAGCCACATATATTGACAAGAAATGACCACAATTTCGCATAACACACACTACTGATGTGCATAGTTCCCACTGCACTCCTACACAATGCATTTGACACTAAACATACACTTATGTATTATTGATAAGTTGGAATCATCTGAAGCCCAGTAACAAGCTTCAAAGAAATGGTGCTGTTGTGGGGGTGGCCCAGCCCCAAACGACTAGGCCTTATAACAAGCCCAATAGTATAAGGAAATATACCAGTGTACCATCACCTTTTGTAATTATTAAGAGGTGGGTTGGAAATTTCCCATTCTATCCCACACATGTATATATAAACCCCCAAAAGGGGTGCGAGAGGGCCCAAGCCACTCATTTCCACTGGACATTTCTCTCTCTGTCGGTCGTCTCTCTAGCTTTTAGTCATATCCCCCAAGGGGGAAAGGGGTACCCTGTATCTCCAGTTGTGCTCATACAACAACAGGTGCATTGTGCATGATTTTTGTTGAGACAATAATTGGATCATAATCATGCCAGAAATACAAAGTACGAAAACATGTGATATAGCCTCGAATTTTCGTTGAGAAAGACAATAAATGGTGAATTGTGCATGACTTTTGGTGAGAAAGACAATAATTTTTGAAAGAAAAATTCCATTAAAATATTCATGTTCCGAAAATAAATACATATATATATTTTTCAAAAATATTATACTGAATGGGAGATATTCTTGAAATCGCTTGTTGAATAGGTGACAAAGAAGTATCGCGAAATGAAATGGCGACAAGCTACCTGTCACCCCCACAATGGGCAACTAGCTAGCTTCGCCCCTGTGCACGCCTATGTAGCTGCACGAGAGGGAGGCACCGTGACAGTGACACACAGTAGCTTCTGAACCTGTCCGTGTGACCCTACATAAGCTCCAGCCAACCAGTCTCATGTGTGCAATTAACTCGTCCATTTATCCAACCCCTCCACCCACCCCCACAACACTCACTCTCTCTCTCTCTCTCTCACCAATCAATAAGCTCACCACTTATATGGATCACCTAAGCTAACTCATACACACTAACAAGCACACATGCATCAAGACACACACACACATGCATATATACACAAACCCATAAATTGAAAAAGATCCGCATATTTGATTACAAACAAATGACAGCAGAGTAAGGGGTGAAACTAAGTTCAGTAAAAGGGTTTTTTGGCACCTGAATTTGAAAATATGACATACAAGCCTATCATAGCAAACGTATTAGGAAAGGTTTCCATGCAAACGATCGGCTTGAGGAACAAGAGAAAGGAAGTTCTCGGCGCGGGAGGAGTTCACATCGACTACAGAATGGAAAGAATAGATAGCCAAAGGAATATAAGCAATGATGAGTCTGAATCAGCTACAAAGAGGAAGTGTTGCACAAGGAAACCAATGAGGATATGGAAAAGGAAGTTTGGATCTAAGACGAGTTGACAATAAACATATAGCCGGAAAGGTTGGTGAGACGATAGAGGGCCCGTTGTCCAATTCAACAAATTTTCTTGCATTTATTCTCACCATATTTTCCCTACACTAGGATAAATTAGAAGTAGGTAAACCACTTGACAAACATTCATCTGTACTTTATCAGCAAATATCAATAAACTATCCATCTTTCTAATGATTTTGGCTGAATTTGTCTTAACCGTATACCCTCGTTAACGGGTCGCAATATTGGTGACTAAATCCCTTTTCGGTGCCAACATATTTCTACTATAGGAGAATATGAAGGTTTGGTACAATGAGGTAATTTCTACTTCCTTCGGAAATTTTGTCCCTTCCAAAAATCCATTAATCCGCGCAAAATATGTCCTCCTCGTTAGACATTGGCACACTTAGTCCATTCTGGTCGACGTGGTCGAGCTCGATCGATCCAACACTTGCACTTGTATTGTGGAGCTAGCTAAGTAAATATGTTCATCGCAGTAGATGGCAAGGCACAACAGTTGTTGAAAACTGATGCGCATGCAGAGAAGATGACATCCATGGAGTAAGTAGTTACAGTCATCTAAAATTCCTTATGAAATTTTGTCCCTTCAAAAAATCCATCAATCCATGCATAATATGTAGAGAAGATTACATCCATGAGTAAATTCAATGTAACAGGGTAAGCCGCCATCACCCTTTCAACAGGTGGCATAACTCGTATTGCCATTTAAAAGGGTGGTAGAACCCTATAGCCAACAAAGTGGGATCTTGTTGCCTTTTTGGTATGTTATTAGACCTAGCCCCGCCAAGGTCTCAAATCACTTGGGGCGTGTTTGGATCCTTTCCCAAGCTTTCCTTGCCAGGCAAGGAGAGGCTAGCCTAGCTTGACAAAGCAATGCAAGCTTTTTTTTTTTGGTGCGTTTGGTTCCCTTGCTCACCAATCTCGTTGGCAACGACGACTGAGTGGCCAGCGACAACTCTGAGGCTAGGATCCAACTGGGAAGAGAGGGGATCAAGGCCGGCGGTGAGTGGATTAAGCCGATGCACTGACGGATGGACTCAGCAAGCTTCTCGGCATAGTTGCGGGTGACACAGAAGAGCTCCCAGCGACGCTTGAAGGCCTCGAGTGTGGCATCCGTGGCCGTCGTCTTGTTGCCGCGTAACTGCCTGCATGCCTCTAGCACAGCCGCCGCCGCCACGAAAACCTGATATGCCTCGCTTAGCTCGTCTTCTCCCTGCTCAACTCCGTGGCCGTTGTTTTCTCGTGCAAGGAGGAGGAGCCACGAGACTCGGCAAGGAAACCTTGTACACGCAGGAGAGCCGATTTGGTTCGCCCGCCCGGGAGAGGATTTCCTCTCTAACCTGGGCGAAATTGACGAGCAAAGCCAGTTTTTTGGCTCCTACAAAACACCTAACCTTGCTTGGCAAGGAGACGCAAGACCTAGCAAGTGATCCAAACATACCCTTGGTTACTAACTTCACATTTTATTAATAATACTTTCGTATATATGACAAAAATAATTGCATATATACACATAAGGTTGTATGTCATGGGCTAGCCGTACGGGCCCATACAGAATTACTGTGCACGCGAACAATACTTGCATGACACTGTAGCACGTGAATAATAACAGCCCCACGCGGATTAGGAATGCGATCAACTTGATTAGCAAGTTATGATCTTATCTATCACTAAGACTTATCCTTAATAATAGGAAAGATTAGATTGTTAGGGGTAGATTAGATTGAGTTGTTAGGGGCTTACCTCCATATAAGGGGAGCCACATGCTACCATTATCAATCAAGTAAGAAGAATTAAGAATTAATCTAGACCCCCCCCCCCAAGGTTCTTCTTGTGGCGTGGAGCTTCTCTTTGGGACGCTTGAGACGAACGAAGCGAGAGTATGTCTAATATCCCCACAATGATTTTTTTAATGTGCTATGCACTACATTTTGCAGGCGGTTGCCTTGGCGCAGGCGTTACAGACGGCAACGGTCCGGGAGGCATCAGGCCTGCAGGAGCAGCTGATCGCACCCGGGCTGAGGCCAGCGCCCTTCGCCAATTTGTGGAGGAGGCCGCATCCCTTGCTACCTAGCGCAAGGGTCGCATCTGCTTCCTTGAGGCACAGGACGCGAAGGCGTTGGCTGCTATGGAGGCAACTGCCGCTGAAGTGAACGCCCACGCAACAGAGGAGAAGGCCCGCGCAGTGGAGGAGGGGGAGAACTTCTTGCAGCAGGTGGCCGCTCTCAAGGGGAAGCACCACCTGCAGTCTGAGGTCGCAGAGGGTCACCACCTTCGCAATAAGTGCTTCGTGGTGGCATAGGAGGCTATGCAAAGCTTGGAGGAGACCCTAACGGATCTTGCGGTTTAAGTCCGGCCACATTCACATGGCCCAGAGGATCTGTGTTAGGCTCGGTGAGCCAACGTAAAAAAAAAAGTCACCCTTTCAAGGAATGAAACCCAAAATTGAAATCTTGAGAAGGTTTCATTCCTAGTCCACTCTAACTTGTTTGGGACAAAAGACTTTGTTGTTGTTTGTTGTGTTGTTATGTATGTTTCTTTTTTACTAAAATATACAACCAGCCTGTCGGTTCAGTTGATCAGGCTGTCTACTCTTGAAGTTTGACACAGGAGGTTGCAGGTTCAAAAATCAGACGGCACAATTTTTGTTTAACTTATGCAGTGATGAAGAGAGGAGGTTGGGTCAACCCTGTTAATACCAAAACCTTGCAGTTCAACCTCGTTTTCACCTGTTCATCCTGGGCCAAGTGTTCGAACAATCCAATAGCATGGCCTTGATCGGGCAAGCCTCCAGGTCCCCGGCTTTTTGCCCGGTCAAACCGCTGGTCCTATCCTGGTCTGATAACAGACCATGTCGCCGTTTGGATGGGCGATTTCAAGGGTATAGCACATCCAACTGGTGACAATATAATTTCTTTTGTAAAAAATATATAGTAATATTTTTGTAAAAAAATCTATAGGAACTTATTTTTAAAAAAAAATTGAATATTTTAATAGAATATTTTTCAAATGTTTCTCTATCACCTCACTTATTGCAAAGTCACTATGTCATAATTTACCAAACCATTCAAAGTAAACCTAAATAAAACAAGCAGAATACTCTGTTATAAATCAAATAAACTAACAATGACAGGTACTTATTCACAACCAATGAACAAATATATTAGTAGCAATCTGTCACATCAGTACCAGCCAATATGTATAACTATTCTGTGCAAGAAGTGAAGCAGGATATGGGGGGGGGTGTAATTTCAGAACAGTGCACTTTGCAGTACACCGAATAAAAAACCTCACACAACAATTAAGCTCTTAAAAAAATGTAAGGGTAGTTATAACCAGGATTCCAAATCCCGACGGTTACCGGTCGGTAACCGCCAGTTACTGTTTCTACCAGTGGAGACCGGTAACCGAAAAAGCCGGCAGGTATCAATTTTTGATTTTTGAATTTTGGCCAGTGTTTTCCGGTTAAAATCCGGTTTTTCTAGTTACCGGCCGATTTTTCCAGTTACCGGTTTCAAAACATCCCAAAATTCAAATTTCTATTTTCAAATTGTGACCGGTTTTTTGCCGGTTTTTCTGGTAACCGGCCGGTTACCGTTACCGGCCACTGGCTGGGATTTCTCCTGGTTCCGGGTTTTGGAACCTTAGTTATAACTCAAAGTTCCACACTATTGCAAAGTTTCAACTAACAATAGCATGGAGTTTCATACTAGATGCTAAAAGTATAAAAGAAAGCCTTGCAGTTCTCTCTGGATTTCTGATAAAAAAAGTAAAATATAACTTTGCCTTGATCTTCAGTGGGTAGAACAGAGACAACAAAACCACATAGATGCAGAGGTAAGCTCGCAGATACACACTCGGAAATGGAAAGGAACACAATAAGCAGCGGTAACAAATAACTGGTCCAGTATAATATGATGATGTCATTACTCTAACCACAGAAAAGAAAAACCTTGAATAACGGGAATTAATTTTAGGAGCCATAACGGCATTACACCAAGTAGCAGAGAGCAGAAAATATATTAAGGCGCTCCGTCAACTGCAGTTCAATTCCATTCCATGTCTGTACCAGATGAAATGAAGCAATACTAAAGCTACAATTCACCTCAACATTCCTAGTATTGCTAACTGATATTTAGATAACTGAACAGTGTAACTGGCAATCACCCATTGGCCATCGCCAAGTACATCCCAGATATAATTCATACAAATTGAGCAGCATGAAAATCTACGAACCTATTGGCTAGCATTATTCACACATTGAAATATTGCAATGTGGATCTCTCAAGCCAGACACACACATGATAATGTCAGTATCAGTTTACGATGATAAGAAACACACATCGAAGACATATCTAGTCAAAGAGTAAGAACGAGCTCAACAAAGGCAAGAAACCAGCACAGGAACCTGACTACAAACAGTATAAGAAAGCTTGCCAGGAAGGAAGTGACAAGCAATGCAGGACCACCAAACCTGGCACAGGCGAGGCACGAGACGCGCCCACCTTCGAGGTAGCTCCGCCTCTGATGTGCGCTCTCGTTGAGCATCTTGGCGTACTTGAGGAACGCCCTCCCGACCGCGTGCCTGTCCACAGTCGCATGGGGCGGTAACTGCGACGGGTGATGCGGCGACTCGAACCGGGGCTGCTTGGGGTGCCTGGGGAAGCCCTCGTCGGGGTCGGTGGGGTGCTTGCGCTTGGCATCGTGCGGCGCCAGCGGCAGGAGATGCGGTGGCGGCGGCTGATGCGGTGGCCAGACCTCCGGGCCGGCGCGGGAGAGGTGCGGGAGCGGGGGCAAGGGGGTTGGCTCGAAGGGGTAATCAAGCGGCAGAGCGAAGTAGGTGCGCACGGTGCCATCAGCGAGGAGCATGGTGCGACGGTCGAGGTTGTGGAAGCCGTACGGCGGCGGGGGAGGGGTCTCCACAGGCGGCTGCGGCTGCGGAGGGCGGAGGGCGGCCGCCGGTGATGCGGGGTTGCGGGCGAGTGGGGCAGAAGCAGGAGGAGCGGGATGGCGCCTGGAGTCGGAGGAGGGGGTAGGGTTCGGGGTGCGGGCGGAGGTGGACGCGGCCTTGTCTCCGGAGGCGGCGGCGGGTGGCGGGCCCCAGCGAAACTTGCGGGGAGCCATGGCGGCGGGGGGCTTGGCGGAGGAGGAGGGCTTCGGGGGAGGAGGCTTAGGGTTCTTCATCGCTTAGCTGGGGATCGCGACGGATTTGGGAATTTGGGGATTGGATTTGGAGCACCGGAGACGAGAGCACGAATTTGGGGAATGTGTATCCGTGGGTTTACGCAAACCAGCAAGCAAGGCGTAGTGTGTGATCAGCCAACTAGAGGCGTTCTTTTTCAGCTTCTAAAAACTATTTTTCAGTTTTTCTATAGTAATTAGTTTTTCTAAGATCTATTAGTTATTATAGTACATACTATACCAACTTCATTTATATCGAAAAAACCGTATGTGAGTTTCAACTACTCTATAATCTCTCGCACGAACAGCCCAAAAACCAAAAGCCGCAGCCAAAAGCCATAGGGCATGTTCTTTTTTGCTGCAGCTTGTGGTTTTTGGCTGTGCCTTATGACTTTTAGGCTGTTCGTGTGAGAGATTACAGTGTAGCTGAAACTCACGTGCGGTTTTTGCCGATATAAGTGAAGTCAGTGCAATATGTACTACAATTAACTAGTACACTCCATCTTGAAAAGACATTCCATTTAAAGAGCTAGTTACTGTAGAAAAGCCAAAATCTGAAAAAAGAACATACTCTAAGTTTCATTCAAAAAGAACAGACCTATATTGAGCTTGCTAAGATCTTTTTTTGGCTTAAATTAGATTGCGATGCTGCGTGTATGAACGTTTTTTTTATTATGAATTAGGAAATTTTTCCAAACAATGTCTGGGGTGGAACTCAGGGCCTTTTTTTTGCTGCGGCTTTGTGATTTTTTAGTTGTTTGTGCGAGAGATTACGGAGCAATAGAAACTCACATGCAGTTAGTTAAAAAAATACTCAGTTTAAAAGTTAGTTATTATAGAAAAACCGAAAAGCAGCTTTTAGAAACTGAAAAGAATATGACCTCAGTCCAAGGGTTACCCGTTGAACGCTGCTGGCAAAAGTATTCTAAAAACATGTCTACTAGACTGGATAAGTATCAGGTGCCCTCCTTGTTAGCTTACAATCGGCCGATTATACCATATAATCAACCAGTTAGGTCTATAATAACGTTGATTTAGAGTTTATAATTGGCCGTTTATGCCGTATAATCAACTGGTTATGGCATATAATAGCATTGATTTGTAACGGTCGAGAAACCTTTTGTATGGGCAGCATTGCATGCGCACAACCCAAGCTTCGAAGACACATCTGATTTTGACTGGCTTGATGCCACCATCTGAGCCACGACCCAATACACAATCCAACGCAACAAATGCAAATGGGTCACCATAGTAGCCAAGCAAGTACCAGATCAGGAACTTGCACACTGACATTTCTTTGAATAAAGATATACTATTTACATTAGATCAGTAGCTGTATAATTTTGGGTTACAAACGCAGTGGCACACAAACTTCCATCTGCAATCTGTTCTACTCCTACCAGATGGTCAATAAGCGATCCAGATTACAGAGAACCGTTTCTACATCCAAAATGCTGAAACATGCCCTGCCAAACACTAGATACACAAACAAACCCACAATTACAGGGATATATACTTGCTTAGCAAAACACTTGTTTCCATGGATTAAGCTATCATCTGCAGACCAAGAGCACTAGTAGCTACTATAATCACACATATGTAAGGTGGAGTAAACACTTCAGGTGCCACCACCCACACTGTCACTGGGGTTCTCCTCCAATTGCTGCAGAGGCTCCAAGGTGGCGACAATGCCATGCATCAGTGGTCTAGCCTTGGGGTTGCGGTTGAGGCAATGGTAGGCCAGCATCGCCGTCTTTTGCATCGTCTTCACCGGGTAGTCCTCGGCGAGCCTAGGGTCTACTATGCCAAGCACCTTCTTCTGCGTGAGCAATGGGAATGCATAGTCTACCAGTGTCTGCTTCCTAATCGGCCTAGATTTGTCCAATGATTTACATCCCATCAAGAGCTCAAGGAGTACGACTCCGTAGCTGTAGACATCGCTCATCGCCATCAAGTTCTTCTTGTCCTTTGATTTCTCATGGGATTGCTTCGTGTCACCCCCTCTATTTGCACTCTTCTTAGCATCTAAAGCAAGTTCAGCCAAGAAGGCTTCACTTGCGGCATCAGATCTCTCTCTGGCATCCTTGTCCACCAGCTCTTCCAAATGGCTCTAAATTACCACACCATAACCACAATTAAGAAATGGGCAAGAGCAAAAAGCATTAAAACAACTGAGCATGTATAGAGATGCAGTATACCAACTCGCAAGAAAGATTTCAAAAGGGGAAGGATAATTGTTCGATAATCAAGGACAGAAGAAGGTCTAACTTATGCCATTTCTCTACTTGGTCAGTAGGGCTCGTGTTGTGCTATGCTGTGTTGGGTTAAAATGGAGGTGGGGAAAGTGACTTACATGGCTTTGCCAAGCAGGAAATGGAAAGATGACAATGATAGTGGTGGTAGCAGTGAAGCTCCCCACGTGCTCTTGGTCAGCTACTTGGTCTCCCTTATGTTCTTGTCGGCTTGGCGTGGTCCTGGTGACTGTCAATGGTTCTGAGCTATCAATGCCATTGTCCTCACTTCGTAATCTTCCTGAACTCCTTCTAGGCTTCCCTCCTCCTTGCTCACTCTACTACCTCTTTGTCAGGTGTTATGGCTGGATGGTGGAGGTGTTGGCCTTGTGGAAATGCTGGTTCTCAGTTGGGGCAGTGGGAATGTTGGCTCTCGGTGGTCTCTATGGGAATGTTGGCTTCGGCTTTGGGTGAACTGAGAATGGGGATACGTGGCAAGGTTTGGTTCTCTCTCGGTTGTGCAATGAGGTGAGGGAAGGGATGCCAAGGTTGGCTTTTGATGGAGAAGGCACCCGGCTGGTGTCTCTCTCTCTTGGCTGATGCATTGCCAAGGGTGCCCTTACCTTATCCCTTGCGCTCTCTTAGGTTGCTGTTTGCTTATGGACCATTGGTCCATAGGGTGAACTCGGCACTATGCTTTTAATTTTGCACATCGGAAGGTAAGTCAATAAAATTACGGGCATTGGGTACTTTTTCTAATGGATGATGAGGCCCACTTAAGCGAGAGGCACCGGTCAGCCTGGGACGGTCTGGGAACTTCGATGAGCGCTATTTGATTTGGCATTCTAAAGTCAGATGGGTTCTGACAGCAACTGCATTTCTCCCTTTTTTTATTATCCCTTGGGTTGTTCTTAGTATAGGCAGTGGATTATAATAGACATTGCACGGTTTTCAGCTTCATTCTATCGGCGACAACTGTGGCTTCAACTCGACTACCCAAGCGTAACTACTTGCATATGCATACAACAAGAAAATGTAATGTGAAGGATGATACAATTTGCAATTTTTGTTTCTACTCCCCTGAAATGGCTGTAATTAATGTTATTATCTTTAGGTTGTAAATTCATGTCCTAAAATTTATTTAATTGATGTAATAATTTGATCTGGCTTGTACGAGTTGTGTCTACTATGTTGTAATTAGCTTAATTTCTCCTTAATTAATTTTATTTAAATTAAGTTTTCTGTTTATGTTAATTACTAGTGTGGGTTGTTTCACAGCTTATATCTGATAACAGTAAACAAAGCATGAAACAAAAAAGCATGAACAAGACATAAATAAACACAAGCATGCTTTTAGCAACGAAGTATTATTTAGAAAGACTAATCACCAGCCACTCCCTATGGCCTTGGTAGCTCATCATGGACCTTGATTGCAACTCACAATGGCTCTTTTATTGCTAATCCTTGACGAAGATCCTTGGTGTTGTATCCTTTGTAGACTGCCAAATCTGCCTAAAATTGTTTGTTATTCTCTTGAGCTCCTCAAATGTCAATGCTATCAGAGGGTTCTGAGCTGAGTCCCCTCTCAGTGCCTGCACCTCTTTTGGATTGGATGGTAGTAGGCTATCCTCCTTTTCGTTTCTCTCCAATGAGCTCTGCATTTTTGGAGATTCTGTAACAAATAAAAGGGCAAGTCATATATGTCACAAGCTTGATAGAACCTATGTAAGTTTAAGCTCCATTAAATTGGTTTTGGTGAAATGATAAATTTAATTGTGAGACTAACTTGTTCATTAATTATGATATTGCTTAGTCTCAATTGGATGAAAAGGTGAAAATATAAGAGGTATATATTCGACATCACATTCTTATATCTTATTGCATTACTCGGTTCTAAAATATAGTTTGAACTCCACAAATAGTCAAACATGAATATGTGCATATGTTTCCATTATACATTCTTGTATGTACACATTTAGGGGAGTTAACTCTATATTTTTAGGTTTCATAAGTATTGATCTATGTTTCTTTTTCACATATTAAGGATCTTTATTTTGAAATATATCTCTTAAGTATATATAACTTGTGTAGTTCATATATACTCATAATTGGATTATCATCTAGTTCTTTCATTATGTGTTAATGGTTGGATAATTAATGACAACCGGATAAGTAAGCTTTGCTTAAAAAGCTTATCTTAGAATATATAAGCGCTGTGTACATATTGTATACGCACAAAATAATCTTTATCTCATTGTTTATTGAGATTATTATGAATTACCAAAAAGGCAAAATTGTTGAATCTAGCCCCTACATTATGAGTTAATGATGATGTTTTGGTAATTAATAACAATTGATTTGTAGACTAACATTTTCTATGAGTTGGATGAATAAGTTAGGTTTTGTAAATAAGGATGACTTGAGATGACTTCATTTGTTGAAAATAATCAAGTGAAGTGAAGGATGTATTATGAGTTAATGCATATCTAAAAGGAGTTGATCATGTATTGATCATCAAGTCAAGAGAAGAACCATCACATGTTGATAGAGTTCAAGTGACAATGACCCGAACTTGAAGTAAAGATGTGTGTCATTAAGCTTCAAGAAGATGCTAAGGCAACTGTATAACTAGTTAGAGCTAAGATGTGTTTTGAAAATAATTAGGGTTAAAACAATTGATTTGTGGACTAACATTTCGGCATTTTTTCGCTCATAATTCGGGTACTTTTCGTTCTGATTTCACCCATATTTCATCACAGGACTCAAACGGTTTTTCAGAAATTTCGGACAAAATTTTGACGAAATTCCGAAATTTCGGCTGGTTCTAAAATTTTTCCCAAACCGAAAAAGTTTTCCCTGGTGGTGAGTTCTTGTTGCTAGTGTACATGGTGTACATAGTATATATGCATGTATCAAAGGGTTGTCATGTCGTGGTAAGGTTGGTAGGAGTCATCTATTCTCCTCATTATTTTTTTTCCAGGCTAACTTTGTGTTTTATCTTGATGCATTGTTCAGCTATATATAATGTGTTTACTTTTGGTAAAATCCAGAAATAACGGATGAAAATGTGGGGTATTGGCGTATTGCGCAGGGAGAGAGCTTCATTGTGAAGGACATGAAAATGGAATTAATAGAAAGCAGTAAGGTCTTTGTGGATGGGTAATCTCTCTCTCAAACACGCGCGCGCACTATTTCCCTATCGAACTAAGCCAGTTTGTATTAAGTTAATACTATTAACAAACGGTAGATAATTAAGTACTTGCTTTGCGCAGTACTGAGACAGAAATGGTTTTGACTCTTCTGGCAGTACTAAGTACTGTGATTTAGATCAAGTCACTGTCATTATGGCCCGCTTTATTAATGGACTGTACATTATCCTGTTCCACCTGATAATTGCTCATTGGTATGGTGATGATCCAAGACGTACGGCTCACTGTGTTTGATCGATTTGTGCACGAATGGAAGAACGTGCGCCTCCGGTCAGCTGATTGACGGGAACCACTCGGTGCAATGTC
Source organism: Dendrocalamus sinicus (assembly GCA_036346575.1). Taxonomy (NCBI): domain Eukaryota; kingdom Viridiplantae; phylum Streptophyta; class Magnoliopsida; order Poales; family Poaceae; genus Dendrocalamus; species Dendrocalamus sinicus. The sequence continues at coordinate 31,536,628 of CM070658.1, forward strand.
TGTGACGTGCAGCGGCAGCAACGCGACCGTGCACATCGCACCGAGCAGAACCGGCGTCGGCAGAACTCCGGCGCCGGCTGTGGCGTACTTCTCTTCCAGAGGGCCATCCTCAAGGTACGCTGAACTGAGCAAATATGGCTGGCACGGCGAACACGGTTGTTAAAAGGCCGGCCCGGCACGGCACGGTGTAGTTGGGCCACGAAACGTGTTGTTACCACTAGTTTTGTGATGCATTTTGCTGATTAATTCGCAGCCTGATATCGCTGCCCCCGGAGTGAACATCCTGGCGACATGGCCGCCAAAGTCCTCGCCGACTGTTTTTTCCTCAGGACGCGCGCTCTGTGAAGTGGAACTTCGAGTCGGGGACGCCCATGTCGTGCGCGCCCTCACGTCTCCGGCATCGTCGCCATCGTCAAGTCCGTGCACCCGACCTGGTCGCCGGCGGCCATCAAGTCCGCTCTCATGACCACAGGTTTGTAACTGGTAGTAATATGTGTGCATCGATCGATCGGTTGGTGCATCAAATTTTTTTCTTTTTTCTTTGCTAGTAGTAAATCGTTGCGCTTGTGCCGCGTGCCATGCAGCGTACATGCACAATGACACGTCCGACGTGATGCTGTCCGGCGGGACGCTGAAGGCAGCCGACGCCTTTGACGTCGGCGCGGGGCACGTTGACCCGTTGCGGGCGCTGGACCCTGGGCTGGTCTACGACGCGGACGCGCGCGACCACGTGCGCTTCCTCTGCAGCCTCGGCTACGACGCGGAGCAGGTGCGGCAGATGTTGCTCCCCTCGCCGGCGCTCGACACGAGGTGCGGCGGCGCGGCGTCGGCCCGGGTCACGTCGACCTCAACTACCCGGCCATCGCGCTCACCGAGCTCAACTTCACGGTGACCGTGAAGCGGACGGTGACGAACGTGGGCACCCGGAGGGACGCTGCGTATCACGCCACCGTCGTCAGCCCCAGGGCGCGCGCGTCGCAGTGTGGTCGCTGGCGCTGGCATTCTACCCACACAGCGACAGGGCCTCCTACTACGTCACCGTCACGCCGGCGAAGCTGTCGTGCGGCCCGTACGACTTCGGCGAGATCGTCTGGTCCGACGGCCACCACCGAGTCCGGACGCCGCTGGTCGTCATGGTGACCAACCTGCCGGACGACGGCGTCAGCGGCCAAGCCATGGATAACCGCAGTGCAGCTGATCTACAGGCGGCCTAGCTCTCAAGCTCTGGTTCTTGGCAGTGCACGGTGTCAGAACTCAGAACTCGATCGATTTGGTCATCAGGCTGCGTAGTTCAGATCTTCTTTTTTCAGTGTGGATTTCTTTAATCTTTTGAGTTCATTTCTTGGGACAGTTAGGTGTCATGGCCAAGTTTAAAGATAGGGAGTGTCTATACAACAAATATCAGGATGTTATTCTCAGTTGATAGCTTCTGCAGGGTCCAGTCAGAGCTATCGCGCACGAATTATTATGTGCCATTAGTTATACTTTGATAATTCACCTTGAGCCAGGGGCGGAGACAAGGGGGGCGGGCAGGGGCCTGGCTCCCCAATGGTCCACCAAATATATTACTAGGACCCTTTAATCACCCTTAATCACAGTCAATTAGGCCCCTGTATGCAACCATCTAGAGCTAAGTACATTGCCATCGCTTGCTGATCTAACAAAGGGACTAGTGAGATTAGGTAAAAATTCTATTTATCCAATGGTTGATAGATTACTAAGATTAGTCATAACTCTTCCAAGATCAACAACCATTGAGAGAGTCTTTTCAGTAGTGAAACTTGCCAAGACACGTACTAGGACTAAAATGGGAGATGGCTTTTGCGAAGCTACATGATAGTTTATATTGAAAAGGAATTGTCAGCTAAGGTTAATTCCAATGATATTATCAAATCTTATGATCTAGTTGGTAATCGTCGTGCTAAATTCAAGTTAGTGGAGATGTAACAAATTCAAGTTTGTGGAGCTGTAATGAAAGTACCTTTCTTTTGTGTTACTAGACGTATGCTACATTATTTTGCCATATGTGTTATGATTGAATTTATATGACAATATATATGCGTATGTTTAATTATATATGTGTATGTTTAATTTTGCCGACACACGGCGCCCAGGGCCTATGACGCCGGCGCCTTGGCGGGTCGGCCCCCCTCTTGTCTGGATCCTGGCTCCGCCCCTGCCTTGAGCTCTGGGAACATTGATTGAGATGTGCTTCTTATGAGGGTATCTCTAATAATTTATCTCTTAAAATTGTTTTAAAACTTTAACCTCAATTAAATATAGTACAAGAGACAATCTATTCAATACATTATCTCTAGCACAATATTCAACATAAACTATTTTACATTTTTTATACCGACTCTCCATCCCTCTCATCATGCCATCTCCCCTACCAATCGCGCTCCCCCGCGCCGCCTCCACAACCTTCTTCCCCTATTGCTCTTTGCCATTGGCGCCTTCTGTCGCCCTCTCCCCAGCGCTACCGTCCTTTCCCCCCACCGCTCTTTGCCACCGACACCCACCACTGTCCTCTCCCCCACCGTAGCCCACCACCGTCCTCTACCCCACCGTCGCCCGCTCCGGTGCTCCCACTATCCTCTTCCTCCCACCGCTCTTTGCCACCGACGCCTACCACGGTCCTCTCCCCCACCGCTACCTCCCTCATTCCTCTCCCTGCCGCTCTCCCTATCAACAACAGCTGCCGTCTCTCCTTCACTGCCACGACCTTCTCTGAGCTTGTCGTCGTTGACCCCGGACAGATCTGGCCCACCCGTGTCTGGATTTAGTTGGGGCTTGACCGATCCAACCGTCGGTGAGCCAGATCCGACGAATCGAGCGACACTCCAGTTGTCGTGGTCGAGCCGGTGCTACCAGATTTACTGCTAGCCATGGATGTGTCTCCGGTTTTAGGCACCACCACCACATGGGTCCCATAAACCGCTTGGGCGATGACAGCTCCTCTGCAACAATGCTTGCAGTCATCGCTTCGTGCTTAGGTCGCGTGTTGCGATTGTCACCTAATGAAATGGCGACATTCCTTCTCTCTCCTCCACCTAAAATTCTGCTGATGTAGTATTTACATAGAGACGGCTGAGATGTAAGAAATAAAGATGCCCTGAGATGTCAGTTTGGAGATGCAAGGGAATTTCAGCAAGGCACCTCTAGCCAAGCCGACTGGGCAACTTGTTCTAACTTCTGAAATCTTCTGCATCAGGTGAACTGTAATTTTCATGCTTTGCCTAGCTCATTCTTGGCAGTGTTTTTTCGCTGCCAATTACCACTCCAGTATAAATCAACGTTTGTAGTAGTAGTAGTAGTAGTACTTGGCTTTGCAAGCGCACTTGAGCGTAAGACCAGACCAATTCACCTATGAAAAGCCCTGTACAATTTGGACAATTCAGCGGCATCTACTCAGAACGTGATGGAACAGTTCATCCAATCATGCATATATAAAATCTCTACTAGTCCTTATCCAGGATGATCTATCTATGATGTAGACTCCTTGTGAGGTGGCACTAGACAACGGTGATGTATGCATTATCCTTCATCACTCATCGATAGTTAAGCGAGAAAACAATTGAAGGATAGCCATAGCCCGTCCAAAGTTAGGTTAGATTGTACCAGAATAAAGTATACCATTCTACTAGTATGCTAGCAGCCTAGTCGGCATGTGAGCATTTTTACCCATACGGATATCTTACGTCGTCATATCGCTCCATTTAGAGTATACTTATTCCCGCTTGAATTTCTGATTTCTGATTTATTTTTTATTAGTTCTAAATTTTATTTTTTTTGACTTTTTGGTTTTTTGAGTTTTTTGTTATTTTTTCGTATTCATTTGCATTATCTATAATAGGTTAATATGTTTTTTATTTTTAAAATTTTTAAATTTAATTACATCAAAATAAGTTATCATCAACTATAGTATAGTTTCAATCAAATATAATATAATTTTAACTATAAATTAGTTTATTCCAGTACAACTGAGTGGCAAATGAGATGTTTGCACCCTTGGTTTCCGAGTCTCACCTGATACGCCGTAGTGTTGTATGATTCATACTACTAGTGGAGAAAAAACCGGTGGATTCGGGCGGATGCGACGGCGACGTGCCGATGGGATCGCGGGGACGGGGAGCAAGTAACAGGCTACACCGCCCGCGCACCATTCGCCGGTTTCTTGGCGATGGAATCTCACACGAAAATCGCCGTAATAATAGGCGAACGCACGTAGAATCTCGCGGCCGGCCGGCCAGATCCATTTCAGGAACGCAGTCTGTTTCCCTTCCAATTCCTTTTCCTCTTTTCTTTTCTTTTCTTGTGGGATTTCGTACGCTCCCGTTTGCTGGCTCGAAAGTTGCACAGAGCAGGCACGGCACATGTGAGATCTTATCTTCACTTGTTTTTTTATGCCCGGCAAAAAGGTCCTGTCTTTTTTAATTTTGATTTTTCTATAGTAATTAACTTTTAAACGAAGTATCGTTTTAGATGAATTCTACTAGTTACTTATAGTACATACTGTACCGACTTCATTTATATCGGCAAAAATTACACGTGAGTTTTTGTTACTCTGTAATCTCTCATACGAATAACCCAAAAGTTATAAATCGCAACAAAAAATTATAAACCTCAGCTAAAAAACATAAGACCGAAAGCTGTTTCCAGCTGCTAAAGAAGGATAATCGAGCATTTGTCACTGCGAATAAGGGCGTGTTTAGCAGGGTTCCAGCTCCCAGATTCACCTTTGGTGGAGCCGGAGCCGTACCAAACGAATGGAGATTCACAAAAATCTGGAGCCGGAGCGGGGTGAATCCCCTCCAAAAATAGTACTATGGTGGTGGAGTAGAGTCTAGGCCACTTCACAGCTCCAGCTCCACCAACTTCAAAGATGAATCTGAAGCCCTGTCAAACACGCCCTAATACTTCACTGCTGATACGTGACTCTAAGGTCTATTTGTCAGTGATGTATCGAGGGTAAATACAAAATTGCATCTACGACGGATGGGGCAGATCCTCGAATGCTTTGCTAAATAAAGGCTGAGGGCGCTGTTGCAGTACAGTGACGTGGGCGCTGGGCTCATGGGTGGACTTGGCTGCGTGCAGCTTGCGTTCACTGGAGCCGTCCAGTTCGCTCTTGTTTTCTTTCTTTCCATTTACACGTATTTTTTCCCTTTTTCCTCCTTTCTGTTTCCTTGCTTCGAAAGTGAGCGGCGTTTCTCTCTGGTGACAGGAAACCGAGTCATGGAGACAAGCAAAACTTGTGATCAGCAGGTTTGGACTCACGCGACAGTGCTCAACAACTGGATGCAAGGTCACTGTAACGCCTCTGTTTTCAGGGGCATGTTCGGACACGGCATTCCGGAACTATTCACGCATGAACAGTTATAGAGTGTCGCGCAAGAGTATACCATTGCATGCTTACAACAAAAGTCCAGCATATATTTCACATATGGAATAACATCCAGTTTTGACAGCGGGGTGTGCAAGCCCAAAGTATAATTACATTACAAAAAGACTTCCAAGATCCGCTTCGAGCGCGGCGAAAACCTAAAGCTACGGGTCCTCGTCGAAGAAGAGATCCTCCGGGACTTCCTCAACGGGGAGACCTTCACCTTCATCTTGATCCTCTAAAGAGGGGATTAAACAAGTCGTGAGCCAAACAACCGGCTCAGCAAATCTCAAAGGAATTCTATCTTACTACATGCACGGATTTACAATGGAAGGAAGTATACTTGGTTTATTAACTTGAGTGGATGCAATTTTATTGTAAACATTTTAATAAAACGGATCCAAAACTACTTCTTAAGATCTCAGGGGTTTTTCAACAAAAGTTAATTAACCAGCTAATCAAGTTAAAGCATGTACAAAACTACTTAAGCTTCGCTGCTGGAATCATCCAAGTGACACAGCTCCAATAACCGGGAGCACGGCGTATTCGAATACCATTTATTTGACTCTGCAGAGTTTGCTCAGCTTTACCCACACGATCCCTTAACTCCCGCTAAAGAGTTAAGAAAGCTAGGTGTTTCACTGCTCAATTCTTTATATAGGCTCTACCCGGTAGAATTCACTCGGGTCTGGAACAATAAAACTCCCGTCCGCTTCGAGTGAACTCTATCGTTGTTAGGCACCCACAGCACGGCCTACCTAACTTCGCTTTCTCAACACCAAGCCTTCTCAACACCTGTAGAGTTTCAATTGAGTTGAGCAGCTACTAAATCAGTGTTGACAAGTCAACTCCTGTGGTTGAACGATTACTATGTCATTTGCTCAGCGTAAGGGTCTAATCCTTACATTTCCCGGGGTTCGTACCTTGCCAGGTCCACGACCTCCAACCTAGGGTAAGCGGTGGGCGCTGACCGTCTCGCGGTTCCCCACAACACCCTTACTCTAACTTCAATCCTAGGGTAGGAGATGGGCGAAGGCTATCTCACTGCTCCTTCCCCCAACCCCTACCCTACCTTGTGCACGCCGGCACTCTCCGCTTTAGGCCACGGTGTCCCATTCCACTCTACCCTAGAGTCGGGTTTGCAATTCCTATTGGCCCGCAGCCACAACCTTATTAGTGTAAGACTTTGAGTGATAATAATAACTTACAGTTATCTAGATTACTTAAGTAACTATTTCTAGGGTTAACAAAGGTATAGCTACAAGTTTAACATGGCATTTGTTGGTGGTAGGTTTATCTACATAACATGTCATTCTAAATATTTCATTTTATTTTGAACTAGCTTTTCAGAACTAGCTTAATGCAAATAACATAGTAACATAATTAAACTTCATGGGATACAATATGATCAAAGGATTTGAGACTTGTCGTTGATTTGGACGATCTCGGCTAGCTCGAACGAAGAAGCACCTGGTTCCTGCGACTGCACTTGAATTTCCGAGATCTCCAAAACTAGCGCAAAAACATAAAATAACATAAGTCCAGCTTGAGACTAATCAAGCGAGGAAAAATAAACTATTAAAAAGGAGTAAAATCCATAAATCTCCAAATAGGGAATTTTAGGAATTTATCTGGGATGAATATGTGGAAGTGGAGGCCAAAAATGGGTCCAGGAAATTATTTGGAGCAAAGTGGTAAATTTGGGAATTTTTTGGATTTTCTGTGATTTTCTAGGATTTATTTGGATTTTCTGGGATTTTGGAAATTAGAAAATCATTGGAAATTCGGTGTGAACAGTACTGGCCGGCCCAAAGCCACAGCGCAGCCCAGCACTGTGCAGCCCGTGCAGCCCACGCCAACGCCAACGCGCGCCCGCGCGACTCGGATGAGCGACGCGTGGCTCGGGTGGACGGCCGGATGAGGCGGGGCGAAGCGGTACGGTGGGGAGATCCGACGGAGGAGGAGGGCGATGTTTATGATCATCGGACGGCCGAGGAGACGCAACATCCGATGAGCGAGGTTAGATGGCACAGTTGGGAGGAGACGGCCCGGATGAAGCCACGTCGTCGTCGTCTTCCTCCAGCCGTGCGCGCGCAGCCGAGGGACGGGGACGACAGTGCCTCTGCTCTCCGGCGACTGTGGGGAACTCCGGTGGTAAGGGAGGGTACCAATGGGTGGAGCGGGATACGGGGAACTCATTTTGGGGCTTAGGAAGGTGAGGGGGTCAATGGAGAGGACAGGTGGCTGGAGAGGGAGCTTCGGCTCCATGGCGGCGCAAAAGCTCACTGGCGGCGATCTGTCCAAAATAGGGGTGGTTTGGCGACCTGGGGGGGGGCTTGGGACTCACCGTGGTAGCGTTGGCTTGAGCTGGGATGCGCTCAGGAGAGCTGGCCTCGGTGAGGTGTTTTCGCTGGAGGGGAGCTGCGGTGCCGGAGCTGCACGGGGCGGTCACCTGGCCGGAGCGGTTCACCAAAAGAATCGGTGAGAGGTGGAGGTGCTTTGAGCAAAAACAATTGAGAAATGAAGGAAGGGAGGGGGAGATCGGCCCACGGGGTCGCCGGCACAGGGGAGGGCGGTGACGGCGTTGGGGACGACGAGGCTTCAATTGGCTGCTCGGGGAGTCTCTGGGGAGTGGTGGGAAGCGAATGGGGGCAGTGGAGGAGCTCGGGAAGCGAAGGGGAAGTGGGGAGGCAGAGGCGGGGTTTTATACCCAAGCGGAGGGGAGGGGAAGCCGTGGGGAAGAAGGCACGGGCACGGTCAAGGTCGTCAACGAGGAGGACTAGGCGACAACCGGGGCTAAGGGGGAGGCTGGCAGGTGGGGCCACGCGAAGGGGCGGCGACACGCGGCGGTGCTGGCGTCGACCCAGTGGCGTCAGCACGGCGAAGGGGGGGACGAACCCACTGGCGCAAAACCGGGGGCACGACTTGGTCGCCCAATGTGCGGCGCGTGCGCGAAAGAGAAGGCGGGGAAGGAGGGAGGCGCGAGCGAAGGGGAGGGAGCGAGGCGGCGCCAGGGGAGGAAGAAAACGAAGAGGGGAAGCGGTGCCAACGGAAAGAGGAAGGGGGAGGCGCCGGGTAGCGGGGAAAGGCGGGAAATGGCGGGGCGCCGGAGGAGAGGAGAGACGCCCGGCCAGAAAAGGAAAGCGGGAACCGGGGCGACTTTCCAAAAAGGGAAAGTTCCCGAAAAATACTAAAAATTTCAGCAAAAATTAAGGAAAATTTTGGTTTGAATTTTTTAGGCTTTTCAGTCACGTTTTCCTTCTACCCCCGCAACACGATAGGAAGCTATCATTCTTTTATATCTGTAAAATACATTTTAAACCACTAGATTTGTTAGGAAAGTATATACTAAAAACTCACACCAAACCAAAAGCATCATCAATTACATGCCACGCTGGTGATCAGCAGATTACACTCGTGCAACAGTGCTTAACAGCTCAATGCAAGGTCACATTTTTCTTCTTTCCAACCAAAACAGGATAAAAAATCACCATTTTTTACTACCATGAAATACATTTTAAACTACTAGATTTGCTAGAAAAATCACACCTAACCAAAGGCATCATTCATTACATGACACTCATGTAAGATCACTCTACACTAAAGAAGCTGATCTATCACTTTTTACTGGTATCAGCATGAAACCACAAACGAGACGACGACGGCCAAAATGAAATCAATAATCGCCTCTAAACCCATCGGGCTAAGAAAGAGATCCAAATCAAACAAAAGCGATTACATTAACCAATAAACAAATCAACATCTCATCGCTCACATAAACCAAAAAGAAAACAAAAAAAAAACTAAAGAAAAGTCATCAAGTCACAACCCCACAACTAAAAGATAAAAAAATAAGGGAGGAAATGGAGAGGAGGGGAATCCAATGCGCCACTCCTCCAGTGAGCCGTGGCCGTCCGCAATTCCTCCTATCCCATCCCATTATATGAGCCCCCGACCCTTACCCAAAACCCCCCTCTTTTTTCCGCCACTCCACCGGTACTACTACCGCTACTGCTGCTAGCCTCCTCGCTGCTCTCCTCTGGTGGCGGCTCGCCTCCCTTCCCCACCCGCCTCCTCTGTCTCTCTCTGCCTCAAGCTCGCATCTTGCCATCAAGGCTCGCAAGAGAGAGGAGAGGGGAGAAGGGTCGGGCGCTCTGGTTCGTCGGATCTCGCCTCCAGACTTTCCGTTGGGATCTAGTATCATGGCCGCCGTCGCGCCGCCTCCGGACCCCGCCCCCGCCGCCGCCGCACCGGCGCAGGCTGCTGCTCCCGCTGCTGCTGCTGCCCCTGCCGCGGATCGTATCCTTTCGTGCTGGTTTCACTTTCTTTTGAAGGTTTCTTTGCCTTTTTGAGGGGTTTGGTTTCGTGGTTGGGTTGGGTGTGCCGTTCTTGGTGGTTATGCGCGGCAGCGGCCGTCGGCCGGCCCCATGCCTTGTACTCTTGTCTGTCCTTGCGGTCGCGCTTACTTGACTTGTCCAGATCGATGTGTTTTTACTGTTGCTAGGCTTTATCCGTTGTTTGCGAACTGCAGAAAAAATTCTTTTAGTATTTTTTAGAATGGAATTGTTGCTGTTGCTTGCTAGGATTTAGTTTGCAAGGTTTCGGATCTGAATACACGGTGTGATGCCTTAATTCATCGATTTGCTGTGCAAAGAAGCCACGGATCTGCTGCAGAAGCTGTCGCTGGATTCACAGCCCAAGGCGGCGGATGCAACGGAGCCTGCTGGAGCCAAGAAGGTATTGATGGAACAGTAGAACTGATGGATTGTTGGTCTTGTGTATGTTCATGGCTTGCTCCACGTGATCTGTGGTTCTGATGTGTGCGGTGGTTCTGTTGTTTGGCTGTTAATTCAGCAGGGGCCTGCGGCTAGCCAGCCGCTTGTCGTGCCGATCCCACCGGAGCGGTCCATCACACCGGTGCTTCAAGATTTTATGGATCCCAACCTGTTCTATCTGCCAGCATATTACTATGGAGGTGAGGGACCACGGGAAAATTCTTTTATGGTGATCATGTACTAGCATTGTTTTAAATAGCCCGATATTGCCCCGCTGTAGCCCTGATATAGCGGTCAGGGGGTAGTGGCCGCTATGCAACAGCTGTTTGTAGCATTTTGTACAGTTGTGGCGCTGCAATGGTCCACTATGGCTTGCTACAACCCGCTATGGCCGCTATAGTGTATGGTGTGTAGTGGCGATTCAGTACAAATACATTTCAGGTCTTTGTATGATTCATTTATTGCATACTCTTGCCATTTGCTATTTTAAATCATTGCTCCAAAACTTGAGATATGCACAAACAAATAATCCGAATACAAGATAAGTCATTTTACTTAAACTGATTTATTTAACTGTGTATTTCTACAAATATAGTTGAGAATGTTGCGCCCGCTATATCGCTGATATCTGCTATCTGCTATAAAAACACTTAGCTACTACGCTCCCGCTACACGCTATTTAAAACAATGCGTACTAGCTAGCTCAGCAGGTTCCTTGTTGCTTCCTCCTTGTTGGCGGTTTACCTGTTAATAGAAGTCGGATCACTTCTTTGTTTGATGGGCTCTGTGCTTATTCCTTAGAAATAGCTTCTTTTCATATACTTCGTTTTATGCTGACAGAATTATATTGGTGCTCGTCTTCCAGGTTACGATGGTTCCATGAGCGAGTGGGATGATTATCCTAGATATGTAAATCCAGATGGAGTGGAGATTGCCCCAGTAAGTTATCCTGGAGGATCTTATCTTTTAGCTAGTCACTCATGATGATTTGCATCATGCGGCATATTCTTAATGTAGAAATGGACCAAATGTTTGCTATTATTGTCTACCAGGAGCTGCCCTGTCATGTCTATTCTTGGATGTAATAAGTGGAAAGCTATTTACCCATTTTTTGGGTATGGTTTGTAGTTTGAATGGGTTTCTGCTGCTTAATTGCTTATGCTCTTTGCACTTTTAACGCCTCAATTCTTATTGAAAAGCATTTGTGGTTTTTATCTGCCACTAATATCTTGTCATGAGAATGTTGCATCTTGTATCTTAGTGTTGTGCTATTGTATTTCTGCTACTCTCATGAACATTACAATTAACTATTCGAATTGGCCCTTGGAATTTTACAGGCAGTATATGGAGATATTTATGGATATGGGTATGCTCCATATGGTGCGTACTCTCCTGCCAGTTCCCCAGTTCCAACAGTTGATGGTCAAATGTTTGGCCCGCAGCATTACCAGTATCCAACAGCATATTATCAGCCTCCTACACCGGTTCCTTCTACCACTCAAGGTGACCTGCAGCCTTCTGTCAATCCTGATAAGCCAGCAGCTAAGGCAGATCCTGCCAAAACAACCACAAATGGTGTTCCTAATGGTACTGCTCACAGTAACAGCGGAACTCTACCCCTTGGGTCAAGCCACCAAAATTCATCACTGATCCCTGATGGAACTTATAGGGCACCCTTGCTAGGTGGAGTTCCTTCTGCTGGTTACCTGGACTCAACATATGGGTATGACAGCACAGGAGCACATTTTGCATGGTATGATGGTTCTGCTTATACAAATGGACAACAAAGAACAACTACAACCAATCATATGTCTTCAGCGTTTAATTGTAATGGCTCGTCAGCTAGGAGTCAGAACAAGAGCTCCACACCACAGCAGATGGTGAGTTTAGAGAATATTTTGATGTTGCTATTAATATGGATAGATGGTTTTTAGTACTTGCTATCTTTTTCTACTTATGCATTTTTTCCTGACACAGTAATCACTACACTGCTTCATAGTCACCATAGGATGTATATCATTTCACTTCTAATGGCTGCACCTTAATTTAAGTTATTTGATGGGATGCATTATCTTCAATAAAATTTCATCTGCTTTAACTCTGCTGGAACATACTGGGTTTTTTTTAACTAGCAGGCATATTTGTTCTATTTCAGTTGATTATGAAGATTTAGCTTGATTGTGCAGAATATTGTTTGCGTGTTGAAATATGTGGTTTCTCTATATTGTTTGTATGCAGGGCATGCATAACCGGAGACCAACAACTACAACAGGATCAACTGCTCCTACATACCCAAATAGGATGTACCCAAGCACCTTGTCTTACAGCCAGTATGGGAATTCAATGAAAACTGATCTTTCTTATGGGAGTAATGGTTACAAAAGTAATGGCTATGGAAGTAATGGTTACGGAAGTAATGGCTACGATTCCAGGATATATGGTCGGTGGGGTCTTACTATGGATAACAGGTACAGGCCTAGAGGCCGTGGTAATGGATATTATGGTTTTGGCAATGAGAGCCAGGATGGAACTATTGAGTTGAACAGAGGTCCTAGATCAGGTCGTTTCAAGAACCAGAAATTATTTGGCCATTCCATTACTATTGCTGTGAAAGGGCAGAGCCTTCCGTCAAGTGAAAATAAGAACTCTAGTGCTGTACCTGATAGAGCACAGTTCAACCGAGATGACTTCCCTGTTCAATATGATGATGCTAAGTTCTTTGTCATTAAATCGTACAGCGAGGATGATATCCACAAGAGTATAAAATACAATGTGTGGGCAAGCACCACCAATGGAAACAAGAAGCTTGATGCTACTTATCAAGAAGCTCAAGCAAAGAGCTCTGGCTGCCCCATATTCTTGTTTTTCTCGGTATAGATGTTCTCCACACTTGGTATCCTTTACAAATGTTAAGTATGGTTTCCTTCGGCTAATTGTATCTCACTTTGCTATGAACTTTCAGGTGAATACAAGTGGGCAGTTTGTTGGTGTTGCTGAAATGACTGGTGCTGTTGATTTTGAGAAAACTCTCGAGTACTGGCAACAAGACAAGTGGAATGGTTCATTCTCTGTCAAGTGGCACATTGTCAAAGATGTGCCTAACAATATTATCAAGCACATCATCCTAGAGAACAATGAGAACAAGCCAGTGACAAATAGCCGTGACACACAAGAGGTAAGCATCCTCCGATGCTTTCTTTAATTCATCAACTTACAAAAAAGGCGGCATCTTACTGTTGTCTTCATCCTTTTGTTGACAAAATCCAGGTAAACCTTGAGCAAGGCATTCAGATGCTCAAGATATTCAAGGAGCATGTCAGTAAGACCTCTATCCTGGATGACTTCACCTTCTATGAGAACCGCCAGAAGTTGATGCAGGAAAAAAGGGTGAAACAACAGCAGATCCAAAAGCAGGTACATGCGAATCTGAGCCTAGTCAATCATCAAATTTCATCACTACCTCTGCTGTTTTATCCTTTTTGTAGTAAGTAACTCCGGGTTGCCTGTTTTAATCATTTAGGTCTGGGACAGTAGGGCTCCCAATTCTGTCACCGGAGAGAAACAGCAGGATATTGCCAATGGGAAGCCAAAGCTATCCGTACCAAATGGTGTTAACGGAGAGCTGAAGGTTCCTGTCGAGAACGGTGCTGCTCCAGTTGCTACTTGCGCTGCAAAGGTAGCCCAATCAGCAACCGAGAAACCCATTCTCGCCAACGGTGCCATCAGAACTGGTTAGCTTGATCACACACCCCATGTTCCCTAGCTAGCCAAGAAGAATGAATGGATGGTCCTGATGAACTCGACAGACATTCGGTCCGAAGAACTGATGATCTAGAATAGAAATGCTATCTGTGGAACTGGCAGCATGGCCCCAAGAGCCTTGCTTCATTGCTACTAGTGGAGAGCAGTTGGCTAGTTAGTTTTCCCTAGTTTTTTCTTCGCTGTATCCCCGTTTCTGTTTGCTTAGCTCTAAGACTTCCTTTATAGTATCATCATCATCATCATCATCAGAATGCCAGAAACTTGTGGCAAAGACAGGATGTTGCAAAAGTGCGTGCGCCTGCGTCGGGTGTGTGCGTGTTGCGTTATTCGGTGGAGTGGAGTACTATAATCCCCTTTGGTGTTGAGTGGTTCCGAAAGTGGGTTAGATTGGGAGCTTTTTTATTTATTATTATTACAAAATATTGCTTTCCTATCTATCTGATGATGCAGGCCTCGTTTCAGTGCTCCACTGAACTGCTTGTTGCGAAGATGACGAAGCAAAGTGCCTGCTTTTTGCCCTTGTGCTTGCTTTGCTCGCAGTGTTAAAGCTTTGGTTGCGTTTGCGTTGCATCACGTCAGGTGGATTTATTTCGGCTGTGGTTTATGATTTTTGGCTTTAGCGTGAGTGTATGTGTGAATGAATCGAATGTTGATAAGCTGATAAGCTGTTTCAAAAGGTTTTAATTATCCGTTTCGAAACGGTGATGGAGAAATTATCCTGTTTGCAGTTTTCAGTGTTGTCTGTAAGGTGGTGCGGTTTGATTGCTTTGCAGAGGCGATCTGATCGGATAGTTGCTAGGTAGTTTGCTAGGGGTGGTCTGACCGGTATGAGTCAAGTGGTTAGACCGCCCTGTGATGACCGGTATGAGTCAAGTGGTTAGACCGCCCTGTGAGCGTATCTTTTGGACACCAAATATTTGTGTAGGAGTGTTATAGGATGTCTTTGCACTAGTTATCACCGTTAATGGTGTTCTGAATAGAAACTAGTAGGGAAATACTGAATTTTCATAGAGGGTGCTTCTGGTACTTTGCCTTAGCGGTATGATTGGTATGAGGCAAGTGGACAGATTGAGCCAACACTTTCATCAACTGTCCAATGGCGATCAGAGTGGTCATAACTGATCTTGGCCAAGAGGAGTTCTAGAATTTGTGGTAATTTGTCATGGATTGGTTTTGCGGTTCTAGTTCATTGTATTCATATTACATGAAGCATGTTTAAACTAATGTGGGTTATGTTGTGAAGAATTTGTATTCGAAAATAGTTTCTTGGTTTTTGATGTGCAGGGTTCTTGGAGGTAGCTATGGTCGACGGCTTGAACCGGGACTAGGCTCGATGAGCTAAGGTACGGTCAATGAAGACAGGCGGGATGGTTGTTCTCAAGCTAGGCACAAGGTAAGACAAGGGATGTTGAAGGGAAGGTTCAAGTAACGGTTCATCGAATGATATAGTCGTTGAAAGTAAGGCGTGCTCAGGGAATCGCCACGGAGATATTTGCCGATACGTGAGCTACTGGTATGTCGGTTAGACCGCGACCCGTATGTCGGTTAGACTGCTAGGCGGTCTGACCACCACATACATGCCGGTCAGACCGCCGTGAAAACTCTGGTTTGACCACACCACGGTCCCCTTTGGCCCGGGTGAAATAAGTTAGGCTGGTCTAACCGCATATACAAAGCTGGTCAGACTGCCACCTTGAGGACAAGCTCTAGAGATCAGAAGACAATGCATATTTCTCAGTCACTTTGCACAAAAGCTTTGCAAATTATATAAATACACATTTAAGGTTAACAAATGACTCTCAATATATCGTGGAACATATCCTCAAGTATCTTATGGAATCACATCACCATGAAGATGACATGGACTTAAACCAAATTCAAATTGCCTTTTCAAACTTAAGTCGCATGTGGCAACAATATTTGTATGAGTTACAATCATTTGAGAGACACATCTCAAATATTAACATCATGCCTCAAAGAGGGAAAATAACATGCACTTCAACATGTTGCAAAACATATTCACAAACATTAAGCCACATTTCACAAAAGACCTACGCATGAGCTACAACATTTTTAAATCACATTAAAAAATATTAGCATAATGCTACGGAGAACTAGAGCAATCAAGTGAGCTATCAACCCTTGTTACGTTCAAGCTACTAATCGCGACCCCTCTTAATAGTACAACATTCTATACTAACAACCCGATCTTCCAACCAAACACCAAAACCGTAAAAGACTAGAAACATATCTTTAGCCCTGACTAGTCATACCTTTGCCCTGCGTATGCACTTGAGGCATGACAATGTATATTTCAACTCCAAGTTTGGGTCATGACCTATCAACACATGTGAAGTCTTTACATTGCTTGAGAATGATCAATCACATGAACCCATCTTAAGTCATTCATCACCGTGAGACATATCCTGTTTATTCAGCTCAATGAAACTATTAGTCCCACACTTCGATTTTCATTAATTACCAAACACATGTTATTAACTCATAATGATGGGTCTAAATTCTTTATCAGTGCACGGTCTACCGATAGGGAGTTAATGCTACGAGGGTAGTGTAGTTAGTTATGATAGGCGAACGGTCATTGAAATGTAAATTACAGTATATCGGTACTTCTGTAATGTGCGATGCAATTTGACTAGTTGCAACATTGAAAATATATGCATGTAGACATCAGTATGCCGATACCACTTATATTGAAAGTGCATTACGGTGTTGACACCGTTCGTAAAGGTCTGAACAGTGTTGACTTGAGCGGTTTTGCGCAAGCTACTCTGGTACACCCGAATGATAAGAATGCTTGAATCGCAGATATGATGCACTAGCTCACCCGCAGTTTCTTATTGGACCCTGAGGTGTGCAGCGTCGTCATACAAGGGCTTTGGAGCTGGTCTACCACGGACATTAGATGTGAGTTGAGAACATTAATGCACATTATTGCATAGAATAGGTTTGTGCAAGGGTGCTGGCGTCGTGGATACGAGTGCGTGATATTTGTACAACCATACCTAATAGAAGTTGTGCAAGACCGTGCGGACGGCCATCATCTAGGAGGTGCAAGCAGCTCAGGCGCCCGACATGTTGGTGAAGCGAAGGAAATTGCTCGTGATGATGTCGTTGCGATACATGGAGGAGAGGAAGAATGATCACGACATGGTAAGACTACAGGACAAGCCGATGAATAGGAGAGTATGGAGTACATAGTGCATCAAATAGAGAACGATGACCGGATAGCTTGGGCTGGTGAGGAAGCTGTATTGGAGAGGACAGTTTGGATGAGAACAAAGCTCTCATCCTGCAGGAATGGAACTGGTTTGATGTTGAGGGTATTGTCATACATGACAAGCATGAATCATTGTGGGAGTATCATGGCATAAAGGTTCGGTTATATTCAATGTTCGCTAATAAGGCATCGTTGCAGGATTCTATCAAGCTGTGAGCCCTGTCCATGCAGTGGACTTTCAGGGTCGTGAAATCTAGCCAAGTGCAATACACCATGAAGTGCGAGCAGACCGGTTGTTCTTGAAGGGTGCACGCACATAGACCAAAGTATAAGTCATTGAATTGTGTCAAAGGTAAAGCCGTCTCTTGCATTCTCAATAGTGTTTTGCTAAGACATCGTACATTTCTCAATTTCATCACTCATTAGTCTTTATGCAAAGTTAAAACACACTTTATACTCTGAATAGAAGAAGTAGATTGGTAGGCATATCTGACTAGGGATGAAAACGGATCGGAGAATAGTCTCGAATACGTACACGAATTCTTATTTTTAAAATGAATATGAATACAAATTTGAATATTCTTAAATACGGATAGGAATATTCTCGAATACAAATATTTTTGAATACGGATTTTGTTTACCACATTAGTGTTTTCTTGGATACGCATATCGGATAAAACGGATTTCTAGCGGTTTTGCCAAATTTTCACCGGTTTTTGACCGTTACCGGTTTTAAACCGCCCAAATTCAAATTTTGAATCACAAATTTCGTTCAAGTTTTTCCTGGGTTCTTGAAATGGATCAAATACGAATCAAATACGCTCGAATATGAATATTCTCGAATATAATGCGAATACAAATATTCTCAAATACGGATATGAATATTTTCGAATACGGATTTTGCTTACTATATTCACGTTTTCTCATATATGAATATCGGATAAAACAGATTATGTGTTACTGTTTTCCACCCCTATATTTGACCGCGAAGGGCATATCACGCGTCTAATTTTTGGTGTATCCTTGTGCATATAGTCATGGAAAAATCCAGAAAACTTCGACAACATTGGCACCAAATAAATCTATTATGTTATAAAATTTCAAATATAAATTCGAGAGAAACAAAAAAAAGACAATTCTGCTGAAAATGAAATCAGAAAATAAAAGAAAAGGAAAAGCTACTATCATTACAGTTTGTCTTTTTATCTCTCCTAATATACATCAAGTTTACAGTTGAGTGCTTGCAGGATGATTGATTGCATCATAAATTATGTTGTCAATTAGAATTTTTTATGATCGTTTACATCATATTTTAAAGAAGATACATACACTAAAAGTTAGGATGCATTAGATACCCGATACTTGCAGCGGCAACGTGTTTGCCGTGGAATGTTTGATTGTGAGCTGCGACGCAGCATACCATCAGTTTCTAGATGGTGCAGTGGAGGCGGGACATACACTGATACACACCGCAAGATATCTAGGTGCCACTTGACTAGGTTAAAATAAGTTGATTTATGGTTAAAATTGTTCTATATTTTTATTGTCTTTCACACTTACAAGTAGTGAACTGGCTCTCTCTTTTTTTTTAAAAAAAAAATGTAATACTTGATTAGATTGAAATAAGCTGATTTATAACTGAAATTGCTCTATACTTTTATCATCTTCTACACTTGCAAGTAGTGAACTGGCTCTTTTTTTAAAACAATGCAAAGATTGTAAGTCCTTGATAAAATTACTCAAAACTGAAAAAATGTCAGAAGTGGGATTTGAACCCACGCCCTCGTTAGAGGACCAGAACTTGAGTCTGGCGCCTTAGACCACTCGGCCATCCTGACCCCTCTTTCTAATCTGGACAGATATTTAACTTATTCATTATGTCCGGAGATCAAAGCTTAGTGTATGCACTAACGTGGTTGCTTGCCGTACACCAGAAGGCACGTCTTTGCATGCGTTCCTACGAGTAAATTGTCTATCTATAATTGTGCCGCTCTAAGGAGGGAAACCAAAGTATTTGCCATTTAAAACAAGTGGTCTCAAGAATTTGTCACTCAAGAGGTTAGAATTAATGATTTACCACTCAAATCATTTCGTCACCTACAAAATGCCATTCTCGTTTTTTTTTTCTCTCATTTCCTAGTTGTTTAGCCTTTTTTCTCTCCATTTAAAGTCACCTTAATATCCCTAGGGTCACTTGGAGCCAAATGGTTCTGTCTAGCCTGACCTGAGCCGCACCTGACCTGCAACCTTCTTCCCCTGCTCGATCCCCTCCTCCGCCCGAGCGAGATTCTCTGACGTAGAGGAGTAAAGTCACAGCGTGACTTTACGCTGTGACTTTACTCCTCTCAGCCATCCATCCAGCAAAGAACGGTCCAGATTTTTTTTGAGATTTTGATTATTTTTACTTCTAGTTTTTAGTTTTTATCTTTTTCTAGCTTTTTTTCTTATATTTCTGTATATTATCTGTGTTAAAATAACCTATTTTTAAAATTTAAAAAATAGATTATTTTAACACAGATAATATACAGAAATATAAGAAAAAAAGTTAGAAAAAGATAAAAGTACAAAAACTAAAAACTGGAAGTAAAAATAATCAAAATCTCAAAAAAAATCTGGACCGTTCTTTGCTGGATGGATGGCTGAGAGGAGTAAAGTACGCGCCGTCCTCCGCCGCCTCCTCGTGCGTGGCGCCTCCTCTTCCCCGCCGCCATCCTCTCCATCCGCCGCCACCCTCGAGTCCCTCCGCTGCCGCCTCCCCCCGCAGTCCAGCAGTTCCTCCGTCGTCGCCGCCGCACCATGTAGCGGCCGTCGCCATCCCGCTGCCGGAGACGCCGTCTCCTGTCTCCTCCCATGATGCTGCTCGAGCAGCATCCATGCGGCCGGCACCGCCGCCCCCATCGTGCGCCGTCCCCACCTCCCTGTTTCCTGTTAATTTGCAGACGACTAACTCCCGAACTCCTCCGTAGTCCATACAGCATCAGCTCCAACCCGAGGCCATGATTTGATCCGTAGTTAAGTTACTCGGGTTTGAACCACCTCGTTCGCCCCTCGCAAACCCCCACGCCCCCAGCCGCTCGACCTTGAGCAACCCCTGCTCCTCGAGCACCAGAGTGCCACCACGGCACCACTGGCGACCGCGGTACCAACTCATGCCGATCCGCCACCGCGGCTGCCCCGCGTCGGCACAGCCCCTTGTCGTTATGGTCATTTGAAGTGAGGAAAAGGGCTGAAAAACTAGAGAATTGGAAAGAAGGCCATTCGAGGGGCAAATCCTTGAGACCACTTGGCAAATCCTCAAATTTACTGTATGAGCATCACGTATTTAACCTTGATTTTCTGAATAAAAAGAATTGAAGTATACATGCTTCTGAGTTGCCCCCCAAAAAAGTTGCAATTATGTTTTGCTTCGTCACTTACAGCCACATATTATATTGTAGTGTACATTTATATGTACCATTTTTTTAGTTTATGTGTTATGATTTTTTCAAATGAATAAATAGAACAATTTATTATTATTGTTATTTAAAACAATTTTTTTAAAACAGTTTATTGATATACCTACGAGACAAGGCCGAAAAGAACCCACGAACCCATTGCGAAAAGCACAAAAAGAGCGGGAGGAACGGGAAGAGAAGCACGGAAGGAGACAAAGATAAACTATTCTGTTCTATCCTGAAGCTGGGGGGGGTATGAGGCTGAGGTGGAAGCTTGGCATCTCAAAGGGAGCTCTCCTTTCTCTTCGCTGCTGCTCTCCCACTCTGTCACTCTTCTCCCCCTCCAATGGCCACCTCCTCCCTCCTCCCCTTCCACCTCCCTGCCTCCACCAGGCCGACCACCCTTCTTACCGTGAAAGCCTCCTCGTCATCCGCCGCCGCGGCCTCGTCGGCGCCGACGGCTCCGGCCCCGCAGTCCCTGGAGGAGTCGTTCGGCCGGAAGGGCATCAGGTTCGGCGCCGACTCCACCGGCGCCCCCACGGCGGAGCTGAGCGTGAGGAATGGCAGCTCGCTGCAGCTCCGGCTGAACGACGGGCTGGTCACGTCGTACCGGCCCAAGGTGTACTGGAAGGACGACGGCGGCTGCAGGGAGGTGCTCCACACGGTCGCCGACGCCGGCGATCCCGGGAAGGTGAAGGGCGGGATCGGGCTGGTGCTGAACGAGGTGTCCTCGTCGGGAGCCGCCGAGTCGCTGCTCGTCGGGTCCGAGTGGTCCGTCAAGGACGCCGACTCCGACTCCTACGATGCAGTGCAGGTACATACATGCCGTGTGCATTGGTGTATTTAAGTAGACCATAATTGTACTAGCTTGTAGATTGATTCATTTGCTACTTTGTTAATTAGGTAATCTAATACCTAAAGTACCATCTCAAATAAGGAAAAATTACGTCGCAAAGATCTCAACTACTAAATGACCTCATAATCACCGTTTATCATGAAAAATGATGACATTGCCGTGCAAATCACCCGCCGTTCATGTGGTGTAGGTTGAGCTGGGGTGCACCAAGGGTAGCGGCACGCTGGAGGTGTCGTACGTGGTGACGCTGTACACTCTGAGCATGGCGACGGCGGTGATCGTCAAGAACAACGGCACCAAGCCCGTGGAGCTGACGAGCGCCGTGCTGAGCCACATCAAGTTCGACAAGAGGCGCGGCACCGCCGTGGAGGGGCTCCGGGGCTGCCCCTACTGCTCCCACCCGCCGCTGGCCTCCGGCTTTGGCCTGCTCTCCCCCGCCGAGGCCATGAAGCGGGAGGACCCCGGCTGGTTCTCATTCGGCGGCGGAGACGACGAGCCCAAGCCCGGCGTCTGGGCTGTCGAGGAAAACCTCTACACCATCCTCAAGAAGAAGGTGAGCCGGGTCTACGCCGCGCCGCCGGAGGAGAGGAAGAAGCGCATCTACAGCACCGCGCCCTCCAAGTTCACCACCATTGATCAGGTAATAAATTAAACCAAATGACCAACTTGTGCACACTGTCTCTTTCTTCGTGATGCATCATGGATCATCATCACTTGCTCACTAATCATTTTGATGCTTTGCGATCTGCAGTATAGCGGACTTGGGTTCAGGCTGGTGAGGATGGGGTACGACGACATGTACCTGTGCAGCCCGGGAGCCATGTACGAGAGGTTCGGCAAGGACTACTTCCTGTGCACCGGGCCGGCGTCTATGCTGGTGCCCGTCGTTGTCGACCCCGGTGAGGAGTGGAGGGCGGCGCAGGTCATCGAGCACGACAATTTGTAACTTTTTTTCCTTTTTGGGTGAACAGATCGAGTTGAAGGACTCGTGTACGTTCTCATATACGTGGCTGGGTCTCTCGTATGTTCTCTTGTAATTGCCCAATGCGACCAATTTATACACGAACTGTTCTTTTCATTAGAAGCAGTGAAACAAAACACAAAAAAAATTTATTAAATAGAAATGCATGAGTATCACTAAATTTATTCGAGCGAGTTATCTAGTTCATTGTACTTTAAAAATGCACATCTAGATCACATCATTGTGATAATACCATAGTGGTAGCGCTTGTGTTAGATGATGTAGTGCTAATGAAGTTATGATGTATGAACCATGATCTTTGGTGATGCTCAATCAGTGATGGTTATTTTTGTGAAAATGAAGCTCTATGAATATTTGTGAATTAAATTTCAGAATTTGTTGTATTACCTGTTGCCCGACAATTGCTTGTTAAAGTAATATGCATTTTCAAGCTGCTCTAAATTCCTCATCACCCTCTCATATTATCATATATGCTTGACCTGCGCAATGATGGTAGCAAACCTGACAACGATGCACTTCTTGGGGCATTTGCAGAAGCTCCTGTAAATCATTAGAACCTGGCAATACATCGATGTCCTCTAAACTAAATTCCCATCCTCACTAGTCACTAAGTGTCTTCTTTCAACCTCTGCAATATCTGTTTGTAAGCTTACAAGATCTGCTGATAACTTGGCTGCCTGCATCTCCTTTTCTTCTTTCAGTTGAGAAAGGAATTTCAGCAGCAATCCAAATGCGGGCCTGTTCTTTTAGGCTGTGGTTTATAACTTATGGCCGTGGTTTATGATTTTCGGCTTTAGTACGAGTACTCGTGCGAATGAACCAAAAACCGATAAACCATTTCGAAACGGCGGCGAAGAAGATGTTCTGTTTGTTTGTTCGAGGAAAATTATAAGTCATAAGCTAAAAAGAACATGGTGTCTTCGTCGGTGGCAGCAATCAGTGCCTCCCGTGTTGCCCTCAGGATCTCCTCATGCGTGGTATTCACTAGGGACATTGCTAAAGGTCTCTCACGTGCTCCGTCCCCTACCCTTCATGCAAGTGTTGTCGAAGATGAACCTAAAATATGAAAGAAGCCCCCTTCTTCATTGAAACTCACGCTCTCCATTTGGAAGATTTGGAGAGAAGGAAAAGATGGTAGCTATAGGTAGAGATGGCCAGCTGTAATGATACGAGCAAATTTAGAAGGACATAAATCCTGAGGTAATAACAACTCCATTTGGTAGCTGCCGATTAGGTGCTAGGGTGGAGTATGCGTATACGTGCAATAGGACTAGTTCCATCCCCCTTCATAGTATTAGGCTCCGTAGTGTGGTGCGGAGCGTGAAGGCTTTTGCACTTGGTTTTAGACTCCGTTAAGTACGCCGAGGCACGTGGCCGCTATGCAATTTATTTCGACTCATATGTCAGTGAGACATCATAGGGAAAATCATCAAGTGCACATCAACTATGGGGCAAATGATCAAGTATTTCTTTTTATTAAAGGGTTGTTTATGGAGTCCAAAATACAAGCTCCACATAGATAGGCTACAGTTTTAGGTTTTCTAAATAAGCTCTAAGAGTAAATTTTAGAAAACAACAGATATTATGATATTATTAACATAAAATCCCATATTGTAGTAATATTTTTCATAAAATCATAAGTTTTTGAGGCAAATGACTGCACATCATCCTGGTTTAGGCAAAACTCGTTGCTTAGCTTGTTGGTTCACCTGCAGTGTTATGTGGAAGAGGATCACCAAGCCTTGGTGCCACACCTACAGGACGTGTCTAGGGCTCGAGGAGCGAGTGTGCAAGCTCTTTAGGTGCAAACTCTGTAAGGCCATTCCCCATCGACCCAATAGATGAAGTTGCATTCATCCTCATTCTACCATCGCATTAACACAACATCAAAACACCGCATCAAAGGCAAATAGTTTACATCAACATGAAAATAAAGATGCAATTTTATCTCGTAAGAACACCCTAGGAACATTCTTCCAGTGTTATCCCCTTTCCAAGCCACCTTTCTCAGTGGGATCAATCCTTGGCCGCATCTCAGCTTGGTACTGGTGTCCTAACCACAATACTCTGAATCCTCCAAATAGAGTGGAGATTTGACACAGAGGCCATAATCTACTCGCTGCATTTTCAAAGAAACCATATCCCCAAATTAAACAGGAGGCGCATCTCCAAATCCCCAAATTGAGCTCAAAAATTAACAAAGCAACTTGAAAATCCCAAAAAGTGGGCAACAAATCGATCACACACCATTCAAATTAGGGCCTAGTACTACCAATTTCGTGCAAATTACTCAATTGACCAGCCAAATCCCCTAATTTGTAGCTAAACATAACCCTAGCTTGATGGGCATACCTTCTCAATGGGGGGCTCTTGCCATGCTAGCCTCCTTCGCAGCATAGTGAGCACCAGCCCTGGTCTTTTACGCCATGGGTTCCTTCCTCCGAGCACTCTCTCCTCCTCTTGGCTTCTCTGGATGGGTGGCACATGAAGAAAAGTGGCATGATAAATGCAAACGACATGTGAGACGACGTCCACTTCTCACCTTATACCTGCTGTGTGCTCCTATGGTCCACGTTAGCTTCATATGTGCCGTTGCCCCTCCACATACGCGCCTGCATGTGGGGCAACGCTATGAGAATGGGACGGGAGAACGACCAAAACGACAAGATGTGGCTTGTTGTCATCGTATGTACGGATGGAAAAATAGCTCGTGGCTTGCGAGCCGGCTCAGTTCGAGCTCGTGCATTTTTGAGCCAAGCGAGCCCCTTGTTCAGCTCACAAAAAAATAGGGACGAGTCATGCCAACTCCAGTCCCTCATGCAGCTCTATGAGATGCTCTCCATCGGCACCAAGGAGTCGCTCGCCGCCTTCCCAGTCGACGCCTTTGTGCCCATCCTTGTTGGTTTACTCGGCCGCGAGGAGGCTACTGCCAACGACAGCGAAGATGCTGCTTCATATCATGGTAGGAATTTTAGTTGTTACAATTTAAACAGATTAGTCTTCACTTTTGCAATACTATCAAAGCAATAAACTTTAGTGCGGTTAGCCAAGATATATAGATTTAGTGTAGCTTCATGAATTTTCTGGGCTTGAGAACAGGCATCACAGTAGAAATTGAATCAACTCTATAATTCCAATGAATATTTGTGCAGAACAAAATAGTGAAATTGAATTAACACTACAATTCCAATGAATATTTGTGCAAAACAAAATAGTGAAATTGAATCAACTCTACAATTCCAATGAACTTAGCGTTGGCTTCTGAATGAATACAAATTTGTGTATTTTTATTTCTCTTTTGTAAGCACAAGTTAGTCACAACAAAAGTCCAATTAGAGGTGAAGGTTTTCAAATGATTCAATTCCTTTTTTTGCAAGACTACAAACCTTAGAGCCTTTGACTCCTCTTACAATTGTAATTCTTTTCACTTTAGGGGAATTTCATTCGACTAGTGATTGTAAAGTTCACTCTGTAGCTTCTTGTATTTCTATGTTCAATGATTAATTTCAATTTACAGATAATGGACACCTAATTGCAAAGAAACATTGATATGTTGTGCTATATTGAAATTAATTTCATCGGCTAATAAATTGAATGTCCTCTGCTTGATAGCTAGTTATTAAATACCTTTTATACATTGATTTGCACTATGCACCCTTTCTGTACATGGATTTATGTTTGATTTGGATGGGATTATGGTGGTGATCGGTTCGGCTGAAAAGCTCATGGCTTATGGCTGAAAACACTGTGTGGGTCAAAAAAAATCAGAGTGATGAGGCTTATTTAGCATAATTAAATTTAAAAAATTTAAAAATATAAAAAAAATATGTTAGCCCATTACGTATAATACAAACAAATACGGGAAAAAAAGAACCGGCAAAAAAGCTCAATGAAAAGCCAAAAGTTCAGAAAAAGACGAAACTTATGAATAGTGAAAAATAAGCCAGAAGCCGAAGCCGAATTGATCAGGGCCTATGGGTATGCTTGGCTCAGTCAAACATACAGCTGATGTAATTTCTAATTTGAATGCTTGGCTCAGTCAAACATACAGCTGATGTAATTTCTAATTTGAATGCTTGGCTCAGTCAAACTAGTCTAATTTGCTGCTGCTAGCTTAAAAGTATTGTGCGGCTCGCGAGCCGGCTCGAGTTAGGAAACGAGCCACGTCGAGCTGGGCTTCTAAGGGCCTGTTTGGGAGAGCTCCACCAGCTCCAGATCTACGAAAAACAGCTCCATTCCACGAAATTTTACCCAAACGCTCCAGCTCCGTGAAATCTGGATCCACCAAAATTCTAGATCTGAGGGCTAGATCCATGGATTTCATGGAGCTCCTCAAGAGGTGCTCCACCGTGGAGTTGGGTGGTAATTACCCACGAATGCCACTGGTTACACACCCCATCCCACCAAAAGTGGTCATTACCACCAAAACCTCAATTTCGTGGATCTGGAGCTGCTGTACAAGCCAAACACTCCATGGTGGGATCCCAAATCCACGGTGGAGCTGCTGCTCCAGATCCACGTTTTCAATGGTGGAACTCTCCCAAACAGGCCCTAAGTCATTTTCTGAATGAGTCGAGCCAAGCCACAGCTCCAAATGAGCTCGGCCAAGTCTGGCTCGAGCCGGCTCAGCTCGATTTATTTCCACCCCTAATTGTATGCTTGAGAACCTATGGTTTGATAAAATATTGTTAAAAATAGGGTTTTGTGTTACCAACATCCCAATATTGGTGTTTTGTAAAATTTACTTTTTCTACCCCGTTCCCTCTCGCTGTGGAAGGGTTTATTATGCGCGTAGTATTTAGCTTACCATGTAAGCGGAGGCCGCCGCTAAGCTGTTTATGCTGCACGCACACACGGCAGACTGCACGAGTGGCTAATCCGCGTTTCGGTTGCTGGGCCAGGCGGCTCGGCCGACTGCAGTGCAAGTTTGATTTTGGGCCTATAGGGCCACTGTCTAAGATAGTGGGCTGTCCACAAAGCATTGTAGACACTACTATATGTGCATTTGCTCGTCTGGATCGCCAAAAAAAAGGTGTCTGCAGCCATTGACTTCGCCCAATCCCCATGCTTCCTGATTAGATTAGCTAATTCCTTCCGACAATTCAAACAAAAGAAAAGCTAGTTCCTTGTGAAAAGAACAAAAGAAATTTAGCATCAGGGACAAAATCTTAGGTTTCGATTTCAACAAAGTATGAAAGTTGAATTAGAATCACGGGTCCGCGGCTTGTACTCAAATCCCCCAATTCAGAAAGATGACACAGAAATCTCCACTCGGTTGGATAGATTAACAATTCCAAACGAAACCTCCAAATGGGACATGAATCATTGATGACATTATGATGCCCAAGTGGTTAATATAGTACTCTCAGGTTTAGTAATCGTTTTACTTGAACATGCCAGAGATTCAGAAAAGTAAACACGGCACTTCGGGTTCTTCACGTCTCTTAAATTAAAGATACGCCAACATGATATTGAAAAATATTCTAAAGTATAGTGAAGAACACATAATGTGATCAAACAACTCACGGCTTAATTGTATAAACACAAATCAAAAGATAATATCAAATAAAGAACTACTATGTCATGTTTACCAAACGTGTGATTTGAAACTTCAAAGTTTCATGAGATTTTTGGTTCTCGGCTTGCAACAAACCGTTGTCACACGCAACATCTGTTTTTGTTGATTCATCATATCAGCTCACTGAATCAGTCAAGACAGAGACGCAAGAACCAGCAAAAATTCTTCATCACCACCAAACCTCGAGTGCTCACTGCTCACCAACCTCCCAATTTTCAATTACTAACGGCAGTGTGGTATGTGCTTAGTCCTCAACATGGACCTATCTGTCTAAAAATTACAGCAATGGGTACATAAAAGAGTGTAACATTGCACCCAATCCACAGAATTTTCCACTAGAAAATCTCACGGTATTTAGGCCTGGACGAAAAACTCAAAGCTCGTTAGCTCGCTCGGCTCGTTAGGATAACGAGCCGAGCCGAGCCAAGATTTTAGCTCGTTAGCTATAACGAGCCGACTCGAGCCAGCTCACGAGCCAAACGAGCTAGCTCGAGCTTGTGGTCATAGACCTAATTTGTACTCTATTGCATGCATGATAGTTGATGGATGAATATATGATGGAGATATGGACCTAATTTGTACTCTATTGCATGTGTATGCATATGCTGCTTGCTGCTAGCATGTATGATGGATGAATATGTGCTGTATGACTCACTGGAATGTAAGGTAGTCTTCATTTCACATTTTTTGGTCCTGGCTCACGAGCCAAACGAGCCAACTCGAGCTTTTGATCGAGCCGAGCCGAGCCAGCTTTTTAGCTCGTTAGTTATAACGAGCCAACTCGTTATCCTACCGAGCCAGACCGAGCCGAGCCGAGCCAGCTCGATGTCCAGCCCTAACGGTAATCTAATGAATGACTATCAACAAATCAGTCACCATGAAGAAATGATCACACAAGAAAACAGACCAAGCTTGTTTCCAGAGGAGAAAAGCAACCAAACTTGAAATTGGACACTGTAACATAAGCTGTGAATCATACAACAGCATCACCTACTCTCAAGAGAATTGACCATCTATCTTTATTCCCAAAAGAACATGTTCCAATCTCAATGTGAGCCATGGAAAGGAGTTCCCATAAACACGATAAAAGCAGCAGCATTGCAAACTAGTCATCATACTAATACTACAGATGGATCGGAAATCGCATTTGGGCGGCACAGTTCTTGCGCAGAACCTACTTATGTTATGAAAAACACACCATCCTACTAAAGGTAATACCAAAAGATCATGACCACAAGCCAATCAAGGGTTCCTGGCTTGGAAATCCTTCATGAAGGCGACGAGCTTCTCCACGCCGGCAAGCTGCATGGCATTGTAGATGGAGGCACGCACACCACCGACCGACCTGTGCCCCTTGAGCTGCACCATGCCCTCCTTGGCCGCCTCGGCGATGAACTGCTTCTCAAGGTCCGGCCCCTTGGCCAGCGTGAACGGCACATTCATCCGTGACCGTACGGAGTTCTCCACCGGGCAGATGTAGTACCCGCCGCTGGCGTCAATGGTGTCGTATAGGATGCCGGCCTTGTGTGCGTTCTTCTTCTCCACCTCCGCGAGGCCGCCCTGAGCGAGCAGGTCCTCGAACACGAGCCCGCAGATGTAGGTGGCGAAGCAGGGCGGGGTGTTGTACAGCGAGGCATTGTCGGCGTGCGTCTTGTAGTCCAACATCACCGGTGTGATGGGCTGCACGTTGCCGATGAGGTCCTTGCGCACGATGGCGATGGTGACGCCGGACGGGCCGACGTTCTTCTGCGCGCCGGCGTAGATGACGCCGAACCGGGAGACGTCCACCGGCTTTGAGCAGAAGTTGGAGGACATGTCGGCGACTAGGATGCCGGATTTGTTCTTGGGCTCCGGGTAGTCCTTGAACTCGACGCCGTGGATGGTCTCGTTGGAGCAGATGTGGAGGAACCTGGCCTCCGGGTTCTGCGCGATCGCGTCGAAGGGCGGGAGGGAGGTGTACTTGCCGTCCTTGCCGGACCAGGCGACGTTGGCGGCGGAGAATTTCTTGGCCTCCTTGAAGGCCTTGTCGCTCCAGGACCCCGAAACGACGAAGTCGGCCGGGTCGGAGGGGGAGGAGCAGAGGTTGAGCGGCACGGCGGCGAACTGGGTGGTGGCGCCGCCCTGGAGGAAGAGGACCGCGTGGGTGTCTGGCACGGCGAGGAGCGCGCGGAGGTCGGCCTCAGCCTTCTTGATGGCGGTGTCGAACTCCTTCCCGCGGTGGCTCATCTCCATGATGCTCATGCCGGAGCCGTGGTAGTCGACGAGCTCCGCCTGCGCCTTCTGGAGGACAGAGAGAGGGAGCGTGGCCGGGCCGGCCGCGAAGTTGTAGACGCCACGCTCGGCGGCGCCCGCGGCGGAGAAGGACGGGGAGGGCGCGGCGACGGCGGTGCAGGAAATCTTGGCGGCGCGGGCGGTGACGCGGAGAGAGGAGGCGCCGGCCTTGGCGGGGCTGGGGCGGTGGAGGAGGAGGGAGTGGGGAGTGGCGGCGGCGGCGGCCATCGTGGAAAGGCAAGGGTTTTGGGCTGTTTGGTGCGAAATGGGGAGAGAGAAGGGTGCGGGTTCTATAGGAGGGGGAGGTGTCAAGAGCCGGGGGTTGGCGGCGGTGTCAAGTGAATCCAGCGTTGGTGGGTGGAGTGGCTATATGCTGCAGTGGGAAGGGGAAATGCTAATAGGAAAGGTCTTCGCACTTTGCAGATTGCATTGGACCTGCAACTGTAAATGGCTGCCAACTCGGCTGTGTTGCGCACTCAGGTTGCCAATCTGGATCAGCTCTCTGCTTGTTACTACCAATTTGTGTCGCAAATTGCTCGATTTGAGTAGTTGCAAACAAGTTAGCAAAATGTAGGAGGTTATTTTCGGCTATAGTTTATGCTTCTTAGTTGAAAATTTTAAATTTTAGTTATTTGTAAGAGAGAGATATATTCGTATGCGATTTTAGTCGATGTAGATGAAATCAATACTACAATTGATTTGTAGACGTGCTATCATAGATAAACCAAAAGCCTAAAAAAGGTAATCGTAATGTATGCATTGCCTGCCGCAATGGATGCAGAACCGAACTGATAATAATCTAGTTGCAAAACTAGCGCTTATTTTGGAGATAACTTATGATTTCACTATAATTAACTTTTTTTATTGCAGTTGACGATAGTTTATTTAGCGTAATTAAATTTATTAAAAAAATAAAAATAAAAAAGGTTAACCCATCACTAAAAATATGAAGGTATACGGAAAAATAAAAGATAAAAAAGAAATTAAGAAATAGTGAATTCAAAGGTAGAAGACAGAACCTAAAACCAGCGGGGCAAAATGTATGGGCGTCTTTTTTTCCCAGAACCACGGCTGTCCTTGCGGTTTCCTGTGGGGGCTCTCTTGCCATGTGCTGAATGGGTGTAAAATAAAAATATAGTACACTGCTACGTGGGAAAACGCAGTACACTGCTCGTACTAGTATAGCACAGGTAGCAAACAAACGGCAAGCCAAAACCGATACGATCTCTGCTCATGCCTTGGTCAAATGGGGCAGTGGCGCAATTTGACCCGTATATTAAGCTGCTACTTTAACTGACCTCTCTTTGCTTCCGTGCTCGTTCTGATGGGCACAAGCCGCACAAACACACTTCACTACTTCAAGCGCAAACGTTCAACTTTGGGGACCAATATAGAAATATAGAATTACACATTTGATAAAAGCTACACTCCCATAACGACGTTTCCAAGAAGCAAAGCATGAGTAAGAAAAACAGCAGAAAGATACGGCAGCAAAAAAAAATGCAAGACAATAAAAAAATGCAAGACATGATATAAAAGAAATTAAAAGAGAGCAACACTGTTTGTTTCTCTTCAGACTTTGTATCCCGGTGCTATGCTATACCAGTATTACAGTATACCACCTGTGCAATTCCAGTATCCACCATTGCACAACCCACGTTTGTCAGCTGTTACAAGCCAATTCAGATGACATTTTCCATTCTCTGCATCTACCGTCAAAGTTACGGGCTGCTCTCACCATTCTGCTAGCCAAACGCCGAAAATCCAGGGGAGGCGTAGCTTCTTGTATGGGAGGGCACAAGTAAAACAGCCCAGTTTTTCTTTTTCTGCACAAAAAATATCAATCGAAGGCGACGATACCTCCTCTTGGGAACACGCATTGCAACAGGTATACATCAGAACAGCTATTGTGTATCACTTCTGTTACCGAAAGGTGGGAAAGATTGCCATCCTCTCGGGTCCTGGTTCTCTTCCTTATATTCATCAGGAGGTTGCCCTGTTCCTGTACACCTCTCTAGTGATTGAAAGCCGTGCTCAGAACCAGATAGTGACCTGGAAATCTGCATGCCCTCAGTTTCATGATGGGTCCGTCCAACTTCACTGATATATCCTGGAAGCTGGGGGTAGTAAAAAGCTGGCGAAGATTTAGCCTTCTCCACCTTGCTCTCAGCCTGCAATTGCACAACAATGAACAGAAGTCTCGTATAGTTACAAAGCATTCCCAATTCTTGCACAAAAAAAAAAAAATCCCATTTCCTATACGAATCTAATGGGGGAAAGCTAAGATATTTACAGCAAAGCACAGATGAAACACACAAAATGGTGATACTTCATAAAAATGAATAAACAGAATGACGAGACCAAACATATCAACACTTAAAAAGGGTTAACAATTTTTTTTGAAGGATTGCAAACATGTAGTACATGTACTGGCATATGCTTTTTTCTGTAGAATATTCAAGTCAACCTACAGTAAAGACTTCCTTTCAAATACCTATAATAAAGACAAGCATTCAGAACAATAGGCACCAACTTGCATAACAATGATGACTGAAACCATAAGGAGTCATCAAACTTTTCACAGTACTATCAGTTACTTAAACAACATTTTCAAAACAAAGTGATACATCATACATCAATACACAGCAATTAGGTATTTTAAATGAATAATTTAATATTTCCATTCTTCAGAGTAACAGATGCCTACACCTGCTCATTTGAAAACCCTCCAAATATATATGGTTGTCTTCCAGATGTTGAATTTCCTATCAAAGCTCCAAAAGCCGTAGGTTTGTTCAGTTCTTGAACAGTAGTCTGTGCCATCTGCACAATGCAGCTATATTATTACAGAAAAATATAAAAACTACAGATGTTATAATGTATTTCTTACCTGCTGATGGCTATTTTTGCTCAGCACTTCCTTATTCATTGATAAAGGAGCTACAGAAGATTGATCAGATGGATCAAAATTATTCCTATCATTATCAGCATCCAAAGGAGTCATTTCAGTATCTTCACCAGTGGCCTGCATACTCTTCAATGCTAACTGCACAAGATTGGATACTAGTTTTAAAAAGAAGTCCTTAAGCACCAATGCTATACTCAGCACAAAAGTAGTTGCATTCCATGATTCTCTCATACAGCCTTGACAGAAAAAAAACAACAACAATCCACAGAGTTCAGCCTAACAGACCTGTTCCAACCGTTCCTTCTTAAGTTGCTCAGCTGTTCTTTCAAAGGCATAAGAATTTCCAGTTGCATTCCAGACGATGTCCACAATTAGGTCAAGATTATCCTCAACAAATGTATATTTTGATTTCACAATTCTTTTTAAATCTTCAATAGTTGTAGGCATCTTCTTTGCTTTTGAATTCAAAAGGGGGAGTAATTGAAGAGTTAGCCAAGCCAATCATCAGGTTTTGCAACATAACATCCCAAAGAAATCAGCAATACCTATCTCAATTAAAGCTTTATTTGGCAATACATAACCAGTGCTCTCATCTTCTTGACGAGCCATATAATCTCTCCACTGATGTAGAGCCTGATATGGGGAAAAATATATGTTAGATGCTTCTCACATACACATGCAAATCAAATAACTCTGGCTCGGTATGAAAGTTGTTATTCATAACTAGGATGACATATAGCTTTTCTGAAAGTTAAAATCATCCAAAGTTATGAAATATATCCAAAATGAAAAATAAATAGCAAGATTTGGTACCTGACATCTACAAATTCATTTATAGGAATAATGCCACATCACATGCTAGGCTTATTTAAGGCAGAATAATCATGGTCACGAGGGAATGCATAAAGAAGAAACTATTTTCTTACAGAAACAACAGCCAGCTGTTTAGCATTCAGTTCATGTTCTTGCAACCTGTAATGACACACTCGAGTTAATGGGTCAAGCACACATAATATGAAGGCAAAGCGCATATTTTCAAGGTAAACATAAAACCAAGTGAAGTAACTGAGAATGACAGCATACAAACCCGTATATATTGAGATAGGATGTATCTGACAGTAGCTCCTTTTCATACAACTGTAAGCAAATTTCATTACTGCGATTTTGAACCTGAAGTAACCAACAATTAAAGATCAGAATGTCGTTTTGATACTCTTAGTATGACCAAAATGATAATCAAATCAATTCAGGAATCACGAGTCTTAGTATGACCAAAATGATAATCAAATCAATTCAGGAATCACGAGTATCATACAGACTGCAAATTTATGTGAATATAAAAAAAGTACATCATGGCCAATTTTTAAGCTCTGTCATGCAGTTCTAAATTAAGGCTTCGTTCAGGAAGACAGATAATACCAAACCATGCTCACTCATATGAACTCAACAAATCAGATCAGAACCAAAAGAAATACTAGTGAGGAAGTTTCACCTCTAGAAGAAGATCGTTTCCACATGTCGACTCCCTTTGTAGTCTCAGTCTCATCAAGTCATATATATAGAGCAGATAGTGTGTATCTTCTCTAGCATACCTGCATAGGAGCAATCTCAATTAGATATAATTGATGGAAATGATGAAAAAGATTAGACAAAAATGAACCAAGACTAAACCAAAAGAAAGGAGAGATATGCATAATACTTGATCATTTCATCAGAAAGTGGCCTCAACCTCCAATCTGCATTTTGATATCTACAAGGAAAGGTATGTTTTAGTCAGAAACAAATCTCATGGTAGATAATTAGGGATATTTGTTAAATTCATGAGGTAAATGAGTTGTACTCTTTATTTGCTGTGACACCACAAAAATGATGCAATAGATGCTCTAGGCTATTTCGCTCCATCTGTAAGACCCTCGAAGCCTGATTGGGGTTAGAAAGGAAAATCAAACTTCAGTTTATAGGACACCAAAATGAGGGGTTTGAAGGAGATGCAGAAAGAGGTAAAACTGAAAGGCACAATCATGAATCATGGTATAATTATTATCGGTCCTATTTTTCACAGTACCTGTCCTGTGTCGAAAAGATTGCACACATATATGTGGAAGTCCCGTTCAAGCCACATTATATCACGATCTGCCCCATGCATTACCTATTTTCCCAAGAACAAATGAGCAACCAAAAATTTGAATGCATCAACACAGACACAATTGGAGAATGCACAAAAACCTTTCTCTTGGTTGGATCTTTAAAATGTTCTTTCAAGTAGAGACCGATATATATGCGAAGCTTAAGGGTGTCCACAACAAAGTCCTCTGTTCTTGTTGAAATCTGCATCAAGCAGGTCAAACCCTGAAATGACCTATATTGATTGTGCTCCAAATCGACCTGAAAACAACAGAGAAAATGATGCAAAAAAAATCAAGTTGCTAACAGCCAGCAAGGCATCAGAAGTTGTTTTATTCCATGCCAGATGGCCCGGAACATAAAAGGGTGTAGGGGTTTATGAGAAGACAACAGAAAGAAAACACAGAGTAGGTTCTTGTTTATGTATCCACTAAAGTTACTCCGTGTAATGATAGAAGGAATAATCTATGATACAGAAGAAAGTATAAAGTATTGATTTAATTTGAAGTCCAACATGGTACAACATAAGCTCTCAGTTTGCATGTAGAATGATTTAACCCTAACAGGATTCATTGGATTTATGACTGGACTCTGGAGTCTGCTGATAACAGGAAGAATGGCAAAACCAAAAACTCAGATATTTGTTTTTTGTCAAACAGTTTTAAAAGTAGCATGGCTTAAGACTTTCCCAATGTTCTAGGCAAAATTATGCTCTCAGCTCAGAATATGGCTGTCAAACTCAATGTACAGCCCATAACAGCTACCATATAACAACATCTACAGCCATTTGTCACTTAAAACATTTTATTGAGAATTGCTGTCATGATTTATGTGCAGAATTTATAATCCAATAGCAGGAACAAATGTGAAGGGAGGCATGCCTATAAGTTTTTTGAGAATAAATGCATGCAACATAAGAAAAAAAATACTTGAACAGTTGAATTTCAATACAACATTGGCGGCAAACAAGTGTGATAAAGATTCATTTGAATTTTTTTTCACAAAAAAAAACTTAATTACGAATGCTTACAGCAAATTCATTTATAGTCTTCAGCTTTTTAGCTAATTCCATTAAGCCTTTCTGATCTTCAACTAGCGTAAATGGGGTATCCTCTAAATCAGCTGGCTTTACTGGTTCACTTTCAGGAATATTTCTGTCAATAAACTGTTCCACAGGAAGATTTTCCTGCAAGAAGAAAGGTATATTACATCACATTTAGCACATGGACATGCATGCAAGCTAATCATTTCAATATTGATTTATTAGTACAGAAGATAAACAACGAATTTAGAACATATGATTTTGAAAAGCAAAACGTCATACTAATTTTACCTGGTACAGGTCATTATACAGTGAGAAGACTACCTTTTCCCTTTCAAATATCAACATTCATACTAATTCTCTTGTGCCAAACTTGGCCAATCCTTCAGTCAAGATCCTAAAGGCTTACTTTTGACTCCTTTTTAAAATAAATAAATCAATTATCCCGCAAAAAGAAGATATTATCAAATATTCACCTTCCCCCTCTTCTTTCTACATTTCATCTTAAACTTTTCTTGAGAATACACTTCATCTTAAACTTTTCTTGAGAATACACAGACATGCTCTCTTAAACTCATCTTCCGAAGTTCATGCAATCCATTCCCCAAAATAAGGTCAAACTATTTTTACTCATGCTGTGTGTCACATTTTGATCAACGATTACGCCTAGCAAGTATCCTCTACCAGTTACAGAACAAAATATTACACCCAGAACAGACCAAGTTTTCAAGCATCCAAAACAACACTCTGAGAAAGTGCTACAACTACTGATCCTCAGGACCTGACATTACTAACTGATTTGACAGATGTTTGTAATACTAGTTACTGATGCAATGAAGCACTAAACAAACCTAAGGTAAAACTATTTTTGTTCGTGTCACGCCTAACACTTTAATCAACGAGTTCATAGCTCCTCTATTCTAAACACACCAAGCAATAGAAAGGAACAAATAGTTACAAAGCGAAGAAATGAAACACTAACCAGCGGGTGAATAGGTCGGGTGCCATCTTCACTGCGCTCTAGCCATACATGCTCGAATGGTATGTTATAGTTGTTCACTCTGATTGAGTATACATCTTGCGGCCGCGGGATGCTGGGATCGTGGAAAAGCACCTTTGCCTTCGTCCACGTCGCCGCGGCCGCCTTGTCCTTGGTCGTCATCCTCGCCGACCCGGAACCCAAAATGGCATCAGAGCCATCATTGCCACCGCCCTGGCCGCTAGACCTCTTCTTCTTCTTACCGTGCACCACCTGGAACCCGTCCCCCGCCTCCTCCGGCGCGGCCTTACGTTCGGCCTCCTCCTCCCTCCCCCTCAGGCCTTTGAACTCGTCCATGGAGGAGCCGCGGCGCTCGAGCAAGTCGTCGTTGAGGTCCACGGGCCGGTGGTGCGCGTCGTCGTCAAGGTCGTCCCGCGAGAACTGCTGCTACCTCGGGGACGAGCGGCGAGCGCAGTGAGGGAGGCGTCGGTGCTCGCCGCGGCGGCGCGGACGGGGATTTATTGCAGAAGCGGAAGTCGCGGGGGGAGAGTCCGGGGAGCCGCGCGACGGCGGGCTTGCTCTGCTTCCGCGGCGGCCGAGCCCTAGGCCTCGGCCGCTACCATGGGCGGGGATGTTTGGGGCTAGGGTTTTGGGGGCGGCCCGCGGCGAGGCTTCGCCGCGGTCCTGCGGGGTAGAATTGAGGTGGGGAGCCGGGGAAAGGATGGGAATGGCGGTTTCCACTCCGAGGTACGCGGCTCGACACCCCCCCTGCTCTGCTTTTATCAGTACTCGACGAGGCGTCTGCCTCTGCCGCCTCTCAGGTGGTACGTGTGACGCTGCTCTGTGGGTACTGGGTAGCCTTGCCTAGTTACTGGTTGCCTTGTTCATCAGTTGTTCATGCGTCCAACCAAAATATCTTCCCGTCTGGTGTTTGAAATATTTTAAAACTTACCATTAGTTACACCTTAAGATATCATCCACATTTTTAACAAATTACCGTCCTATTTTGTGAATTTATTATCACTTTATGGTATCATCACTTCTAACCCAAAAATAAACCCGAACATTTAAAACTTACCATCAATTTGGTTCTAAGTTATCAGCTGCAGTTTTAACAAGCTATCACCGTAAGTTCAGAAAATATCATTATTCTTAATTTAAAAGAAATATAAAAATCATTCGTTACATCCTGAGTTACCATCTACATTTTTAATAAACTAGTTACGCCCCTGTGCATTACAACGGAACTTATTAAATGTATAAAGAATCGTGCTATAAAAGAGAGTTGTTCTGATTCGTTAGAAAGTGGAGAATGATGAGAAGTTAAAAGAATAGAACGGTTGGAGGAGAATGGTCGTATAATCACCAACTCGTTCTTTTATAATAGTAATGATTATCAGCCTAAAAACCATTTCTCCACTATTGAGTCATGATGGGTTGTTTTTAAGAAGCGAAAAATACAATTCACTTATCTATATTCATAATTTTTATCATCGGTTGCACCTTAAGTTATCGTTTGTAGTTCAAAAAATTATTAGCCTAAGTTCAATTTATGGGTTTTTACATTAAAATACCACCATTTGCACCTGAGTTAGCATCTGCTTTGAAAAAAATACCACCCAATGTTATGTGGGCCTGTTTATATTGGATTTTGCTGATAGTTTTTGGTTTTAGCTTTTGAATAGTAACAGCTTGTAGAGAGCCGTACGGAGAGGGAGAAACCCGCGTGCGATTTTGCAAGTGATGACATATAGGTCGGCTTCCTCCTGCATGCAGTCCTGCCAAGGAGAAAAAAATACCAAGGGAGCAACGCATGTATACCACGGCTAGGTGCAACCGGTTTACAAGCCCCTTTTTTGTGCAAAGAATTGACGTGAAGATGGTTGAAACTGAAAGGCATATTGTATTTCCATTGGTCTACCGCCTCATCGAGTTAGCAGTGCTACTACCAGCGGTAACAGCATCAGTTGAAAGAGTCTTCTTGGCTATGAATATTATCAAGAATGATTTGCGCAATAAGATATCCGATGATTGGTTTAATGGCTTGATAGTGTGCTATATCAAGCGAGAGATATTTAAAGGATTTGATTGTGAAAAAAAATATCAAGAAACGGTTTCAAGACATGAAACCTTGGAGAATGAAAATGCCTCGTTCTCCTATACGTATTTGGTTATTTAGTGGTATGTCTTATGTCTTATCTTTTTATTGCATCGTTTATATTCTATTATCAAATTATGATACTATTGATCTATCTATCTTTCATAATTGACAGATTGGTTCTTCTACGGCACATCTACAACTATGGAGTAAGCTTCATTAGTGAGGTAGTTTTCAATGTCATACCATTATCTACATATGTTTACATGCAAATTGTAGTTGTTGCTTCTATTTTGTGTCATATACTCTTATTAGTGCGATTGCAACGATGTTTGATCATAGATTATTTTGCTTTTGAGCAATACTATTTGCTTTCACACATGCAAGTCTGCCCTAGTTACATTTTAGTCCTGGATCCGCCATTGATCCAAGCCGCACATATGCATCTTCTCCAAAAGTCGGTTCTTCGTTCACCTACAACATTGTTAACCAATGAATAGCTTACAGAAAATCGTATTGTGGTAATACCACTAATTAGTTATATCTTTGACTTAGAAGGAGAGACATTATATCTGAATAGAACAGTGAAGTGCCATCACCCATCACAGCTTCATTTGCTCCAATGGTTTTCTTCTTACCCTCTTTCTTTCGCTATGCATGCTCTCCTGTAATATTTAGTGCACTAGTCAGTTAGTTCAGAATCCAAGCATTAGTGTTTGTCACATATATATATCTAGAATCGCCGACCATGGTAATTTGTTGATCCGAAGGAGTGGGGGGGTCCCTAAGTAGCACCATATCAAAAGTGAATCGACTAAGCGATCCCTCATGAATCCTGTCGATCAGAAATGTAATAACTTGCTGGGCCTGAAGGCTACAAAACTCGATAAGTCTTCTTTAATAACTGTCCAGTACTGCAGAAGTCTTCGAGCCCAACTCAAAGTTTGCAACCATTTCATCAACACTTTCGTCCAATGTCTTGTACGCCATGAACGTGTTAGTCATCCGCCGGCCCCATGCCATCTCTAAAGTACTAGAGGAGTTATAGGCATTATCCGGAAGCATGCACTGAAACAAAATGGTGGCTAAATAACACAACAAAGAGATCCCTCTTGGTGTGCAATGGTGGGTGCACAAAAGGTCGAGAAACCACTCACGCAGGTATGAGCCTCACTTCTACCTTAATGTGAAGTGTGGGGCGATAGGTCTTTATCTCTCCAACACCATCGTTTTAGTAACAACGGGCAGGATTTTTACCTGCAAGTGACTAAGTGAGCTTACAATTTTGTGGGGCGTCATTGGCTAATCACCAGCTAAACTAATGAAAATGAGTATGGACTAGATTTGGAATTCATATTGTTTTCACAATATGTCTATTTGCCCGGTTTCAATTTTGCCTATCAATCAGGAAACTAGATTTGTAAGAAATACAGTACAGTTACTAGCTAGAGATCGTACAAACACATCAGAAAGTTCGGAATTTTATGTGGTCGTCAAATGTCCAAACGTATGCACGAATCGACAAAACCACGCGATAACCCGAGATTTTGCAGTAGAGATCGAGTTCCATCCAACTGATGGAGAAACTAATCAACAGAATCGATCAAGACGGGGCGGGAGCTAGAGATCGATGGTCGTAATCAATTAGCGGACGATGGAGAGAAGGCACCAAATATAAGGGAGAGGGAGCATTGCTGGAGCATGTGGCTGGCGATGGAGGAGAGGAGTTTCCGCCGCCCCCTCCCGGCTTGCTCCTCGCCGGTGTGGCCTCTCCCTTCGCCGCCGCCATCGTTTTCTGGCTATCGATCACGGCGCCTCCTGCTCCCGCCGTCCACGTCCCCGCTCATTTTCTTCGCACGCTTACCCGCTCCTCCTCGCTCCCGGCTCGCCTGGAAGCTGTAGGCTCGGAGAAAGTTTGGACTTTGGAACGTACCTGTGGATGGGCCTCATTTTGTTGGAATGCTGCCTGAGGCCTGGTAAAGTGGCGTATGAGGATCTGCGCTCTTATCAAAAGAAACTAGGCCATCAAATGCGTTAGAGCCCACAGCTTCGAAGGCAGGCACCATACCCCAAGGCCCAGTGGTTTTACCAAGGGCCCGAATATACGGTAGCCACTGCACTGACTGACCACACTGCTCTACGGTTATACGGCACTAACTAATAAATAGAAATATCTCCCCAAACCATACTCAAAAGTCCGTCTAGTATCCTAAATTATGAAATAAAATATCTAATTTCCAAACTTTACAATCTAGTTTAAATAGCATATGACCCCATTTCCTAATGTGATATTGCCCGCGTAACACAATGATCGAACGGTTTTGCTACATAAGATGACACATTAGCCAAATTAGGTCAATAACAAGGCCCACAGAGGCTTCTCCCCCCACCGAGCTTCCCGCTGCGCTTCTATGGCTGCCGCCCCCTGTAGCTCTCTTCTTCTTAGTTTCACTTTAGGGGAGAAGATCGTCGCACCTGTCATTCACCTAAACTTGGTAAAACATATCATCTTATGAGGCAAAGACGCCTATTTATCGTGCCGCACAGACAATACCACCGTATAAATCTGGCTCAAGGTGTTATTTGAACTAGATTGTAAAGTTCGGAGTGTTAGATGTCTGGTTTCATAATTCAAGGGGTTAGATAGACTTTCAAGCAACATTTAGAGTGTTTTATAGATTTTTTCTAGTAGAAAAAGGCCACAAGCGTGCAGCAAACTACAGGGTAAATGGACGGTCATGTATCTTCGTAAATAGACTGCTCTGGCCAAAATTAACCTCTAGGGCTCTAACGGCAATCTTCCTTTTAATCTCTTCTTTTGTTGGGTCTTTTTCGGTATTTTAGTATTTATTTGCTCGTTACTAATATCGGGGTTCGAGTTTGGTACAACCAGTAAATTGCAGTTAATGTATGAGATGAAATTAAATCACATACTTCTTGATTGACTACAATTGTACTGCAATTGCTTAGTTTTTGATATGGTTATTTGGTTAAGACTTGGAATTGTATATTGGTTGTAATTCGTATGGCTGCTATTATGTAATACTAGTTATCTTTATTTGACTTGATGTAAATTCTAATTGTCGCTCGATGGATGTAATTGATTTACTATATACGAAATGGAATTAATTACCGGTTGCACCATTGACTAATATATTTTCTATTTGAGTTGAATGCTCTTAATCGCTGCACAATTAAATTTTATTTTTCCATCTAGTCTATGCAAATTGCTTTTGTCCTCGTCGATCAAATCGTCGGTTTTAGTTTAAACAAATACATAAAAAGTTTAAATTGTCCCACATTTTAGATCACTCATCGCTTAATTAACCTCGATTAGCTTCGTAATTCGTGGCTTAAGGTTAATCGGAGATACGGGGTGTTACAAGGCCGTCGCGTACGTCGAGGACGACGTGGTCGTCGTCGTCCGCCGAACATCGCGGTGAGTGGTTGATTACTGTGCCTTCTTGTCTCGGGGAGATTTGGATTGGTTCTCCTTGGGATCTAATCATTTTTTGTATGATTTGTTTCTCGGTGTTGCAATATTTTGTTTCACGTGTGCAACAACTGGTGTAACATCGAGATTTTTATTAAATATTTATTACATACAGTGATTAAAATTATTACATGTATGATAGAAATACTCCTCCACGGATACTAGCAACGCCCTTAAGCTTAACATGTTGCAGTGTGACGGTCAGGGGCACATGACTACATGAGCACACAAGGTCGAGGAAGATGGTTAGTAGTGCCTCGGGATGCTATTGTTTTCCCAAGGACAACCAAACTTCATCAGTATTCCATACTGTATAGGCCTCTGATAGGCGTGTTCCATTACTAGCATATCGTGTACTCCACACCTGCAACCATTAGCAACATTCTTTCAAGCAACTTTATTTCCACTCGTGAAGGCAAGAAAAGGTATCACCTACCGAGGGAGCGCATCCAAGCTTCCCCTGCTCCTGCGCAAACGCATTTCCACGAAGCAATTCCTCCCGTGCTGCACTCTGCCCCCACTA
The DNA here is from genome assembly GCA_036346575.1 of Dendrocalamus sinicus. Taxonomy (NCBI): domain Eukaryota; kingdom Viridiplantae; phylum Streptophyta; class Magnoliopsida; order Poales; family Poaceae; genus Dendrocalamus; species Dendrocalamus sinicus. The sequence continues at coordinate 31,580,077 of CM070658.1, forward strand.
TATCATTATGAAAATGGCTTCCCTGTTCCTGGTCCTGCACACAGACACTACTACATCAATTCGTTTCTGAGTTCTGAAAGCCATGGCCGCCGCCGCACGCACGTTCGTGGACTTCGTGCCGCCGCATAACCTTGTCGAAGAGGCCGACAAGCAGACCCTCGTCGTCGACCTCTCTGCAGCAGGCATGCATATGGCTTCTCTACTCTGTAGTTAGCTATCCACCCTTAAACTCTCAGTAATATCTACTACTAAACCACGCGTGCCTTTGTGTGTGATGCATGTAGGGTTCAAGAAGGAGCAGCTCAGGGCGAAGATTGACAAGTACGGGAGGCTGAGCATCAGCGGCGAGCGGCCGCTCGAGGGCGGCCAGTGGAGCCGCTTCCGCAAGGATTTCCATGTCCCCGAGGGCTGCAACGCTGGCGACATCCACGCGAGGTTCGAGAAGAACGGCTTCCTCCACGTCACAATGCCTAGGTTGTCGCCGGCCGGGGAGCCAAAGGCGGCAGAGGCGAAGACGGGTGATGATGCCGGCCAAGATAAAAAAGCAGCTGGTAACGGTCCTGCACAGCAAACCGCTGCCGCAGAAGCTGAACAAGATAAGAAGCGCCAGGAGGAGGAAGACTCCAGGAAGCGTCCTGATCAACAAGAAGAGCACACGAGCGAAGGCGACGGCGGCAGAGGAGAGGCGGTGGCTGCGCCTACCACTCGACCGGCGTACGGCGTGGTTAGGGACCGGAGGAAGATGGTGTGGACACTACTTCTTGCCGTGGTGCTGGCCTTGGTAGGCGTTGGGTTGTACGCTAAGTACAGGTTGATGGATCCATCGGCTGAGCCGGCGTCGGCAGATGATCGTATCGTCGGTCTCTCTGACTACTGATCGCCGTGCAATAACAGTGATGATGACGCGTGAGCCGGCTGAACAATGCGTACCGGCTGAACAATGCGTAACTGTGATCTTACCGTAGTTACACATTCGGTGCTTGTACATATGGTGCTATCCATTGTCAAAAGTTCAGAATGTTTTATAAGTACGTGTGAAATGTGATTCTTCTGGGCACACAAGTTTCTAAGCCCCTTCCCTACTTTTGAGGGCCTAATTTTTTTTTTATTTCTACTCCAACAGCACCCCTCAAATCTAAGCCCTCAAATCCATTCCACTACACACTGACACATGGGACCCACTCCTGACAAATCCATTCGGGCAAGGAGGCAGGGGATTTTGGCGGCGACGGCAACGGGCGAGGTGATGGCGACGGCGATGGGCGAGGCGTCGCGAGGGAGGCGGGCGCGGGGAAGCGGAGGAGGCGGGCGGGAGGAGGTGGCGGGAAAGAGGAGCGCGGTGAGCGAGCGCGCGAGCGAGGCGGGGTGGCGGAGCGGTGGATTTTGGCGGCGAGTGTCGGCGACGCGCGGAGGCGTCGGGCGAGGAGGCGGCGGGCGGGAAGCGAGGAGGCGGGCGGGAGGGAGGCGGCGGGAAAGAGGCGCGCGGGCGCGAGCGCGCGGGAGGAGGAGGCGCGCGAGGAGGCGGGCGAGACGGGGAGCTGGCGGCGGATTTTGGCGGCGACAGGCGAGGCGTCGGCGAGAGAGGCGCGGCAGGAAGCTGAGGAGGCGCGGAGGGAGGCGCGGGAAAGAGGCGCTCGGGAGGGGAAAGAGGCGCGACTCCAACAGAAATTTGAGGGCTTGGCCTAGAGCCCCAGGAATGAGGGCTGAAGGGGGATTTGAGGGGCTCCTCAAATTTGAGGGCTCTAGTAGGGACCCTGCTGGACCTCTATTTTTGCCTCAAGCCCTCAAATATGATGTTTGAGGGCTCAAGTAGGGGCCCTGCTGGAGTTGCTCTAACACAGTGGAGGGAAGAGCATGGTATGTACGAGAAAAGAAAAGGTATCAACCCAGCAGAACGCCCCCAGCTTCTTTGCAAATGCATCTCTGAAGCAATCCCTTCCTCCTCCAGAGTGGCACTCCAGTACTCTGCTCTTCACTCCGACCTAGGGGAACGGCTCAGGTGCATGGACCCCTGCACTTAGCGCCGTGCAGGGGTGCCCTAGCAGCTGGCACGTGTCCCGCAAAATTCAAAACAATTCGGAAAAATTCATAAAAATACTTTAAAAATCCGAAAAATTGTAAAAAGTAAATTTTTAAGTATAAAAAGTATTTTTTAAAGTACTTACAATTTTTTTGATTTTCACTTTTGTTAAAAAGTATTTTTTAAGTACTTAAAAATACTTTTTACTAAAAGTATTTTTACAAAAACCACTTTTTACAGTTTTTCGGATTTTTAAAGTATTTTTTTGAATTTTTCGAAATTTTTTTGAATTTTGCGGGACACGTGTCAGCTGCTGGGGCACCCCTGCACGGCGCTAAGTGCAGGGTCCCTGCACCTGAGCCGTTCCCCCGACCTAGCACAGGCAACCCAGCAACACCATACGTCCAACCAAATCACTTCTATGACCCTTGCGCTCATACAGGGAGCAACCCTGACAGCATCCGCACAAATTTTCAGAACAAACTCATCATCATGATACCAAGATCAGCGGCCTAATCGAAATAAATGGGCAAAAAATCAACAAAGATGTATTTTCCCCTAAAGAATTCAGATACATTTGTCATCAACATCCCAATAAGCAGGAAATGTGCCTACATTGGATTTGTATAAAGCAGCAATTTCTTCCGCAATCATGATTTAGCTCTCATATCTAAAAACTAGCTACAGGCTCATCGAGCTTTGGATAAGAGGAATGTGAAACACGAATCCAGTATACAACAATCAACTAATGAAGTGCATATATCCGTAAACGGCAGCAAGAAACTATTTACACCGGCAAGTAAATCCTTTGGTACGACTGAACCATTGGCACACTTGATAGCAATTGAGTCTGTTGCTTTTTCTGATGTACTGTTTTCTCCATTGCAAACCATCAAGACCAGAATTGCAGACAAGATCACATTGCAGTACCAGTTCGAATAAAATTGTAAAGTATACAGGATACGAGCTTCTCCCGTTGTATTATCTGATAGCTCCAAGCAGATTTGCACCTCCAAGCTTAGCTCCAGTTAAATGCTGTTCATCAAAGTAAAACATAGTTTATGATACTTCTAAATCTTTTGTCTGGTATCATGGGATCAGCACCAGTACTTGCACAAGAAATGAGGTAAACAGAACTACGCGAGATCCTTCAGGCTTTGTGATTTTATCTAGGGAGGCTATTGCTTCATATTTGCAAACAATGGAAGTAATGTAGATAAATAGTTCTGATCCCACACGATGTTGTGGAAGTGAATTCACAATTCAGGTAAACTGAAAAGAAAAACTAGCAAACAGGACAACATACAGTTTCACGCAAATCAACTTCTCGCAAGTAGGCTCGCTGAAGATTTGCACCTTGCAAGTTTGTACCGGCCAACTTAGCCCCCTGCAATATCAGACTAGTTAGCATAGGGATCTGAATGACGCGGTGAAAACAACCACGTGAATCCGTTGTCCGGTAAGGCACCAGACAAGAGGTATTGATGTTAATGCTAATGTTGCTTCATTTATGTATATGCTTCAGTAAACAGAAGAACTGACCCACATGGCTTACAAGACATATCAAACAGTCATGGTTCTGGACAAAGATAATGTGTATTCAGTGTTATCACAATTTACTGAGGGTTAGCACATTTTCACTTGTGCCAATGTCATACTTACAAAGAAGAGCCTGATAAACAGATGTTCTTATATTGTCGGCACTACTATCAGTTAAGACGATTAGCATAAATTTGTTCTTTGGTACCCCCCTACTGGTGATAGAAACCTGCAATATCGTTCAAAAACCCAACAAGAACTGATCACGATTTAGGGAAAAGATCCTATTTGTTGACATTTTATAAGCAAAATGCAATATGCACAGGCACATCCCAGGACCATTATGTCTTTGGAACATTTCCTGGTGATTCTCTTCAATAGTTCTCTTCTAGTGGAAGCTTCAAACTCTTTATTTCAAACTTGAGAACAAAGGAAGAATTAAATCCATTAAAATTTAAGTTCAACCTTTGTGAGGAATGGGTATGTAGTGTATACAGGGAAATTTCACTACCGGGCTAAAAAATTCAGGATGATGTATTATAGAAAAAAGAAATAACAGTTATAACTACATCACAAAGCCACGTTTGGCATGGTGGTTAGGCAGCAGGCTTGGAAGGCCAAATCTTGAATGCTCAAAACCTCATAGCCAGAAAAATTTTAGCTTTTCGATTTTTCCATCCAAAAAATCAAATTTCAATTCAAAAAATCAGTTACCGGCAATGTCAATATTCTAACATCGATCTTACATATAATTTGTTTAGATTCAGGGAAACTCTAGAAGACTCGATGTATGCACATGCAGAATAGAGACACATGAATTTTTATACAGGTTCGGACCTTCTACTGGAAAAAATAATAACCATATATCTTGTGTAGCTATTGCTCAAAGAGATTTACAATCGAGAACAATGTGAAATACCTAGCACTACCTCCTGCTCTAATGTCTTCTATCTTTTCCTCTCCGACGTCAACCTTCATATAATCGACGAAGTGGTGGCTGTTGTCTCATGCCAAAAGACGCATTAACGCTTCGGATGATAACCGTTTGACGGAAGTTACTGTTAGAAAGACGTAGTGGCCAGTTCGCCTTGCGACGGTTGTTGTCAGAAAGATTGTATGCGGTTACTAAGAATAAATGTACGTTCTAACTGCCTTATCAGACGACCCCACAATGAAGTAGGTCATTGTAAACAAGTTAGTCGGGAATACATCGGTTGCAAAAAGACCCACGACCATAAGGCGTTCGTAGGATATCTTACGACTACATGATCATAAAAAAAACTTACAACCAAGAAGTAGTCACAGTAAGACTTACGGCTATATAATCGTAGAAAGACTTACAACCAAGAAGTAGTTGCAGTAAGGCTTTCGGCTATGTGGTCGTAGAAAGACTTACAACCAAATAGTAGTCACAGTAAGACTTACAGCTATGTGATCGTAGAAAAACTTATAATCAAGAAGTAGTCACAGTAAGACTTACGACCAAGAAGTAGTCGCAATAAGACTTGCGACTATCTTGTGGAATCTTTCCCTTATTGATAAAGGGTATACTCGGATAATATAATAACATAATAATTAGAGATTATTATATCCTCGTCAGGCACTAACCAGCAAATTCATGGGGTTCGAAATTTTTTCAAAACGATATTTTAATCCCTGACTATATACAGTGTGTAAGATTTTCTAAATCAGAATTTTCCATTAAGTCTATAGTATATTAACTCAAATAGCTATTCGACCTGCGGGGGGGAAGAATCCCCCCGGGCATTGCTTTAAGAAGAAGGTCTTCTCACGCAGACCGAGAAAACCCCCGAACCCTTGCTCCACCCTTACACAGCGGCACCATCGCCCGACCTTGTGAGACTACCGGCGGATCCTTTGGATCAACGCCTTGGCGGGGCCTTAGACCTGTGCTTTGGTGTGGTAGCAAAGTAGGATTTTTTCCCCAAGCTCAAATTCGCTCCCACTGGGAGTCGAACCCAGGACCTGGGGGGTGCTACTCAAGCCTCTAACCATTGGGCTAGAGACCCTTTCGCAACTCAAATAGCTATTCACATGGAGTGAAACAGATAATAGAAAAAGGAAGCAAAAAACAGTTTGAACAACTGCTAGCAGGTCATGCAACACATTAAATATGAGCCAGATAACCAGCAGTGTTTAGCTTGAGGTTTTGTTTTAAATATTATTGTTGTCACAAGGTTGTTTTACCTTGAGATTGGCCCCTTCAAGGTTAGCTCCATTCAGGTTGGCATCCATAAGGTTAGCACTCTGAAAATCCATTTGAATTGAAAATAAGATACACAGGAAATGAATAATCAGCATGCAAACTTAGATGGTTTTTGGATTACTAAAAACAATGTTCTATGAAGCTTCTATGTGAAACTATCTAGGAAAAGAGAAAATGGCCCAATGAGGAGAGAATAGATAGATATGCGTCATGTATGCAGTTAATTCTTTGGGCAAGGACTGGATTCTGCTGCCGTATTTTGGATAATAAAAAATATTGCAGGGATGGAAAATAGGTATCTAAGTGCCACTAGCAGCAGAGCTAACATCTAACAACAACAAAACAAAGAGAAAGATTATGTCTTGCCTCATGCCACTGTTTAATTATTTTTGGGGATATACTGAACAGCAACTAAATATTTTAGTAGAGTTTCAGCAGCAGAGCAGGAAACAGGGAAGATTTATAAAAATACTACGCACAACAATTCACAAACCTGTAAATGGGCGGAACGAAGATCCGTTTCAATGAAGCTGCTTCGTGTTAAGCATGCATCTGCAAAATAGGCCTAGCAACTCAATCACTTCCTACTTAGTTTTAAGAAGCATAGAAACTCAATCAGGGATCATTTCAAGAATATGATAAAATCAACTTGTACACCCCAAAGGGGAGAGAGAGCAAGCAAAGCATAGCTTAATATAGTACAATTGACAAAGATCTCCTCTAGTGGTACAGTTGTCAAAAGCCAAGAAAATGAAGGAACAGGATAAAGTTGAGCACATATGTTTTTTAGCAATATCATGAGCGTATAAACATAAAAAAAGCAAAAATAAACTATGATCAAGTTAAACATGATAGAGGGAAAAAAATGATTGCGTGCCTTGTAGGTTTGCACTTTGAAGGTTTGCTTTATCTAGGACAGAATCCTGAAGATTTGCTCCAATAAGCTCACACCTGTTAGTCCGAATTGAGCAATTACAAACAGCATCAATGAAAAAATTGACAGAAAAAGGAGGAAATAGATAGTTAACCAGTTTCCTAAGCACCCTACACCCATACAAAAAGTAAAAGGAAAGAAAATTCCATCTTTGAGCCTATCTACATGACTACAAGAAGCTTGTTGGTGTATCTTACTCATGTAAATTTGCGCGTTGAAATGAAGAACAGGTAGCTTCCACCAGCTGCCAAGAACATGGAAGGCAAGGTGTTATCCATACATATTTGATATTTCTTAAAAGAATGCCTTGGATAATTTTTTAAGCTAGTGATACAGAGTTGAAATGTTTTAAAACAGATCAGAGTAATTATCATAGTTGCTAAGGGTTAATACTGAATCAAAAGCAGATAAATGACAATGCAGAATCTTGGTGTGAGTGATATACCCTAAACCTTGCTTTATGAAGATTAGCACAGGAAAAATTGGTGTTCTTAATGCATGCATAGCTGAAGTCCACCTCTGATAAGTCCTGTAGAGCATACAAAATCCATTTATAATAGTGCAATTCGTCGACAAGAAGAAACTAAAGAAAAGAGTAAAATATTTGTTCGATTTTTTTTCGTGTATGCTACACAAAGATAAGCCGAGCAAGTACAAAAAAATGGAGTCGCTAACGCCAATAGAGAACAAAAAGAAGGGAGTCCCTCCAAGACCTTACAAGCTTAGATAGATCAAGCCCGGATAGATTCACGCCGCGAAATCTGACTTTCTGGGCTTGGATGCACTTGATCACATCCTTGCGTGTCAATTCGGCCTCCGACGAATTCTCAGCCCTTTTCCAACCCAATTTCTCATTTATGTAATCAGCCAAACCCTACAAAACAAACCATCATATTTGTGACGACGGCTGATCCGAAGCTGGAACCCAATGAATCGAAGAAGGTGCTATTGGAGTTCCTATTACGCGCAACTGATAGTACTCCGCCTCTCGCAGGAGTTGCTGGTACTCGGATTCCGACAGCTCGGGGATGGCGCCGTCCCTCAGCCAATTGAGGATATGCCGGAAATGCTTCCCGTCCCTGTCCACGAAAACCATCCCCTGCACCCACCATTCATCAGTTGAGGTTACTACAGCTGCAAGAAACGGTGACGAGAGAGCTCCATTGAGGGATCGTACCGTGGTGGGGTGGCGCGGGAGCGTGTGCCTCCCGCTGAACATGGCGGCGAGCATGGATTCGGGTTCCCGCTGCGTGAGCGTCTCGACAGTGGTAGCATACTTCTTGCCCCCTGCATCATAACAGTAATAAGCATCTAATTCGCGCCCGAACGGGCAGGGGGGCCGAATCCGGAACGGAGAAGGGACGGACCGATGTTGAGGAGGACCGGAGGTGAGGATGGCTCCGGCGACTGCATCGCCGCCGTGGCTGGCCTTGGCCAGCTCACCGGCTCCGGTTGCGGCTGGGTTTTTTGCCCCGTCCGACGAGGTAGGTGAGCACCTGCGAGCGAGAGAAGAAGAGAAGCGGAGCGGGGGATCTGGGGTTCGTTTCGACCTTCGACGGTTCGACTTCCTTCTCCGCTTCCGTTCCTGCTGCTCCTGACCCAGAAATTTTGATATTTGACACTGAATACGTGCGCCTCTTAACTTTTAACCTCCAATTCGCACACCTTTGAAAATTTAACTCTGTCACTGTGAATTCTTTTGATTTAAAAGATTCTCCTCATTTTCTCTCATTTTCTATTTTAACACTTGTCACTGCGAAAATGGAGAGAATCCCTTGAATCAAAAGAATTCGCAGTGACAGGGTTAAATTTCTAAAGGCGTGCGAATTGAGGGTTAAAAGTTAAGACGCGCACGTATTCAGTGCCAAATATCGAAATTTCTCCTCCTGACCTACCCCACCGCCCCACGCTACTGTTACAGCAATAAGTCTTATGCTGCAAGCGAGACTGCATCTGTCGTCACCCTCAACAATGGAGAACCGAAGGAGGAGGTTGGGATTGATTATTTCTCGGGTGTTGGCTTTGAAATGGATTTCGTGAAAACACTACTGAATTCTACGGAAAGGTTGAAGAGGGTGGCCATACCATTATACTACGACACAGTCAACACTGAGAAAACATGCAAGAGGCTACTCACGCTCCCAATAATACATTCAATTGTTTTTGTTAGCGGAAGAGGAAGGAGCTCTGTCCAAAACTCTTTATGAAAGGAAGTGAGAAGTATACAGAAATCGGACTGGAAGATCAGAAAAAACACGAGAAGAGAAAGGCAGTTTGGGGCAACATCTCACAGCAACCGACAGGGGTAAAGGAAGGCCAACTACTAAGAGGGTGAAGGAAGAGAAATGGACTAGGAGATTAGTGTTTTTCAAGTTCTGCCTGCTCTTTCTAACCAGGTAAACAACTCACTGTACATATAACGTTTGATTTTAAAAAGTCCTTCTATTCATTTCTTTCCACATATTCTAACAAATATAGATGACTATTTCATTAAATTTTCTTGTCTTTTTTTTAGGCAGCCCTATGCTGATTTGCTGCCACCATTCCACTATGGTACCAAAACCGTAGGGGTTAACACGGGTGAAAATATCGCAGCTTGTCCAATTGAGAACCATGGTTTAGACCTGCTGAGCAAAGGAGCAGAGCAGACACATACGAGTGGCTGTTTGGGTTGTTTGGTTGCACAAAACACACGAAGGTTATGGGGCAACCCCTCTTTGCTAAGTTGTCTGCGGTGAGGATTTTGTCCTATCACAAAATCCAAGCGAAGAATTTGCACTTGTTTTTCGTTTACGTCTTTCAAACTAGGTTGCAAAAGGTATGCTGACTTTGCTGAGTATTGGTCATCTGATGTTCTAGTCTATATTATATCATCTTCAGCATGATGGTCGAGTTTGACATGCTGGATCTTGGCCCAAAGTGCTACGAACTCGCGGAGTTGTTCCACCGTGGGAATTCTCCTCACTGATCTAATCCAATTATTTCTTGTAATTCTTTGTGTACGGTTCTATTCTTCCTGGTAGCTATCTTGTAGAGGTTAGAAGCGAAATTCACTGGTGTATCTTTTTATAGCCATCAACTATGCTAGAAACTAGCTTTGCGGCCATTAGTGAGGTTTACTAATGTGACCGTTTGAAATAATTCTGTCAATGTTCCATTCCTATCCGGGGCTTCAATTGTAGAACTTTATGTTCGTCGTGATGGACGCAAGTTCAGGCTGAAAAGTCTAATGTTTTGCACTCGACGGTCTTTGTTTGATTTTTCTATATCACGTTTGGATTGGTCCCAATACTCCAACGTTAGTCTCTGCTGTTTGCTCTATTGTTTTGCAGTTTTTATTAAGTTTCTGGACTTTCTTGAGCCTCCAAATTTGTCAGCAGTGAGCTTTTTTCTTTCCTTTTCTTTTTTGCTGTTATTGGGGTAAAAAAGGGAGGAATTGCTGGGTTTCTGTTTTGCTGCACGAGAGAGATCCGAGCCAAACCTAGTGAAGCTAGACTCGATGTACTTCTCATGCATAGTGTCTGTTCTTAGTATTGGCTATCATTGAGCATAGGAATTAGCATCGTCTTTTGAAACCGTTTTTCCGAATGAAAGGAGCTCTCCAGAAAAACAAGAACTGAAGATGTTAAATAACTCGAAGGGTCTAACTGGGCTGTGACTGATGTGTTTACAAAGTACATATTTCCCATGTTGGGAATGTCCCAATAGATAGTAGTATCATGGAAGTGCCAACACCAACAATGGAACAACACAGGCAATAATGTTGTATCACTAGTTCACTAGTACGGCAGTACGAAATTTGATTATTTTAGGTCGAGGAAAGCTTCTCTCCGGATTGGATTCACAGAAGTTACAGATCGCCGAAACGATCCGAGCGAGTGAACGGCCCAGATCAACGCCAACGACTTCAAATCAGTTACGCACCATGTCATCCTGACCAGACCGGAAGACCGATATGGACGGCATACACTCCATGTTAGGTTCGGAAACACATGAAAGTACGAAATCTGCGCGATCCGACGCAGGATTCCAATATTCCGACCTGTACACCCCCTCGACACGTCGTGCTTGCGTGATGCTCAGCATGGACGGCGAGACGATCGCGATGCGTGCCGATGCCTCCGGCGGCGCGAGCACCAGCGGCAGCCACCGCTGCGACCGTGTCAGCGAGCTCCCGGACGACCTCCTCCACGTCGTCCTACGAGAGCTTCCGGTCGCCGAGGCCGCCCGGACCAGCGTCCTCTCCCGCCGCTGGCGCTCCGTCTGGTCCCACTTCCCGGACCTCAGCTTTGACTCCACGCGGGACAAGCCTGGCCCCGGCTCGTTCACATCGCCGAGCATCGCCACCGCCATGCGCTGCTGCTCTCTTCCCCCACCACCTCTCCTCTGTCTGATATATATACATATGTATACGTGTGTATATATATATATGTATATACATATATACATATACATACATATATAACAGAGGTACTATGGTGCTCGGGCTTCATAATTAAGATTTTCCATCCATGATTGATTCGGTATTCTAAATTAATAACACACGTTGTACAGTACATGTGATGCATTGTACATGAACTCTTTCACTATCTCCTCCTCCGTATATTGATGTACTGTGCATGGTATTGTCCTGTGCTATTGCATGTAAAGAGATGCACAGTACTCCTTACAATACATGGAAGTAATATTTGTTGTGTACTTCGTATAACACATGGAGTATAAATTTTGTGTACTCTATGTTGAGTATGAAATAGAAGTTCATGGTTCAAAATTGAAAATGAGGCAGGAGAGAATTAGTTTTTTTTATTTAGTCTCATTGTGCCATCTTAATTTCAAAATTAGCCAAATATGATACAAAATTATAAATTTAGCGTTCTTATCAAGCACGAAAGAACTCCTAACTGACACATGGCATATACCACGTCACCTGACTACAGTAGGAACGGCCACCACGGTACCGCCCCCAGCGTGGCACTGTTTAACTGGGTATGGCAAGGCAAATGATGGATCCCCTGAAAATGCCGCGCCATCCGACCGCCGCAGGTACGAGGGAGGTGCCGCGCTAGGTTCCGCGGCACTATGGGCCTCCCCAACTCCCATTTGAGTGTCTGATAGATACAGTTCACTCGTTAATGTTTTAATAATTGGTCCTGCAAAATGGTGCACTACTACCTAATGGCTAGTGGTCGCTTTTTCTTCTCTCTCTGCTAGTCCCTCACTCTCTCTCCCCCATGCATTGCCTTTCTCTGATGAAACGAGCTTGTTTGTCGGTGGTAGAGCCCGCGAGAGAGGAAAGTGATTAGCCGTTAATCTCTCTGCTGCCACGGCACGGGAGCGGGGAGCTCCCTTGCTGCAGTAAGGTGGCGCGGCGGCACCTCCGTAGCACCCGTCATGTCTAACCAAACAGTGCCGCACTGGGGAGCGATGCTGTGGTGGCCGTTTCTACCATGATCAGGTGATACGGTAAGAACCACCCGTCGGCTACAGATTCTTTAGTGTTTGAGAAGAAGACTGGGTTTATAATTTTGTGTTTTATAGGATCAATTTTTAAAGTAAGATAGGACAATAGCGTTAAATAAAAAAGAATTCGTGAGAGTTAATGGTGTGAGATGATGATGGGATAAAAAAAAATGGGTTGAAAGGACATTCTTTTGTGAATGTTTTGGTTTCTTGTTGTCACGAATTTCGGCAATCACATGGCTGGCTCTATGGTAGGTGCAGGCGTGCAGCTGAACACATGTTCAGAACTGCCTTTCCATCCCAACACAGCAATGTTTATCTATGTTGTTTTACAGTTTTTTTAACTGAATTTCTGGACTCCATTGAGCTTTCCTATTTTCAATTTCTGAACTCACATTTTCTGTTATTCAGGTAAAAGTAAAGCGAAATAAAAAAAAATGCTTGGACTTTCAAACTGACAATGCTAACTCTATGGCTCTAACCGGCCTGTAACTAATGTGTTCAGTTACTGTTTACAAAGTACATACTGTGCCCCAGTAGATATTATCATGGAAGTACCAACACGAACAATGGACAGTAAGAATAAGTACAACACATACACTAATTTTGCATCTGTATCACTACCATGGCAGTACGAGATCTGATTATTTCAGGTCAATATCTTTAGAGAAGGCCAAGTCTCGCATTGCTACTCAGTGTTCCATATATTGACATGGCGGTGGGCTTATCTTTGTCTTCTCTCCTGCAGGAAATGAGGCACACCGCAATAAATATTTATGAGATCCGCAGGTTTATGTTGGCATCAAGCCATCAAAATATCACTTGTGCAGCTGTGCTATAAGGTTATAACTGATATTAAATCCAATGTTGTATAAATGAGGCAATTTGAACTGTTTAGTTCCAAGTATAAGATTAACGATGAGGCTTCAATATTGTATCATTTTAACACAAGTTTCCTTCCCATTTCTTTACCAAGGAGGCAATTTGCACTATTCTGCCCCATGCCTAATTCCTATCACGCGCTCAAGTACTGAAATCATATTCCATGGTTCACTGGAGGGCATGGAAATAGGAAACTCACCATAAGCGCCACGAATCTCCACTTCCCGCCATTCTTGAACAAGCGCACAGCAACAGCACATCACATGTGAAAGTAAATCGTCACAGCATCCTCCCTGTCAGCAGCATAAGAAAATCAGAACTTTAGGCACTACAGAAGGCTCTCTGCAAATTCACTAGTATATGGAACATCTCTCCCTCAGATAAGATTATGTAGGGAATCTTTGGTCAAACCTCTGCACTAGCATTGGACTAACTGATAACCTGCTTGAGTTAATTTCATTAATAATCCTTAACCAAATGTTTTCCCTTAGATATTCTCGTCTTGGTAATCAATCAGTTTGAGTGTGTATAACATGGACGATCCCTGAGGTAGTTCAGCTTCATATTATAGTGTATAAATGAAGAATGAGCATTATTACTTCAGGGAGAAAAGAAGAAATCAATTGGTAACAACACATATAAAAGGCAATGAATATTTACCGCAATGTTTAGTTTTTGACGGAGCTTTCTCCTTACACAGCAAGTGTAACAGCAGCAGGACAATATCAGGGAGTACGCCATAATATCATTGCAGGCTTCTGCCGAAGCTGACAATATCACAGAATTACAGTGTAAATCAGGCTTTTAGTTTTACATAAGTAAATAGGTTCACAAAAGGTGTATGCTATTTGAAGTATACATGGTGTGTAAGACCTTGGCTGGAAAGAAAATTTTGGATTCTAAGACACACACTACATCGGAAGGTTTGGCCAAACGCTGGCTGATAAAAAGTGCTGCACATCCTTGGAATTTGCTAGTCATGTGCAGAATTGGCAGTAACATGGCAAATCAAGAAGAAGCAAATAATGCATTGTTGATACAAACGAATTGCTAGAGGGAAAGACATTATTAACTCTTCACGGTTGACATGTTACTAATATTCTTACACATGGGCCTGTTTTTGGCGATTGAAGCAATCCTTGAGAATGTTCCACAGGGGAAAAAGAAGGTCCTCAGACCTGCATTATGACAAGGAAATAAACGGCAAGCAAAATACATAAGAAACAATTCCATATCATTGATAAGCACTGAAGCATTGCCCCACCCCTATTGTTTTCATTAAATTCGGGCCATACCCCAAAAGATGGGTATTAAAAGTGGCAATGTCTTACAGCCATTTATGTTAATCTTCCAGTTTAAGATGCATTCCATTGCCTGGCTTTTAATAGTACATTCAGAACATCAGATTGCACTAACTGGACATAGATTGCTGAACTACACCCTCAAGAATAAATTGTGTGGTATAGAAAAGGATAACAAGAGATAAGCCAGATACAAGACTGAACAACTGTGCTAAAAATAGCATGTACAAAGCTACAGAGAAATTATTAAACCACCCAGGGAAAATAAAAGTATACGATTAAATTTTGATTGTACAAAAGAAGGTAATATAAATAGACATACACAAAGATGGCTCTGAACAGCAACCAAGTAAATCTGCATGCCACTCATCCCTTTGTGATCCCCTACTTGAGACCAGATCATGGCCGTATGAAACTGGTGAAGAACTTCTGCATAGGATGTACACCATCAGTGCTATCAAAGGCCTTATGGTATGCTCGATCATTTTATGGAGCATAACCCAATTTCCATTCCAAGTCCAAAACACAGCATGGGTTGATACAAGAGTCCAATTTTCTTTTGTTGGATCACACAATTTAGTATAGCATATATCAGATTTAAATTTATAAATCAAGGAACCAAATAGATTGCATGAAACCCACATCATACAGAAACAGGAACCAACAGAATATAGCTAAGTTTACTAACCCTGGTGCATTGCAGGCATCTTTTTGCTTCTTTGGACAGTCATCATCATAAGGTTTTGCACTGTCTTCATTGAATTTTGTGTAATTTGAATCGGTTTTTTCGGAAACCTTAGCATTTGTACTTTTCTCTGGAATAGAACTTGCCACAGTTGTAGTTACTCCAAGCAGGTGTTGAATAACCTCACATTGGCCCATATCCATGTTGCTTTGTGATCTTTGAAGCTCCACCTGGAGCTTCTCACTTTCCTTTCGAAGAGCTTCATTAAATGGCAAGTTTGGATAAGAACATGACAGAGTCTTCTTGAGCACTATTGTAGGATTTGTACTAGGGTCAGGGTTTAACAGAGCATCTTGGACCTCCTTGTCTTCCTCATCAAACGAATATTCACATTGATCCCTTTCAATGTACTCGATTCGCTCCTGAGATAAACAAAAAATGATGAAGAAAAAGCCATAAAGCCAAAGAGGTTATGGAGAGGAGCAACAAAGGATGATAACAGTGGATTAATCCAAAGTGACATGTTTAGTGATTGAGCTCATGGTGTTGGAGCCTTGGAGCTAAAACAGCTGGCTTCCTGGTATCTAGTATCTATAAGTTCGCAGGTGTATATAAACAATATTCTAAAAAAAGGTGTATATAAAGTATAAACAATGAAAACGATGGAGCACCAAAAAGTTGCTATCCAAATGAGAGAGAAAATTCCTACAATAGAATCCTTTGCCTTACACCAGCATCCTAGACAACCAACAGAAAACAAGAAACACATCAGACCATGCAGGAAAACCACCGAGTCGAACATCTTTCATCAAATCTCAAAAGCAGAGATTCCATATACTTCAGAGCAAAGAACGATACACGTCACCTTTTCTCTTGATCCAGCATATCCCAGCAGAATGGAAACGTATAACAAATCAACATTTCTTAAAAGCCTACATGGTTATATCCAATCTAGGTGTCTAACACTATAAACTACATAATTAAACAAATCAATATAGAGAGAAGTAGGTTTCGGAGTAGCGATGAGATGGAGCTGATTACCGACCCGGATGCGGGCATTGTCGACAAGTGTGATGAGCGGGACGAGGCGGAGGTAGTTGTCGATCTCGTTCTGCGCCTTGCGGAACTGGTAGACGATGTTCCAGCCCATGGCGAGGAGGTAGAGGTAGGAGCGGTCCTGGCACGAGTTGACGAGCACGTAGGCGCGGCGGAGCGCGTCCTCGAGCTGCTCCAGCGGCTCGCGCGTCTCCGGGTACTTCTTTAGCTCCGACACCCGGAGCTGCTCCAGCAGGCCGCCGATGAGCTTGAGATGCTGGGCGAACCGGCGGCAGTTGCGCTTGTGCATCCGCGCCGTGGCCGCCGCCTTGACGATCACAGAGATAAGCCGCACCGCGTCCAGCCCCGTCAGCTGCGCGATGTTGGATATCTCCCCCAGGTTCTCCCACGACGCCATTGCTCTCTCGATTTCTTGGCTAGACGGTGGAAACAACCAAATGCGCCTGGATTATTTGGCGTGCAGAGCAAAGATCAGAGAGACCCAGCCAATTCTACCCATCATGATGCCTCGCCCCCCGAGCCATACAATTCGGCTCCTGCGCCTTGCAAGAATCGCGCTTTCGGCTCGGGATTCAAAGGAAACACACTGCAGCGGAGCAGATCTGCGAGATTACGGCGGTAGCAGCAGCATTCCTAGTCACCCCCTTCTTTGCCTTACTATTTCCGTTCCGTTGTTTCCCTTTTCTTGCCTGCGAGAAAGCAAATCAAGATGAGATTGTTGCATGCGCCGAACAATTCCCGCCGGAAACGGCAAAATGCTACTGGAAATTCTGGAAAGCTCGTTTCCCCTTTACCTCCTGTGGTCTCCTCCGCCTAAGCAAGAATGGCGGAATTCGAGATATATGGAATTGTGGGGTGCGCGCTTGAGCCTCTCTCTACTTCCTTCAATCACTCTCAAGCTGTGCGACCGAGAAGAGAACTGGAGTAAGAGTGCAGGCAGTGCCTGCAAGTGGAGGAGAGAGAGGCAGGAATGCGCAGGCGCGGCGCAGCTCTCTCGGTTGATGATGCGGTATTAGTTACGAGACTCCTTTCGGACTCGCTCATTCACTTCACTGACCCACCCACCGCTCTCTTCTCCATGCCATTTTCAGTCTCTCTCTCGTGTTTACTGGGCTTATTACTCGTGCAGTTTTGGGTCACTGTGTGTTGTGCCGGTGCTTCAGTTCAGTCTTGGGCGAACGCTCTCAGGCAGGTAGGGGCAGTATGAGTGAGTACTACTACTTCAGTACTCTACTCACTAGCGACAAAGGAATAGTTTACTTGGACGTCTCCTTGCTGTGTGACTGAACGATTGGGAGGTCCGGTCACGGGTTGTTCAGTTGTGTGTAATATGTGTAGGCTGCCATTGCCAGGGGCCAAAGCGCCCGTGAGCGGGCGGTTGGAATAATTGTTTGGTTGGTAGTATGCAGTGGACGTGTACGTGCGCTAGCACCGGCACGAGTGCGCATTTGTACGCGCAGAGGTGATGGACGTGCGTCGCCGCTGTCGCCGTGGACCCCCGCCTCCTTCGGCGTCTCGCGTGGTGCCGATCCACGCACATCCCGGACGGACGGTACAAGTGGTTCGGTCACTTGGGTGCGTTACCGTTTTCAACTTTCATGTCGGTTTTATGTACCTGAACTGGCAAAGACTAGAGAGGTGCCCACCTTGTACACACAACTACACAAGGCACAACTGAGACAGGCATTGCGATCATGTGCGCTCCGCTGTTTCCGGAAAACAACGCAAACTACTCAATACTTGCTTCGCGTAAATGTCACGAAACAACACATGGTGGCTATATCAATCAACCCCCACTCCGCCGCTGAATCGTTGGCCGCGGTAATTTGCACGGCAGGCAAACACTGACCCGACGGCGACACCAACCGACGCCCGTCACACTCAACCTCGGTCGGAAAGAAGCGCTGTTCAGTGCGCCCAGCCCAACCGCGTCAAACGCCGGAACGGCCCAGCCACCACCCAGACGCAAACGGCAAACCCCACCTGGCTACTACGGATATGTTATTTTAGACCACACTGATAGTTTCTATATGATCCAGCGCTCAAATCTTCCGTAGGCTCTCTTAAAACGCCGTCGTGCCGAACAGTCCACGCCTCCCCTCCCTCCCTCTCTCGGCCTATGTCTAACCCCCGTAGGACTGCCGACTCAGGTTGGCTCAAGTAGGGTGCATCCCAACTCCCATCGGCCGCGCTCCCCCTCTTTCGTGCCGTATTTCGCAGTCTGCGCCACAGGCCCACAGGCTAGCACTCCCTCGGCGCATGCCAATTAGTAGTGCATGGCCAACCGAGTGCGAACGCAGCATGTTGTGACATGACCGCACTTTGATCTACGGATGTAGCTGGTCGGCGTTGCGTCTCGTACGGTTGCGGCACATTATGGCTCCATACATATTGATTTTTGCTAATTATTTTTTAGCTTTAACTTATGAATAGCAACAGCTTGTAAAGAGCCATATGGAGAGAGAAACTCGTATGAGATTTTGACCGATATAAATAAAGTCACTACATTGTGTACTACAATTAACTAATAAACCACGATGTAAAAAAGATAATATGTTTAAAAGCTAAGTACTGTAGAAAAATCATTTACTAAAGAAAAATATTTTTTAAAAGCCAATATAAACAAGGCCAATGTTAAAACTACTAGGCTTGAGAAGGAGGCCCCGTATTCTCGACTTTTTCTCTTTTTGTTGTCAGTGTTGACTGAAAGATAGCCACAATGCCTGAAAACACTGGGACGATCTTTTTGTACAACTAGAGTTTTTGTTCTATACATGAAAGGACCCTAACTCCGATTACCTTTAAACTGTACAATTAGTAATAATTAAAATTAAATTAAGAATTCTTACAACACACAGTAATTATAAGGATGAATTACAAACTTTAGCTGAAATCCCAAAT
The DNA here is from genome assembly GCA_036346575.1 of Dendrocalamus sinicus. Taxonomy (NCBI): domain Eukaryota; kingdom Viridiplantae; phylum Streptophyta; class Magnoliopsida; order Poales; family Poaceae; genus Dendrocalamus; species Dendrocalamus sinicus. Next base: position 31,599,082 of record CM070658.1, read on the forward strand.
ATTTAAACTAAAGCTAAGTATTACAATCTTTTTGCAAAATGATGCATAAGAAGAACTAATTTCTAAAATTACATTCATATTAAGCCTAGAGCTAAGTTGAGTGTTGCATTGCATTCCAGTGCCTGTTCCTGTGAGTAGCCAACGTTAGTAACCCAAGCCATCCACCATAAACCATCTTCATTTCTTTTGCTTTCGGAGAACAACTTAGGTCCTGTTTGTTTCCACTTAAGATTATTATAATCTAGCTTATAAATCATAAGTGGAAACAAACAGCCCAGATTATAAGGTAACTTATTATAATCTAATAGCCCAGATTATTGTAATCCAATAAGCTCAAAAAAGGAGCTTATTTCAGCTTATAGATCCACCTTTTATCTTAATGACTATAAAACTTTAGGAATATTACCCACCTTTGCCATTCATCCAACCCCCAACTCCCGTGCCTCTCTCTCCCAGGGCATTGTAGTCTTTAAACATTCGAATATAACAATCCATAACTCTGATAATCCAGGCTGCTAAACACCTGACAGCTTATTTCCCACCAGCTTATTATAAGCTAGCTTATATAATCCCCACCTATAAGCTAGATTATAATAATCTTAAGTGGAAACAAACAGGGCCTTAAATAACAATTCAAGGGAGAATAAAAAAGAAAAGAGGGGAAAAGAGTTGCCGTTAGTACTCTCGGGCTACTAGAGCCAATTAGGATGGAATTCTTAGAGGTTTCCAAACCGTCCTGGGTCGGTCGGTGCCTCTCACCATTAGTGGGCCTCATCATCCAGCAATTAAGAGTCCAAAGCCCACATCTTCCAACTTACCTTAGCCCTCAGAAAATCTCACAGCACTACACATCCCACCCTTAGAACCTCCGGTCCGAAGCAGCAGGGAATCAAGATTTAGGGGAGGATAAGATCGATGCTACCCAGCTGTACACAGCTCAGTGCCAGCCGTAGCAGAGAGAGGAGGCCGAAACCTCCTCATATATCTGCCCCCAATCCACCCAATCGCCCACATCGCCCACTGCATTTCTAGAAACCGCCGATAGCAAACCAACCAGGAGCTCACAAGCGCATAGAAAGCCACCAAGAATAGCCAACGACACCAGAGCCCCAAGCCAAGCCAACTATTCTCATCCATTTCTGCTCTTGGCCGAAGGCCAGAGAGCTAAGCAACCCAAGTCACAGCCATCGAGTGAGAAGAGATGAGTGTTGGAGAAGGGGAGGCAATACGTAGAGGAAGACAAAGGTGAGCGAGGACCACAGGACAAGGAGTCGACAGGGTGGACCACCACAAGATAGATGCCACCACAAGACGATGTCCCCGACCACGACAGATATATCGACAACATCTTCGTCCACGTCCACAACTGCATGAGAACCGCACCGCAATCCCCACCAACCAAGCACCTTCCATTCTCAGCTCGACACACAAGTAGGCCCACATTCCCTTCCACCTTTGCTTATTTCCTTTTTGGTTCATTTCGGGTAAGCACACAAACACTCGACAGTACTCCTTCTCGGCTCGTCCGGTTGAACCAGGCAGTCGAGAAAGGAGGGAGAGCCCTCCTAGCCCAACCGGTGGCTACCACAGCAATTGGCAACCATTCTAGCACTCTGAGCGCCCTCGAGTGTCCAAACCGCTCTCGGGCGCAAGAACCCCAAGCTCGAGTTCCGTCAGCATAGCCACTAGGATTCCCTAAGATCGAGTGTGGCAGGGGCGAACCCAACAGTGGGTCAGGTGGGGCGCCAGCCCCCTACCACCGGCTGGCCGTGTGTACCTCCCCCACCCCCACAGCTCCATGCTAGCCATATGAATGACCTTGTCAGGCTTAAAATGACTTTGCATGATAAAGAAGATTGTATTTGTAGCGGTGATTACAAGCCACAATGACATCTTCGCTCTTGGCGTGGAGCCTCTCTTCCTCTCGTGTCTACAACTCTACAAGAGTCGAGCACGAGCTTCGAGTATGCGGCGTGATGGCCACCATGTTCTCCTCCACACCGTGGAATTAGCACCGCTACCCTCCTTTGGCAAAATATGACATATATCATAGTTTCCAAGATAGCCCGTAATAGCTACAATAGAATTTTTCTATCTCTCACTGGTAATACAACAGGCTACCGTAGGCTGGCAACTCAGATGAGTAGGCGTTCCACTGAGCTGAGCAGGAGAGCCTTAGGATATCAGCCTGTATCTTTTGTATTAATGACCATAGCCCCCGTGGCAAGTACTGTACTGAAGGTACAGTTTCTACATTATTATTCTGCCACGCGACTTTGGTAAAAGCTTGTTATTTATTGGAATAGTGTTCTAGATTAGGCAAATAATGATATGTACGTTTTTGTGTGATTATCCTGGGGATAATGACACGGGGTGCCACAGTACATAATTAGAAATATACTACCGTTACGACTATAGAGCCTTCTTATGGTTGTTGTTACTGCTATTACTCCCTCTGCCTATCACCTGAATAGCTGAATTTATCCAAAAGTATGTACAATATATGGTAGCCCTAAGTGGTGATTCAAGACATTGCGTTTATGTAATCCTCTACCTAGATTAGACATAAGCCATTCAAGACACAATTCACGCTCCCATCCACTAAAAACACGGTAGCTTCAAATGGATCCATAAACAATTTACATTTCAGCCCCTAGTTGTTTTTTATACCTTATATTATCCTAATTTATACTTTTGTCCAAAATTTTACTTTATGAACTTTGGAAGCATACAACAAATTACATAAACCACCACCTAAGCTCATGGGCCCACCGTCAGTCTCTCACCCCCTCAAAAATCAATTCCCCATCCCTCTCCTGATTCTCCCCTATTGCGTTGTCGCTCATACGCTAGCTCTGCGTTGCCGCCCCATGCCACAGTTGCTTGCCCCTGCATCGCCGCCGGCAGCGACCTCCTTCACACTTGTTTATGCTCTTCCCCTCCAGTTGTCGTCTCCGCGTGTAAATCCATTTTCAACATTGTCATCGTCCTCAACACCGTGCAATCACCGTCACAGTCACGATTCATCCTCGTTGTGATGCTCTCCGACCTAATCTGGACTGAATCCAGTTGTTGATGTTCATATCCTATTGGATCTAGTCCCTCATCTTAGATTGGGTGTCGTCTTCCTCAACAACAGTCGCCCTCACCTCGCCATAGCGTCGTCATCAGCACCTACCCCAATGACGCTGCCCTCGTCATCATCTTCCTCAATGGTTGTTTTCGTCCACCTCGATATAGGTGCCACTTCCTCCCTCCTAGTACCAACCCCCTCCCTCGATGGACTACTCTGTTTCTCCTGTTGGTTGAAGCCATCGACTCCTCTGCAGGTCTTGTGCTACTCTGCAAGCCACCATCCCCCTCCTCTACGGTAGCTCATCTTTGATGTGGATCTGTGGGGCTACTTCCCACGCTGAAGGGTTGTACATGCCCTAGGGGCTCAAACTTTGGAAAATGGACTACAGACATTCGCCGAGCCATTGCAAATCACGTTTTGGACTTTGTGCCACTCATAATTACCGTACTTTAGACGAACTGCAAAAGAAGGGAAAAAAAGCCGTAAAGAAAAGAGATCAATAACCGGGTAACATGGCATTTCCTCTTTAAAAAAACCCCAGTTAGTCTCATGTTATGTTAGAACATCATACCAGCTGGCAGCGAGTTTTCAACTAGAAAAGTCATCCATTCGAGCTTTGACCATCCATGTAAGAGGCTCCTCTTAAAAAAACGTTCACGGTAGGAGTCCCAACTGTACCATCACGAGCGACTAATATCAGGGAACGTGCGCGCTGCACCACCACCACCTCTACTCTTGGACTCCGCTCGCCAGCCCAACAACCGCACTCAAAGCACAGCACAGCAGCCGCCGCGCCGCGAGAAAACCAACCAACCAACCAGTGCATATGCATCCCTCCCCCCCGGGTCCGTACGCCCCCTTCCGAGCTCCGAAGTCGCCATCCCTCCTCCCCTCCCCTATTTTTGCCAGGTCCAACTCCAACCTCCCCGTTCCAAAAGTTGGTACGATCTCGCTTCTCCCTTGGACTCTCCGAGCTCCTCTTCTTCCCCCACGCCCATGGAACGGCTCATCTCCACGTCCGCCTCCCCCTCCCAGCCCCGGATCCACCTGCCCGGCAGATCTCCCTTCCTCCGCTCGCGGCGCGTCGCCGCCGCGGGTGGTGGCGGCGTCGCGCCGTGGACCCGGTTATGCGCTCAGGCGCCGCGCCGCGGTGCGATCGCCGTGACCTCGCCGCTGTGCCATGACGGTCTTTCGGCCGCGGCGCCGCCTGTGGATGCGCCGAGGGACGCGGAGGCAGTTGGCCCTCCGTGGAAGCTGCTTGGAAGTCTGCTCCCCAAGGTGAGAATTCCAGTCTTTTTGGTTTTCCCATATAAGATCGCAATGTTTGGTTCAGAAATATAGGATTGCAAGATAGGGTCGTGGATGGTGCTTGCCGCAATTAATTATGCCTCATAAATAACTCATGCTCGGCAAGCTTCTATGTTAGATCGAGTAGCATGCTGTGCTTGGCCTGGTTTCGACGCAAGCTTCTTTCTTACTAAATACGATAAGAAATTATCAAAGATACCATAGATGGACGAAGAATGAAAATAGTGTGCTTGGTAACAAGATGAAGTTTTCTCTTTCTGTCGTTCTGCCTCTGTAATTGCTAAGAGGTCTCGGCTAGTGCCTTGCACGGAGAAAGGCAAAGCCAATGCACAGAAGAAAATTTAATTATGGTGAAGCGGAGGGAATGCAGTGTGGACTTTGCTCTCGATTCATGCTTCAAATGTGTATTATGTTAAAGGTGCCATACTAGAAGGAAAGGAAGGAATTAACTGAAGTGATCTTTGTGAGACCTGTATATGGCATTATACAAAAGGAAATTTTCTTCTACAAAGACATTTGAAGTGCAACGTTCCAATGCATTGGACATCAAATTAGCTTATAGTTATAAGGAGAGTGTTGCACTTGCAGCACTTCAATCAAACCTAGTGTTGCGAAGACTAAGCTTCTAATTCAACACATCACCTTATCATGATTAGGCCCACTGAAGCTTATGAAGCTCTTAAAATAATGAAGAATAGAACTACAGTGAATGAAAGTGTCTGAAAATGATTCTGAATTCTTGTAGTTTTCAGAGAACTCATATATTATCACTATTTCATGTGGAAACTAAGAGATCATACTGTAACTGGCCGCTTTGAGTTAGCTTGAAATATAATTTGAGATGTTTTGGACAAACTTTATTTTGTGGCTTTCTTTACAAATCAAGCTCGGAGATGTTGCAAAAACTCCAGATGTGTGTGGTTGTAGGTAGGGTCTTGCCATGTAATCCAGTGACTTCCAAGATTGATGGAAATCCTTGCAGTCTTTAGTTGAGATGGTAAATCTTGCTGTAGAATATTGATGTCAATGCAGCCAGATTAGCTGCTGACCTTGCGTTCTGTTTTTTATGAATTGCTGCCCTTTGTTTTTTTTTTAATACCATGTTGAGGTTTCCTCAGAAATGGGCACAATACTTTCTCATTAACATGTAGGAACTAGGGATCGCTACACGCTCCATAGATAAAGTCATAATTGAATGCCTTCAGCTATTTCATTGGTTTGTCACATTCTCTTGCAAACAACATGGTTATATTTTCTTACTAGGGTGATTTGAATATTCAGATGTGTGAAGTTGTCTTGATAACTGATAATTAGTCACATTGAACATTCCCTACTAATGTTCTCTTGGTGATTTATTGGCTGAATAGAAGGTCCATTTGAATTGGTTATGTTGTAGCTGACAATAATTCTGGCACTAACATGTTCTTTGGTACTTAGGATCTCTTTGTTATGAATATTGTGTGTATTGATATGAGACCCAAAGGGTCATATATATAGGAGAGTACAAGAGGATATGTCATATAGAGATAAGACATATATGGAATAGAATACAAACTCTATATCCTAATACAACTCTATCTCTAATACCCTTAACACCCCCCCCCCCACAAATGCAAGGCGTATGCAATAGCATTGCATTTGAAAAAGGGTTAATACTAAAACAAGAAATATCCGACATCTGAGTCGTGATAAAGTCGTCGTTGCGTGCAGTCGTTGAATAAACTGTCAAATTAAGCCGAAGAGGAATAGATAGAAGCATGACGGCATGCATCGAAGCTCGAGACGCAGCGCGCAGGCACAAAAAGCGCAATGGAGGCGCGGTCCGAAGAAGCGCGGCGGCCTTAAAAACTCGGGGCGGCGGCTCAAAGAGAAGCGGCGGCATCATAAAGACTTCGACGATCTGCAGCGGCTCAAGGAAAGAGCAGCAGAATGCCGCCATGCAAAAGAAAATTCCTACACTTCTATGACTGACAATAAATTTGTCGACTCGCACGGCTTGGACAAACTAAAAATCAAAGACTACGGACGTAGCGGAAGACGCACGAAAAATAACTGAAGACTGACTTAAAAAAAGGTTTTTTTTCATAACTCTGCTTAAGAGGCTCTGACCGACCGACCAAGAGAGAGATCGGTAAAACCAACCGACCGAGAGCGATCGGGACAAAGCGACTCGGCGCGGCGGGAAGAACCGGAGAGGCAACTCCGGTGGCGGCAGTCTTGGGCGCGAGAGGCGACTCCGACGGTGGAAGCCTCGGCTCGGTAGCCGAGCCTAAAGGCGACTACGGCGGCGGAGCAACGGCCTCGGGCGGGGGCAGAGCGACAACGCCGGCAGAGTCGGCGCCGGCGACAGCAGAGACGGCGACGACGACAGCGGAGACGGCAATGGCACGGAGAGCGCCGACCGCGACGAAGGCGGATCCGAGCGCTCCAGCCGGATCCGGCGGCGAGCTGAGACGCTGCGGTCAAGACGAAGAGGTCGGCGATGAAGCTCACCCCTGGCAGCGACGGATCCGGTGGCGGGGATCCCGAAGGGCGGCGGCGACCCGAGAGCGGCGGCGGAACACCCCGGCGTGGAGAGAGCGAGAGGAGGCGCGCGCGCGCATCCGGTGGCGATGAAGAGCCCGGCGTCTGGGATCTTGGATCCGGGCGAAGACGAGCCGGATCTGGAGCGAGGAGCCAGCGCTCTGAGATCCCGCGCCCGAGCCGCAGTGGGAGACGACGATGAAGTCGACCCAGGCAGCGGCGGCGGGATCCGGCGGCGGCGCGGAGAGCGCCGAATCCGGCGACGGGAAGGCCAGATCCGAGGCGGCTCCAGCCGGATCCGGGCGGGGACGAGCCGGATCTGGAGCGAAGGAGCCAGCGCCCTGAGATCCCGCGCCCGAGCCGCAGTGGGAGACGACGATGAAGTCGACGATGGCACCGGCGGGTCAAGCACGAGCCGGCGGCGGCCCGAAGAGGCGCAAGCAGGCGGCGGCCCACCGGACGGCGGCGACGTGGCCACCCCCGGGATTAGCTCCTCCCGGGGGCAGCAACGGATGTAGATCGGTTAGGGTTTCAACCTAAGCTCTGATACCATGTTATGAATATTGTGTGTATTGATATGAGACCCTATATATAGGAGAGTACAAGAGGATATGCCATATAGAGATAAGGCATATATGGAATAGAATACAAACTCTATATCCTAATACAACTCTATCTCTAATACCCTTAACACTCTTGCTAGGCACATGTTAAAAAAATGCAGTAACTGATTCTACCCTAAAACCTGAAGGTACAGAAGCACACATGCTCTTAATTATTACTTAGGAAAATGAAGAGTTAGTTTATAATGATAGTATGAAACGTGCATTTATGAAGAGGGCCAAAGCTAGTAGCAATTTTGAATTCTGATGCTAGATGGGGTTACATTTACAGGTGTGGGTTGAGATTTTAGTATTATTGTTCTGTAGGATGGTGTGGGTTGAGATTTTAGTATTATTGTTCTGTAGGATGTTGTGAACCTGAATCTGACTACATGATTGTTCATCTGAAACATTACATTTTGCTTGATTTCTGGTTTACTTTGTTGTGTTCGTGCACAAGGATCTGAGCATCTACCAGCTTATGCCGTTATTTATTAAAATTCCTGCTGATTTTTTTGGCAGTCCTGTTCTGATGTAATCAATGTTTTCTGTACCACAGGCCTCTACTGCTGCTTTTTTCCTATTGATGGCGCTTATTACCAACACCCTGCACTCTTGCATTCCTCATCCTGCCTATGCATCGGTGCAAACAGTAACCAAAACTGGTGGGCTCCTCACAACAGAGTTACTAAGCAGTGGTTGGGCTGGTTTCTTTGCTGGATGCTTACATACTTTATCTGGGCCCGACCATCTCGTTGCCTTGGCACCACTGTCGATCGGAAGATCAAGACTTGAAAGTGGGCTGGTTGGTGCCCTTTGGGGTTGTGGTCATGATGCAGGACAAGTTATTTTTGGCCTGCTCTTCTTGTTACTCAAGGATCGTTTGCACATCGAGGTTCTCCGTACATGGGGAACAAGAGTTGTAGGCCTGACCCTTCTTATCATAGGTGGTATGGGCATTCGGGAAGCTTCAGAGGTCCACAAGGCATCGCTAGCTTTGGAGGGTGTGGACTGCAACATGAGCGACGGTGAGCCTTTACAGACCCCTGCTCCCAGGAAGAAGAAACTTGGTTTTGCAACATTTGCCACCGGAGTTGTTCATGGTCTCCAACCAGATGCTCTGCTGATGGTCTTGCCCGCATTAGCTCTTCCTTCACGCTTAGCTGGTGCTGCGTTTCTCGGTATGTTTTTGGTCGGGACTGTATTTTCGATGGGGAGTTACACTGCTTTTGTAGGTTCTTGTAGTGAGGCTCTAAAAGAACGGGTTCCTAGGATAACTGAGAAACTGACATGGGCTGCTTCACTTGTAGCTATATGCATGGGGATAGCTCTTCTTGTTGGGCAGTTCTTTGGGTTCAGCCTATACTGATGCCATCCCTACTTGTTACCTGGCAATATTATTTTTCTAATATTTTGTCTATTTAGCTCAAATTGGTAATAGATGGCCATTATTTTCAGACTGCAAAATGTATACTGAACCTGGCGCGTACTTACTTCACACTGCTTTTCTTCTATTTAGCATTCGCTGACCATTCTGGTCGTATGATCACTTGCATCTCATGAAAGGAATCCCAGATGCAAGGATACAAGGCATGCCTTGAAGCAATTTTGGGGGATACGATTCAGAAATTTTGCTGCCCATTGAAACCGAGGCCAATCGTTTTCATACCCAGGAGTTGCAATAATAGACTCAGAATGCTGTTTACGTATGACATGGGTGTCACCAAAAAGCTAAAAAAACCCTCCTGCATACTGGAAAGACGTGCAAATTAAAGACAAAGGGGCTGCTTAAGGCTCGGTTTTAAACATCGGTGCTTCTGGTTTTTAAAAGATAGAAGCTATCTTAAATCATTTTTTCTTTTCTTTTTCTTTATATTATCTATAGAGAAATAACAGTGTTTCTTATTTTTCCTATTTTTCTTTATTTTTCTTTAATTAAATACTTAAAAAGCTAATAACCGCTACATTGCTATTCCAGTCAAAAGCCATATCATTTTAAGGCCCTATTCAAAAGTATCGTGACTTTTGGTTTTTGATTATGGCTATGGTTAAAATGACACTATAGTGGCTGTTAATTTTTTTTCAAGATATTCAACTAAAGAAAAATAAATAAGAAATTAAAAAACACACCATTATATCTCATGTATAATATAAAAACGAAAAAAAAAAGAAATAAAAAATTATGTTAAGAAGATAATGTGTTTTAAATAACTTTTGTATTTTTCAAGTTAGAATCTAATTGAAACGGGGCTAAGACAGCCTAGGTTTGCATGGTGGAGTACGTTGAATGCAAAAACAAAAGTTGGACCTGAACCCAGGACGACGCGGCTGAGAAATTCGTGTTACGAGAAGTTGACACGTCCCCACCAACGTAAGACATGATACGCTTTTGCAGCGATGATTAGTTCAGTGCCCACGTAAGCAGAGCAAGACCGTTGGCGCTGTCTCCAGTACGTTTGCTAGTGTCTGGCCTTTGAGTAGTAGCGGTTGAAAATAGAAGTAGTTAAAAGTATAAAATTTTTAATTCGGTTAGACTTTTTAGTTTTTAGTTGAGCTAATTAGATTGTGATTCTGTTCATAAGCACAATTACAACTAAATTGGGATAGGATACAGTAGAACACTCATCGATTGAGATGGCCAACGTCAGATTTGTCAGGGTAAGAGGCACCCCACCATCTCTAGACAGTAGCCACAATTATGTGGCATGGCCGGCAATAACGCTAGGTTGGACTGCATAGGCCGAGCTGAGGGAGGAGCAGGGGAAGATCACAGTGGCGAGCCTGGTGAGTCCAGGGCAGCTCGACCCGAGGAGCGACGATGACGACCACTGGGAGGTGACGCACTAACGATGGCGTTGGATCTGGTTAGCAACCCTGGTAGCTCGGGATGGGCGTGGCATCGCCATGGGAGAGAGAGAGGACGACTCTCTCTCTCCCCCAGTCTCACCCTCTCCTCGACGGTGGCTAAAGTGACGAGGCGTGCCCGGCAATGGGTGGCGAAGGCGCTAGGCCAAATTGGACGGGGCTAAGTCGAGGGAGGACTAGGGAAAGGCCACAGTGGTGAGCCTGGAGTAGCTCGACATCAGGGAAGCCCCAAGAGCGATGGCGATGATCACGGGGAGGCGACGCACAGAGAGAAAGGGGGAGAGACAAGGAGAGAGATGCAGCACCGTCGAGGCTGAGGCAGAGCGCGATGGCGGCGGTAGAGCGCGATCCAGCTAAAGGGAGAGATCGGGAGAGAGAGGCGGCGGCGTCAAGGCGGAGGCGGAGCGCAACGGCAGCATCAGAGCTCGATCCAGTCGAATAGAGAGACTAGGAGAGAGAGGCAGCGCCGTCGGGCCAAGATGGAGCGCGACGGCAGCATCAAAGCTCAATCCAGCCAAAGGGAGAGACCGGGAGAGAGGCGACACCGTCGTGGTAGAGGCGGAGCGTGGCAGAGGTGAAGCTCGATCAAGCTAAAGCCGCTTCTAAAAATCGGACGTTTAATTCGGCTTTTGATTTTTAAAAACTAAAAGCCAAAAATTAAAGTTATTTCAAATGGCCCCTACATTCCCGGCAAAGCGCTGTGGAACAGAAATCCTAGCAAAAACAAGGGCGGCCAAAACAGTGATAAGATTAGTGAGAAGGATCGCGAGATGCTGATTCACAGCGTTCCATTCCCGAGGTTGGGAGAGTGATTGGAAGTGTTTGGAAGAACCTAGACGCACCTCTCCAAGAGTAAAGGGTCACGCAGCCAATTCTGACTGAGGTGCAGTATGACTTTCCCTATTAGTACTGGAAGGGCTTTCCTTCCTCTATTATAACTCCCATCTATACTGGCGACGGCACTGGGGCTCACAGAAACTACTACTTTTTTCAGATCCCAGTATAACTGAGATCAGAACAGTTTTGCAATATACTAGTACTACAATCTTACGATACGTACGGTGAATATCATGTTCCGTTAGAAATACGAGTATCCCAAACTTTTACCCTCCAGAAAGACACGAGGCATCTCGAGTTATCCCCTGCGCAAGGCTATCTCCGTAAGTACCTGGGGGAAGGAAGGCACAACGGCCGCATCAGATACCCTACTTCGGAGAGCCAAAATCTTTGCGAAAGCCAGAGAGACCTCCTCTCGCTACTTCATTGGTCCAAGTGCAGATACCCACCCAAAACGGAAGAAATGGGTGTGGTGGACGACTTCGTCACTGAGCTACGCGAGCTGCCGACCAAGATCCTCGCAAAGAAGAAGCGTAAGCAGTTCCAGGCACAGCCTCTCGCTGCTCTGCGCCGAACAGCCTCTCATTCTACAAATTACAATAGCAACGAGTACAAGAAAGGGGCAACGCTAGTGGTCCTTGGCTCGTTCGTGTTGAAGCTTACGGTGTGTTTGGTTGAGCTGTGGCTTCAAAAATCGCTCTTTGTGAAATGCACACATGGAAAAACTGCAGGTTGTGGGTGTGGAAAAGCTGTAAGCTGTTTGGTTCAAACAAGTATAAAACTTACCTCCTATCTCTATTTTCCTTGAAACAACTGTGAAATAGCTCTCTATTTTCACCATTTCAAAAAGCCAAAAGCCAAAAGCTAAAAGCAGCGTCCAAGGTGCTTTCAAAACTGTACTACCTAAAAGTAGCTGCTTCTGAAAAATCAGCTTCTGGTTTCCACCCCTTTGGTTGGCTTTTGGCTTTTTGGAAGCAAAAACAGCTCCTAAAAGTTTAACCAAAGGCACCCTTAGTCTGTTGTGAGGAAATTCGTGTGCTAGCTTCCAGTGAAAGAATGCACGAATGCACGCACCTATCACATAGACAGTCTGCCCCGTTTTTTTTTTTGTTGGGAGGGGTTTTGGCACCTTTTTTTTCTAAGAAAGAGTACACGGATAAGTTGCCCAGAACTGCTTAACTGAAAACAGTTACATGTCGATACAAGTACATACGTTGGCTTTAGCAAAAAAAAATGGGGCTTCCCTGTCCCCTCACTCCCTATTCCATCAATTTAGACCACTCACTAATGATCTAATGGTCAGTTTTTTTATATTTTCATCATTTGTCCATCCATTATAAACAATAATAAAAATACAGAGAAAAAATTCTGTGTTTTTTAATTATAATTTTATTTTTTGTGTACAAAAATTATAATAAAAAATAGGGAACAAAAATTGAGAGAATAGGGAGGGGAATAGGGAGTAGGGGACAAGGAAGCCCTATTCTTAGCAAAATGCTAAGGACAAATCTAGTGAATCAGTGATCAACTAGATCTGGAGCCTAGCAGATAAGTGGAACAATGGCCAATGATCTGTGCTAGAACCAGTGTGGTGAACAACGGTCAATTAGTCGTCCGCACATTCGGTGTCGGCAACCAAACCGTCACGAACACATGATGCGGAGGCCTGTTAACGCCATCGGACGTTTAATTGCCCGAATAATGCAATTGGTCGCCCGATTACCGTTAATCGGTCGACAAATCCGTTTAAGCCTCAATTAGAATGCAAGATTTTTTTTGTTACCGAATCTAAGCACACAAAACAAAGGCATGGAAGCTGGTGCTGCACATCATCGTCGCCGAAGCAGGCAATGCATTGAAACAAACGCAATTGAAGATGCCGCTGCCGGCCGCCGGTCGCCGAAGCCTCGTTTGAGCTCCGTTGAACGCCGTAGCCGAGCTCGGCGCGCCAGCCGGTTTGTGATCTAGAACGGGATACTCGTCCACTGATTGTTACAACTTTCATCCAGGAAAAAACGCACACATGGCAAATAATCTGAGAGAACACGGAATAAATTTCTGAATTTCTTTGTTCTCTTATTTGCTCCCTCTCTTTCTTGCTTTTCTTCCTTAGATACAAACTGGGTACAAGTCCCCCTAATATATAGGGATAAAACTCTCATACTCCTATTTTCCGATTCGAACTTTAAGTTGGTCTCAAGTTCAACTTAAGTTATACTCGGAAATGAACTTTACTATGACATGTACTCTAAGTCAAGATTATTTCTAGCAATCCCCCCCTTAATCTTGACTTGACACACTCTAGTTTTAGTCTCAATACATTATGAACTACAAGTCACGCCTCCACATGAAGTGTTCTACATGCAAGCTACATGTACGAACTCAACTCAACTGGTACGGGTCCATCCAAATGCAAAGATTCTAAAACATTGAGGTAATCGGACTCAACTACAACTTACTAAACTTATATTTTGACACGGAACGGTGACACATCTCCTTGACGTTCTGATCTCAACTCTGCTTACTTGAGTTTGGACGGCGAACACATTTTCTCAACATCCAACGCTCCTTGAGCCTTCATGTACACCTTCATCTTGATTGCTCATACTGCATAATTGCTCATCGTGAGTATCGGATAATGCAGCGAGATAGCAGTGTTATGAATATTATGTATATTGATATGAGACCCAAAGGGCCATATATATAGGAGAGTACAAGAGGATATGCCATATAGAGATAAGGCATATATGGAATAGAATACAACTCTATCTCCTTAACACCTCCCTCAAATGCAAGGCGTATGCAATAGCATTGCATTTGAAAAAGGGTTAACACTAAAACAAGATAAATCCGAAGTCCGAGTCTTGATGATGTCGCCGCTGCGTGCGACCTTTGAATAAATCACAAATCAAGTCAAGAGGAATAGATAGATGCATGACGGCACGATCGAAGCCCAAGAGGCGGCGCGCGAAGCACGAGGACGACGGCGGCCTTTGAAGCTCGGGCGCGCTAGAGAAGCGCGGCATCATAACGACTTCTACGATCCGCACGCGCTCGAGAGTAGAGCGGCGCCGCCGGACAAAAGAGAATTCCTACACTTCTATGACTGACAATAAATTTGTGGACTCGCACAGTTTGGACGAACTAAAAAATCTAAGACTACGGATTTAGATGGACGCAGCAGAACTGGGAGACTGACTCTAAACTGAAAAAAATTACTCCCTCAAGATCCCCCTCCCCTCTCTCTCTTACTCCCCCTCCTCACTCCCGCCGCCTGCACTCTTCACACCCCCTTCCTCCGCCCGCTCGCCTGCTTCTCTCCACTCCCTCACCCCTTCCCCTCTCTCTCGCGGGCACGGAGGCGTGGGAGGCGGCAACCGAAAGCGGCGGCGCGGGTGAGGAGGCGGCCAAAGGCGGTAGTGGCCGAAGGAGGCCAGCGACGTCAGAAGAGGCGATGGAGAGCGATGGATCCGACCAGAGGCGGCCGGATCCGGGGCGAGCGGTGTAGCGGCGGCCGGATCCAGCGCGAAGACGGCCGGAGGCGCGCGCGCGCGCGCGGCCGGGAGGAAGAGCCGATGACCAGAGCGACGGTCCACGTGAGGCGCAGCGGTCTCGGAGGAAGACACGCCGCAACGACCGCGAGCGCCGGATCGAGCTCGCGCGGTTCCCGAGACGACGGCGCCCAATCCAGATCGGATCGCCCGAGGCGGCTGGATCCGTGCGGTGCCGATCACGGCAGCCGATCCGCGGCGGCGCGCGGATCCGGGTGACGGAGCGCGGTGGCTCGGATCCGCGAGAGGTGACATATGGAGCGGCGACGGTGGGCTTGTTCGAGACGAGGCGCGCGCAGCGTCGCCGAGTAGCCCAACAAGATGGCACGGACGCGGCCGACGGCAAAGACGAGCGCAGCGGTCGACGGCAAAGACGAGCGCAGCGGCGTGGCAACGACGGTCGCGTGCGATACGGCGCCGATGGCCGGGAAGAGGTGGCCGCCCCCGGGAGAGGAGATCGATCCTCCCGGGGGCAGCAGCAGCAGAAGTAGATCCGAAGTAGATCGAGGTTAGGGTTTCAACCTAAGCTCTGATACCATATTAATATTATGAATATTGTGTATATTGATATGAGACCCAAAGGGCCATATATATAGGAGAGTACAAGAGGATATGCCATATAGAGATAAGGCATATATCGAATAGAATACAACTCTATCTCCTTAACAAGCGGAACTCTTCTTCGCCATCATATTGGATGATGCCTCGTCACCGGTGACATTGCTTTCCGGAGTACGCGACATGACCTTGAGCACGGATCAAGAATTTGTGCTACTTTGAAGTCTCTTGGACCGAGAGAAACGGAAGGACGTGCCGCGAGCATCTTTTTCCCAGGAGAGCTGCGCGAAGATGAGTGACGTGCGCCTCAGGAGCGTCGTGTAAGATGCGCTGAAATCGGAACCGCCGAGACGATTTTTCCAGCGACTCGGTTCTCGCCTAGGCTCTGATACCACTTGTTACAACTTTGATCCAGGAGAAAACGCACACATGGCAAATAATCTGAGAGAACACGGAATAAATTTCTGAATTTCTTTGTTCTCTTATTTGCTCCCTCTCTTTCTTGCTTTTCTTCCTTAGATACAAAACTGGGTACAAGTCCCCCTAATATATAGGGATAAAACTTTCATACTCCTATTCCGATTCGAACTTTAAGTTGGTCTCAACTTCAACTTGAGTTATACTCGGAAATGAACTCTACTACGATATGGACTCTAAGTCAAGATTGTTTCTAACACTGATTGTTCTGTGAGCCAACGGGGGTAGAGTTTTTGTTGGAGTCGGCTAAGGGACGGTGGAGATAAGAATAGGGCACTGGGGAGATCAAGAGATGCATGAAAGGGGATGGGGACAGCTCACCTCGTCTATGGTTCAACCTTCACTTCTTCATTATTACCAAAAATGTGTTTTGGGTGATAATGAAGATTGAGATATAATGAACTTTTGGGTTTTCTACTAACAATCCCAATATATGTAGTGTGTTTGCCTTAGTCGAATATATCCAGATATTTGGGTTTCAAAAAAAAAATATATATCAATACATTCCCTTGCAAAAATATATATCAATATATTAATTGGGACGTATACTGTATTATACCTGAGGATTCGCCTGGGGAAGCGCCTTCACATCAGATTATGTGTGAAAAGGCCCTTTAGCTTTTTTTAAAAATTATGTACGGATCCTTCACTCTTGCAGAAAGACTCATCACGTTAGAATTTCACAAAAAAAAACTCTCCTTTTTTCAAAATTACCTATAGATCCTAGTTTTTTTTCTCTCTAAAAGTCTCCTTTCACAGGGTGAAACCCCACGATTTTCCTATTATTACATATGGAGCCCTTGACTTTTGGCGAAAACAACCTTTGCTTCTCTAAATTATATATAGATCCTCAATTTTTCAAGAAAAACCTTCTATGAATTGTCGGCTTTCTTATTTCAGCCCACATGGTAACTAGCGCGATGTCATGCCGCGCTTCCGCTACTAGTAATTCCGATTAATCATCTGTTTTCAGATTAATCAGTTTGCGATGCCTTCCCATCCGCCAACCGTATTCCACTTTTCACAACACTGGCCAAAACCACACAAAAGCAGTGGACAACCGCATCACTGTTTCAGATCCCAACAGGAAACATATCAAGCAAGAGGGTCATTAGGATCGATGGTCCGACCGAAACAAACAAGCACAAACACTACATAAGAGTATGATTACAGAACGAAACAAAAATGTGGATTCTACTGTCACGGCAGCAATCAGCAGAAGCAGTATTATTAATAATGTCACTTTTTAATAATTTTGTTCAGTTTCAACAGTTTCCGATTAATAACATCC
Source organism: Dendrocalamus sinicus (assembly GCA_036346575.1). NCBI lineage: Eukaryota > Viridiplantae > Streptophyta > Magnoliopsida > Poales > Poaceae > Dendrocalamus > Dendrocalamus sinicus. The sequence goes on from CM070658.1 coordinate 31,616,170, forward strand.
ATGACGTCTGGAATAACTCAGTTTACACAATACGAACCAACTGCCAGCATTCACACAGAAACCTGACATATAATAACACATCTCCGAAAGAGCAACCTGACATATAATAACACATCTCCGAAAGAGCAACAGCACAACCAAAAATTCAGAAGTCATGCACATAACACTAACTACCTTTTTTTTTCTTTTTTTTTCTTTTTTTATTTTTTTTCCAGCTTTTTTTTTTCATTTTTTGTGTAATTATATCTCTACTTGTTTTTTTGTGTGTTTTTATGCTTATTTTTTTTGGGTTTTTTTCCAACCAACTGGATCTTCACTCCTCATCCCAGTAGATGAGGTACGCGTGCCGTAACCAATGAAAACTCGGCATGCCTTTGTACTGTATCTTTCTTGTGTATAACCTCAAAAGGTATCGCTTCGGAGCAAACTTCTCGCTGACTTCTGCCCAAAAATTGATCCACTCTCGTTGCTGTATAGTCCTCCCATGGTGGGTACCTGATAACCTAGACTAACCGAAGTCGCTGACCTAGTAAGGAGAGCTTCACCTGGCATTCCTTGCATACTAGTATGGTAGGTTGCCCCCTCAAGACCAACAGATTGAAACTGAGATGCCAGTGAATCAATGTTAGATGTCACAGGGGACAGCGAACCAGAAGAATTTCCAGCATAATAACTTGGTTTCGGAAGCAACCAACTCTCCCATCTTGCACGCCTCCGTATCTTGTCACCCTGTTAAAGCATAGGTAAAAATGGTAAGCCTTTAAGTGAGAAGTATGAAGTAAATGTCACCCAGAAAAAGTAATCAAAACATAAATAAATTCATGATTTCAGGTTGTTTCCCATTTTGAGGCAAGCAACTGTGATAGAAAGCAAAAGGGACTACGTAATACTCCTGACAAACAAACAATCGAGTGAATTAGTGTGTGCACTGGTTAAAGCAAACTTTATAGTAGCAATATGCTGCCGTTGTAATAGTATCTGCAAGTGCTTTCTGATCAGTGAGGATAGAAGAGTTGTCATTCTTGTTTTCAGACTGCTACTTGCAAGGCTCAGTTTTCCATTTTGGTAGTTTTTCTTTTAAATTTTTGGAAATCGGAAGGTATCAGCAGGCTAAGAATCCCAACTGATGCCAAGACCAGTTCCAACCCAGCGACTCTATTTACATTACATGAATCAATCAATTACTGGGAGTACTTTAGGTTTTGCTATGAGCTATTAATACTGCAACAGCATAAAGTCACTCGAGCAAGCTGCATAGGGTCAGTCAATCTTTGCTGAGTCAACCATGGACCAAGTTTGTCATGGCCATAATTCTATTAGGAAAACAACATAACCTTCAGCAGGCAGATGCAAGGTTCTAAATAGCTAGCTATAGCTGCTGTTTTGGACTCCCAAACTTTAAGCCGTGAAACCGTGAGAATAGGTAAATAGCTAGCTATAGCGCGCTATAGCTTTTCTGGGACCTTGCTGCGAAAATCGCAATTTAAAACCTTGCGTAGATGACATGTAAATAATAGAATATATACATGTAAAAACAAAATAAACTCCAGATATACAAGAAGAAGATTCATTCTATGCCAAATGGAGTAATCAAACCACGTTTGACTAACAAACTATGCTTGACTGGATTGATGAAATAACTGGTGATCTCAAGCTAGCACAATTCCACCCTGTAGAATCTAGCCAAACTTGGCTTGCTCAGGATCATTATACTGTATGCCAGTTGTCATTTCAACTATAGACAGATAAGAATGATCTCTTCATCATGTCACTAGTATTATTTTTGAAGGCATTCACACGTTTCTAGTGGACTTATGGTTAATCAATTACAGTGTACTACTTGTAATCAATATACTTGTTAACCAGGAACTTTGTAAGTGAAGACACGGTATTTCATTGATGTTTGAAGTTCTGCTTTCAGGAATGAGAGGAAGAAATTAAAAAAAAAAACTAGCTTGCTGAATATGAGACCCTATAGGGCACTGAAAATGCTATTGATCAATCACTCCAGGATTCCTTTGCGTGGTTGTCCATCCAAACATGAGAAACAAATGACAAGATAAGAGGATAAAGAGTGCATCATGACCACATTTCAACATGCATTTCACTGACACATGTGGATTCAGGTTCTATACGTACAAAATTCGACTAAGGTTCTATGAATATACAAGCAGGGATTAGAACTGGACATAAGTTGCGCCAATACTCCAATATTCTTAAGTTGCGCCTATACTCCAATATTCTTAAGTTGCGTCTGTACTCCAAATATCTTACCTAGTTGGTTGTAATCAAACGTGGGCATACAAGCTAAGATATCATGCTGATAGAGCATAAAGAGTTACCAGGTAGGTTGAAATCAAAAGTGGACACACAAGCTTTTGAAAGTAAAGTTTTGAATCAAAATCATGTTATCTATTTTTGTGAAGGTTACCAACCAACCCGATCAAAAAAAAAAAGATTACCAACCAAGTATAGCATTACATATGGTAATTTTAGAAATCAAAAGAAATATTTTCCCTGGAATATTACTTCTATGATAGCTAGCTCTTTAGCATGGCAAGCCATTTATGCATTGTATTTTACAATTTTAGAACATCTAGTGAAGAGAATACTTATAACGGTGAGCACAGGATCAAGTGGTGAAATAGTTCAAAACTTGAAATATTGTTCAGTTAAAGGTGCAGGATATCCAATTCACAAAATACAGATGTCAGTAGCTGTGTTTGTATTGTGTCAAGTGTCAACCAATTTGGCATGTAGTAGGACATGAGTATTGATTGCTTATTTATAATTACAAAAAAGTCAGTAAAATTTGATTTGAAATCACTTCAACGGTAAATTACGCATGTAAAAGATTACCTGTACTTCCACCACAGTAGAAAGCAGGACTGTATCCAAGATAAACTGTACATTATTAGTCATCTTTTTGACCTGCGCAAAACAATGTAGGTGAGCAATCCGTCTCTTTTGTAAAAGAGGCAAAATATCTACGTGAATATTCTTGATAGAGTTGTCTTGTTTTATTATGCTTCACATGAACGCCACATTTACTTAGTAGTACACATTTCCATATATTAATAACAGAAACATCGTTACAAATTTTCACGTGTACCATTGCTCAATGATGCATGCTGTAGAATAAGGGCAAACCAGCATCCATACGTCACAGTCACAGCTACACAACAAAATAAAGGGTAGCAGCAACATAAAATATACAAAGTTCTCCTTTCAAATTTGATATCACTAAATTTCTGAAGGAACCTTTTATTAGCTCTCCACGCTAAAATTGTTCAAGTCATTTCCAGAATGGTAGGATGTATGGTTATGGTAAGCCTCTGGTTTAGAAGGTTAAATGCAAAATAGGTGGTACATAGATGGCATACATTAATAAATCCTAGTTCAGTCATCTCTTCCATCGAAGCATAGGTTAATGCTAAGTTAGTAAAATGCAGAACTGATTTGCCTTAATAGAAGTAATGAAAAAAGACATGTAAGAAAAAACACTTGCCAATCTTATAGATACAGCAATATCTTTGCTTGTCCCCAGTTATAAATTGTCATGTACATTCAAGATATAGCATACAAGGAAAACTCTATGGAATTTAAGCAAACAAACGACTAGTCCAAACAATAAGCATAATAGATAATTCAGAAGTTTTTGGGGGTCAACATGGCAGGAAGACAGAGATGGTATTCTGGAAGCACAGAGACAAAAGTGCCAAAAAAATCTCAACTGTGAGGGTGAATAAAAGTTGGAATCTAAAAATAACTGTTCTACTAACAGCTGCACCAATTCGCTTGCATTGCTCAGCTTTGCAGTTTTTGGAGTAAAACATGCGTATGCTTCACACTCAACAGTCAGGCTGAAAAAAGAAAATTTGAATGTCACCTAAACTTCTAGCATAAACATACAGAGTCAACCCAAAACTGTTAACTGCCCCTTACAAACTAAAGCTAAGGAGGACACACAAATGGGGGAAATATCATTCTTCTTATTACAACAACTTATTTTGCCATGCCATCTTCCTCTTAAGTTTAAGTAACCTCAACTAATTTGGTTTCGTGTAAATTGATGTCCATTAACTACATAGCACCAACATGCTTCCAAGCTTTTGGTACCTACCAGTGTCAGTCTCATATTATTTCTATCCAGAGAAAACAATTTTTAATTGTGCACACTGTCTGACAATTTGTGGACAGGCCTAGCCTAAAACAAACTTGATTGTGCTATACACAGAAAGTGTTTTTTTTTGTTACATACGTACTCTACCATAAACAATAGCATATACATACAAACTCAACGATTGGCCCGTATAAATCTGCGACGGCTCTTGCTACGACAAAACCGTTAGTTCATGTAAATAATTAAATCTGTGACAGCTGAAGCTAAGGCGAATTAAGTGCCATGGTTGTCACGGCTTCGCCTAGGCATCGTCAAGTCGTCCTGGCAGCTGGAGGGGGACGCCGAGGCTCGTCGCCCAGGGCTGAGGAGTTAGGTGGTCACCACCCGAGCCCAACACAGTCCGCACTCGGTCACTCCTTAGCCGCCAGTTGGGTAGGATTTCACCTTGCACGGGAGATCTCCCGCCACTGGCGTTGTTCTCCAGCGTGCTCCCGCCAACGGCGTCCCTCTCTAGGCTGCTCTCGCAGCCGGTGCCCCTCTCCACTGAGACTACTGTGCTGACCCTCTCCCGTGCGAATCCCGCTCAGCTCAGGCAAGCTCCTGGGAGGTAGGCGGAGCAGGAGCGCGCGCGGTCGGCGCCAATAGAAAGGGCAGCCTGCACAAGGCGACGGAGGCTGCGGCATGAGGCTCCGCTTGCAGACGTGTGGGAGCAGGTGGAGCGGTAGGAGCGGCGCACGAAGTTGGCCAGGGTGACCGCAGGCTTGGCCTTGGGCTGCTGCTGCAACGCGGCGGCGGTGAGGAGGAAGACAGCGCTATGGAGGAGATAGAAGAGGCAGCTCATGACTCTTTGCTAGTTGGTTGGGATTTTGGTTGCAGGGGAGGAGGGAGGAGTCGACACGCACGACAGCTGATCAGAATGAATTGGATTGGGAGTAGAGCAACAAAATAAAGAAGGGAAAGAAACAAGTGAAATGGAGGGAGGTGGCACCCTTGCTCCGGCAGCAGTAGAGAGGACTATATAGTAGTATTTTGTTAGGCAGCCGTGCACTGCCCTCGTCCCACAAAATCTCACTCTGCATTCTTTTTAAAGTGTCAGCCAACATATATAAATACTACTCATGTGTTTTGACCGTTGGATGAAGATCCAACGATCCTCCTCCCATCCACCTTAAATCACTGCCCAATCCACATCTCCAACCCCAGCCTTTCTCCCATTCTCAGCATATTCTTACAGATAGTATATAATATACCAACCCATTAATTTGTACTATTATATTGTATGGTTATTTTGATTTACAGTTATATAAGATATTACTTGCATTTATTACTATCATCTAACTGTCGCCATGGTGGACGCCTAGTCGACTAGGTGTCCAGACACCCTGGTCTCACTGCAACTCGCCAGAGTGCCGTGACAACCTTGTTGAGTGCAACATCACCCGATTGGACAAATGCATAACAGAATGCACAGTGTATCAGTATCACCAACACACATATGAGCCTTTATACCGTGGTAGGGAACTACGTAAAGCAATAGTAATAGATATGTACCCATGAATATATACTATTTTTGGGAAAGCACATATATATACCTGTTATCTTTTATTTTTTAATGCATAGCCACATTGCCATGCCAAAATTTTGGGAAAACGTTAATATCGATGTGTCCATATTGTGTTGTGTCCGTCTCCGTGCATCGCAAACCACTAAGGGAAACTTCAATGTATCATTTTCTCTATTCTAGTCATGCATTCAAGACATTCTATTGTGTAATTGTCTGACTTCAACATTAACATACGTAATGAATCACAGGAATCAACTCTGTGGTTTCAAGACTCTTTTGTCATTCTCTTGAAACTTAAGCACTCAGATAGTCAAATTATCAAAGCACAGGAGCAGATGATAAATTTTCTTTCATTCAAATATTGCACAAAAAGCAATTATATCTTTGGAGTGCTTTGTACTGATTATATGCAGAAAACCAAAATAAATACCAACAAACATAGGTCGGGAACTTGGTAGGGTAAACAACAGTTTGGTTTGTGGACAGACCACCACCACATGCTCTACTCTCTTAGTCCAAGAGGGGAAAAGGCATAAAAGAACCAAGCAGGACTAACTTAGGAGAGTCTATGTAGGAGAGTTTTTTCTACATAGTACATGCAAGCTACAGTTCGTAACAAGACGTATTAAGGTAATTTAAAGAACAGAACACGAGGGCCAATGTTAGGAAATGACTTGTCAAAAGCAGAAGAAAGAACCCACAAAGTCTAGTCTTTGCATTTGGACAAAACAGCCAGAAGGAATTACAAGTCCCCTTAACATGCAATGGCACTCACTAAAATAACTAATTATCAAGGATAGAATATATGAAACCCCATGAATACCTATGAATATGCATAAATTGAGGGCTCTTTGTTTCATATTCCTTACCAGCGTCAATGCAACTAATTGTGCATGGCCAATTGCATGCCCATTGTCATCATGAATCGGTAGTAATTACACAGGATATAAATTCCCAGTAATTTTGGCTAATATTTAAAACTGGCAGCTGCACGATAAGATCATCCTTCCATATTTAAATGAGCATGCCGCTTCTCATGCCCATTGTCATCATGAATCGGTAGTAATTACACAGGATATAAATTCCCAGTTATTTTGGCTAATATTTAAAACTGGCAGCTGCGCGATAAGATCATCCTTCCATATTTAAATGAGCATGCCGCTTTTCATGATCCAAGAACTTAACATTCAGGTAACCAGGGAAGAAGGTATCTAAAAAGTAATTCGAAACAAATTTATCAAAGTATCTAATTTAAGATGTGCAGGAATCAAATGTCTAACTGACAAAAAAGAACTAGTCTCATGCGATAGAAACTAGATTTAAACAGCACAATGTCAGATGTGTCACCTAAGTTACATCAACCACACCAGTACTATACATTCAATTTCCTATTAATAGCAAACTGGCGATCTTGCTACTGAATTTAAATGAATCTAAACAGCTAAATGTCATCTCTCTCTGTCTCTCATTCAATGGTGACAAGTAAGCAACTAACTATAGAAAGTAACTAGAAGCTTACTAGACTATTAGACTGTTGAAGAAAACAGAGAATTTAGAGTGGATTTTTTTTCTGAAAAATCATCATGTAGAACCCGCAAACTGACCTGGTTAAAACCAGCAATCAGGGATAATGGCACCCAACCCTGATCATCCATATGTTGCCGCAAGAATATGTCCTTGCACAAATTATCATCACTGCAAAAATTCAACTTGAACCTCGATAAATTGACCTCAGTGGTGCTATAGAAAAAATGTTTCCCGTAAACATAGATAAACAACTACCTAAAGTAGTAGTCTATCTGTCTCAGCAGGTCCTTTTGAAGAGGTTCAATTTGAGAAATTAACATGGCTGGTGGGCTTGCTGGATGAGGCACAAAAGGCAGGGCTTGAACACCTTCCGAGGTGGGCGCAGCAAAGTAGTAAACATGAGGTGCCATTTCTGCTATTTAAAATAAAGAAAATTAAGGCAACGTAAGTACATAACAATAGCACAACTCCATGTTCTCACAAACCACATGCATGACATACCAGGGAAGCCCATAGGCGCCCCATAAGGTGTTGTCTGTGGAGTAGCAGGAACAAATGGTGGTGGAGGAGGAGGTGCTGCCGCTACAACAACCAGAGGAGGAGTCCTAATGTATGATGGCTGGTGACCTCGCTGCTGGTGTCCAGGCCCATGTCCATCCCTGCGGCCACCACCACGCCGTTGCCCATCAAAACCACCATGGTACTCCTGTCCGCGTCGACCACCACCTCCACCATTACCCCTCCTGTTCCCCCCGCCATAGCTGCCACCTCGGCTATGGGGATGGGAAACAAAACGGCCGTTCTGATGATGATCACCACCACCGTTGCTCTGGGCATTAGGCGAGTACACTGGGGATGGCTCTGGGGCAGGGGTACGCTTCTCCAGCCCATCCCCTGCAGGCATCACCAGGACACGCCGGGCCGGTGGATTGCGCACCGGTGCGTCGTGATCAGGGTTAGCATCCGGAGCGCCGGAATTGCCCAAAGAGACCGGCGAGATCACCGCCCCCTGAGACCATTCCCACAACAGCAAAACCCAATCTCATCAAACGGTACTAAATCCAGCTCCAATACTACAAAATGAATAAAACGCTGAAATGAACTCACGGTGGACGGGGGAGGAGCGGCCTTGGGCGGCGTCGGCGGCGTGGGAGAGGCCATTCCGGGCAGCGCCGGCCAGGAGTCGGCGTCCATGATGGGACTGCCGGGCGCCACCACGATCGGCACCGACCCGTTCCCCGGGCGCTTCCAGGCGGCGGCCCCCTTCTTCGCGGCGGGGGGGCTATCAGTCGGAGGCGGCGTCCCCGCGCCAGCGCTGGCCGCGTGCGGGTCTGCGCCGGAAGCCATCATCCACACCTCTATCCGATCAGGCGGCGGCACTCCCACGGGAGGCTGAAGAGAGGCGACGGCTGCGCAGACGGCGACGGGATCGATCAGTAGTACGGCATGGGCCGATCGGCGGCGAGGGTTTCGGGGTTCCAAATATTAACGCGCAGCGAGGCGAGGCGAGGCAAGCGAGCGCTGATCGGGTCGGGGAGGGGGGGCAACAGGAGGCGATAGTGCGGCGCGGTGGCGGTGGCGGTGGCGGAGGCGACCGAGCCGATGCCTGCGTCGCTGCTCGCTGCCCTTCCCTTCCCACGGGCGGAATGGACGCGGAGGGGATCCCTCCCTTGCTGGTGGGGCACAAAAGGCAAGGAGGCCGCAGCGACCAGCGGGGGCGTTCACACCTCCCCGCACCGTCCGATCCGGATCGACGGTTGGGATTCCTCCCGGCCCGCACCTCTCTTGCTCGCGCTGGCGTCCGGCCGCTTGGCCGTGGCACATGGGGCCCACCTGGCTGCGGGCGTTCGTGGCTGTTGGTGCCTTGGTGGCCGTCCGTGGGCGCGGGAGGGCCGTCCGATGGGGCACCGACGGCTGCAGGGTTGCGGAGGATCCACGTCCGGGAAAGCTGAATTATTGCGACCTTGGGGGTTCGCAAATCCACCAGCGGAGGGGAGGGTGGCGCTGCAGGTTGATATCGGGCCAAATTCTTATTTTATTAAAATTTTTAAAATTAATATAGTTAGATTTAATACTACTAGTAGTGTACCCGTGCTAACGCTACTCATACAACATGATAGATAATGGCATGATAAACTGAATATCTAAGATATGACTTAAGAACAATATCTAAAAAACTATTCTTCCCTCCCAACAATTCAGTTTGTGTCAGTGCTAGAACCAACAGATAAGAAAAGCCATTTAAAATCAACCAAGACAGAACTTCTTCGATTGAGTCGATACCATGACCAGCTTAATTTAGAATATCCGCTCAGATTGAAACGTGAATTTGGTATAACTCCAAATGCTTAAGTTCATAACCAACTTTGCCTACTAAATAGGTGCTTACTACTTATTAGTTCTGCTAAGGTAATATTATATCTGACCATATAAGAAATTTTGGCCCATATTAAAGAAAAGGAAATTGTCAAAAATGGAAGGGGTTGAAGAATTTATACATATTTCATCAAAATTATATAACTAACCTTAGGTTTAGCTTGGCAAACACATTATGCCAACCAATAGAGAAACCGGGTTAGAACTTAGAAGTTTTATGTTCAAAGACGCCTAACAATCAACCATTCAAGGAAGCGAGGAACCAATTTCTGACTGGTGACAATAATACTTCTTTGGAATAGTATATCCATTTGCAGTCAGCATGACAATTGACAAATAAACTAAATCATGGTGGTGGTTTTGCAATTACAACACGAAAATAAATTATCTTAGATCAAGGTAGGAATTGTATGATCATACAATTATCTCTACCCCTCTATAATTATCTCTATAATTGTATGATCAAGGTAGGAATTATCTCTTAGATCAAGGTAGTACATAATATGATGACTTCATTTATATCAGCTAAAAGCACACGTGAGTTTCTATTACTCCGTACTTTCTTGACGGAAAATAGAAAAGAGTTGAGAGCTCATTCTCCATAGACCGGGGGCCACACAGTATCCTTTGCAATAGCAAGGGCAATAGTACCGACACAACGAGGAAAAAGGAGGAAACACATTTCCTTTCCTATTTCGTCCATCAGTGATTTGTCCATGCAACAGTTAGCAACAAGAAAGTTCTTTTTTTTAACCGTGTGTAACATGTCAAGAGGTACATACACTACATTGCCTTTTCATCATCAAAACATTCGAAAAGACTCTAGAATCCGGAACAAAATTTGCTTCATCTTATTAGCGCCCACGAGCATTGCAAGACAACTTTCCATGAAAGCTACTCGAATAGACCCATGATGATCAAACATTATCCATCACAAATAGACTCGAGTGGATTAAGACAACAGCATCTGATCGGAGCTCATGTACGGACTATATGTACACTTGGAAGTTGGCGCTCGCACCAAAGAACAAGATCTCCCATTCGCTTACTTCCTTGAGTCATCTGCATAGAGGAAGCAAGATCCATACTATTAATTTCTCAAAGTGACCTCACATACCATCCCGCCCAAAAATCACCACAAGCCAAAAACAAAACAAGCATCACAAGCATTGAGCAAGACAAACAAATGCCACGTACCATTCTTTGGACTTTTCGAACTCGAGAGGACAGGATATATGTTTTCAAAGGCGATATGTTTCATCCTCACCGAAAGACATAGCTTAGCTATAGGCATATAGCGCAATTGAGTTATAGACAAACCCACAGAAATGGTCGCTAACCTTTCCTCCTCGAACAATCTTGCTCAAACAAAAATCAGAGCACAATCTTTGGTTGCTTCATTCGATAAATCAAAGCCAGAAAGAGCTCGCTCATACTGTGAGACAACCGTGTAAAACATAAATTCCAAAACAAGGGAACAGGAAAGTTCAAGAAAGAACCCAAAATGTAGGGGGCAGAATAATGCTAAAAAATCATGGAATGCAACATACACTTGAGAAAGCACCATGAGAATATGCAAGGCCCTCAAGCCTTATAGGGAATTTGACATCACAAGACCCAACAATATTCTGAATCTTGAAGTCCTGATATTATAGAATTAATGAATGTTCATCAAACACCAATTTATTAAAAGCATGAGCGCCATGCACAGTTTACACAAGTATGGATTAGGTACCTTGAATTTGGCAGGAAAACCAAGCTTCTGGATAATACGAGCATACTGAAAAAAAAAGAAAATGATTACAATTCAGATATCTCTCAGCAAGATTGTTCTCATTAGCACGAAGGTAAAGAAAAACACACAATACCTTTCTAGCTGCAAGTTTGGATTGTTGTTCACTCTTTGCTCCAGTGCAGACCTGACATCGCAGGAGAATCAGATGATTGATTAGGTAGTAACTTACTGATAAAATTATCAAACACCTTCTACCAGCAAGAGCTAAAGAAAATATTGCACTAATCAAGACAATTATCTACAAGTTTGATCAAATCTGAATAAGATCTCATGACAACCGTAAAATTATATCTGAATTCAAATATTACTCCTAATATATCTCAAGCATGTCAATGCTCCTGCCACTGACCAGAAGACTTTGGCAATGGCTGTCAATCATATTTGATGAGGATTTACAGATTAAAAGGATTTAGTTCAGAATATATCCTAAGCACTGACAGAAAGATCATGCTCATTTAGGATCACAAACAAGAGAAGGGATCCCAAGTGGATTAGATATTTCACATGCCAAAGTGGCTAAAAAATAGGCCTTTAGTAGGATTCTTTTGGGCTATGGCTGTAGCTTTTGGCTTATGCCTTTTTAATTATGACTGTTTGTGAGAAAGTACGAAGAGGAAAAAGTCGCATGAGATTTTAGCCGGTACAACTGAACTCGGTAAAGTGTCTACTATAATCGACTTATAGATCACATCTTAAAAAGATACACCGTTTGAAAACTAATTACTGTAGCAGGAAGTGAAAAGCCAAAACCAAACCAAACCCCACCCATATGTTCATCTATTGGGTGTTGGTATTTAATTTCAATAGCTACCAATATTCACATGCTGTAACAGTTCCAAAATCATTAAATAATCCACCAACCAAAGGACATGCACAACATCACCGTACAAAAAGGTTGTTAATCTTACCATTTTTCCTGATGCAAATATCAAGGCTGTAGTTTTTGGTTCCCTTATCCTCATGATAACCGCAGCAAAACGCTGTTTAAAAGAGAGTTAGGCGTTTCTGGGATTGATGTCATGATGTGCTTTCTAAGACGTTTTCGGTCCGAGACCTTAAAGAGTCATCCTTTTCTTGAAGATGTTTACCTGAAAACTTGTGATCCTTTTACAAGAGGATTTCTTCTTGCCATTGAGGGCAATCTGATTTTCCAACCGCAGCAGGTTGTCTGATTCAATGCAAAATATTTGTAGTTGGCATACATGGAAATATTACGAAAGTAAAAAGGAAGAACTATTGCAAACCACAAACATTTACAAGCTGGTAGACATTTTACAAATTTACTTTACCTGATGCATCATAAAACGGCAATTTCCACTAATGGTTCCAACCATTGCTCCTCGCAAGAAGCCAAAGGGACGCCAAGCTCACAAACTATTGAGGCAAGAAATTAGTCAAAATGGTTACAGTGGGGCACTAATAATCATACATTTCCATCAGTCGGTAATGCATCGCCGTTACTATGTCTCTAACATCCGCCTATCCACAACATCGCATCTACGAATGTTCCATGCACGGATTTTGCCATCAATGGATCCTCTGATGAAGCCATTCTCATCAGCTGGATTAAATTGGACACAAGTCACTGCAGAATAAGGAAAGCCAAAAAAGAAAGATAAGCTGTGAGTTCCTATCGGATGAGTGGACTCATATGAATACAAAGAAATGAATGTCCTCCGTGCGGAGCCACGCACCAAGATAGCCGATATGTTAGGCACACACCAAGGAACACATGTGCCAGAGCATATTCTCCTGGAATGAACAGATAAACAGATGACCGTGGTAAGGAGCATCAAATGGTTGAGGCATCGAGGTCACTATGGAAATAGAACATACAAATTTCAGAACTAAGCTAAAAAAGAAAGAAGGAAAAAAATTATTGCATCTTTCCTAACTTCGCACAACTGAATTTAGTATTTACCAACGAAATAGTGTTTGCAGTTGCACAACCGATAAGCTTTGAATTTATCACTAAGTAGCACTTTTGTAAATGTGAATCGCAAGATATTCACGATTCTAGTCAATCAGACCTAGTAGATATTGTTGATTTGAGTATATTGAAATAAGACACAATATTTTCCTCCATAACAAAAATATCTTAGATAAGTTATACCAAAAATAGAAATTGTACTAATATAGTAAGGTACCCATGCGTTGCAACGGAAACCAAAATTTATAGCAAATATCATGCATGTTCTACCCATTCATCCTAAACCACTCCCCTGGTATGCTTATTTGTTGAGTGCTAGCAAGATGTTATCAGATAGCAGATAGCATCACAGTTAATAAGGGCTAAAAGACATTCTACTTCGCATTATTTGAATTCAGAATTTAGAAATTAGATAAACATGTAAAAAAACAGAATACCTTAAAAAGTCTATTAACAGGAGAAAGACTGGTCAACACGAGTTTGAGTCAGCTTAAGAGGACTTGAGTATAAAGTTGCCATTAAGTTAACAAGATATACTTGAAATGGCTTCTCAACCAAGTTTGATCTCACTCTCACAAAAAGACAAGCTTAATTTCAATATATATTCAGAAATTTAAACCAAAACTATTCATCCACACATACTATCACAGCTTGATTCATCAAGAAATATCAATCATCATCAGATCATATAACCAGATCAAAATGAATCAAAGAAATCAGTTGAAATGACAACATTAACCATATCATTATCCCAATTCCATCGATAACATCAGATTCATGTGTCCTATTCATCTATTCCACTCACGCTAACTGATACACATGGTTCCATCCTTTATTATGCAACCACAACCAAATTAGTGTACAATCTATTCCAACTTTCACAACTTCGATGACTGGGAAGCGCTTTTATCCAAGCACCCAAATTTTCCAAAGCGATCTAATTTTACTATTCGGAAATATTAACTCAACAATGTCTCTTTTAGAGCCATAACAGAAACATTCTACTAAAATAGGTTGACATCATATATAACTAACTAAACTCGACAAATTATATGTATTGCATCGCATTCAAAGACAAAGAATGCCAAATCGCTACCTAATCTAACTATGAAAAAGGGACATCAACGCCATATTATCACCGTAGTGAGTATATTCCTCAAGAAACATCAACAAGCATCGATCATATAGCCTAATGAAGAAGAAAAGTAGAACAATATCACGAGACACAAAACATTGAACTCAATTTAAGTGAAACATTAACCATGGCATTATCCAAATTCCATCGATAACATCAGCACTCGTGTGTTGTTCATGTATTCCATTCATCCGATCGAAACACATCGTTGCAACTTACGACCCTTATTATCCAACCGCACCCAAATAATACGCTTTAACCTTCACGGCTTGGATGGCTTAGGAAGAATATCCGGTAAACTTCACGCGCGCTTATGCTTCCTTGATCTTCATCGCTCCTCTCGCACATGAAAAGAACACATCGCCCAAAAACTTCTATCAAAAATCCTAAATTTGAAAGAAAAACACAAGAAAAGTTTGTTATTTTCTCACCGAATAAACGCAATCTGCGGGTTCATCTTCCCGCTATGATAGCAAGGAAGTCCCCATCCGTGAAGGAGAAGGTCGCATCCGGCTTCCTCGCACGGCCCTACACATTAGAACCAAATCTTTCAGACACTAATACTGTAGCCGAAATCAAGAGTAAAAGAGGTAAAGGAGAGACCTTTGGTGACCTCGCCCTTCTTGAGGTCGACCGCGGAGGGATGCCTGGACGGCCTCAGCGAGTTGGAGTTGGAAGGCGAGGTCGAGGTCGGAGGCGGAGACTGCGGCGGAGGAGGCGAGGGCGAGCGCGCCGTCGAATGTTTGGGCTAGCTAGGGTTTGGGAGCTGCGGTGGGGAGGAGGAGGCGGCGGCGCGGGGTGGGGAGGAGGAGGCGATGGCGGAGCGAAGGAGCGGGGGAGGAGGCGGCGGCCAAGCGGAGGGGTGGGGGAGGAGGAGGAGGCAACGGAGCGGAGGAGCGGGGGAGGAGGCGGCGGGGGAGCAGAGGAGTGGGGGGGAGGAAGTGGCGGCGGCGCGGGGTGGGGAGGACGAGGCAAGGGTGGAGCGAAGGGGTGGGGGGAGAAGGAGGCGGCGGCGGAGCGGAGGGGTGGGGGGAGGAGGAGGCGGCGCAGGGTGGGGAGGAGGAGGCGAGGGCGGGTCGACGGAGAACGGCCGAGCGGGGGGAGGAGGAGACGGGGTTCTGCAGAGAATGGGGGAGACGGGGGAGAAATCGGCGGAGGCGCGGTGGGGTTCTGCAGAGAATGGGGGAGACGGGGCAGAAATCGGCGGAGGTGCTGCTTCAATGATGTGCATGATCCAAATAATTTTGGCCTTAGGATCTTCAATGAGTAAGAGAAGAAGGCTTGAGGAAAGATCTAGGTCATTCATTTGTATGAAGTTGAATTACTTTGGTACACAAATCTGGGTGGACTTAGATTAGGCATGACTGTAGAGGTGGTTGAGGGGGTGGATTTAGTAAAGAAAATTTTGGTGTATTATAGAGTAGAGTAGATTTTACACATAATTCAGAAGTATTTTTAGAAACGAGTTAACGAGCTGAGCTAAGCCGAGTTAGAACAAAATTCAAATTTATTTAAAATCTACTTATTTTAATATTTAACCAATTAACAAATATAGAAGCAATTTTAAATCGACTCAACCAGACTCACTAACGAGTTTTTTACCATCTCCTCTACCTAGGATTAGGGATAGGAATGGCAACGGGCCCCATTCCCCGTCGGGGAATTCCCCTATTAGGGGACGGGGATGGGGGAATTTTGCTCCCCGCGGGGAGGGATTTGGGGGGAAAACTCCCCCCCCCCATCGGGTGAAGCGGGGGCGTTCTCCTATTCCCCGTCCCCCGTTCGGGGCCCCGTTTTTACAGTATGACATGTGGGCCCATGTATATAGTATATAAGGTTTTGAGAATCCACAGCCCCCAAACCCTAGAAACATTTCTCCAACCACACAGCCACAGCCCACAGGCGGCGGCCCCGAACGGCTCCTCGCCTCCTCCCCGCACGGCCGCACCCCACACCCAGCGTCCCAGCCACCCAGGCGGCAGCCGCCGGCGACCATCTCCGCGCTCCTGGTCCCTCGGACCTTGGCGATGGTGGCGGCCAACTCCTCCCCTTGGAGTCTCGGACCCAGGCCGGCGGCGGCGGCCAACTCCTCCCCTCGGAGTCTCGGACCCAGGCCGGCGGCGGCGGCCAACTCCTCCCTCAGACCTTGGCGGCGGCGGCGGCCAACTCCTCCCCTCGTAGTCTCGGACCCAGGCTGGCGGCGGCGGCCAACTCCTCCCCTCGTAGTCTCGGACCCAGGCTGGCGGCGGCGGCCAACTCCTCCCCTCAGAGTCTCGGACCCAGGCCGGCGGCGCGGCCAACTCCTCCCTCGGACCTTGGCGGCGGCAGCGGCCAACTCCTCCCCTCGGAGTCTCGGACCCAGGCCGGCGGCGGCGGCCAACTCCTCTGGTCCTCCCTCGGACCCAGGCGGTGCAGAGGCTCTAGGCGGCGGCAGCGCGGAGGCTCTAGGCGGCGGCGGCCAACTCCTCCCTCGGACCCAGGCGGCGGCGGCGGCGCGGAGGTTCCATCGGGGACCCGGATCCCCGACGGGGGCGGGGACGGGAAGATTGTGTCCCCGCGACCGGGGACGGGGACGGGGAGCGGGGAAAAAATTCCCTGGCGGGGGTCAGGGACGGGGAGCCACTCCCCGTCGGGGAATGGCCCCATTGCCATTCCTAATTAGGGATGGCAATCGGGCGCGGCAGGTACGGGTAGTACTCGCCCATACCCGTACCCGCGACCCCAATTTACGCCCGTGGGCATACCCGCGAAGGACCACAGGTAAAAAACCTCGCCCATATCCGTCGCCCGCGGGTACCCGTCACCCGCGGACATACCCGTTTACCCGCGAAATACATCACCAATGCATCACACAAATACTATGTTCCAAAGCCATAGTATCTTGCCAAACACAAATACATATACATATAGTTCAATTTATCTTGCTGCAGTACACATAGTTTTTTCAAATGGAAGAGATAATAATATTTCAAATCGGTTTTTCAAATGGAAGAGATAATAATATTTCAAATCGGTCTTCTCAAGAACATGAGAGATCTAGCAGTAACATGTAGGAAGTGGGGATCTCTTGGTTATTGTGGTACAAGACAGATTTTTCAGAAAATCCCACCATGAGAAAGTCCATAATTTACATGATCAGACAGAAAAAGCTTAGATAACTGAAGAATGAACTGTAATTACTAGTCAATAACAACAATGATAAAAAGTTCAACGAGAACAGGTTTGGGAAGCTCATTGCTTATTCATAGCTAAGGCCATTGATCTGCAATGAAGGATGAACTGCACATTACAATGCAATCAGTGCTGATCATAACAAATGAGAAGTGAATCGTGTTCAACAAGGGGAACAAGATGTGCTTGTCCAACGATCATTTTATCAACAAACATATTAGAAGTTAATAAAGCACATTACTGCTTGAATGGTACAGTACATACAGCCACAAACATTAATACACAAAGCAACTTCCAATGGGGTTTACATTCTGAACAAAGTATGAAAAACAATCTATGTAAAACATGATAACCAGTGCAGTTACTTCTATGTGGAATGTCAAACCTGAGGCACCAGCCTTTCCTAATGGTTCTACATAATATGAAGGATTTGTGACCATGAGATGGCAGTCCAAATATGCCCTACAAAATCGAAAATGATTAGCATTATTAGGTGCATATAGGAACAGAAGCTATCGATATAAACATAAGGCAAGCAAGGTCCCATACTTGGTGTGCTTCCTCAGCTCAATCACTGGGCTCCAATAGTCGATTAGGAACGAAGTGCTGCGAATGCAAACAACAAACAAAGTTATACCAAAATTCTGACAAGATAGCTTATTTTGCTAATCGCCACAAATGATATACCATCAAATTTTCAAACAAAAAAAGAATGTGTTGTCCTTCAAACTTGACCAAAACTATCATTTGTGTCAGCGGAAGATACGGAAGATGTAGACGGCCGGGTGGGGGCGGAGGGGCGACCGGCGGCTAGATCTGGATCTGGGTGGGGGGCGGCTGGACCTCGACCGGCGACTGCATTTGGGTAGGGGCGGCGGCTGGACCTTGACAGGCGGCAGGATCTGGATCTGGGTGGGGTCGGTGAATGGACCTCGACCGGCGAATGGATCTGCATCTGGGTGGGGGCAGCGGCGGGGGTGCGGGGCGGCGGCTGGATCTCAGGAGTCGGCGAGGAAGGACCGAAGGAGGAGAGTCGGAGACGAGGGTGGATCTGGTTGGTGGAGAGTGGCGGCGAGGAGCGGGGCGGCGGAACGAGGGGCGGCGAGGAGCGGAGATTTGGAGATCTGGCCAGATCTGGTCGGCGGAACGAGGGGCGATTTGGAGTCTCGGTCTCTTGGAACGAGGGGGCGGCTGGGAGGTTTTGGACTTTGGTGGATTGGAGCCGAGATTTGGTGGATGTTAGGGTTTACTGTTTCTAGAGGACCCACTTGTCAGTCTATTTCACGGGTAAACGGGCGAGGCGGGTACGGGTAGAGCTAACCCATACCCATACCCGTTTACCCGATAGGCAGAGATTTTCCCCCATTTTCCTACCCGTGGGTAAAAAGTCCATCCCATACCCGACTCCATTCCCACAGGTACACAGGCACAATTGCCATCCCTACCTGAGATGCACCGGCAACCGCCCCCCCCCCTCTTTTCCAAGATCCCCCACCACTATTATTGGATTCCAACTCCTTTATCTCTTTCGCCCAATCAATGATGTCGTGTCCTTGCCTCGCCCACTGTTTTCTGAAGATACTAGTAGTATCAGGGCACTTCCATACATATAAATTTGCTTCATATTAATCTCATAACATATCAACTTTTTGATAAGATACTAGTAGCCCACATTCAAAAAGATAAGATAGAAGTGACAGGGAAGAGAGAAGATTGATGCTCACACCATGTATTTAAGATTTTTTAGGAAACTAATATTTTAGTATCAAACTTTGTGCATTAAGGAGTTTGTTACCAAATGCATGGGGCCATGTAGTATCAATTTGTGAGAGATCCGTGTAACAAGTGAGGTCCTATAATATCAAGTTTTAGTTATTGGAATAGTTGTTTCTAAAATTACACCTAACCACTCCCTCTTCTAGTATCAAAGTTTAGTATCCAAATATTGGGAGTGTGTCCTTAGAGCATCTCCAAGAGATGCCTAATAAATTCACACCCTAAATCTCTTTTTACAGATCCTAATCACGGTATAAGGTCCTAAAATAATCATTCCCTTCAACAGATACCCTAAACTAGAAAAACAGTATTGGGAACCTAGATCATCCTCTATAAGTAGAGAGCGAGAGCCCATTTTTTGGATGTGTTCTATTTTTGGGAGTCTATTTGGGAATTTGTTGGAGCTACTTTTTACCCTTCAATTCTAAAATTTAAATATTAAGAGCCATATAGAGTATCTCTTGGAGATGCTCTTATGAATCCGGATTGTAACATTGCTTTTTCATCTCAGAAAGAGCCTATCAAAAGACTTTTGAGACGCTTCTTATATTACTAATCAAGACCACAGATTTTGTCAAGAATGGGAATGAGATAGAGCAGGTACCAATGTGAACGTAATCTTACAAAAGAATTTGGCCACTTCATCTTCTCTTGTGTTTAGCTGCAGAGCGATCGAGCTTCTCATGGACATGTTTGTTGGATAAGATCCACACGCCCTCCTCCTTGATCACCTAGCTAGCCACGAATCACGTACTTCGGTTCAGTTTCTTTGACTATATAGATCATGCATGATAGCTCATCGTCTCTCGTCTCCTCCTAGAAGCAATAGATTCTTCACTATTGCCTTCCTCCGGTGCTGCTGCCATCACCAGCTGACGTTACGTCTCCTTGCATTATTCATCTTAACTATTCAGAAACCCAGTGGGTCTATTTAGGCATCGTTTCCCTGTCATTTTTGTGTCCTTGGAATTATTTGCTAGCTTGATCCAGACATTGTTGAGTATGTAGACATGCTTTTCGCGCTGCCTCTAGTTTTCGTGCCACGTTATTTATCGAATAGGACCTAACCTGCTTTGTTAGTTGTCACCAGCACATGAAACACATGTAATATATGCATGCATGTATCTCAAACAAGGGTGGAATTAACAATTTCTTATATCAATAGAGATATATGATAAACTGAATAATAAGTGGATTGCAATTTAATTTGCAACCATCAATTAGGAACTGAATTAACAACCAAGTGATTCCAAACGATCGATTGAAAAGACCTCAGGAGTCGAGGCACAAATGAAATGAAGCAATTAATGTACTAATATGTAAGAAATTAACAACACTCGATGGATTGCTCGATGCCTGAGTCTAGTAGTCGAACTACTGGGTGGTGGTGAAGGTCTGGCCGAACCGCCACCATGCCGGCACCACGTCCTGGAAGACGACGGTCTAGCCGCCAGTGGAGGTGAGCGAGAAATTGAGCGCCTGGCCGGCTAGCCCCGCGTGGCACTACCAGTTGGTGCCCCAGTTCCTCGACATCTAGAGCCACCCCACGTTGGCCCCTTCACCGACATGCTCTGGATCAACCTGCTCCCCGCCATGTTCATCACCAGCACCAGCTCGAAGTAGCTGAACCCGTTGAGGTGAACCTCACGCCCCTGCCTCCAGCACTTCACCTTGTATTTGCATGATTTCAGACAAAAACCATCGTGTCATTGGTTAGTTTTTTTTTTTGTCACAGATCAAGGTTACTCATGCATGCCCTGATGCACGCACGTAGCTTGCTGGTATATATAGCGCTTACTGTTGGTAGAGGACGGGGACGATGCGGGTGTGGTAGATGCAGTGTATCTTATGCGGTCCCACATGTCAGCCTCTCAGGTTTGGTAGACTGCATCCGCTCATACAGGCAACCAAACAGCATCTCAGTTTTTTTACATCCGCTCATGCAATCTCACCAAACATCTTCTTTTTTCTGAAATACGATTCCACTCAGCCTGCATCCACTCAGTCAGGATATACGATACAACCTCCATCCACGAACCAAACACACCCTTAGGTAGCACTGCCCACACGACGTGATGTCATTGAACAGTGTTGTGCTCAGCGCTGCGTTGTTGATCCCGTATCCCTGGTCGTACAGGTTCCCGTACCCACATGCGCCACCTGCACATCCATGCATTCATGCAGATGCAAATATGTTCAGACAGTAGCGCCTTGCATTTGCATATGTACATGCATGCATGCATGCATTGCATGCGTATCGTAATGCTCGACAAATGAATCACGCCGAAGCTGGAAGCTTAGCTTACCCATTGTGTCGGAGCTATCGCTTCCACCGTAGAATGTGGCGGTAGCCGGAAGCCAGTCAAATTTGGCTAGTGCAAGGCAGAGTGCAAGAACGGCAAACAGCTACAGGAAACATTTCCCCATCGTCTATACACAGATGGAGAGAATGTTGCGATTAAGTTTGGAACTAGCTAGATATCGTAGCGAATGGATTTGGAGGTGAGGAATGGTTGCGACGATGGTGGTGCTTAAATAGGACATAGGAGGCTGGGCATGGATTCATTCCTAGATGACGTATTGTTATTACTGTTCCTAATGATCGTATGCACATGGCTGAAACGTCCAAAGAATGACTTGCACATTATAATGATTGATTTGTAGGTCTACATTCTATTGTTTCTTCCATCCAAAATGAGAAGGAAATAATTTAGCATTCTTCCACGGTCTAGTCTACTAAATCTATTAGTTATTACTGGCTCAATTTAGTTTCATGAAGACCAATGATGCTCGTGAATGTTTCTGCTACGATGCTGGCTAGCTTTTTTGGACAGATTTGAAGGGTACGCGTAGTTCATAATGTTTCTTAACTCCATATCTTGATTTAAACATTCTGCTTAGCTAGGGGAATTCTATCCTCTGTTGGATGCATAGATCAAACTGGAAATGCTCTCATCAATTCGATCAGAAATCCGCAATAAGAGAGAATGCTACACATTTCACACTAGAGAAGATACAAGTGCTCAATTTCTTGGCTACCTACATTCGAACCGTCCAATTTTTAATTGGACAAGCGAGTAGCTAACGGCGAAATTAGGAGCATTTTACTTCATAATTGTTCTTTCAATACTGAATGTGCTAATGGCAAACACTAATTAAAACTGTCTAACTGCAAGCTCAACCCCACTCAAATCCTTTGCAGCGGCAAGCCGGCAACTAACTCTCGCTTCTAACTACTGCCGAGCTAAATATTGAAGTAGTCAAACAATACGCATCATATTGTTTACTGTTTGAGGTCAAACAACTACAAACCACACACGATTAATTAGAATACACCACTTCTATAGTTGTATATGCATGTGTTTGTGCTTTGAAATTCAATTTTTAAAAGTAACTGAGGTTGAATTATAGCAAGTTTTACTTAGATGACAACATCGAAAACAGGATTAGAAGTTTAGAACAAGCTATCGAATGTATATATGTAAAATTCTTCGAATGTTGGACTCGAGAAATTTCATAGATAGAATAAGAGACAAAATGACGAGTCTGTAATACTGCAATCGGCAAACTGCATCTACTCCGCTGTGAGCACATACTAATTGGCAAATGTACATTGAATAATTTCAGTTCTTGCTTCTTTGAATGCATAACTGTTTTGTTCATTTCTGATTCTACATCTGCATCCACCACATCAATCATAATCCATCGAAAGAGATGGTAGTGTAACATTAATTAATTAAAAACCTACTACAATCTCGTTCCTTAACTTGTCTCAACTAAAGCAGCCTGGTTAGTGACAATCATTCAACGGTTCATGTCTTCAACAGGTTATGGCTTATATACGAGTCATGACTAGTTTTATCCCCTTTAATTCGCCTAACATCATATCCCATCATAAATTCTTTTCCCATCATATAATGAGTAAATTGCACTTTGCACTAGATAACTTATTGTTTATTTCACTTTGCATCAGATTTAACCCATACTTTCACTTTATACCAGGGTAGATCAAATAAAATTTCATTTTGCACTAGCCCAACCTTGTTTGGCTCAAACTGGCTCTACAATGACAAGTCGGTATACATAGTTTTGATTGCACTATTCCTTCAATTTTATTGTCTTATTTGCGACTGGAATTGATTAGCTAGTGCAAAGTGAAGTTTTATTTGATCCACCCTGATGCAAAGTGAAAGTATGGGCTAACCCTGATGCAAAGTGAAACAAGAGACAAGTTACCCGGTGCAAAGTGCAATTTACTCTAAAATAATTAATATTCAAGGATCATCAGCTTTGATATAATTTTGTCAAATCGTTTTACATGTGAATTATTGTTCTTGATTTTTGTTGTTGTCTAATTTTGGCATGCAAAATAGTCAACGCAGAAGAATCTGAAAGCGCTAAAATCAGCTATGGAATAATTAGAAAGAAAGGAAAACCCATTATGTAAAGTTTGAGAAAAAGGAAGGCTTAGCTGATATGGAAGGATCCATTGGTTGAAAGAAAATATGGCGCAAAGGTAGAAACAGAGATGAGAAGATGAAGACAAAAATGGGAAGGATTTTCTTGAAAAAAAAAACACCTGATAATAACTGTTGATTTGTTATTATTAGTGAGAGAAAGCCTTAAAAACAACCATAGGGCGGTTGCTATCAGAGGCACAACGTCGAACGTAGAATAGTTGAGTAAGTGGGAGCGCATGTGTTCTACTCCAGCTTTTATATGTTGTATGCTTAAAAGAGTTCCAGCAAAACTTGAAACTGGAGTTACCAGTTTAACCATACAAGACTACAGAAATAGAAACTTTAAACTTGACAAGCCAATAGGAAATCGAGATCTGCCCATAACATCTCAAACCACACCACCAGTGGGACATTCAACATTGGAAGACAGTATGATGTGTTGTCCCCACAACACCACACAGTTTATATGTTGTTGGGGGAAGGTCCCTGTGCTACCTCGGGTCTACAACTAACTCGGAGTGACGGCAACCATTAGGAGGTCTATCCCAACCCATGTTCACAAGCCAATCTCGACAAAATCCACAAGACCAACCTCGACGAGGTCCGCACGACCAACCTCATCGAGGTGGACAAAACCAAACTCAATGAGGTCTACGAGCCAATCCAGAGCTAACCTTGGATGAGGTCTGGAGCCAACCTTAGAGTCTCGGACATGGTAGGACCCACGTGGGGCAAAGGATGTAGATACACCTAGGAGTAAACTAGGCCCCGAGGTAAACTAGTAACTTCACTTGCCTCCCTCCCCTCTATAAATAGGACCATTTGTAATGGGATAGAAGAGATCATTTTGTAACTCTAGACACTCATATTAAATACACTTGTCATTCGTGTGTTTCTCTTTAAGTCTCTCCATATCTTTAGCGGTCTTCACATCTAACCGAAGATGCCTCTAAGTTTACTATTTGGTCTCGTATCAATGACCCATATTGTGCAAGCTTTTAAATAAAATCCAAGAGGTTTCTTGGACTGAATTCGTTAAAAACTATCCTACAGAAGACGTGTCACGACTCACGAGTGACTCATGAGTCATGAGCAATACACGATACACATGTACCATCCACTTCCGAGCTAGCTCATGTGGTCCAAGTACGAAATTGTATATATGCATTTAGGCTGATGACCCAACTAAAAACATGTAATGGATGAACCGAGAAGGAGGCGCATTAAATGGTAGCGCAAACTAGGACATCTGGAGCTTGGATCATGGGTCATAAATCACGTGGTTAGTGATTATTCGGCCTATTAGGAAGAGATGGCCGATGGAAGCCATGGAACTGGAAAAGGAGCACGGTAAAGGGCCAATGGCTCGTAAAGGCTATGGGCCTCGTAGTCTGGCAGGCCCATGTTTGTATACACGTTGGATCGGCAAACAGCAAAAAGGCCTAAGATGCCGGCCTTGTCGGTATTTTTACATGCAAAGCTGTGGCCTGTGGGGATCATCGTAACCAAAAGAAAGAGAAATTTCGATATTTGACGCTGAATACGTACGCCTCTCAATTTTTAACCTCCAATTCGCACATTTTTAGAAATTTAACTCTGTCACTGTGAATTCTTTTGATTCAAGGGATTCTCTTCATTTTCACAGTGACAAGTGTCAAAATATAAAAGGAGAGAAAATGAGGAGAATCCTTTGAATCAAAAGAATTCACAGTGACAGGGTTAAATTTTCAAAGGCGTGCGAATTGGAGGTTAAAAGTTGAGAGGCGCACGTATTTAGTGTCAAATATCGAAATTTCTCCAAAAGAAAAGCCTACTAGTATACAACTAGTATAGTGCCCGTGCTAACGCCACGGCGGCATTTCAGGGATGCACATGAAAACAACCAAATGAGGATATTTTTTTTCATAGTTTAAGTTTCACGTAATTGTATATCACCATGTATATAATCTGAAAACAATCAATGAATGAGGTCGAACTCGTAGGAACAATTTAGCTACAAAAGTGCATAAAAATTCCGTATACGAATTACAACAAGCGCTATGTAAGTGCCCAATGCCGTAACTACGTCGCTCTTCATCGCCAAAAGAACCCGAGATACACCGGCATGGCGTCGTCAAATGAAGGCCCATCCAACGGCATGGATGGAAGATTCACAGCTATCTTCTTCTACAAATTTGATATTTTTGTACCATCCTTCCAAAAAATAAAGGCCGTATGATTAGTCCGATCTTGGGCGACTGGAGTTCTTGTAAGGTGTCTTGTACAGTGGCAGAGTGATCGGTGCCACGTTTCCTTTACCAAAACAACGCCAGTAAAGTACCGAAAACGATAGCAATATGGCAATGGGAATCGCCCATCTGTGCAAAGCGTTGCTTGTTAGCAAGGAAAGCAGCACGGTGAACTGATATATGCTATTACATGGGAGTTGAGAGATACCGTCCAGGTCGAGAACAGGGTTGTACACAATAGCCTCCCAGGAAGAAACAATGATATGCCAGTGGATTGTAGTACAATGATTCTCACGACCAAAACATTCGTGTATGTCTCGGGAAGATAAACATCACCGAACAACGATTTGAGTAAAAAAACTTGATGACGGCGCCGACTACGACCATGAATAGGAGAATGTCACCAACCAATTGAAGAGCTTGTTATTGTACTCCTTGATGAAAAGAGCACGAGACTTGGCAAGCATCCGGATGCAATATCAAATTGGAATTTAGTTGCATATAATCATAACGAGTTTCAAAGATTTGAAGCGGATCGTAGATTGACAACAAAAGGCGTAAGACATCAATTTGCGTAATCTGTAATGTGCACTCGCTCTCCGACTTTGAAGTATGGCATATCAAAAGTAATATTAACATGTCAAGGATAAATGAGAGATGAAAAGAGTGAAGCATGACTTTTTGGGAAGTTTCTCAAGCCTTTAAAGTCTATGCATTAGTTCATCATTCACATGATTCTTTTGTTATTCACAAATCAGACAAGGGTTTAGTGGCACTATCAGTTGCTAAAGAAGATTAGCCTTCCACAGACTAAATTCAAACTATCAAATACATCATACATGTCAATAATAACCACATCAAGTATTTCACTGCTGCAGAAGGACACAAATTCCTTCCCATTTAGAGTTCTCCCTGCACAATTTTTGGTTTTATGATGGATGCAACGACACTGCTTCAATTGCTCCGCCTTTGTACATATAAGGGCTCAAGCTCTCTGTCCTCCATGTCACACAACTTTGTTCTTTGCAGATGAGGTCAGAAAATGAAAATCGGAACCATGATGCTTTTTGGGTATACAAAGCAATAGACTAAGCATCAACATTAATCGGTATCATACATGACATATGTAATGCTTGGTATCATTTACATAACTACATAACGGCAATGTTAAACACTCAAAAGTGCTACCGTTGAGCATCCAATGATAATGTAAATATACTGCAAAGAAGTCATCGAAATGCACAGGGCAAGCTAAAAGCGATCTTGTTGCCCATAATCGCCAAAGAATCTCGATTTGATTGACCTAAAAACACACAGAAAACAAATTCATGCGAGTTTGGATCTTGTATCTTTGGGTAAAAAGTGCAGACTTCATAAGTAATCAGACCTCATCAATATATTTGTCCCTGAAAAATATATACAAAAAGCACATCAGTTCAAGTATGCATAAGACATCTATAGATGCTCAAATATCATTAACCTAACAAATAGTCAATGAGGTCGCTTGAACTAACCACTATCATTAGGCACTATTGGAGGGCCTCATTGACCATTTGTTGAACAGATTTTCCTTCGCACACAAGGTTAAAGCATTCTCGGAGGAAATTTGCATATATCAACATGAGCAAAAAGCAGACAAATGCAAAAATAGGGACATAACTTTAATAAAGGAAATACTTACTGCTTAGAACCAAATATCATGACCCATGCTATGGTTCAAGTCGAATTATGTCAGTCCTAAGCCCTAAATACTTATTGCACATTGCATATTAGTGTTAATTTGTGTATATTGCAGCCCCTAAATACTTATGTAATAGGCATACACGCGGCGTCAAGGAGCGCGCTGTCGGAGGCGCGTGGCGCCGAGCGGAGAAGGCGATGAAGTGGCCGGACAACGAGCGCTACCTCGCCGTCGTCAACCACTGGCCGGCGCGGCAACCCGAGGCATGCTTCATCGCCGACCTCACGCTCGTCTTCGCGACCAGACGTGCGGCGTGGCCTCGTGTGCTCGACCGGCGGCGCGCCGCCACAAGACGGCGCCTACGTGCTCGCCTAGGTACGATGGCAATGAACATACTCGCCCGATGATGTTTGATATGTCGGTAAATGCAGCGCGGGTTTCTCGCCTCTCCCCATGTTAGATCACCTAAAGCGCAGATGCAGCAAACTCGATTATACCGCTATCCATTAGGTTCGTGAATTCTATCGAAAAATTATTGGTAGGATGTAGTGGTAGTACTACTTGTTTTAGTTGTTTACCATGATGAGAGTGATATGATTTAAACACTTCCTGCTTCCTATTATCAGCATAAGTGTTATGAGCGTATGAAGTGTATTCACATTACTGCAGGATGGCGGATTGTTCCAAGATTCCAAGAGTTGAGTCCTGAAAAGCTTGGGAAGGTATACACTGTTCTGCAATTTTCTTTCAGTGATAAGGAATATGCATGCTATGGTGGTGTGACTGGTGTCATGCAGATATGCATTTTATACTCAAATATGATCAAGTCATAGTGTAATGCAGATTCATATTAAAATTGTAACTTTCTAGACTCAAATAGTTTAGTTCAGCCATTCTGGATCACAAAGTTACTGACCTGGAGGATTGACGCTTTAGCCTGGTGGCCGGCGCCGCTGGATTGCCGCCGACTTGCTTCGCGCGCCGGCGGCCTCGCTGTGGCCGCGCTCGTAGCCGAGTCCGCGCCCTGGTGGCCTGCCCTGATGATCGAGGATCGCCGCGCCCTGCCCTGCCAATATTTTTTATGTTTTCTCTATTACATTGAATATGAGTACTGATATCTCTTGTTTAGTATGCCATACGAACACTTGCATCGATGGTTAGAATTTGACATTCTATTCATGTCCAAGCAATCGATCGATTATAATCACTTGTAATGGATTACAGAACCAAATCTAAAGCGCAAGGCAAGCCTACCTCGCTTCGCCTCGCAGCAGATAATAAATAGACTCGCAGCAGAAAAATCCGTCACCCTCGTATAGACCAGTGCCGTCTGCAAGGAACATTTAATGAGACCCATATTGCGCTTGTCTCCTGTACAAACAAAAGTAAATTAGCAATTATAAAAGGAAAAAATGTTGATGTGTGTAAATCATAGTTATCTAAAACACAAGCAGAAGACACTGAAGCGAGTTTATTTGTGAGCTCGGTGGATCAACAGCGTAAGAGCATCTAGTACACCTAATATAGGCACCACACGTCGCAAAGTTATAGATTGACCAACCAAGATGGTGGTACACAGACCGTTATAATCATTTCAAGTAGAGCTGTACAAATGATGGTATCCCTAAAAAATGAATTTAAATTCTAAACAAACAAACCTGTCTCCAGAGGATGAGCAGAGATCAGTCCTCTGAATATATTTCAGAAACTTGGAGAGAGAGGATAATTACTTGGATATTAGTGATTGAAGAGGACTGCATCCGGTTGCACATATAAAATGAGATCTATAAAATGCGAACAGTTCATTCGATCTTATTTTATTTATTCGATTATGTCCGAAACATCATGATACCATTTTGATTATATCCGGAGGACAAACAAAAAAAGTCAATGCTCATGGTGAAGGTGTAGGTCGGATTAAGCAAGTTCAATGCACCATGTGTGTTTATAGTGTAGCCATCATAGATCTGGAAGAAGCTAGCTAGTAGTGTGCCCGTGCTAACGCATCCGGCAATAGGGTGCTCAAATGATTTGCAGTAATCCACATTGCAGTACAGGTCAATGGAAGCACAAACCAAATTTGCGATCTGAAGAGGCAATTTATTTGCATGACACTGTGATGAGATTTTTCTTAAGACGGCAAATTAGTAGGAACTGAAAAGAGGATCAATACTCAATAAGTTACATCAACCTCACAAAAAATATCTATTAACACAACAGAAGGTGAAAGCATCCAGTTTCATGGTTTTCGCTGTAGCCTACTCAGCAAATAGCAAGCATCTGAGAAATTACCGAAGCTTCGTCATAACTCATATGTGCTCTATCCAACACAAATGGCAGAAACTGGGAGACCCTGCCCACGAGAGAGGAAAAATAAGGATAACATTTAATCTATCTAAATTATATTTAGCTATGCTACACTATGATGCAATCGAAGCTAAAATCTACAAGCTCCCACAGGCACCCCTAATCCGTACTGAAACGACCTCTTGACCTTCTTTGGTTGGACCTTCAACTGCAAATATTTTTGAAGTAATATCATTTCGAGAGCAAAGAAAAGAATACTCTATCCATGTACAACTATATACACTTGTCCGACATTAAGCACACAAGAAATGAACGCAAATACAGCCCACAATGAATGCAAATAAGTCCTTTCAAAGAAAATAATATTCTTTGCAAGATGCACTACCACAATGGAAGAAAATAATCTTCAAACAAATAAGTTACAAAGTTTTTAACTAAAAGAGCACACGGTGATCATGAGTGTCAAGAAAGCTAAAGAGAAGAACAGGAAGTACCTCCTCTTGAATCAAGAATCCTCCTCGAATCTACTACTCGACCTTCTTTGGAGGGCCGCTTCTTCACTTTATTGGCATCATTCTTCACAGTACGACCTTCTCAGTGCGCTTTTTGCTTCTTGGCACCGACGGCCTTCTCAATCCCATCTTCAGCATTTCTCTTACTGCTCATTCAGATCAAAAATTGTTGTGACACAAGAAACAACTATACAAAGATACAAAGCCACGAGACAAAGAAACTACAAAAATATTACCCTTCTTTGCTGATTTTCCCTCCGGGATGAGATAGCGGCAGTGCAACCTCAACACTGGACTTCTTGCTAGACTTGCCCATGTTATGTCCTCGATGCTTGCTAGTCGATAATGATTCCACGGTGATACTGGACAAGCTTCTCTTCGCCTTCCGTCCAAGCAACAAGAGAGCAAGGCCATGGCTATACCGATGCAGATGACGAGAAGAAACCTCCTCCTCCACGGCCGGGAGCATTTCAGCTGCTCATCCACCACCATGAACTAATCTTGAGCCAATTTGATCCGAAAACCTAACCTCCGAAATAGTATGTACTAAAGTGGAATATCTTCACTTCTACTTTAACATTCTCGCAGAATGAATGAAACATGCATCAGTTAACCACGCACCGAACTCGCAATGATATACATTAGTTCCAAACTACTAATTGCCTTCGTGTTAGTGATCCGTGTCACCAAGCACGCAATTAAGGGACCAACCCTTTCAAACATCTCTCTCGATACAAAGGTCTTGATGAACACCTTTTTCAAATTAAGAACGCAATTATTGGTTGCTACCGCAGTTAGCATTAGGCTCCCCACCAATCATACTTGCATCAACAGTTCCCTGTCTATCTGAACCGACTATGTAGTCCTCAAAACATTATGAGTTCGTAACACACTCCAAAGGCCGAAAATTACACCTAATCTTAGCACTGGTATCTTGATCGGCTCGTACTACAAGTCTACAACCATTGTATCCGAAATATCCCACACATATCCTAAAAAAAATCCCAGCTTTTACTCATATGCAAGTCTAACTCCACATTTGAAGCCCACGTCATAACCAAGAAGGTGTTACTGGTGCTCTAAATAGAGAGATGGAGAGGGACAGTCTTGTACACAGATCTACCAGCCAAGAAGAGCCAAACACTTAATTGAAGCTAAGACAACACACGCATTGACCAACCCCAGCACCCAAAAGGCCGAGCAGAGACTTGCATAACATGGATCCCATCAAGAAATGGCTAACAAAATCTGAGAGAATAAGCTCTAAAAAAATCAGGGGAAGAGCGTGCGGGCGGCGGATCAAACCTGGGAGCAAAATGGAATGCATTCCGATTCAGGGAGTGGGCGTGGTCGGCTACGGAGGTCGAGCGAACTCGTCGCCCGAGAAGGGAAGAACGGAGAGAGAGAAGCTGAGCCCGAGAGCTCGGATGCGAGAGAGGGATGGAAATGGCGGAGAAAACAGCAAGAAAGTAAAAGCGGAGAATAAAAGCGGAGCAAAGCCAACCGATGGTGACAGGAGAGGGGGAGCTTACGGCGCTGGACCCGGCCAGCAGCGGGGACGTCGAGGAGGCGATCATGACGCCGTCGGCGTGGTGCCGAGCCTCCGCAGCGAGTGCATCATGACGCGCGTGGCCACGTAGAACTCGTAGTCGCGGGGCGTGCCCATGTACATCATCGCCGCATACGCGTGCCGGCGCCGGGCCTGTGCCGTGGCGACCTCCCGCGGCCCCTCCGCACCCGCGGCTAACGCCTCCACCGCCACCCACGCCGCGACGAGGCACCACAACCCTAGAGACGCGGCAACCCCGCCCCATCCCGCCGGAAACCTCCTACGCCCGAGATCTATCTACGAGTGGGGATCGCGGATGGAAGATACCCCAACCCTCGCACGCTGCGGCCACGCGCACGCGGATCTCCGCCCACCGCGCGGGGTGGGGAAGGAGGAGGCGGCGGCGGAGCGGAGGGGTGGGGGGAGGAGGAGGCGGCGGCGCGGGGTGGTGTGGGGAGGAGAAGACGGCGGCGCGGGGTGGGGGGAGGAGGAGGAGGCGGCGGCGGGGGTGGGGAGGAGGAGGCGGCGGCGGGGGAGGCGGCGGTTGGAGGAGGCGGCGGCGGCTGAGCGGGGGAGGAGGAGGACCGGGGGAGACGAGGCGGAGGAGGAGCGAGGGCTGAGCGGGGGAGTTTGGGGGAGGGGTACTGCAGATACATCGAAGGATGACCGTCGGATATGGTTGAGTAAAGAGAGAGAATGGAGGAGAGTTAATCTGGTGCGTACGTTTTTATGATGATGTATTTCTGGGTGCATATTGTGGTGTGGATGTAGTTAAGGTCATGACTGTAGAGCCAATAATTATTGGGTGGATGTAGGATAATTTTAACTGGTGGATTATTAGTTTAGATAGAAACTGGAAGAGGAACCGAGCGGTCGAGCCATTACCCGGTCCTATGATGGGCCTTTTCTCCCTCTCCAGGGGAAAAAAGATGGGCCTTTTCTCGTACCCACGCGCTAACAGTTTTTTTGTTACGTTTTATGATACAGCAGTGAGTGTTGGAGACATGGATATGAACATTGTGTAAAATTCATTCCAAGAAACTGCGCTATTTATTTCAATTTTTGAAAAAGCCAAAAGCACAAAAAAAAAGACCAATATTTGTGCTCCAGTACGATAGTTTTGGCAACCACAATGTACTAGTACTCCGTTAGTACACATCAATGGAGGAGGTTTTCAGGGAGATATGGATGACGAAAACTGGGTCTTTCGTATTTTCTTTGATATGATTCTAAATTTAGAGTATAGAGTATTTTCTCATCTCTTATTACTATATCTCTCTTTGATATGATTCTAAATTTAGAGTATAGAGTATTTTCTCATCTCTTATTACTATATCTCCATCCGACTCTTATAACAGTCATTGGTCGAGTGAGTCTAAACTCTTATAATAGTCGTTTGTCGAGCGGGTCTGAATATTTGACACTCCACCTACGCTAATATAAGCGCATTGGAATTCCTAGGTTCTTTATCGGTCTTGCGTTCCTCCCCTAGTTTATATTACTTACCCATAATGGAGATAGTAGCAATAAAATAGAGTAACATGTTTCGCTTGTCTAAGATGGAAATATGGTTTATATTGTTTTACAGCTCATTCCAGATAAATATTTTTTCTAGTCCTTATATTATATTCGTATGTAGAAGACCTGCCTCTGAAATCTCTACCAGTGCACCTCTACCCTCCTTTACTATTTTCCTTTGCAGGCTACTGTTCCTTCAGTGGTTCTGCTCTCTTTCTTTTCTTATTGTGTTTTCCTTTCTTCTGATCATTTCTCTTTTCTTTTTAGAAATTACTTTCGATGTAAGGTTATCATAGAAAATAATCGTAGCCAAAATAATTCATGTACCATAACATACTTAAAAGTCTGCTTCACTTGATTTATTGTAGGGTAGCTATCTCAGTGGTGGTCTGACTAGCATCTTCCTCTTGGACCAGTTCTTTTCTCTGTATTATTTTAGGTTAAAACAATCATTTAGAATTTTGTTAATTTATTCTAGATGAAGCAACAACCCTTTGTTGCGTATTTTTTATACTTTATTTTGATATTCTTTTTTTGACTATTCTAGAAGTTATGTTTTTGTAGCATCCCACATACAGCCAATCTGAGATATTACTATGAAACGTCATCGTCAAAGTAAAGAATAAACACGAGCAATAGTAGAAATCACAAGGAATTTAAAGCTTTATTAGTAGTATTCTAGATTGGCTGTACGTGGAATGCTACAATTTTGCTAGGTTGTTTTGTAATATTAACTAGTCTCATAGGCACGGCGCCACGCCGCGCCAGCCACCGTGTGTACCGAAGTAAAAGAGGCGATAATCCGTGAGGAGTTTGAAAAAAAAATTTAAAAAAATCGAGGGCGCATGTGTATTTTCGAAAAAGGCAGAGGTCTTTTTCGTAAAAAACTGAGGGCTTGTACGTAATAAATGAGAAAGTCAAAGGTCTTTTTCGTAAAAAATCGAGGGCCTGTACTTAATAAACGAGGACCCGTACGTAATTGAGAAAACCGTGGGGCGCTATCCTGCAAAAATTTCGGTGAAAAAAAAATACCAGGGACCTTTTCGCGAGGAAAAAAGACCTTTACGTAATTTTTGAAAAACATAAGGAAATCACCTCCCGGTCAGATGAAAATTCGCGCCACGTCGTCGCCGCATACAGCGCACAGACGGCGCGACGTGGCCGCCCTCTCCTGCGCGGAATCCCCCGGAAATGTTATGGTTATGATTTAGGTTATTTTTTTCAGCATTTTCGTGTATATTATCTTTGTTTTTATGTGAGGGCTGAGATTTATTCACTTTTTATTTGTATTTTCTTTCTTTTGTTTCTACGGTGTTAGCCCAAAGGCCCATTTACTGTGTGCATAGCCCCTAACTGGCCCGCTCGCCTCCTCTCTTATCCCATTCTCATCTCTCTCCTCTCCTTGTCTTCGGCCGCTCCTGATTCCTTTCGCCTCCCCTCCTCTCTCTTGCGTCTCCTCCGCCTAACCACATTTTTGTGGTTGCGCTGGAAAACTGGAGTTAGCCCTTCACGCTGAGGATATGGCATGCCTGGAACTGGAAGCTATCAAGGCGGTGTTAAACTTGGGGATGGAACGTATTATCTTAGAGTACGATGTTGTTGATCTCATCGATCTCTGCCCTTCGAGGAGTTGAGTTGGGAGTGCTGGTGAAGGAGGGCAAGAGTCTTTTAATTTGGTTGGTACTAACTTTTCTGAAGTGTGGGTATTGGGTAATTAATCTCCGGCCCGTGTTCTTTTGGTTAGCCTTTTGAGATATGTCGACTTACAGCATGCAATGCATGCTACTAACATTTCTTCGTTTTCTTGTCTTAGATCTACCAGTACTATGTTAGCTAGCTGTTAATCCGGCCCAAGGGGGAGCCCAGAAGCCACGTCTGAGTTCACATAACAATTAATATATCTGACAGAGAAAAAAAGATGTACATACATGTACAGATTAATCCAAAAAAGAACGAACGAATTAATCTCCAGCCGGAGATCAAAATGCAGACGAATTCGAACCGAGACTACGTACACATGCGATCGATCAATTAATCCAACTCCATACATCGATCATTCCCTAATGCATATGTAGCCCGGGGAACCATGTACGTAGTAGCTGATTAATAGTCGAACTGGTAGTTGCTGGTGAATGTCATGCGGAACGTCCACCACGCCGGCACGACGTCGTAGATGTAGAGCGTCTGGCCGCCGGTGGAGGTGACGGCGAAGGAGAGCGCCTGGCCGAGCAGCCCCGAGTTGCACTGCCAGTTCGCGCCCCAGTTCCGGTTCAGCGCGATCCACCCCGTGTTGGTCCCCTTGACCGACACCGACCGGACCGACCCGCTCCCGGCCACGTTCGAGATCAGCACCAGCTCGAAGAAGTTGAACCCCCCAATCGTGAACCTGATCCCTCCCTGCCTCCAGCAATTGACCCTGCGTACACCATCATCACATTTATGCAGCAGTTTCATTAGTATATAGAGCACATCGCGAGAAAAATGTGGCTGGCACATGTACGTACGTAGGCGCACTTGCGATGTGTAAGTATAGTATGATGTGGGCTTACTGCTGGAAGAGAACTGGGATAATTCCGGCCTTGTAGATGCCGATCTGGAGCCAGGCGGGTTCGGCCATGTCGAAGTGCGGACGCGGCGGATTGCACCAACCGCCGTTGTTGTTGGGGAGCGCCCAGTTGGCCGGGCACAGGTTGGTCGCCGTGATGGTCACCGCCTTGCCCATCCTGCACCACTGAGGAGCCATGTCGTTGTCGCACATGATCAGGTAGCACTGTCCGCACGACGCGCCGTTGTTGAACAGTGCCGAGCTCAGCGCCGCCGTGTTCGTCCCGTACCCCGCCGAGTACAGGTTCCCGTAACCACACGCACCACCTACGCGCACAAACATCAAGTGTGATTTCACGTCGTCCAGATGAGTTCCCAACTTGTTTGTAGCAGTAGTACTAGTAGCCAAAACTCGAAACAACTTGGTGCAAGCTACTAGTTACCCATTGTCCCGGAGGCGTCGGCGCCGCCGTAGAACGTCGCTGTTCCTTTGCTCCAGGCCGCCTGCGCTGGCGCGAAGCAGGCTGCTGCTGCTGCTGCTAGGATGATGAACAACGAGAGGATTTTGTCCATCTTCGTTGAGATGGGCAGGGAACACTACTGCAGTGTACAGGAGAGAGGAACACACAGAATGCTGTAAACTTAGGAGTAATTAAGGGGTGCAGTACTGATGGATCTGCAGTGAACGTGGGGTGGCTTATATAAGAGCAGAGAATGAGAATTATGGTCAGCGCAGAGCAGGGAATGGCGGGAACATGCCATCGATATCCCAGTGCTAGGCTGCTAGCTAAGCTCACATGCAAGAGCAAGCAAATTGATGCCAAGAACCGGACCTAGAATTGCGCGTTTGGGTGAGTGATGCTTGGGCAGCATGGCTTGGCATTTTCTCCTGAAAACCTATTTCATGCACCCTGCATGTTCCGTAATCCGTACTTGCCGGCTCGAAATGGATCTACTTCGATGTTAATCTATGGCATAAACTGTAATCTGGAATGAATTGGCATATCTTATCATCTCTGGTACGCGGAATTAGCAAATTCTTGGGGGCGAATCCGAGTGTAGTAAAGAAATTCTGAGTTTCTGGCACACATGAAGCCATGAGGGCCAGCGATGTCAGCACATGGATTATGGCTGGAGGTGGATAAACAAGTACGTGCTAATTTAACTCACCGCGTACGTAGATGCCTAATCATAGGCAACCTGGCTCAAAGAGTCAGAGGTTTATTGCCCGTACTACGTTCAGATTGATCACGTCTCTTTAGCATGGGATGGAATAATTTGTCAAGTTGCACAGTAGCTGCTCTCTATTTGTCATTCTTCCAGCTAAGGTTTTTTTTTTCAGGGAAAGGCGTGCTACACAATTTCGTTGCAGTCAAGCACTCTACGCATCTTTTTTCTCTACAAACTACAAATCTTGGCGTTGCTTCCTGCATTAGCTATACGTAATGCGAATATCTGCATGGTATCCGTGAACATATAAGCAGATCCAATTTATTGTGGTAGTCAGTGCTGGCTCTAGTTGTATGGTTCAGCACAGGTTGCACAGCTTTTTCAATTGCTGACTTGTGTGTACTATGACTTATAACTTTTTATTATGGGTTATTAGCAATAATTGCGGAAAGAGGTTAAAAGCCAAAAGTTCCTAAAAAGCTAAAGAGAAATGGGCCTATGGCGGGCTAAGGATGCGCCTTCGCAGCGCTATGGGCTGAGCTGGGCCCAACTTTGTGCATAGCCGAATGTCCCCCCGGCCAACAGGTTTTCGAACACGAGCCTCTGTCAGGCATAGAATCCAAAGCCCTATTTCGACAAGGGGGGTTTTATTTATAGATTTTAAACCTTAGTTCAATCTCGTCACCAAGACAGGCTCTAAACGTGGATTCAGGCTATGCCAATAACGAGACTTACTGTGCCGACCACTGCGCTAAGCACAAAAAATACAACAGGCCGAGCGAATATAATATAAGCTGTGCGCGTGTGTGATAGGCTCATAGGCATCGTCTACTATCAGAAAGTGAGGTGTAAATCGATCGATTACAAGTTTACAACGAGGGTAAGAATGTAGATCATGGAAGCTGCACTGTCCAGTGTAAACAATTTACAGCAAGAATGGAGCTATGAACATCATCTACATAATGAAGGGCTGATCGGTCACCGACCTCCAGCGGAAACACATACTCCAACCCGAACGGCTGCCTGGAATTTGCCCCTGTCATGAATGGATTCTCCCAGCCTAGCACTATACATAGACTACTCCCTCCCCATTATTGTTCCACAATATACTACTATGCTACTTCAATCAGCAGCATTATTCAAACCAAAGTACGATGAAACCTCCACGCGTGCATGCCCGACGAACTCGATCTGCAGCTAGCCTGGCCGACCCGCTCAGTTGATTGATTGATCCTGATCAGTAGGAGAACTGGAGGTTGCTGGTGAAGGACTGGCGGAAGCTCCACCACGCCGGCACGACGTTCTGGAAGACGACGGTCTGGCCGCCGGTGGAGGTGACCCCGAAGGTGAGTGCCTGGCCGACGAGCCCGCCGAGCGACTGCCAGTTGGCGCCCCAGTTCCTAGTCATCGGCATCCTGTCCGTGTTCGTCCCCTTCACCCACACCGACTGGATCGACCCGCTCCCGGCCACGTTCGAGATGAGCACCAGCTCGAAGTAGTTGAACCCTCCCATCGTGAACCGCACCCCTCCTTGCTTCACGCACGGCACCCTACACAAAACATCATCAATCACGATATCTTTTTTACTAACCCACTGTAGTAGCTAGTAGTAAATAATTAACAGCATTGAATTATACAAATCATAGCCAAACCGTCCAATGGTTTATAGTATTTCCAATGGTTTATAGTATTAAAATACCTTTGGTACAGCACAGGCACGATGCCGGCCTTGTAGATGCCGATCTGGAGCCAAGCAGGTTCGGCCATGTCGAAGTGGGGGCGGGGCGGGTTGCACCAGCCGCCGTCGTTGCTGGCGAGGGCGTAGTTGGGCGGGCACAAGTTGGTGGCCGTGATGGTCACCGACTTGCCTTGCAGGCACCACTGCGCGTCGGTCTGGTAGTCGCACATGATCTGGTAGCACTGCCCGCACGACGCGCCGTCGTTGAACAGCGCCGAGCTGAGCGCCGCCGTGTTCGTCCCGTACCCCGACCAGTACAGGTTCTCGTACCCGCACGCGCCACCTGCATGCATGCATTAGCTCCTCCTTCCTGTGTGCTTAACCACTCTACTATACAGTACCTACCGTTAGTTCGAAGTCGATCGAGGGTGCTAGATTAATTGTATATAGAGCTAGCCGTACGTACCCATTGTGCCGGAGGCATCGCTGCCGCCGTAGAACGTGGCCGTGCCCTTCGACCAGCCCGCCACCGTCGGCGGCACGAGGCGCAAGGTCGCGGCGACGATGAACAACAGAAAGCTCAGTGGTTTGCGCATCTCCATGAATTTTGCAAGTGCACGTACCAGCCCTAGCTCGAGAGACTGATGGAGTGACCACGCGCGATAGGTCTGAAGAATGGAGTTGATCCGCATGTACGGTTCTTTAATAGGAGCGGCCGGGAGCATCGTGGAATTTTGCTGCCCAGGGCCTGCACTGCAGCGCATATGACACATGTACTCTCTCGGCGAGAATTGCGCGCCTCGCAGATCGGCGATCGCTTCCCTTCTTCGTCGCTTCTTCCATGCACGCACACTAACATGGCTGAGTCGTGAGATCAGCAAGAAGAAGAAGATTCTCCATCAGGTCGATCTGCATCTACGCATCTTCTATTCCGTCCGCTGTATCACCAGTGGCACAAACAGATCACTGCAACTTCCGCATGTTCTCTCTCAGTCTCTGCTGCTCGACCAAGGGAATGATTAGCTGGAATTGTTTACCATTTGTTAAAGATGATCCTGAATTGTTTAACTTACTTGACAAAGTTGACATGCCATACGAGAGGGTCGACCATTTGACGATAAGAAGAATCCAGAAATTGGTAGGTGATCAAGTAAACAAGCAGCAGCTAGCTCACATGAGGACGGCCACAGGAAGAATCTAAGTGCGCTGTCACACGGACATGGAGAGAAGATGGTTAATTATCAATTCACCGGACGCGCAAAGTCGCCGGCTTGAGTTCACATCGACCCAATGAATCCCCCGTCCTTGCAATGTAGTCCGATTCCGATCAGACACGTGGCTACGTCGGTGTATCATTCCTTCGAAAATAAAACTTGGTCGGAGTACGCAACTCCGACCACGAACCGGTGAAATTTATGGCCATCGAGCCCATGCAGCCAAGCTACCCCGGGAGAAAAAAAAAAAACAATCCATGTTTCAGGTCACGGGCCGGTCCAGCCCAAGATAGCTACGGTGTTCACCAGGGTAATAGGCCCAGATCCATATGGACTTATTTTCATCGTGGTCTAGTTAGGCCCTTTGCATTAAACAGGCTGCCGCGCAAAGTTTTTTAGCAGGTAATTGGGCAGATCAGTCCGCAACTATTATTTCATTGGTCTCGATCAAGTTAGAATTGTTGGAAACTGGATCTGGATCTATAAGCCTGGCCTATTAATAGTTACTCTCCACTTAGTCTATAAATAAAGAGTCCTAATTATTGTAAAGTCCTTTTAGAGAAGAAAGTAATAAAGGAAAAAAAAGGAGTTCCCCTATCTTTTATGTTCAATTTATTCTTTCTTGTATTACTTGTGTTTGATCCTTCTTTTTGTCTAGGAGGAATCGATCGAACTGGACTCACTAACGATGATTTCTCAACACGTTATCAACACGAGTCACTCTAGTGGATCTAAAGGTAATCATTGAAGCACTCGTAGATTAAATTGTATATCTAGATTGATTTAAATTCCGCAAAATTTCACTTCCTAGATTATTTTCTATGGTGTAAATCCACTCTAAATCTACTGCGAGTAGACTTGAAGTCACTGGCCAAGCCAATCGGTAGACTTGTGCAAAAGATAGACATTGATTGCACTGTAGATTCAAAAAAAAACACACGCCCCGCTCGTATACGTCACGTGAACTGCCAGCTGGTTACTTGCATGCACCGGCCCCGCACCACGCAAGCCACACACACGCCACCTGAGCCATCGTGTCGCTCATCCGAGCCGCCTGCACGCAGCTGAATGCACCATCGGCCGTCGCGCTGCCAATCCACGCCGCCTGCACGCGGCCGCCCAAGCACCACCGCTGCCGCCTAACCTCGCGATGAGCACCGCCGCTAGCCCGCATGGTCGTGGCCGTACCACCCATGTCGCGCCCCGCCGCTCCATGTCACTGCTTGTCTTGTACGACGTGTGCTGCCACCGCTCAGCCCTGCATGGCCGCCACCGCACCCCGCACGGCCCGCAGTCGTGCCGCACACCAACCGTCGGCCTTGAACGGTCCATGTTACGCGCTGACACCGCTTGGCTCCGTGCGAGCTGCCGCTGCCTGCACCACAAGACGTGCCACCGCCACTCACCCTGTAAGGAGTGTTCTCAGCTGTTGTCTGCACTAATGGAGATTGACTCCACTTCTACAGCAGCACCTCCTCTTCACATTGTAGTTGCCGTCACCTTGATTCCAGGAAGAGCATCTCACCCCTGAGAAGATAGCAGCCGAAGTCTCTAGTTTCTTAACAAAATCAGTTTAATGCACATAATGAATTTAGACTTTAATTGTTATTTCTTTCAAGTGTGGAGGGAATTAAGTTAAATTTTGCATTGATGGTACTCAAACATTCTTCCCATGATGGTTGGATGATATTGAATAATTTATGCATTTATTCAATTAACAATAGCATGATATGTTCTAATGTTTGAAGTACTTTATTTATGTATTGATTATCTCCTACTATATATTAACAAAGTATTTTCTATTGGAACGTGTGTGGCACCTTATAGAGAAAGTGTGTTTAGTTAACAGTGGCACAACAAATACCATCTCAAGAGAGACAATATTCTTTCAGTCGATTAGCAAGAATGCTGACAGCCTTACAACAATTGCCGGTAGTGATGCTGACACCCTATAGACAAAATTCTTCGGAAATTCGGTTCTGTTTCAGTTGTCCCAATGTGTGGCGACGACAACGGCCGTGCTGCGCCGAAACGGCAGAGGCTCCTGGTGGAACAACGGCAACGGCAGGAGGGCTAGGGTGACGAGACGACCGGTCAAGGCAGTGAGATGGGGAGGAAAAGCATGGTGGAGGCCGAAGGGGATATTTGGGGGAGATGATGAATTCTTTCCGTTGGTGCTGTGGGTGGGACCATAACCTCAGGCCATTCATTTGGTGATGGAGGGCTCGGATGGAGGCAATGTCACGTTGTGCCATTACAACACTACTAAGGGGGTGTTTGGGATTGCTCCACAAACTCTACTCCACGAATTCTACCGTGGAGCAGCTCCACAAAAAACCTAGAGTTTGTGGAGCACCCCTTTAGGTGCTCTCACAACTCCACCTTTTTTTCCTCGAACAGAGTGCGTGGAGCTGAACCTGTTTGGCTAAAAAACATAGAGCGGAGCTGAAAAACGTGGAGTGGAGCAGTCCCAAACACCCCCTAAGTGGATGTGAATCTCACTCCACTACCGTGCAGTAGACAGAGGAGACGGATAGGCGCGGGATTCGGTGTAAACAGTGTTCAAACTTGATCGGTTCCCTGATCAAAATGGCTTCAACTTCTGGCTTCCGGCTTATTTTTCACTATTCATAAATTTCGTCTTTTTCTGAACTTTTAGCTTTTTATTGAGCTTTTTTGCCGGTTCTTTTTTCCCGTATATGTTTGTATTATACGTAATGGGCTAACATATTTTTTATATTTTTTAATTTTTTAAATTTAATTATGCTAAATAAATCTCTGTCAGCTACAATATTTTTTTCAGTCAGCTACAGTGCTTTTCAGCCATAAGCCACAAAAAAGCCTAAGGGCCTGTTCGGTTGGTGAGAAGCTGGCCGGCTTCTCGCAGCCGCTACAGTACCTAACTTTTAAACGGAGTATTTTCTCAATACGGGGTCTATAAGTTAAACATAGTGCACGTTAAAAGCCCAACATCTGTACCAGTCAAAATCGCAAGTGAGTATCGATCTCTCCGTAATCTGTACCGTAAACAGTCAAAATTCAAAAATTTCAACCAAAAGTTATAAGTCGCACCAAAAAAGAACAGACCCTAAATGATCACCATTATACTACAAACGGGTTCTGCTTTAATGAATATGCCTGAAACTGCGGTTGCGCGCGCCAGGTTGAAAAGTCACAGCACAAATCTCAAACTACATGTGACGGCCACAAAAGTCAGAGCACCACCGAACAAAATAATATTCGAGTATCATTTAGCAATTTCCATACTTAACTTGTAGAGTGCACGTATAGTCAAAATCGTGCATACTCCACTACTTAATTTGTAGACCAGCCCATGTACCAATATCACCGCGGTCGAAGTCCAAAGATGCTCTCAGTTACAACAAGACCGTAGCCATTTCATTTCATTAAAAGCATCAATCGGTCAACAATAAACTTGCATGTGGTTTGCGCCTTCCAATGAGCACCATTATAGCACACCGATCGATCGGCTCACCCTTGCCTCGTGTCCAAGCAATGAAGCAAAGGCAGCCACGACCGGACTAATTTCTTGTCTGAGCAATCACCGTAAAGCGGCAGGCATGGCGGGCAATCGATCAGGCCGGCGAGGCGAACGGCGAACCCATGGACCCACCTCAGCCATGCAAACCACAGTACGCGCACGTACGGGCCTCGCTACGTACCTAGCCCCTAGCTACTAACATTTCCCATCAGAATGGAGCTAAATCAGGTCCTTTTTTTTTTTACAAGTTTCCAAATGCAAAAGTGTGAAGGGAAAGGAAGGCGAGCCGGCGCCGGCATGCACGAATGCGCGCGGCGGGGCCGCCGTGACACGCGTCGCTAGTAGAACTGCACGGCGCTGGTGAAGGTCTGGCCGAACCGCCAGCTGGCCGGCGCGACGTCCTGGAAGACGAGCGTCTTGCCGTTGGTGGCGGTGACCATGAAGGAGATGGACTGGCCGTTGAGGTAGCTGTGGGACTGCCAGTTGGCGCCCCAGTTCCGGGACATGGTGACCCACCCCGTACTGGAGCCCTTGATCTGCACGGCCTGGATCGACCCCGGCCCGCCCACGTTGGAGATGAGCACCAGCTCGAAGTAGTTGTTCCCGTTGATGGTAAACCGCACCCCTCCGCTCGTCGAGCACGACACCCTGCACGCACATTGCAACAACACAACGTCAGTCACGTACGTACGTGCGCGCGGCAAAAACGATGGGTGGAGCATGGCATGTACCTCTGGAACATGACGGGCACGATGCCGCCGCGGTAGATACCGATCTTCTCCCAGGCGGGCTGGGCCATGTCGAAGTGCTGGCGGGGCGGGTTGCACCAGCCACCGTCGTCGCTCGGCTTGGAGTAGTCCGGGGGGCACAGGTTGGTCGCCGTGATGGTCACCGACGCGCCCTGCTTGCACCACCGCTTGTCGTCCTGGTAGTTGCACTGAATCTGGTAGCACTCCCCGCACGCCGCGCCGTCGTTGAACAGCGCCGAGCTCAGCGCCGCTGTGTTCGTCCCGTACCCCGTCGAGTACAGGTTGCCGTACCCGCAAGCGCCGCCTGTACGTTGCAGCATGCATGTACAACGTCGTTAATTTTCAGTGTCCAAACCGTGTGCAAACGCATTGCAACA
This sequence comes from Dendrocalamus sinicus, assembly GCA_036346575.1. NCBI lineage: Eukaryota > Viridiplantae > Streptophyta > Magnoliopsida > Poales > Poaceae > Dendrocalamus > Dendrocalamus sinicus. The sequence goes on from CM070658.1 coordinate 31,661,056, forward strand.
AACACAAGTATTATATGAATGGAAGTTGAGGCTTAGTCATTTACCCATTGTGCCGGAGGCGTCGCCCCCACCGTAGAACGTTGCCGAGCCGCTGATCCACTCAGCTCCGGCCGTCAGGGCGAGGCATGCCGCGACAACGACGACCAAGTGAAAGAACACTTTCGGCGCCATCTCGAAGTGGCTTCAGATACAGGGCAATGCGGGTTCACTTGGTTGAGGCAATGGCAATGCAAGAGGTCGACCGGGAGGTGACTGAGTGAGGAGGTGATCACGGTGGTGCTTAAATAGTACCGCGGCGGCGAGGTGAGCTCACGAGATCGAAGCGCACGAACCCCGACGCAGACTCACATGCCGATGCCTGTTGCACCCACACGCTGCACCATGCGCCTTAAATGCCGCGATTCCTATTTTTTTTCTCCTCCAGTAAGTCACCGCTCCATTAAGATTTCTAAGAAAGAAAGAGGGTCCTTTTGACTTGCAGCCGATGGTTTATAATTATAGTTGATATTATTTTTATCTTAGTATGTATTTGTACAAATAAATTAAATGTCGATAAGTTATTTCAAAAGTTGTTCCGATAAACTATTTTAGAAAGAAGAAGATATGGGAAAATAAGCGATTTTAGCTATAGAGAATATATATATATATATATATATATATATATATATATATATATATATATATATATATATATATATATATATATATATATATATATATATATATATATATATATATATAGCAATATGAAAATGACATGAAAGCACATGTATTATCTCTTGAAGCAGATAAACAATTCATAATTCATAACATTGACATATTGCAATATACTTAATAACACATATATGTGGGCATATAAAATCTGCATAATGCACAAAGTTAACAAATTTATATATTGCTCCCAGTTGAAGAATTGCACAAGTTTACGAAAATTTGGACTTCTTCCACTCTTGTCAAATTTTCAATTATCACAATGACAATCCTTCAAGATTCTGCTAGTCAAACTAATTGAATATTATCTATGTGCAGTATCAAATGTCAATAACATGCTAACATTATAGATTTCGGCTAAAACTAGTGATTAGTAACAGAGAAATGCTACTGCATATACAACATATATTTCGACAATTGCAGAACTCAAGATGAATGTATCTATTCAACAATGTCTAATAACAACAGTAAGTGAAAACTGAGCAGCAGATTTAGCATAAGCAATTGACAAAGATATCAGCTACACACAAGTGAAGCGTTCAACTAGTATATAACAAATCAACCTAGCAGAACCAATTAGATTATCAATAAGAATTCAACATTTACAAATATCCTCATTGAGCAATTCATAAGCCCACAATCCAACATGCAAATATCCTCCCAGTGCTAGATCTAACCACAAGTTTTAGAAATATTAACTAGCATGGTTGACAATGTGGAATAGACAGTAAAAGAAGTAAAGAGCAAGCTCGTAGAGCGGCGGCACTCCAAGCCACCGTGATGGCAAAAGGGGCTAGGCTCGTCGGAGACAATGTCCCAGAAAATCAATCACTGGCGAATGCCAGAAAATCACCGGAGAGGCAATCGGAGATACAAAGCCCAACTTCTTAACCCAATACTCACCAAATTAAGAAGCCAAGGCGCAGGTTGTTGCCGCACAAAGATCACAGAGAGCTCGGTAGATCACCAAGCGCACAAGCCACACACCAGATGCCACACTCTCCAGGGATCAAAGAGCCAAGCCAAGCAGCCAACAAGAATGTGCACGAACGTAAATCAGTGCTAGACTCACCGAAGCAGAGATTTGGATCGCAAAGACCAGCGAGGTAGCCAAAGTCAAGCCACCACAGAAGCCGAAATCAGCGACGGGAATCAAATCTCCGCTAACAGATTTCAGATCGAGTGATGAACTCTTCGATTTCCCCACTGGCCTCCTCATTCTCTTGATTTAGAGGAAGAATAGCAATCGGGGGTGAGACCAAATGAAATTGCCGAACGGTCGCCGTCCTTATCGCGCTAGTGGAGAAGAGGAACAGTGAGACCGTGGCTCACTTCACCCGTATCCTCTCCCCTCTCTATTACAAACAGGCCCCGCCATTTCACCTTTTTCTCATTTTCTTTAAGCGAAAATTAGGAAAATTTCTAAAGAGCCCATCGGAAGAAACTGTCCAATTTATCGAAGAAAACTATAAAGAAGACCAGTATCTTCTGTTCTTCACCCAGCCGCGCCTGCCATTTTTCTACGCCGAGGCTTCCCTTCCACCGGAATCTGTGGAAGCAATCTGGCAAACAGCAGAGCCGGCCGGTAGTTTCACTCCGTGCCTGCCGGTCTTATGAGTAACGTACGACTAAACAATCATTTGGGAGGAGGGGATTGGACGATTAATCGGAGAGGCGGAAGCGTCACGTGAGCTCACGAGACTCCAGTGCCTGGGTCACATGGGATTACGGCTTGGAGGTTGCGTGACTACCGAGGGTCCATGGATCGAGAAGCGCCACTGATCGGCCCCAAAATCATGATGCAGCCCTTGGATTTAGGCGGTTGACGCGCTTAATCGAACCCGCCAAAATATGAAGATTACCACTTGAGGGCTGTTTATACTGGGTGATCCCCACTGGTAGGTAACAGTTAGATCTGGAGGCTAGGGAATTTAGCAGTGTAATAGGTAGGTACTTTTTTCTTTCAGGCCAATAATTTTCTCGCAGTCCTCGAGTTTGTTGTTTGTTTGGTTGATTGGAATCTACGAAAAGAAACTCGCTTGCAAGTCAACTGTCACACAAGGGCTAAGGCCTCCATTGGACTATTAGGGCAACTATTTGTAGATGTACTACCTTATTTTATTGCTCATTTATCTATTGGTGACCCTGCTAGATTAAACGGTCAAACCTCTGGATTTGAATGATGCATAATATAGTGAAAAAAAAGAGCTGACAAATTTATACTTTGTTTGGTTAAAGAAATCTCTGACATTTGGAGGCCTATCAATGTTTTAATAGCGATCTTACGTATGATTTATTTGGATTCGAAGATTTTCTCAGAAGACTAAGCTATGGTCTTGCGGAACAGGGACACCGGAATTTCTATCCAGGTTCGGATTTTCTCTTAGGAGAATAACAACCCTGTGTCATATGTGATTACTAATCAAAGAAAAAATGATTACAAGAGTCTAATACGGAAAAAAGTCTGCATTATTTCTCATCTGGCTTTCTTTTCTCTTCTTCCCCTGATGTTAACTTTTAAATAGCTGACGAAGTGATAACCGTTGTCTCGCGCTAGAAGACGCCTTAATGCTTCGGGTGATAACCGTTTGGCGGAAGTTATTATCAGAGAGGCGTAGTGGTTCGTTCGCCATGCAATGGTTGTTGTCAGAGAGAGATTGTGTGCGGTTATTAGATAAACGTATGTTCTAACCACCTTATCAGACGCCCCCACGATATAGTAAGATGTCGTTTGACAAGTCGATTGGGGATATAGAAACCGTAGAATAGTCTACGATCACAAGGTGACTGTAGAACTGCTTACGACTATATGGTAGTAGAAGAGCTTGCAACCATGGAGTAGTTGTAGAAGGACTTAGGACTCTATAGCCGTAGAAGAGCTTACGACCATGGAGTAGTCGTAAAAGGACTTACGACTTCATGGTCGTAGAAGAGCTTGCGACCACAAAGTAGTCGTAGAATGACTTACGAATTCATGGTAATAGAAAAACTTGCAACCATGGAGTAGTCATAGAACGACTTACAGCTTCATGGTCGTAGAAGAGCTTGCGGCTATAGAGTAGTCGTAGAAGGACTTATGACTACTTCATGAATTTTCTCCCTTATCCACAAAGGGTATATTCGGTAGATTAAATGACATAATAATTTGAGGATTATTCTATCCTCGTCAAAGCCTTTTCGTTTGTTGTGACTAGCCAGGATGTACATCAACAAGTGCTTTATGATTCGTGCGGTGGGAAGAAAATGCTGCACATCTCTGTCAAGAGGTTTTCCCCTTTGTTTTGGACTTTCTACTGATTGGTACTCCTATACCATAAAGGTGTTTACCACATTGTAAAGGTGTGCCACTGTATTAAACGGTATATTGGAGAGGAAATTAAAAATAAATGTTAAATTACAGTATTGATTAATAATAGATATTGTGCGTTGAAAAGATGATGTGTAGCCTGATGTCTATATGAGGTGGTGATCTATAGACATTAGTATGTAGTGGTATCATTGGGATTAACGTGATAGGGGCTACAGGGATTCCTCACACTTGCACGGCAAATTGCTCCGAATCGTGGTCCGTGCGATCCTTGGATGCGGATGAAGCCACTTGGTCAAACTGGTTTGTTAATCTGCCCATATGCAGCGTATGTTCAGTTCATTAATCACAGCATGTGGTTATGGCAGTTTCTGTTGCTCCGTCTGCACCACGAAAACTCCACTACAAGCGTGATCAACTTCTTTCGGTCATGCAACTCACACTTCAAGTGTTGACACCAAGTTTCCTCTGAAAGAAAAGTAACAGCATAGAGTCGCCTTCTGCATCTGCCATGGTGCGTGTACGTAGCAGTACATTGTACGGTGGACTTTAAGCTCCCTAGTATGATTGGTTTACAACAACGCAAGATTGTTCCACGTTGATGTGGTAAGATGGTTCTTCCGTACTGCCATGTCCACGTGCTTTCCTTCTTCCAGGGACAAAATTATTACAGCTTTCCACAATCGTAGTCGGCCATGGTGACCAGCACTTTGGCCAGCAACCCTGACAAGAACTTCTCCCTGAGGAACTTGATCACCGCGTTGTTACTCTGCTGGATGAAGCCGACGACGTAGGCGGCCGTGATCAACCGGATGCCCCGCCACCTCCTCTCCTCCGCGTACTTCTCCAGGGCCACCTTGACGCTCTCGTACCCCCCGTTGTTCTTCCCGCCGACGAAGGCCTCGCTCAGGCACCGGGCCAGGACGACGCCGTCCTCCAGCGCCGCGCAGCCGCCCTGGCCGAGCTCCGGGGTCATCGGGTGGAACGCGTCGCCGGCGACGCAGACGTTGCCCTTGCTGATGCTGCCCCGGACGAGCGCGAGCGGGGACCGGAACCTCAGCGGCGAGGAGACCACGTCGCTCATCTCGCTCCGCTCGATCACGTCCAGCGCCTCGGCCGGGATCTTGGCGCCCCTCAGCTTGGTGAGCACGTACTGCCGCATCTTGGCCACGCTCTCCTCGGCATCCTTGTCTGCACGATACAAGATTAATCAATGAATGAACTTGTCATTGCAAAACGTTTTGGCTTGATGGAACAAGATGGTTAATTTGGGAATGTATAACGACGCGTACCATCTGGGGATGGGTACCAGGTGTAGTTCCAGTACACGGACGTGTCGTTGCAGGGCAGCACGCCGGAGCGGAAGCCTTGGCCGATGAACTGCAGGATCTCGGGGCCGAAACCGTGGCCAGCCGGGTACTCGGCGAGACCCCTGGTGGCCGAGCGCCCCGAGAGGATTGGCTTTGGCAGGCCCAGCCACTTCGCCACCACGGAGTTCACTCCGTCACATCCTATAAGAACCTTCACAGTGCACACAACAAAAGCGATCGCATAAGCTAAACTGTGAAGAGGAAGAGAAGCACAAGATGCAGCGCGACCAAGCTGCCCTGTGCACTATTATCTCACCTTCGCTTTTAGGATAGAGCCGTCTGCCAAATGCACGAGCTTGATGCTGCCTTCTTCCTCAATTGAGACGATCCTGGATGAGTACCTAATGGTGCCCTCCGGCAGCTCGTTTTCGAGCGTCTCCAGTAGGAAGTTCCGCTTCACGCACCGAATCTCGTGCGGTCCACTGATGAATCCATAAATTTTATAAACAAATTGCCAGATATCTGCTCGTTAGATTTTACATACAGAAACTGTACCATTCTGTAACACAACACTGTGAATGAACATAGTTTCAGTACCTTTTCCCTTGCATCTTCAGGCTCACTTTTGCGGCAGCCTCGCCTGTGGATGCAGAGAAGGTCACCAGCCTGTGAACAAGTACGAAATGTCACAACCTAGCAGATTTTCAAAAACTTCTACATACATTATATTAACTCCTTCAATGGAAGTGGTTGTTCTTGCTTTCCCCGATATGCTAGGTTGTATCGAAGGATAAATTCAGGACCAGGGGTGGAACTAGATTTTGATGACACAGTATCAAAATGCACTTAGACTATATATGTTGCAATGTCGGGATTCATTCTTCAGAGAATGGCAAAAGGCGTTGCCTAGATCGCTCCAGTTGTGGTTCTGCCACAACTCGGAAGCAGATGTTTTGCTACAAGAGGTTGGATGAAGGGGGTGAAAGAAAGTTTGGGACCGATCGACAAAATTTAAAAAACAATCTTATAAAATTTTCAATAAACAATGGGGTGAGTTATTTTGATCATGTTTAAGTCTTGACAACGGAAAAACGACACACGAGAATCAAATGCATATTGCCGTGTGTTAAGCACAACAATCTCCTACTTTCTTGTAATTTTGTATATTTTGCTTCTGTGGGATAAATTGCTCACTAACAACAAAAAAACTCGTCCAAATTAGGAATTAAAAACATTGATGTGTGAAGGACCTCGTGAGGAGGTCCATGATACTATTGTGATGAATCTTTGCAAGTTTTAATGTGTGGTAAAGTGATTTTGTAAAGATCACATTTTATCTAGATAGGCTTTGGGCAGAAATTAAGGATTTTGATTTTTGAGTCATGGATTGAGTTAGAATGACTTGGATCATTAGATTAAAATTATGATACATGTCTTGGCTAATTTAGGTCAAGTTATAAAGAATTTGTGTCTAGAAACGATTTCTTTGTCTTTAGATATGCAGAGTCGCTTGGAGTCAACTGTGATCAACGGCGAGGATCGGGGCTAGGCTTATGGAGGAGTTGAGGCTCATAACGATCGAGAATGTCGGGTGAGACGGTGAGCTCAAGTATGGCACGAGAAAGGTGGAAACTGTTGAAGACAAGTATGAACAGCGTGATAACGCCATGTGGCCTACACGGGCCAAGTGAGCCGTGGTTCAGTGGAGCTGTGATAGGAGAAACTTAGTTACGCTTGGCAAGCTAGTGGTGCACCTATATGTAGCAAACATGACGATTGCTTGTAATGGTTGTTGATGACCGGGTCAAGAAAGTGTATATTGATAGTTTGACCAAAATACCAAAAATCATCTTATCAAAACCGCGACACATGGACGGTGCGTTAGAGTATTTAGGTCAAGGTGGAGCTGGTTTGATTAAGGTGGATCAAGGCTAAGGATTTAGCGAATGCACACTTATATGCTTTGAAAAGCGTGCATAAGTGAACTTGTGCGAGTAAAATCCGTGTGTGTCTCGGGTTAATGGGTTTTCTCCATTGTAATAGTAGATATGATCCATTAAGGAGTGTAGGTAGCTGATTACCTACCTATAAAAGAGGCTGGGATTGAGACATGTGAGGTTAACCATCCAATTTATCTCTTGTGCTCTCTTCTCTAGGTTTAGAGTTAGGGTTTAAGAGTGAATACCTTAGGTGCTCTTTGTTCTCTAAGATAGAGTGGCTATAAAATCTACCTTCTCAAGTAAGCGATACATCAATCTTTGAGTATCTCCATGGATCCACTTGATTTGATTGATTTGCTTTTGATTTAGTTGGTTTTGATATCTCTTTTTCCCCTTTTTTTTGATCTTATTGTACCAAGAATATGTAAGAGATGGAGACAATATCTAAAAATCTATCTCCACCTATCTAGACACTTTGATAGCAAGTTTGTCAAGAAAATCCGGTTTTGCTTGATTTGGCCTCAAAATGAAATTACTTGATGTAAGGGTTCTTCATTTGATTTTTTTGGTATTCTAACTTGCTGTGACATGTAAAAATTTATCGAGACCCACCTTAGTCATCATCCACCCATGAACAAGTTGTATTCACTTATTTTGGTTGACTCAGTTTTGGTATAACCTTCCAACAAACTCAAAAAGGCCTCAACTTTGGTCATGATTTTCATGATCATTTATTGGAATAGATTCACAATACCTTAGAGAAAATCTTTGTAAAGTTTCATATCATTTGGATCTGCGGATCAAAAGTTTCGTCAAATTTGGTTTTTGAAACTATGCTAAAAAGTCTCTGATCCTTTCCATTCTTCTCTGAGTTTTCAACCACTCGCCAGATTTCAACCACTCAAGGTTCAACCACGTTGAGTTTTCGATCACTCACTGGTCGTCAATCTCACTGGTTATATTTTGACTTAGTTTGACCACTTTGGTTTTCAACCGCTAACTGGTCATCGACCTCTGGTCGTATTTCAACCATCGACCACTTTGATTTTAGATCATTCACTAGTCGTCGACCACACCAATCGGATATCGACTTCTGTTGAACACTCGGGTTTGTGATTTCTCTCAGGTCATCGACCATGACGGTTTTAGACCACTCGTTGGCTTTCGACCACGTTGATTTTGACCATGTTGATTTTCGACTACATTGGTTTTCGACCTCTCTGGTCATTGACCACTCAAGTTGAATTTTGATCATGTTGGTTTTCGATCACTTTCTGGTCATTGACCACTCGAGTCGATTTTTGACTATGTAGGATTTTCGACCATTCATTGATCTTCGATCACATTGATTGTTCGATCACTCAATAGTCATCGAACGCATTGGTTATGACCACGTTGATTTTTTATCTCGTTGGTTTTCGACTGTTCTCTGGTCGTCGACCATGTAGTCGAATTTTGACCACGTTGTTTTTCTAATTGGTTGCCTATCCGATCCCATAATGTGTCACCGATATATGGGTCTCTCTTTTTTTTTAAAAAAAGACTGATATTTGGGTCCATGTTGCACTTGCTAGCCTCAAATTGGATGCTATTTTACTATTTATACATCTTTGCAATGTAATTGAGCAAAATTTCCTCATCTGTATATCTACTACTATATGTACCTTCTCTAATTTGCCCTTCACTTGTATTGTGGAGGTACACAGTAAGTAGTAGTGTCAATTGACACGCATCATATTTTTTCAAAAAAAAGAGGCTCAAATATTCATGGAAAAATTATACGTAGTTTTAAAATTAGTATAAAAAATTTTATAAAAATTTTAAAAGAATTGACCCCTGCATGAATTGTAGTCTGGTCTCACCACTGACTCTTCAACTATCAGGTTATATCACCTCTACTCGGCTAGCAAGTAGCAACGGGTTGGCCGGTGGCTCACCTCTCGTAGAGCAGATGGTGCTCCCTGATCTTGTCCCCAACGCCAAGGGCATCGAGCGCGCGGAAGGCGTTCGTCCATGTCGTGAACGCGAACCCCGACGCGCGCAGCGTCGGCGACGACTCCAGCACCACGCTCCTCACCCCCTTCCTGTACCAGACGTACGACACCACCAGGCACCAGCCCACTCGTTAACATAACTCGGCATCCCGGCCGGAGCGCAACAGCGCAACGACCGAACTGATTTCTAACTGTACGGGAGACCAACGATGCTTACCTGTATAACCCGAGCGCCGTCGCGAGACCGGCGAGCCCGGCGCCGGCGATGACGATGTCCTCGACGGCCTCCATTAGTTGAACTGTAAGGCGCCAAGAGCAAGCTAGAAAATGATCAGAGGAGACAGGTTCTGATGGACCAAGAGCCTCTATGATTCGTTTGCTTATAACAAGATGGAGAGATGGTCGTTGACATGTGACGAATTGGGTGTTTGGATCATTGGATGGATGCAGACGACGACCGGCCGCCAGAAGGAAAGTTTGAATTTGGTCCAGCGAGGCGACTCAGGCGGCGGATCCTTCATGTTGCTAGTCAAACTGCAGCTTCCATGTTGCAGTATCCCGCTAGGCACGTATATCATCTGTTGCCAAATTGGTTTATCGTTCTATGTTGATTTTTATTCCGGCTCCACCACTATGAAGATTACTTCCGTTAAATGCCCTGATCCTACTGCGAGTCTCTTGATGTGACATGGTGCACAAGAAGTAGGGTCACAGAGGATCCAATGTTTTCCTAACTGACTGATTGAAGGGAGCTGAAGGAACAAGCCATGCGATTTCCTCTCTGTCTTAATCTGATTAATCTAAGAGCTTGCGTATAAAATTGTAAAGGAATCGACTACAGCGCTTCGACGTGTACCCAGCCGCTTTTGTGTTTTCCATTCGCACGCGGGAGTGCGCGAACCATCTTGTCCCTTTCCTGGTGCGCGCTCGTCTGGTCTATAGGCCTGTTCTTTTTTGCTGTGATTTGTGGTTTTTAGTTAAAAATTTTAAATTTTAGTTGTTTATGGTACAGATTACGGAGAGACAGATACTCACTTGTGATTTTGGCTGGTACAGATGTTGGGCTTTTAACGTGCAGATCGTTTAACTTATAGACCATGTTTTGAGAAAATACTCCGTTTGAAAGTTTGGTACTGTAGCAAAAGCCAAAGGCCGACCGGCTTTTGACTTGCCGAACAGACCCTATGCTCGCTTCCTTCACCTTGCATGACACTGGGTCCCGCACATTCCCATGGCCCAACTTGAGAACAAAGATGCGGAAGCAAAGTATGGCTACTCCTCTTGCGAGAAATTAGACAGTGCACACACATTATCACCTAGAAAAAAATTACCGGCTTTTGACTTGCCGAACAGGCTCTATGCTCGCTTCCTTCACCTTGCATGACACTGGGTCCCGCACATTCCCATGGCCCAACTTGAGAACAAAGATGCGGAAGCAAAGTATGGCTACTCCTCTTGCGAGAAATTAGACAGTGCACACACATTATCACCTAGAAAAAAAACTACCGGCTTTTGACTTGTCGAACAGACCCTATGCTCGCTTCCTTCACCTTGCATGACACTGGGTCCCGCACATTCCTATGGCCCGACTTGAGAACAAAGATGCGGAAGAAAAGTATGGCTACTCCTCTTGCGAGAAATTAGACAGTGCACACACATTATCACCTAGAAAAAAACTACCATCAACTTGCATAGAAAAAAATTTCTTTCATGCTAACTCCAGTCAAAAAGTTGCAATTAGTTGTGTTCCACAAGTTACTATCTGTGGATTAAAAAACTAGCACTCTATTTAAAACAAATTACCATTTACAGTTTAAAATTTATCATCAGTTGCACCGTAAATTATCATATACATTTTTAACAAATTATCACCCTAAATTCAGAATGTGCCATGTGAGTTTGTTTGAATAAAAAAGTTCAAACTAGATGATTAGTTGTAGCCTGTGATATCATATACACTTTCAGTAAATTACCCCGCGAATTAGTTTATAATTTAGCATCATTTTTTTTCGTTTGTGTAAAAAATGTTTGAAAATAAACATTAGTTGCTGCAAAAGTTATCACTTGGACTTTTCATAACTATCACCTTTAGTTATGAATTTACCATCATTTTGTGATATGGTGTAAAAAGTTCAAAATTTACCATAAATTGCACCGTAAGTTAGCATCTAGATCTTTATATAAATTACCACCTTAAGCTATGAAGTTAACATCATTTGCACTTTTAAGTTATCATATGCAGTTTTGATAAATTACCACCTAAAGTTTAGAAATTACCATTGTTTTGCGAGTTTGTGTAAAAAATGTTTGAAATTTACCATTAAATACACCCTAAGTTATCATATGCATTTCTCATAAGTTATCGTATCAAGTTATAGTTTTATCGTTGTTTTGGCGATTTGGGTGTAAAAGGTTCAAAAATTACCACTAGTTGCACCCTACATTATCATCTACACTTCTCATAAGTTATCTCATGAAGTCATAAATTTACTATTGCTTTGGTGATTTGGTATAAAAGTGCAACTTTTACCATTAGTTGCATCAGAATTATCATTTGTACTTTTCATTGGTTCCTAGTATATGACCTAATTAATTAGCGGTTAAGCTCATGGCAAAAAAAGTAGAAATGTGTGTTTACTGGTTAGTTTTGTTTATAGCCGCGCTTATGTGATGTTATTCAGTTGACAACCTAAGAGTAATGATGCTCTCTGCCTTTTCATCTCAATGTGCTCCCCAATGCAAGTAAAGATGGCTGGACTGAGTACACATGGTCATTTGATTAATGCTAGTCCAGTTCACACATCATCGAGAAGGGACGATGGACATACTGAAGCAAATAAATTGCATTTGCGGGGCACAACAGACGTGTATTGTAAAGAGCAACACATCGGATAGACATGGCAAAAATCCATCGTACAAGAGAGACTGCTGGTGAGAAACAAACCTGCATCGTGCTCCATCGGATGGCTTCGCACCTAGGGGCGCGATAAGACAAGCGTGCCTGGATGAGCTTTAGATTTTCTGAATTGTAAATTAAGAGGTTCAAGTGCTCACCAATAGTAACTACCTTGATCAATGATTGCTGATAGGCTATAATGATCTGTTGGGTATAATTTTTTTGGAGAGACATTTTTTAGGTACTTCCGTACTTGAAATATTGCTAACATGTGCAAAAATCGCTAAGCTTAAAATTCAAATGTGTTGTTCCAGTGACATCCTCGTGTTTTTTTTCCTTAAAGTGATCTTTTTGCAAAAGTTAACATGTTGACCTTGTGGAGGTTACCCCATGACTGCGACAAGAAATTGGTTTAGAGAGTTTGCGGAATCTGAGTTTGGTTTTTTAGAGTTTGCAGTTTTCCAGTTGCTTCTGTTGATGATGGTATGATCGGCATTGGGGCCGCGGTCATACTGGCCAAGAGCGGTTTGATCGGCCTAGGGTTGATGGTCAGACTGGCGATGGAGTGGCAGTTAGATCGGCATGAGAGCCATGGTCTGACCGGTTGGATGCGGTACCGGACTTGAATGGTGGTTAGACTAGGGTTACGGTATGACCAGATTCTAGTTGGCAATTGCTATTTTCCAGTGAGTGTGCTTTTGTTGTGCGAGGCGGTGGTATAATCAACCTTTGGTTGGCGGTCATACCGGCCGTGGTGGTTAGACTAGCCTTTGGTTGGCCAAAGTGCCGGCGGTCTGACCAGCCTATGGTTGGTGGTCAGACCGACTTTGGAGGTTTGAGCGGAGTTGGTTGAGTGTGGGCACGACATAGGTGTCGTTGGTTGTGTTTATAGGGGGTTCAGGTTTGGTTCTAAGTTAGAATCTATGGTTTGGTTGCATATATCTTGCATGGTGTATTGTATAGACTAGGCTCCAGAAAAAGTTGAGATCCACGGTCAAGGCAAAGGAAGCAAGAAGTTTCAAGGAATGTGGTAGAGGGGAATTTTGGTAAATTATCCAATACCGAAAAGTGGCGCTGTGCGAAACTGCGGTGTGCCCTAAGCAGTTTAGGTCATGGTTGTAATAAAAATATGAAGTAGATTAAGTGTTGATTCACTAATAGGTTAATAGGTGTGTGAACTTTGTGAAGCGTGCTTGTGTAGGTGTAAAATTCGGTATAGTGTTAGGTTAACAGGCTAGACCATGTAAGAGTAGATTAAACCCAACTAAAGGTGCTAATTAGGGTTTTCCTTGTGAGCTTACATATATAAGGAGGGAGGGATATGTCTAGGGTTAAGAAAATTTTTTTAAGAGAGTTTATGCTTGGCCTTGGGAGGAGTTGGGATTCTAGGAGAGAATCTTGTGGAAGATGTGAGATGCCCTTCTGGCTGAGCTTTTTTCATTCTTAGACTTCATGTGTGGTTGTAAACATTCATCCCCAAGTATCAACAGAGATCAAAATTCATCCAACTATTTCCCTCTTGTGCTTAAGTGATGAAATCTTGATTTGGTTTAGTTTTTAGTGTTTCTCCTTCTCTTCTTGATATTATTGTGTGCCAAGGACATGTAAATAATAGAGATGTCTTTTGAAGACTAGATCTCACCTATATAGGCATTTATTATTTTGAAGTTATTGTATTTGCCTGGTTTTAACTCAAGAGAAGGTGATTTTGAGGTTTTAATCTTGTGGGCATTTTGCCTTGAGTTTGTGCTATGATCAAATTTGCTATGGCGTGTAAAAGCCCATCTAAGGTCATATAGGTCATCAAGGACACACAAGCAAGAGCTGATCAAGGTTTCTCTCTTTTGTCTAGTTTTAGTGCAACATTCCTTCAAACGAAAAAAGGTTAGAACTTTGACAACGATTTTCTTGATCATTTACTGGAATAGGTTTCTGACATTTTAGAGAATGTGCATATCAAATTTTAAGTGATTTGAAGCCTCTGATTGATAGGGAGGCGGTGGCCAGCAGTTAATTGATCACTGGAATTTGCGGTGAGTGGGTGGCAGTTACAGAAGTAAAAGGGGAGGGTGGCACTTAAAGGCCAGGGGAAACTGTCGGAAGGAGTGGAAGAGTGTTGGAGGATTTCAATGGCATCATTTGCTTCGGCTAGTAGAAAGTAATGACCGCCATCTATGAGATCGGGTAGGGACAGCAATGGAGGTCGGTCGGAGGAAGAAGGGGTGGAGGTAGGAGATGACAGGTGGGTCCCACATGCCGGTGAGAGAGAGAGGAGGGGAATAGAGAGAGTGCGCGGATAGTTGCCACGTGATTAAATCCTGACCACTGGTTGAAAGGAGAGCGGTTAAGTGTCAAGGAATGCACAGGATTTGGCCAAGCGGGGATGGGGCAATTCGGGTCGGACACTTGTCAACACGAGAGGAGACTTTAAATGCTTTTGAATTTTAAAAAAGCCCGAAAAATAGAATAAAAACTTAAAATAGCAAATAGAGTCTAAAAAATTCACATAATTTCCTAAATATATTTCGGACTTAATAAAAATATTTCTAACTTAAAGTTAGTCTTTAAATTTTTACAAAAATACATTTTAACTTTGAAAATGTGTTTTAAAAATTCCAAAAAATTACAGAAAATCCAAATAAGAGCCAAATGCTTTAAAATCATTAATTTCGAAATACGATTTTATAGAAATTCAAAATACCGTTTATTAATAATATTTTATCTTTTTTACTTAAATTTATTTTAAAAAGAAAAGCCTTTTAAAAGCTAAAAACAGGCAAATAAAATCTTTAAAAGTGATACAACAAAATAACACTTGTTTTTATTTTAAATTAAATAAAATTTTAGTATTTTTTAACTGAAAATTTTATAATAAACAGTTGGGCTGTGACACTACAATTGATCGATGAACTTCAAACCAGAAATGCTAACCCGCCTTCTGTTCGTAACTTAGACGCCTATGTTGATGACTTGGTTGTTAAAAGTATCAACATCGAAGATCATATCTCCAATCTGTAATAAACTTTCACTAACATAAGAAGACATAACCTTAAGTTGAATCTGAAGAAATGTGTGTTCAGAATTTTCTCTAAAAAGCTTCCTAGTTTTCTAGTTTTAGTTAGAGAGATTAAAGCGAATCTAAAAAAGTAGTGACCATCGAGCAGATGCGGCCCCCGACTACAAAGAAGGAAGTAAAAAAACTAACTAGTTGTATGGTAGCACTAAATTATTTCATAGCACAACTAGGAGAAAAAGGGTTGCCTTTCTTTGAGCTTTTTCAAAAATATAGAAATTTTGAATAGACTAAAAATGCAAGTAATGCCTTTGAAGAACTTAAAAGGTACCTTATAAGTGCTCCAATCTTAGTCTCTCCAAGATCAGGAGAAATCTTGCTCTTATATCTGGCTGCAACAGCATAATTAGTCAGTGTTGTACTGGTCGTTGAGCGTGATAATATCCAATGACCAGTATATTGCGTAAGTGAAGTATTATATGGACTAGAAGAACGATATCTAGATATACAAAAGTTGTTATATGCCCTCCTTACGACCTCAAGGAAATTAAGATATTACTTCCAGACCCACAAAGTTATCATAACGACTGAATACACTCTAGGTCAAGTTCTCCAAAATAGGGAATCATCTCGATGTATAGCACAATGGGCAATCGAACTTGGTTGTTCGATCTCCATTTAATTCCACGAACAGCAATTAAGTACATGCTTTAGCATAATTTATCATCAAGTGGACAAACCCTGAACCCATCAAAGGCTTGAGCACAAACACCACGAAGAGTGGACTATGTACTTTGACAATTCCTTGACCTTAAAGGCTCGCAGGCTAGGGTAGTCATGGTATCTCCTACTAGAGAAAATATAAAATACGCCATTTAGTTAAACTTTCCTGTTAAAGATAATATTACAGAAAATGAAGGTTTATTGGTAGGACTTCAAGCAGCCAAAGTGCTCGGGATTCGGTGATTACTAGTGAAAGGCAATTCTCAACTAGTAGCGAATCAAATTGGAAAAGAGTATCAATGCTAGAGTAGTATGATGTCATCTTATCTAGCAGAAGTACGAAAACTTGAAAGACATTTCTTTATTTTCAAGATCCAACATATTTCTAGGAAGGAAAACCTTCTGGGAGACCAGTTGGCACATATGACTTTCTCAAGATCACCCATCTCACCCGGAGTTTTTCTCGAGCAACTTGACAAACCCTCAGTAGTTGAGCATTCTGGAGACGCTCCACTAGACATCATATAGATTTATCCCAATAATGATTAGATGACACTAATCTACGAATATCTTCAGTATGGCACACTTCTTGAAGATGGCGTACAGGATGATCGTACAACTCAAAATGCCAAATCTACACTCTGACCGAATGTACCCTTTACAAACGTGGAACTCACGGAGTATTGATGAGATGTATATCTAAAAAGGATGGTTTGAAATTACTATCTAATGTACATGGAGGAGTCTCTGGAGGATATCATTCCTACAGAATTTTGGTCAGTAAATCCTTCTAACAAGGGCATTACTAGCCAAGCGCCCTTCATGATGCAAAAGATCTGATGACAAAGTGTGTACAACGTCATTTTTATAGCCAATAGGTATATCAATCTGCACAAAATTTGCAAATGATACTTGGCCTTTTACAACCTGGGGGCTAGACATTCTGGGATATTTTCTAAGAGTATCCAGGGGCTTTGAATTCCTTTTTTTATTGGTTGATACGTTCATAAAATAGATAGAAGATGAGCCATTTGTTAAAATAATAACTGAAGCCACCTAGAAGTTCATCACAAAATAATGTGATTACACGGTTTGGTGTTCCAAGTCGTATAATCATTGATAACAGTACCCAATTTTAGAGTGGATATTTCCAAGAATTCTACGAGAATCTAGGTTTCAAGGTATATTACGTCTTAGTGGCTCATCCATAGAGTAACAAGGCAGTAGAAAGAGCCAATGGTATACCAATACAAGGGATCAAATGTTGGGTATTTGACCAAGCCATGCAAATTCATAGGCCACCCTGCTAGTTATAATATTAAAGCGACAGAAAAAAGCCATCACGTTTGCTCCCAAGAGCTAGAAATTCTCAGTTGATCGGTGAAACAAGAGAAAAATCTACAGTTTAGATTGTGGTAGGTCCAGAAAGAAAAGAGTCCATGTTAGGTACAATCCAAATATAACTGATATTTAGAACAAAAATAAATAAAATAAAATAGCAATGCAATGCAATTTTCATACAAATTCCTAAGTAAAATCCCTAAAGAAATAAAATTAAACAAAAATTAGCCATTGGATTTGCATACGAATTCTAACCAAAGACAACTAAAATTTGGAATAAAAAACTAAAGAAAAATTAACAATTTGATTTGTATACGAATTCCAACAAAAAATTTAGAATAAAAATAAAAGAAAAGTTGTAATTATTTTCATACAAATTTCAAAGTAAAATCCTAAAATAACTAAAATTTGGAATAAATTAAATTAAATTATTTGATTTGTATGTGAACTCCAATAAAAAATAAATGAAATTATGAATAAAAATAAACGTTATAACGAGAATAGAATGAATGCATCTAGAGTAGGCCACACTGAGTGCAATGGAATCGATCTGCCCTGCAAGAAGTTATTGACCAACAGGGAAGCGAAGAGTTGAGGCGGTGACAGCGAAGATGAGAACAATGTCATGCTGCTCATCTGAGCCGTTTGATGAGGACAGTGTAGTGCTACTCACCAGAGCTATTGAAGAAAGAAAGGCTAGAGTTGAAAGAGCCAAGGGCCACAACGACAAGTGGTGAGCGTCAGTGTTAGTGGCCAAAGAAACTCAATGATGGGGATGCCCTGGCAGAGAGAAGATGAAGTTTTGCATTGAAGATGAGCTATGAATGATACAGGGAAATTGGGTAGTTAGGAGCATGCCATCGCTGGTAAGGGGCACGACGTCACCAGCAATGGCGAGAAGATTCCCTGTATCGTTAGACAATAACTAAAGTAGACATGTTGGTATCAATAAATATGGGAGGTTGCCACAGTTAGTGAGGAAGCCACAACGTTGAGTTGACCAACATCTAAGAAGAAGAGCGACTGACTTGAGAGAAGAGAGCATCGAGCACGTATGCTTTCATACAAATAGAAGCACATCGTGCAGAAGCAGACAAGCAAAGAGCTCGGAGTAGACATGGCGCAGCCATAGGTAATAGGCTCGGGGCCACCAGAGAGAGCATGACATGTGTCCTTGCTAGGGATCGACGACAGTTGCATGCGTATGCATGTTTGATGGCATAATGGTTAGCATTAACCAATAATTAATTAGAAGTAAAAGATAAGTATGTGGTAGAGTATTGCAATTAAAGGAGTAGCAGCTAAGAGAAATCGATCAAGAGTTGGGTTGTTGTTGGAGGTTAAAGCAGAAAAGCTTTGGTGACAAGAAGATATAGAAGATACACAATTTGATATGGTAGCCAGTGTGTGAGAGAAGATAAGTTCAAGACAGGTTGTCCATGGTGCATCAATATATGCATGAATAAGATACTCTAATACTATGCAAATTAATAAGATGATTTACTGCACACATAATCAACATATTGCTTGAAATTAAAAAGAAGTACATGTGCATACATATATTTTGAAAAAGTGTAACTAGAGGAAGGATAGATGCATACATTTACATGATCTATGTATGATGGAGGGTGGTTACGTTTCTTAGAACCCGAACAACTTATTAAGATCAATGATTTTCTTCCATCAAAACTTATACTTAAGTTATATTACTCAAGTTGTATTTTTTTCTTCAAGCTTCTATTATCATTTCCATTAAAACGTATACTTCAATTATGATGTCTTAAAAATCTAGATAGCCTACAAAATATGTAAATATATTTTTAAATATCTAAGTTATATTGTTTGATATTATAAACTTTAAAACAAATTTAGGTGTACAAATACGCGAACCACACTGCTAGTTCTGCGTAACTACATTAAAGAGGCAGAAAATAAAAGGTTGAGCAGCTAGAGCTATACCTCTGAATCTGCAGAAGTAGTTTCCTGATCTTGTTGCCTATCCCGTGGCATCAAGCGCACGCAAGGCATTCGTCCATGTTATGAACGCAAACCCGGACGAAAATTATACACGTACTAACCAATTCTATTAGTTTATTTTAGTAACACCTTACAGTCTAAAATTCGCTCGTAGCTTAGCTCCTAGACTCCCAACGTGGAACGTGCACCCAGCCGCTTTTGTGTTTTCCATTCGCACGCGGGAGTGCGCGAACCATCTTGTCCCTTTCCTGGTGCGCGCTCGCCTGGACTATGCTCGCTTCCTTCACCTTGCATGACACTGGGTCCCGCACATTCCCATGGGCCAACTTGAGAACAAAGACACGCGGAAGCAAAGTATGGCTACTCCTCTTGCGAGAAATTAGACACTGCGCACACATTATCACCTAGAAAAAAAAACTACCATCAACTTGCATAGAAAAAGGTTTCTTTCATGCTAACACCAGTCAAAAAAGTTGCAATTAATCGTGTTCCACAAGTTACTATCTGTGGATTAAAAAACTAACACTCTATTTAAAACAAATTACCATTTATAGTTTAAAATTTATCATCAGTTGCACCGTAAATTGTCATATACATTTTTAACAAATTATCACCCTAAATTCAGAAGCCTATGTTATCACATACACTTTTAGTAAATTACCCCATGAATTAGTTTATAATTTAACATCATTTTTTGCGTTTGTGTAAAAAAATGTTTGAAAATACCATTAGTTGCTACAAAATTTATCACTTGGACTTTTCATAACTATCACCTTTAGTTATGAATTTACCATCATTTTGTGATATAGTGTAAAAAGTTCAAAATTTACCATAAGTTGCACCGTAAGTTATCATCTAGACCTTTATATAAATTACCACCTTAAGCTATGAAGTTAACACCATTTGCACTTTTAAGTTATCATATACAGTTTTGATAAATTACCACCTAAAGTTTAAAAATTACCATCGTTTTGCGAGTTTGTGTAAAAATTGTTTGAAATTTACCATTAAATACACCCTAAGTTATCATATGCATTTCTCATAAGTTATCATATCAAGTTATAGTTTTATCGTTGTTTCGGTGATTTGGGTGTAAAAGGTTCAAAAATTACCATTAGTTGCACCCTACGTATGCATGTTTGATGTCGCAATGGTTAGCATTAACCAATAATTAATTAGAAGTAAAAGATAAGTATGTAGTAGAGTATTGCAATTAAAGAAGTAGCAGCTAAGAGAAATCGATCAGGAGTTGGGTTGTTGTTGGAGGTTAAAGTAGAAAAGCAGCGGTGAATTTAGCCGTACAAATACACGAACCACACTGCTTGTTCTAGATTTACATTAAAGAGGCAGAAAATAAAAGGTTGGGCAACTAGAGCTATACCTCTGAATCTGCAGAAGTTGTTTCCTGACCTTGTTGCCTATCCCGTGGGCATCAAGCGCATGCAAGGCATTCGTCCATGTTATGAACGCAAACCCGGACGAAAATTATACACGTACTAACCAATTCTATCAGTTGATTTTAGTAACACCTTACAGTCTAAAATTCGCTCGTAGCTTAGAGCATCTCCAAGAGAGACTTAATATTTTGTCCTCTAAAATCTCATATTGGGAGTCTTTCTAAAAAAATTGTCCTCTAAATCTTTCCCCTCCTTCAGCAGCTCCTCTAAACTTGGATTCCTAAAATTACTATCTATGCACTCTATATTTGATGATGATCCACCTCAATTTTAGAGTACCAAAATTATTGGGTGTGTTTTAGAGTATCTGTTGGAGCTTGTTTTTAGTTTTCATACCCAATATTTTAAGATAGAGGGTGAGAAAGAGCATCTCTTGGAGATGCTCTTAGCTCCTAGACTCCCAACGTGGAACGTGCATGCATAGCATCTTATTTAGGTTTTCGTTCTCTCGTCCAAAAAAGTTAAAAAAAGAGAACAAACTGTAGTGGCTATTTGCGGAACCTAATTTTGGATTCTATTTCTTCTACAGGGATACATTATGGAATAATGGCGATTTGGCTGATGGAAAGACAGTATCTGCATGTTAAGTGAGGCGCTCAGTTTGACGATAGCTTATGATTTTTTCACTGTAGCTGGTTTATTTTTTACTGTAACTAATGGTGCCTTATTTGACATAATTAAATTTTAAAAAAATTTAAATAAAAAACTTGTAGGGGCTATCACGGACAATGAAAAAGAATACAGGAAAAAAAGCCAAAAAGTCTAAAAAATTAGAAAAATTAAATTAAAAAATAGTAAATTAAAAGACAGAAATCTGAAACTGAAACAAGCGAAAGCTGCGTGCATTTGCCCTCTGAAACTAATGCATATCTTTGATGCACTAACGCCTTGTTTGAATGGGTCGACATTCGAGCCCAATTCTACTTCCAGTGGGCCGGGATTCCGGCCCATCCAAATAAGACCTAAGCGGTAGGATTAGGACATACGTTTTCCAGCAATATGCAGACTACCGACAATCTGACACAGCTAACATGAACTATCAAAATTGAAAAATGCTTATAGGACTATAGCACAATCATCACTTCATTACGACAACTTCTCTCAAGAAATAAGAATCACTCCAACACTCAATCAGGTTCTCAAAATTACGCATGCAGAGAAACAACCAGCTAAGCTTCAGAGCGTGCCACAGTCGTAGTCCGCCATTTTCAGAAGCGTTCTCGCGATAACTCCGGCTAGGACCTTGTCCCGCAGAAAGCTTACGATCGCATTGTCACTCTGCTGTATGAAGCCGACCACGTAGGCGGTTCCGATGAGCCGGACGCTCCTCCACCGTCGGATCCCTGCATACTGGCGCAGGCCCGCCTCAATCCTGTCCTCGTCTGCGCCACCTCTCACGCCGCCGCCACCAAGTATTGCTTCGCCGAGGCACCTCGCGAGGATGACGCCGTCCTCCAGCGCCGAGCAGCCACCCTGGCCCAGGTCCGGCGTCATCGGGTGCAGCGCGTCGCCGGCCACGCACACGTTCCCCTTGCTGATGTTCGCGAATACGAGCGAGAGCGGCGAGCGGAACCGCAGCGGCGCGGCGACCACGTCGCTCATCTCGCTTCTCTCGACCACTTCCAGCGCCTCTGCGGGCACCTTCGAGCTCCTCAGCTTGGTCAGTACGTGCCGCTTCATCTTGGAAGCGCTCTCGTTGACACCCTTATCTGCACGTACGTGCGCGAGGATACTTAGGTCAGGTGTCAATGTCTGAACATTAGTTTGGAGGGAATTCACCATGCATTGAGGTAAGGGTATGGGTTAACCGTTTTGGGAAGGAGACCATGTGAAGAACCAGTAGATGTCAACCTCGTTGCAGGGCACGAAGCCTGCGCGGAAGCCTTGGCCGATGAACTGCAAGAACATGGGCTCGAAGCCGTGTCCGTCGGGGCAATGCGCGAGGCCTCTCGTAGCCAAGCGCCCCGAGTAGGACGGCGTCGCGAGCCCCAGCCACTTTGCAACCACGGAGTTGATTCCGTCGCATCCGATCAGTACCTGCCGACGCAGAGTCGTGGCGTGCATTTTGAGCTCCTTCAAGAGTCATGCAAGTAGGGAAGCAGGATATATAGGTGTAGAACCGTATGTACCTTTGCTCTGAGCACCGACCCATCGGCTAGATGTATGATCTTGGCAGTGCTGCCGTACTCCTCCTGGATTGCAACAATCTTGGAGGAGTAGCGGATGGTGCCTCCTGGCAGCTCTTCCTCCAAGGCCTGCAGCAGCATGTCACGCCTGACGCGGCGGATTTCATGGTGTCCTCTGTACGATCCAATTGTGGTGTTCATGTCAGTACGATCGAGGAAGAGCGTCCTGATGGAAGTTAACTAATTGCGTGAGATTTAGTAGAGATAATTGTCATCTCACCCTTTACCCTGCAGCGTGAAATCTAACTCTTGTGCAATTTCTCCAGTAGACGAAGAGAAGACACGCATCCTATATATGAACATTCAGGGGGAAAATTAGGAAATTTTTGCAATATATTTTTCTGATAGTAGAATAATGCTAGTAAAAATTAAATCTAATTATTAATTTATAATAGTATAATAGACTTTTCTTTGTAAATCATATTTTTCCGTGAGGATAATGCCATTGGTGCCAAGGAGCGTCTTGATGAACTGGTCTTAAAGTACACTAGTAGACTGGGAGACGATGGGTTGGTCAGAGAGGAACAACGCGTCTATGTGGAGGAGAAGCGACGAATCGAAGCAGCGTTTGATGACCTCTGTCCTCCATCCTGCTTGGAGACCAAACAAGAATTTAATCTCATCTGAACTGCGTGCATGCATCGATTAGCAGGGTACAATGCCTGGAGGCGAGGATGCAAGCAAGGCAAGAGGTCCTCCATGCCGTAGTGCGCAACTGGTGTCTCCCGCGCGCGCTCCCTCGTCATCTCGCAGCACTGCTCCGACTGCGCCACCATGCACAACTTCCTCACCACGCTCGTCTGCACCATCTCCTACACCACCGCTGCCGTCGACAAGTGCTTCGCCACTGACCACAACACTCATACCGCCTTGACGCTCGCCACGTCTAATATCTACAAGACTTTGTTTTCTTTTCAATTTTACCCTTTTAGAATTCTATTGTTATTATTATCGATGGTAGTATAACTAAATAATAACTAATTTGATCTATTAAATCAAAAAATATTTTGAGTAACTGTAAAAAGCCCAAAAATTAACGCTCGAGCTCACCACTGCAAATATTGACCGAACCAAATCGCCAGTGCTAGTGCTACGCACTCATGAGTCATGTCAGCGACAAAGATGAGCTAGCTACACAACATGCAAGTACATCTGAAACGAAGAAATTGGAAAGAGGACCCGAGGAAGGGAAGAAAAGCTGGTGTCTGCACACCCCTGAATGTGTTGGTGGAGCTGCCTTATCTTGTCGCCCACCCCAAGGGCGTCAAGTGCACGGAAGGCGTTCCTCCACGTCGTTAAGGCATACCCCGACGACCGCAGCGCCGGCGACGACTCCAGCACCAAGCTCTTCACTCCTTTCCTACGGCATATCGATTTGGAAACTAGGTGAATGGGAAGTGTCTGCTGTGATTCTGTGAAGAAGCAATCCACGAGCTTGTGAACGTAAAGTCACGTAGCACAAGACGATTTCTTGCTTGACGGATGCCACAGTTGGACATGCAGAAGGCATATGCATACCTGTGTAGTCCGAGAGACACCGCGAGGCCGGCGAGGCCGGCGCCCACGACGACGACGCCCTCGGCAGTCTCCTTTTTTTGCATGCTAGTATGCTACCGTGTTGTTTCAATTCATAATTGAAGGGGAAAAGAAAAACCCAAAGAACGGTAACGCTGGTAGTGCTAGGCTGCTAACTACTAGATGAGAGAGATGAGTGTTGAACAAATCGAGAATACCTTTTAAACACAACAAACCAAAAGCTCCTGATAATCGCGTATGTACGTGTAGGCTAGCTTAAGGCTAGGAACTGTTGGAGGTGATAAGAGAGCTAGAGAAAGAGCTTAATGACGTCACTGCTGATGCTGTGTCTGGCCGCTCAGTCCTGGTGACGGAGTGATGAAATCTACCGTATATTAAAGTTAGGGACTTCCTGACCAGAGAGCTCTGCCATGTTATTTTTTTTATGAGAAAGTCTCTGTGTTTTGTGAAATCGCGTAGAGATCTTCCGTTCTTGCAAACAGGTCACTACTAGGTTTTTTCCCGGAAAGCACCCTCCACTTCACCGATAGCAACCTGCGGTTTCCAAAATTATGTATAGGTCCTTGTTTAGTTACGTACAGGTCCTTGATTTTTTTGCGAAAAAGCCATTTGATTTTTCCGAAATTACGCATACACCCTCGATTTTTTTAAGAAACGTCTCACAAATTATCGTCTCTTTTATTTCGGTCCACCCAGTGGCTAGCACGATGTCACACCGTGTTTACGTAGCTAGTTGGATAGTCATATGGAGAAGTAGACAGAAAAGGACTACTCGCGGGTGCAAACAAAGATGTGACGGAAATTTCGACAACCATTCGCATCCTCTGCCAAACCGGGAGAGAAGGCACTACTTCACCTGCATTTATCTGTACCATTCACTTGCTGGTAGGACGCCCATACTCCAGCAATATACAGACTACTGGCGCTAAAAATAGAAACAATATTATAGGCTTTACAGCACCATTATCAATTTGGGGCTGTCTTGCTTATAAGCTGATGGCTTATTCTTTCTCAAGTATAAAGAACATTTTTCAACCGTATTAGATGGAAATCTAAACCGAATACACACATCTCAAAGCTAATCCAACGAGAGAAATCGACTTGGACTTTTTAAAAAATCAGGTAACTTCCAACTATCAAAAGCAAACACATAAAACTACAATCATCTGGTTTCAGAGCGTGCCACAGTCATAGTCTGACATTTTTACAAGCACTCCAGCCAGGAACACTACTTCAAAAAGTCTAATGTTAGACATCACATCACAGACGATTTCTTAAAACCATCTGTATTAAATACTATCACAGACGGTTTTAGTTTAGAACCGTCTGTGTTACTGCCAGTGATGAAAACGGCCTGTGAAAGTGAATTATCATAGACAGTTCGTGGTTAAAACCGTCTGTAAAGTATCACAGACGGTTTTAACCATGAACCATCTGTGACATTATGAAGTATCATAGACAGTTTTTAATTTGAATCGTCTGTGATAATTCATAGATAGTTCATTATAAAAAACCGTCTGTGGTAATTTTGCTATATTAATAGCGTGTAGACCCGTCGACCTCCTCTGTCTTAAATTCCAGATCTACGTTGCTGTATTGAGCTATAGGCAGGGATTTGAGGCCATTTGGTGGAAGAAAATTGACTATTTGGCAAGAGTAATTGTAGATCCACTAAGTTATTGGCTAGTTATGGTTAGTAATTTATTTCTAATTGTATTGTAAATTAGATCTAGTTTTTAGTGAAAGAAGAATTGAAGATAGTTTAGATATAGCTAAGTTGATGTAGAGAGAAGATTATTTACATCTAGCTACATATAGCTACTTAATTTAGATCATGCATATATAGTATAGTAATAAAATAATTGAATATGTTACACTAGATTGTTATATGCATAACGTAGGACCGAAACTAGATATACACTATGAACTGTGTGAGTGAAGAGTATATTAATGGCGCTTCTGCTTTTACAAGAGTTGCCGAGAAAGATATATTGAATAAGGGGGGTGGAATATATATACTGTCTATGTATTAACTGCGAGAATCTAAAGAAGTTTAAGAGCCGAGAGCAAATTGAAGCATACTTAATTCGAAGGGGTTTCAAAAAGAGGTATACTCGTTGGATCAGTCATGGTGAAGTGCAGATTACACAAGAAGGTAGTAGTAATGACATCGCCGATGAAGTCAATGATATGCTGTCGGATGATCATGTCGATTGTGGTTCCGATTTAGATAATCTGAATGATGACAATCTGGATTAGATACTTTGCGATGCAGAAGGGAACTGTGATGAGAGAGTATGTTAAATCCGGGACTTGATGGAAGACTCAGAGAAATCTTTGTTCACGTGCTGCAAGTCAAATTACACGAGGTTATCAGCCATGCTTGAACTGCTGAAATTGAAGGCAAGCAACGGTTGGTCCTTTAAGAGTTTCACGACACTGTTACGTCTTTTAGCAGATATGCTTCTAGAGGGAAACAAGTTGCCCAAAACCATCTACAAAACTAAAAAGGTTCTTTGTCCATTGGAAATGGTAGCAAAAAGAATACATGTATGTTTGAACGACTGTATCCTTTATGGTGAAGAGTATGCAAACATGCATGTACGTCTGGTGTGCAACGCACTACTACAGAAAGCCTAATACTAGACGGTCAATCACAGACGGTTTGACAAAATCGTCTGTGACCAACACTAACATAGACGGTTTTAATTTGGACACCGTCTGTGTTGGCGGCATCGGGGAAAATGAGTATCACGAGCGGTTCTTCGATGAACCGTGCGTGATACTTCTGTATCCTGAGCATGCAGTATTAAAAATCGCTCGTGATAATCCCGATTATCACGATGATAAGTTGGTTATCACGACGGTTTTAATAAAAACCGCTCGTGATAATGGAAGTAGGCATTTATTGCACTGCTCAAACCGCACCTGTCTTCATTTCGATCCAGATCTAGCTGTTGCTTTACTCTTTTGCTCAGGAGGCAAGCTTGGCAATTTAGGCCAGTTAATTTGGTGGGAGGAGGCAGATATTGAGCTTTGATAGTAGGCTTATTACAGACGGTTCTAAGTGTAGAACCGTCTGTAATAATCCCCTATATATACCCTCTGACTAGGGTTTTCTGTGTATTCTGCAGTTATTCTATATCTAATTCCCGATCTGCCTCCCCGAGCCCTCGCCGCCGCCTCCCTCGAGCCCTCCCCGGCCGCTTCCCTCGAGGCGTCGCCGCCGCCTCCCTCGAGCCCTCGCCGGCCGCCTCCCTGAGGCCTCGCCTCCCCGAGCCCGTCGTCGCCGCCGCCTCCCCTACCCCTATTCTTCTGGTGATTTCGAATATCACCGGTCTTGTGAGTGAGTCTGTGATTTTTGTATGCAATCTGTGTGGGCTGTGCAAGTTTGTTAATCTTCTTTACATTACCTGGCACTGAGAAACATAGATTGCTTATGGGATATTTGTTTGCTCGATGATAACAAATATCATATACCGAGATTGGTTCAATCGGTCATTGAGCTCTAATAGCTGTCATTGTTGTCTTGTGACTCTGGAAGGCAGTCTCTAGACTTTGATATATATGCTTGTGAGTGAGTCTTGTTGTCTTGTGACTCTGGAAACATAGATTGCTTATGGGATATAGCTGTCATTCAATCGGTTCATCTTTGTTTGAGATATTAGCATATTCATATGTTGATCTGTTGGGAATTTTGTTAAGTTGAAACATAAATTATTGAGCAAAGTTAATTTGGTTGGTCTTGCTTTTTTGAATACTACAATCTGAATACATGCATGCTGAATATACTTTAATCTTGATATTGTAGAGTTTGTATCTAGAGCTCAAAAGACCGAGTTTATTATTTGGCATAACCAATCAAGGAAGAGTATATGATTTAGTAGCGGGACGGCCAAGATTAATCTTGTGCAACCCTACAATTTGAGAGCACAAATTAATCAATTAAAACTTGAGCTTGTTGCTAGTCTTAATTGATACATGCCTTTTACATTGTCATACATATTCATGTTTAGAATGTTATTGAGAGAACTTCACTTTACGCTCCTTATTATTCTGCACTATAAATGGTTATCCTACCCTTACTCACTGCTTAGATGATACTGAGAATGTGTGGCTGAAGCACTCACATAAAATCATGTACATGCATGACTGTAGATTTCTTCAGAGGGCCCACCCATACCGCAGGATAAAGAAACAATTCGACGAAGAGAATGAGGACAATTCCTCCAAGGCATTTAAGCGGAAAACAGATCTATAATATAATTAAGGATTTAGATGTTGTGCTTGGAAAAGGATGTAAATCAACGAAACATGAGAATAATGTCTGGAAGAAGAGAGATCAATATTCTGGGACTTACCTTATTAGGAGCACCTACAAGTTCGCCACTGCATCGACGTCATGCATATAGAGAAGAATGTATGTGACAGCTTGATTGGTCTCTTACTAAACATGTGACAAAACAAATGATAGTGTCAACGCAACGCGTGCCAGAGATTACATGGAACAGGCCAACAAGTCGAAGGAACAACGACGCTCGGGTGTCAACGTCAAGTTCATGCTGCATCATCTGCAGCACAATATTCATGACTATGTCTTCGTGGGGACCTTTGACAACTTATTCCTTCTCTTCACACTCGTCGCCCTCAATGTCTCACTCATTCGATGCTAGACACTATAAGTGCATACAATCACGGTCTACGTTTATGTAATGCCGATAAATGTCATATATAACTCATTGCTTTTGTATATATATACATGGTGATTAAAGCCAGATTATCGAAATCACTAGTTGGTTTTTTCGACACATGCTTGGTCTCCATGGATACCATCGAGGAGGACACATCATTCGTCGAGAATTACATGATGAAGGCATTGGAGGCTTGCCGTGAAAAGGAATTTATATTTATGCCCTACAACCAGCGGTAAGTACAACACTAGTGGTTATACTTGTTGATTTATACTTTATAAGCAACATAAACTTAGGTTTAATAACTATGACATACCTGTGTAGGTTTCATTGGATTCTAATTGTAATTATACCAAACTAGAATAGGGTAATATATATTGATTCTCTAAAGAGGAACAAAACCGACTACATAGTTGTCCAACAAGTAATCGACAAGTAAACACATTTTCTCCATAGATAACTATATTTTAGTTTTTCCTTTCTTCCTAATGACTAAGTAATTAGGACATGACCCATGTGGATACAACCATATTTGATATGCTTGCTATTCCAATTACAAGAGCTCGTACACTTCACTTAGATTATCAGATTTATATTATATGAACTATATGATGCTACCTAATGATTAAAATATATTTTTTTGTAGCACTACATTACTTTCAGACCAATTCAAGTAAGATTTCAAATTGGACATGTTTTGGAATCCAATTCGGCCTCTAGATCAATTCGGATTCAACCTGACAGGTCTAACTTCAAATGTGTATAACTTTTACATACAAAGTCCGTTTGAGGTTCACGAGTACTTGTCGAAAAGATTTTCTCGTTCTCTTTCCAATGGATCTAGTCTCACTTTCAAATTTCTCTTGTGCATATCGCAGTTATCAAAAAAGGTGATGCATCACCTATTTGGGCCAAATTGGGCATTGTAATGTTTGGGCTCAAGAGGAATGCGTAGAGATGGCAATTGTGTCGCTGGATAAATATCCTAATAGAGCCAGGTATGGGATATTTTCTTTACCCATGGGTATGGAAATGGGGGGAACACTCTACCAGTTGGGTAAACGGGCACGGGTATGGGTAAGCTCCACCCGTACCCACCCCACCCTTTTACCCGCGATATAGATTGACAGGTGGCGCAGTCATAGCAATATCTGTAATTACTATTGATTGTTATAAACTTTTGCATATCTCTAATCGCTATTGATTGTTATAAACTTTTTTAATAACTATTATATTTCTTAGCAACAACTGTTGCTTATATATACTTGTCATTAGTTCAACTCTCAGATGGTGACTCTTAGTTCGCGGGTAAACGGGTATGCCTACGGGCGACGGGTATGGACAAGGTTTTTCACCCGTCATCCTTCGCGGGTGTACTTGTGAGCATAAATCGGGGTCATGGGTACAGGTATGGGCGAGCACTACCTGTACCCGCCGCGCTCGATTGCCATCCCTTGGAATGCGCCCCCTCTCTTGGCCTGTACTATTCACGGCCATATGGGGGTTGCAGCGAAGCCAGAGGAGCTCTGCCCACCGAAGTGTCCAACTCTGGGTATGCTATGAACGCTGAGCTCTGCCCTATGTATGCTACAAACCCTGGCGTCGTGTACTGCTCTCTGGAAGCATCTGAGAGCGCCCGTGTCGTCATCGGTGGACTCGTTGTTGCCCCCACGTTGAATTGGAGGCTACAAGATGAAACGATATTAATCATAATAAATATTTCGAATGTACAATGCGAATCTTGTATCTCCCGAATGTACAACAAAGATGAACAACGGGGAGTGGTAGTTTATGCAGGTGGTGCAGACGTCAAAAGCGATGCATTTCGACGACGAACCTGCTACGGGAGAACGCCATGATGTTAGTGGAACGCAAGGCCTAATAGAAAAACAAAATGTATATTTGTACACAAGTTACCTCCTCGTCGGTACGGGACACGGATGATCGACGGCTAGTACTACAATACTAGGTAGACTCAGTAGATTGCGATAGCCGTCCGGACTCGCTAGGTCACGATGGTCGGTACGGGACGTGGAACGGCCGTAGCTTAGGTTGTGCACTATTTTTTGGGCTGCTTTATGATGAATTTCATAGTCTTCTGTAGGAGTGGTGGTGTCTCCGGGCTGCTGATGGTGGCCTCCGGCGCGCTTGCGATGCGCTGTGCCCACTCCAACTGAAGTGACATACGAAACAAGTTTAATAACGAGAGTATGTGTAGGACCGAAATGGCGACAGAGGGGGGGGTGAATGTCGCTCGCTTCAAAATCGCCCCCGGAAATCGTACGCAGATAATGCAGAGACAGAGCAGCTTACAAAAAAAATTATGCTGAAACTTGGAACGCAAGCGATACCAAAAAATTCAGCATAAATCAGAGACCAGCCAGTAAAAATTTCAACTGAAAATACTGCTATTTGATCTGCATGCAAAAATGTTGAAAATCAGCACAAAAAGAAAAGGAAGCAATGCTAAAGAAAGGAGTACTATTGGCATGCATGCATGCTGGCCGATGCTTGCCTAAAGCAAAAGAGATCCATTAAGTACTTGCTGCCCCCAAACACAAAAGCAAAAAAGAAAGACTAGAAAGAGAAAAGAGCAGACAACAAGTACTTATTCGCAGGGAGGATGAAAGAGCAGAAATGTCTTGGCCGAACTAATTCGTAGTGATCATTTAATGCTTACATTCTTCCTCCAAGACACAACAAAAAAATGCTAATTGTGAGTAGTACACTGCAGTAGTAGTAAATGGCAAGAAACATAAGGAATTAATCACTACTGGCCAAAAGCATTAAATATATTATCTAGTGATGGCCGTAGGAAATGATGTAGCTAGCCAAGTACATACACATGCACTCTTGCCGAACAACTCACTGGATTAACAACTTAAAAGGAGAAAAGATCTGCAATTAACACCCATAAAAGCGCTGAATGAATCTCACTCGCTGGTCGAACCTTTGAATGAGGTGAAGTTCGGATCGAAAAGATCAATCTATCGCAAAGAAGGAAACAAATACAGAGCAAAGAACAGGAAACAGAGACAAAAACCAACTCACACAGAGGAACTAGAAATAGAGAGATACAAACTTCAACGATTTCATTCCAAATCCACAAGAATACAGACGAGTCCCGATACGCATGGACATTAGGACTAAAGGAGTGATTACAATCTCTCAATCCATTTTCTCCCTCTCAATCCTCAAGATCACCAAGAGCTACACATGCTTCTTGGGAGGAACACACTCATACACACATGGAGAGACCCAAATGGAACCCTAATTCTTACACACACTCTCTCAAAATTTCAGCACACATCTCCCTCTCTATTTATAGCCTCCACTAATGGGTTTGCACCATGCTTTACCCATTAAGCCTTCAACAACTCGGCGCTTTATCCAAACCCGCTTCCTTTTGTGCAGCCCTGCGCTTTTACCGAAACGCCCCTCGCGCACCTTCCAGGAAGCTTCCTCATCCCTTGCCTCGCAAGCCACGCAGCCGTCGCTGTCTTGGCACACCTCGACCGTTCGACCTCGGCGCCACTGCGCTAGTCCGGTCCACCGTGCCTCGCCACGACTCCACCTCGAGTCGTCGTCTTGACACATCCCGACCGTTCGACCTCGGCGCCACTGCGCTAGTCCGGTCCTCCGTGTCTCGCCACGACTCCACTCGATGTCCCGCACCACCACGCACAAGAAATACGTCAAATAGCACCGCTCGACACATGAAAGCGTAAATACCATCATACTTACCACAGATGAAGTCCAAACCTGTCGAATCATCGGAAAAGGCGTCCTAATCCCATACGACCAAGTTTGACTAAAATCCGACCGAGCCCGATTGCGCCATGCAACGTCAAGGTCCGAACCACCCAAACCAAACTCGACTGACCTAAACCCTTGTCAATTACTCATCACTCTCATGGAGACACGACCACATGGTCTCTCAATCTCCCCCTTGATGAGTATATTGACAAACTCAGAAAAAGCATTAAGAAGAGTTTGATTTGAAGAGTCCAACATGGTCCAAAGAAAGATAAAAAGAGCTACTGACCATGTCGACAGAAGGAACACTAGAGCAACAACTGAAAGAGCAAATTGTTCTCCAAAGCTCTAAAAAGCTCCCAAATGACTTTTTCTCCTCTATTCTCCCCCTTTTGGCAATAAACACATCAAGAATGCAAAGGCGAGAATATGATCACAAGGATGGATGAAATATGACTGAAGTTTGATTATTTCTAAGCATTTTGAGCCATGAGAATTATCCATAATGACCATAATGAAATACACCAAGCCATAACTCTATAAGAAGCTATCTAGATCATGACATGACATGTATAAGCTAGCTAGAACACATAGATGACAATCTGAAATATAGTACATTAAGTGAGAATGTCAAGTCATCAAGAAGTAAAGTCTAACTAGAGGTATCGAAGGATGATGCCGGCCATGTCAAGTAAGCTAAGCGGAACCAAGAATCTAATATTGAGACCAACTAGAGTGCTATGCTCAAGAATGAAACATTGGCGCAAGTACTTGGTTCTTTTTGTAGATTAAGCAAATTGAGCACATGAAACATTGTCTTTTAAAGCTCATGGTTGTTTCCAACCCAATTTTTATGTGCTAGATCTCAAGCCTTATGCGACTACTTCAAGCGAGAAGCTTAAGAAGATAGTCTAGGTCATCCAAAACTCCCCGAGTTCATGCCTAGTGCAATGGCAAGCCGTCTCATGAGAAAGAATTGGTGAAATCAGTTTTTCGCACAAAGAGATCTTTTGCTTTGTAAACATGTTGTACTACCTCATGCTACATCAAGAGACTAAAATAGCTCAATCTAAGGCTCAATAAAAGATTCAACGCTCACTAAGCCTAGTTGACATGGCATGAATCATAAAGAGATAGCTCGAGAAAGACTAAACTCAAATGCTAGCATGACAAGTTTTACTTCAAGTTTGGCAATTTTAATTAACTTATCATGGTAAAAGCTAGTCTACACATATGAAGTCATGATCAATCTAGCATATACTGACAAGACATGGCAAGGTGTAAAGCATTGAAGCATGTCATAACAGATAATAATCAAGGCTCAATGCAGATTGATTATAATGCTAGAATGCTGAAAATGCAAGAAAGTCCAGCTCCCCTCAACATTAGATGCAACTTTTAGTTCAAGTTGAGTTATGTCAAAATTAAGTTTGAAGCTCCCAAATGAACTCCCCAAACCAAAGCAATAAAATCGAGAAGTCGGCAAAGAAAACCAAACAGCAAATCCTTAAAGCATAGAAATGATATAGAAGCAACTATGGCTTAAATCGACTCTTATCTACCCCAAATGACTCGGGACTAACGGTGATCGTCGAACACACACTAGAGAGCAAACACGCACTGCCTACCCGAGGGTGGCCCAACCCTCGCTAGAACCTACAAGAAGTGAGTGAGCTCAACCTAGTGAGATAAGAAATAGCTAATCCTGGAAGCACAAGATGAGAGTAAGAAGTCTAAGCAACTCAACACAAGAAGCACTCTAACCTATGCTAGAAGGACTTAACCCCATGCACCCGCAAATGCAATGCAATGTAAATGAAACGAAGCATAATTAATATAATAAAGCAAGAAAGCCCAAGCTCCTCTCACTACAAATCGTAGGACAAACCACCCCAAGCTCTCCCAGAGTGAAAACCTCGAATCGTCCAAAGGCTTGGTGAATATGTCAGCCAATTGGTGGTCACTCTCCACAAACTGGAGCACTATGTCACCCTTCTCTACATGGTCTTTAAGGAAGTGAAAGCGAATATCAATATGCTTGGTCCGAGAGTGTTGCACTGGGTTCTTAGCAATGTTAATCGCGAAGTGTTATCACAAAAGAGTGGAACACTGCCGATAACTAACCCAAAGTCTCGCAGGTCGAAGCCATCCAAAGCACTGGCCGCAAGAATCGGCGGCAGCTACGTACTCGACCTCTGCGGTGGATCAGTAACACCGGATTGCTTCCTTGAAGACCAGAAACAAGAGAGGTGCCAATAAATTGGCGGTGCGAAGTGCTCTTCCTATCTATCCTCTGACCCGGTAAGTCGCATCCGAGAAAGCTCTCAAGGAAAGACAGATGATGAAGAGTACCGATACCATAGTCAATGGTAGCTCGCAGTACCGAAGATGCGCTTCACCGCTGGCGGTGAGATACGCGAGAGAAGCTCAAAACGAGCACACGCACACGAGAGAAGTGTATATCGGTCTCGAGGCCGTGAGGTAAAGAAGGAGCCGATCATACTTCAACTCTTTCGATCAATCGCTCGCGTCCTCATACGGGTCAAGATAGGCTGTAGAAGCCATGGGAGTTGACACTGGCTTACCATCACTCATGTCGAAGCGTCTCAAGAGGTCACGAGTGTACTTGCCTTGATGCAAGAAGGTACCCTCCCGAGTCTGCTTGATTTGGAAGCCAAGAAAGAATGTCAACTCACCCATCATGCTCATCTCAAACTCGGTGCTCATGACATCCGAGAACTGTGAAACCAGAGCATGGGAAGAGCCGCCAAAGATGATGTCATCGACATAGATTTGGACGAGCAGAAGGTCATTGCCATGACGGTGGATGAACAAGGTCTTGTCTACTTTACCCATGTCAAACCCATGACTCAACAAGTAGGACTTAAGCCTCTCATACCAAGCTCTGGGGGCCTGCTTAAGTCCATACAACGCTTTGGAAAGCTTGAAGACATGGTGTGGGTATTTGGGGTTCTCGAAACTGGAGGTCATCGACGTAAACTTCTTCCTCAATGACTCCATTAAGGAAGGCACTCTTGACATCCATCTGGTAGAGCTTGAAACCCTTAGAAGCCGCA
Source organism: Dendrocalamus sinicus (assembly GCA_036346575.1). Classification (NCBI taxonomy): domain Eukaryota; kingdom Viridiplantae; phylum Streptophyta; class Magnoliopsida; order Poales; family Poaceae; genus Dendrocalamus; species Dendrocalamus sinicus. Next base: position 31,696,971 of record CM070658.1, read on the forward strand.
AAGGCAAGCGAGATTCTAATGGCCTCAAGTCGAGCTACAGGGGCAAAGGTCTCCTCAAGTCTAGGCCCTCAACACAGGAAAACCCCGAGCTACCGGTCTAGCCTTGTTTGAATAACCACTCCATCCTCGCTCGCTTGTTCTTGAACACCCACTTAGTCCCAATAATATTGTGACCTCGCGGGGCTCGACAAGCGACTGACCTTGTTCCTCTCGAAATTTTCTAACTCCTCATGCATGGCATTGACCCAAGACTCATCGGAAAGAGCATGAGAAATATCCTTGGGCTCAAAGGAGGCAATGAAAGCAAAGTGAAGACAGAACTGAGATAAGCGATTTTGAGCGAGTAACACGCTCGAGCAGTCTCCAATCATCCGCTCGAAGGATGCCTTTTCGGATATGTCCGGGAGGTCTGGATGAGATGAAGAAGTGGCCTCTACCTCGTGAGATGACGAGGTAGGAACAGAGCCACTAGCTCCGGAGGAAGCAGTAGGCATGGGCTGATCACCTAGAGGTGCGGTGGAGGACGACACCTCAAGGGGTGGATAAGGGACTGGATCGGGTAGACAACCCTCATCTCCATCGTCCTCGTCATCTACGAAGATGGTCTCTGATCGCTCTAAAGAACTCGAGATATCGTGCCTAGTCCCGGACCGCCTCGTCAAAGGTCACCTCACGTGTCTCTACCATTTTGCTAGACTCGCAGCCTGACCCTATAAGCCCGCGAAGAAGGCGAGTAACCTAAAAGATCCCATCACAAGAACGTGACTCGAACTTATCTAGGTTCCGGACTTGAGAATAAAGCACTTGCAACCAAACACACGAAAATGAGACGCTGGGCTTTCGCGTATCTCAACTCATAAGAAGTGCGGTGCAAGTGTGCCCAAGAAAACTCGATTTGAGACATGGCACGCGGTGGCTATAGCCTCACCCAAAACTTCCGCGGTGTAGAGTACTCATCAAGCATCGTCCGGCCATCTCGACCAAGGTACGGTTCTTCCTCTCCACAACGCCATTTTGTTGTGGGACATGCGGAGAAGAGAACTGGTGCTCTACACCTGTCTCACCACAGAAACTCTCGAAATAGGAATTCTTGAACTCCGTGCCATTGTCATCGCGGATCGCTCGTAAGGCACCCGGGAGCTCAACAGAAAGCCTACCAAAAGACCTCGAAAATGTGAAAACGTCTCATCCTTCGAGGCTAAGAAAAACACCAAGAATACCTCGAGAAGTCATCGACGAACAAGAACATACCACTTCCCTCCTGCTGATCGCACTCGAGCCGTCCAAGCGTGTCCATGTGGAGCAAATGTCTCGTGCATCGGTCATAGTGATCGTGGACCGGAGGATGAGAAGCGGCAACCATCTTGCCGTGTCGGCATGGAGCACAAACCGGATCTTTGACCATCTTGAGTTTCGCGGACCACGAATGAGATCGTGACCGCTAACTCGGGTCAAATGGTCAAATCCAATATGACCAAGTCTCCTATGCCGAAGGAAAGGTCGCGGGACTCGAAGCAACTAAACACCGAGAGGATCACGTAAGACTCGGAAAAATCAGCACGAAAAATCCTCCCATAACGTGAAATCCATAAACCGGACTACCCAAGAATCAAGAATTTTACAAGCATTTTTCTTAAAGCTCACCTCGAAACCGTCATCGGTAAGTCGAAAACGAAAGCAAATTGTACCGCAGCTTACTAACCAAGGCTACATCTTTCAAAATGAAAGAATCATTAATGCGCACACAGCACCTTTGGCGATGACGCGCCCGGATGAAGCATCTCCGAAGGTGATCGTCTCATCACCGGAGCACGGCAAGGGAAGAAAACCAACGGAGTCTCCGGTCATATGACGAGAACAACCGAGTCTACAAGCCAAACCTTTCCTTCCTCGCCGCGAATCTGAGTCAAACAGAGTAAAGTCTCGATCTCGGGTAAATCAAGAGAGATTTTGGCACCCAATCTTGAACAACACATCGAGCGGATGAAGTAGTCAAGCACGGCCGACCTCTATCTACCCTACGCTCTCTGTCACTCAAGGCGTAAGTCCGTGAGCAGACTGAAGGCGCGGGTCCGATCGCTACGGAGAGCGAATCGAACACCGGCAACACGCCGATCACGCCGCGGTAGCTATCTCGATGGGGAACGAGATCTACCCTCGGGGCGCGGAAGTCACGACCAGAGGCGCATGAGGACGAAAAGCAAGACTCGGAAAAACCAAGTCCTCGATGCTGCCCAAACTCCATAACAGAGCAAACCTAGACCTCGTGTTGGTCTTAGGTGCACTCGTGATCTGGGTGACCACGAATACCCTAAGAGACTCAACACGGTCTCTACGCGCGATCTTGGCGCGCTGAAGCATCGATCAACCGTGTGTCCATCCTTCCGACAGAGGTGCGGTGATACTTCATCCTCGGAGAGGTAGAAGTAGCACGATCGAAGCTCGCCTTCCGAGAGGCCGGCGGCGGTGCAACCACCTTGTTTGTCGAAATCCCACGGACATAGCCCGCCGACTTAAATTGGACTTTCTCGGTCCGGGCTCGGTCTCGATCACACAGTGCTATGGGTGCGAGCACGGCGGTGGATGCTTGCTCATGTCCTCATAATAATCATATCCTAGACCCTGATTAAATTTGCAAATTTTAGACTGGTCCAGAATAAGATTAAGCTTCTTCTTGCCGCCTACAAATCTCTCGAGAGTGTTCATAAGGTACTGACACTCCCGAAAGAGAGAGGTGCAAGAAGAGCAGAGGGAAGAGGGAACAGCAGGAGATAAGAGAGCAGATGAAGAACCAACAGCAGAGGGAAGAATGGCTTGTGCACGCACAGCCGACTCTGAATGGATAGTCCTACTGCTAGCAGGTTGGTTCACGTTGTTAAGCGTCTCAACCTTACCCTGGGGCTTCTCCCCCTTCTCAGCACAGACAATACAAGCAGATGGTGGCTTCTCTAGTAGGTCCTTAGTTAGCTTCACACATTTCTCATCCAATGCGACCAAGTCAGATTTTAGTTTGTTACAATTAATGCATGGTGAGCTAACAGGGTCCTTAGAAGCATACTGAGCCAACTTCCTATCATGATCAATCATTTCTTGAAACTGTTTGGAGACGACTTCAAGTTCAGCAGATTAACTTAGGACAGTTCAAGCATGAATCAATCGGCTCAAGCAAAGAAGCTTGTAGTTCAAAGCAATTTTATGATCTGCCTGTTTTAGATTCATCTTCAAGTTATTGCAATTTTCACAAGACTCGGGCAGATCAAGGAGCATGGCATAAGGTCCTCTAGCGACAATATCCTTAACCTCACATGAGGTGGGAGAAGTAGTCTCATCGGTAGTAAGTAGGGTAACGACCATCCTACTCAACTCTAACTCAACAAGCGGACTAACATTCTCCACCTTAACAATATCAAGCTCGGAGGACACACTATCATGCGAGGTCCTTAGTTTCTCCATGTCACCCAACAGAGCACGCCAAGTATCACAATCATCACGGGAGGGAGCGGATGTAAGTGAAGTAAGCTCCGTGATAGTCTATCTACTTCCTTCTCTAACTCGGTACACCTAGCCCTAGCTCTAGCATGAAAACCACCTAGCTTAAGAAAAGCATGATTGAGCTGGTCGTGGTGGGGCATACCTCGTCCGAGTCGGAGTACACTCATTGTCGCTCGATTCGCCCTCGAGGGCCATGAAGCACATGCCGAGAAGTCGCCGCCGCCATCCTTGGGCTCTTGGTCACCCGTCCCGTCGTCGTCGCTCCATCCTCCACCTCGGCGAGGTCGAGGTCGTCGAAGGCGGTGAGGACGCGATGGAAGAGCTTCTTGGCCTTCCCGGTTGCGGAACTTCTTCTTTCCGAGCGAGTCTTTGAAGGCTTCGTGTTGCGGTTCTTGTCGGTGTAGTCGTTCTTGCCCGAACCGCCGTAGTCACCTTTACCCTTCCCAAGCTTGGGGCGGTTGCTCGGATGTGGTTGGGGCCACCACACTCGAAGCAAATCACGGTCCTCCTCTCTTCTGTCCCTCCTTCCTTTGTAAGCGTGAGAGAATCTTCGAGCAAGGAGGGCAAGCTGCTCATCCGCAGTCGCTCTAATCGATCATCGCTTATGTCACGAGAGCGCAAGGGAGAAACCGCAAGAAGACTCGGAAGAGAGACCGGTGAAACGGATCGGTGACCAAAGCCATCGATCGTGACTTCGACCTCGAGAGACAACGTCAATCTCGTGAGTCTTGAGGCGCGAGTACAGCGCGTCAAGAGTCAAGGTCGAGAGGTCTGTCGTGTCTTTGATGGTGGTCACTTTCATCTCCCACACACGCAGTCGAGTGCCGCAAGCATCCGACGGCGTTGTCCGAGTCGGGTATGTGAGACCGACCGCTCGGAGGTTGCTCAAGGTCTTGTGGAACCGTGCGAAGCACTCATCTAGAGACTCACCAGCAAGCATTTCAATTTGTTGTATTCCGCTTGAATCGGTCCTGTCGAACCGTCTTGATCCGGGTGGTGCCCTCATGGTATCGTCGAGGTCACCCGGATATCGTGAGGCGACGGCAGTGGGAGATGCGATCGAACTCGCTACGACTCAGGCCCTGGATAATGATGTTCCTTGCCTTAGCATTTGCCTCAACATCATGCATATTCCCAGCATTGATGTTCTCATCGGCAGGAACAACAAACCGGACCTTGACCTTGCGCCAGATAGCGTACCCCTGAGCCTGGATGTATGTCTCCATTCGGCTCTTCCAGAAGGGGTAATCGATGCCATCAAAAATGGGCGGCTTGGTCGAGTACTTGTCTGTCGCCATGGCTCTTGAGACCGGTTAAGATCTATTGATTAGAGCTAACCGGCTCTGATACCAATTGTAGGACCGAAATGGCGACAGAGGGGGGGGGGGTGAATGTCGCTCGCTTCAAAATCGCCCCCGGAAATCGTACGCAGATAATGCAGAGACAGAGCAGCTTACAAAAAAATTATGCTGAAACTTGGACGCATAGCGATACCAAAAATTCAGCATAAATCGAGACCAACCAAGAAAAATTTCAATGAAAATATCGCTATTTGATCGCATGCAAAAATGTTGAAAATCAGCACAAAAGAAAAGGAAGCAATGCTAAAGAAAGGAGTACTATTGGCATGCATGCATGCTGGCCGATGCTTGCCTAAAGCAAAGAGATCCATTAAGTACTTGCTGCCCCAAACACAAAAGCAAAAAGAAAGACTAGAAAGAGAAAAGAGCGGACAACAAGTACTTATTCGGGGAGGATGAAAGAGCAGAAATGTCTTGCCGAACTAATTCGTAGCTGATCATTTAATGCTTACATTCTTCCTCCAAGACACAACAAAAAAATGCTAATTGTGAGTAGTACACTGCAGTAGTAGTAAATGGCAAGAAACATAAGGAATTAATCACTCACGGCCAAAAGCATTAAATATATTATCTAGTGATGGCGTAGGAAATGATGTAGCTAGCCAAGTACATACACATGCACTCTTGCCGAACAACTCACTGGATTAACAACTTAAAAGGAGAAAAGATCTGCAGCCGAACACCCATAAAAACGCTGAATGAATCTCACTGCTGGTCGAACCTTTGAATGGGGTGAAGTTCGGATCGAAAGATCAATCTATCGGCAAGAAGGAAACAAATCTGAGCAAAGAACAGAAACAGAGACAAAACCAACTCACACAGAGGAACTAGAAATAGAGAGATACAAACTTCAACGATTTCATTCCAAATCCACAAGAATACAGACGAGTCCCGACACGCATGGACATTAGGACTAAAGGAGTGATTACAATCTCTCAATCCATTTTCTCCTCTCAATCCTCAAGATCACCAAGAGCTACACATGCTTCTTGGGAGGAACACACTCATACACACATGGAGAGACCCAAATGGAACCCTAATTCTTACACACACTCTCTCAAAATTTCAGCACACATCTCCCTCTCTATTTATAGCCTCCACTAATGGGTTTGCACCATGCTTTACCCATTAAGCCTTCAACAACTCGGCGCTTTATCCAAACCCGCTTCCTTTTGTGCAGCCTGCGCTTTACAAACGCCTCGCGCACCTTCCAGAAGCTTCTCATCCCTGCCTCGCAAGCCACGCAGCTTCGCCGTCTTCGGCACACCTCGACCGTTCTGACCTCAGCGCCACCTGCGCCTAGTCCGGTCCACCGTGCCTCGCCACGACTCCACCTCGAGTCTACGTCGTCTTCGACACATCCCGACCGTTCTGACCTCAGCGCCACCTGCGCCTAGTCCGGTCCTCCGTGTCTCGCCACGACTCCACTCGATGTCCTGCAGCCACACAGACAAGAAATACGTCAAATAGCACCGCTCGACACATGAAAGCGTAAATACCATCATACTTACCACAGATGAAGTCCAAACCTGTCGAATCATCGGAAAAGGCGTCCTAATCCCATACGACCAAGTTTGACTAAAATCCGACCGAGCCCGATTGCGCCATGCAACGTCAAGGTCCGAACCACCCAAACCAAACTCGACTGACCTAAACCCTTGTCAATTACTCATCACTCTCATGGAGACACGACCACATGGTCTCTCAGTATGAATTTCTTGAATGAAACGATAAGATATTTGAATTGTCTTACACTATCATACTGCTATGAAGCGTTGTGGGGATCGATCGAGCGTTGTAGATGTTCCTCGTGCGTGATCTGCTCGGGGTGATCTAGTGGAGGAATGGTGAGTTTGCTGTATGACTGGGGTACGTATCACTCTAGGTACTTGTACGTCTGGATGTCGTACGAACGCTACTCCATGACGACATCGAGGTGCGCTCTGTTTGTCCATGACGTCATCCACTGCTGTTGCATTAGCCGCCAGTCCTTGATTGCTTGCATTTCTAGAATTATCGACATTACATAGCAAGACATACAAATTGCACACATTAGTGGTATGAAGTTTCTCACTGGTGTACGACTTGCGGTAGGAATCTGTCGTCCAGAGGGGGGCATGACCTAGTGCAAATTGAACCATCGCATCACACGCTGTGGCGCGTAAACCTTTACCATGTACGAGAACACCAGATGATGTGTCGTCGCCCATAGCTCCACGTCCTCCAGGCAATGTAGGGACAGCTTGTACGGCGATACACGATGCACAAAATTTACCATCTATGGACCCCATATGACATTGTTATTGTGCATTGACTCGAATTCGTTATGCCACAGCAAGTAGCACCTCGACGGTTTGTCCTTCGCCCACCGCAAACGGGCAGCAGTCCACTAAATGCCCATAGGATTATGGGATAAACGTGACAAATTTGAACCACATAAAATCCTCAAAAAAATACATAACAACTATGAATGTATCAGGATGCTTCACATAAAATTTCGTAATTTTTAGAGTTCGTTTGCTATATGTAAAAACTCGTAAAATTATCAAAATTGTATGAATTTTTGAGCAACATTCACAATGGATAAAATTATCCAAAAATTACAGTCCAAAGTACGTTGTGTCGGGAGACAAATTTTCGTAATTTTTTTGAGCTTATTTGACATATTTAAAAATTCAAAAAAACTAAATACTAAAAAATTAGGACATGTAATTAAGCTGACTAATTAACTGGCTTAATCACCTACTGCCCCCTCACCAGACGACATGCTTGCCTTGTGTCCCCCACCGGGCGGCAGGTTGCCTGTCGTCTGGTGAGGGGGCAGCAGGCGTCTGCCACTGGCGGTCTCGTTATGTTGATTGGCCGGTGTTGCCCTTCATCTATAAATGGTAGAAATACTATTTTTATAAGTATGATAAATATATTTTATTTTTATAAATACGATACATAACGATACTAAATTTGGATTGCACGATTGGAGAGCAAATATACAGACTAGAATAGCACGATACGGTAAGGGCCGGAATCCGGATGCCTAATCGGTCTCGTGCCTTGCCGGGCGGCACATTGGGCCAGGTCTGCGCGCCACCATACATGCCAGTTCTGCGCTGATTCGTGTGGTTCTCGACAGAAAAAGCCAAGCACTGGGGTTCCGCGACGCCTCTCCGGCTCTCCCCCTCCCTCCCTCTCCTCATCTAGGGTTTCTGGCTCTCGCCTCAGCGGCGGGTTGCCATGGACTTCGATGAGTACGAGTACTTAGAGAAGACGGTGGAGACCTCCGGGGCGCCGGCCAACGGCGCCGCGGCTCCCGGATCCGAGGAGAAAGAGCGCAGCTCCCGCCGCCGGAGCGGCGGCGGCGACGACCGCGATGACGGCGAACGTAGACCCAAACGCTCTCGCTCGGAAGAAAACCGAGACCGCGACAAGGAGAAGGAACGGGACCGGCACCGCGACCGCGAGCGCCATCGCAGCAGCCGGGAGCGCCGCGACCGGGAGGAGAAGGATAAGGACAAGGAGAGGAAGAGCCGTGACCGTGACCGCGAGCGGGAGAAGGAGAAGGAGAAGGAGAGGGAGAGAGAGAGGGAGAGGCAGAGAGAGAAGGATAGGGAGCGGAGGAGCCGGAGCCGGTCGGAGCGGCGCCGTGACGACGACGACCGTGAGCGCGATCGCCACCGCGATCGCGACTACCGTGACCGCGATGTCAGGTGCACATCCATGACCTCCCCACCTGTGAACTTTATTGGCACACCGCTGTAATATGAACTGAGTGGTATTTGGTTTAATGGGTTGGTTCGCATACTTGTAGATAACTTTATACCCCAGAAATTGGATTGGTTCGCATACTTGTAGATAATAACTTGATACCCCCAGAAAATTAATCATCCTTAATCCCGTTTTGTGGGTTATAGACCTCCTTATGGTTCGGTACATTTGTTTTGTTTTTGTTAGTTTGGCACACGCGTTTAGTCAAATTTATATTCAATGACAGTTATGTTCCACCGTCATAGCACAATGATTGTGCATTTTGATGGGGTATTGGGTTTTATCACTACATAAGGTGCTTGGGATGGGCGTGTAGATGATGTTACTAGATGCAACATTTGTGTTTTCCTTCTTATTTTGGGGCAATTGCGTTTCTCTCATACAATTTTGTCATTTTTCTCAGCTCCATATTTTGGAGTGCGTGGCTTTACACTTGCTTCTATCAGACTATCGCCTACTGCTGCTAAAATTTTCTTATGTTATAGACCTAGGCTTTTTGAAAGTCAATACGATTGAACATTAGTATGGGAACCTGCAGATCCGATTTGCTAGAGCAATCTCCAGTTGGTCTTGATATTGATCTATTTTGAGCTCCTTTCTTATGAAATAGAAGTTTGCATTGGAGGTAGGTTGCTAGGATCTGTAAATAGAAGATGGATGATATCATGTTGTGCTTTTGAGTGGTTCTGTCTGAGAGCAATGATGCCATCTGTGATTACAGTTTTCCTGCATCCAGAACATGGAGCTGAACTGTATTTCTTCTGTTGCAGAAATGCTGGTGAAGGGGTGTATTGGGCTTTTTCACTGAAGCATTGCGTCTTATTGTTAAGAGGACTCAGTGTTCGACACGTTGCACAAACAAGCTATTTCATTGCTTTTTCCCCCTTGCAGGAATTGTTAAAGTCGAGTTACCTAAATGATGATTGTCTTACAACTTACAAGACAGGGCCTTTTACCCTTTTTTAGATCACGTCTTGTGACTTGATAGAAAATGTTGATTTGTTGTGGGTGTATGTTTTTTTTATTTTGCTGATGCTTAGGTATGAGTGGATCATGCTAAAAGTCCTCTGCTTTTTCAGTGTTCATAGCAGATGTTTAGGCTTTTGATCTACCTATAGCTTTTTTCTCTGTTTCCCTCCTCAGTTTGGCATAGTATCTACTTGCTAGGCCACATATAGGGTTTTGTGAGGACAACATAACCATGTCCTATGAAATTCTGAATTTTAAGCTCTTGGTGGACACAATCTATCATCCATCTATTATCTCGTCAATAGCTACTGTTGGGTAATTGAGATCTTGTTGCATTCTAAAGGGTCGTCAATAGCTAATCAAAGCCATTCGAAACCGCTAGGATATGTTGTCCCATCCTTGTCACCATAAAATTATGCATTTCAATTCTCTGTTTCATGCATTTCAAGCATGGCCATAAGTTGTTATTGCAATTTTCCTCCCTCCTTTCCTTGTTACTGATTTGGGAGAGAGAATCGAGTAGTGAGATCATTTCATTTAGCAAGGGTTGACACCTTCCAACACCTGTTATTCTTCCCATGGTCTTGTAGCTTCCTAACCTGCATGTTGGACTATTGAGAAACGGAGGGGATATTTTTCGAAAATATTCTTGATGTATTGGATGTCCATTTTTCTGTAATCTGTGCTCCTATTTACTGTTTTTTGTTTCCATTTTTCTATATCCATGCTTATGAAGATTTTCTTTGTGCAGACGTAGGAAAGAAGAGGCTGCAGAACCTGAAGCTGATCCAGAAAGAGATCAAAGGACTGTGTTTGCTTACCAGGTTGCATTTTCACATAACATATTTCACTTTGTGGTCTACGAAATGTCAAAACCTGCTGTATTTGAAACTAATGCTTGTGAGCATAATGGCAGTTATCTTTGAAGGCAGATGAAAGAGACGTGTACGAATTTTTTTCAAGGGCTGGGAAAGTAAGGCTCACCTGTTTACACATACTTTTTGTTCTAGTAGTTAGTCTGGTGCTCTTGTTTTATTCATTAAAAACATCTGTGATATGTGCTCTATGTTTTATTCATTAAAAACATCTATGATATGTGCTCTATACATGCTGCTAGTTCTCTAGTCTTTCTCTTAAGTTAAACAAATAATAAGTTTGTTCCGTTGAAGAGTAAAAACTGTTCTAATTAGATCAACCCAAACTTAACAGTTGAATGTTTATGGATTATTCTTTCACTTCACACTAACTAGTGATAAAAGATTTTCTGTTGTTGTTCATTTGTTGCTTCCTTGTTCCTTGTCAAGTTGGATCAAATCAGTTTTTGTACTTGAACTGTTAATTTTTCCTAGGTTCGGGATGTTCGCCTCATCATGGATCGAAACTCACGACGTTCTAAAGGAGTTGGGTGAGTACTTATAGTAAATTCTGTAACATATATATGCTGTTATAGCCTTGCATATTAGTTTTTTGTATGGCATTTTCTCATTCTTGGTCTTTATTATTCATTTTATTTTTCGTGAGATGCTGAACAGAAGCTTTGTTTTGCCACAACATGCTACCTTGGAGTAGCTAACATTATGTGTCATATTATCCAAACATACGGCTTACTTGGCGTGGGTTGTTTAGGGGGGGCCTGTTCAAGCTTCAGCTTTTAGATTCCTGAAGTCACGTAAAATTTGGTTAGAATATGGTGTTCTGTGTTAAGGAGATAGAGTTGTATTAGGAGATAGAGTTGTATTCTATTCCATATATGCCTTATCTCTATATGGCATATCCTCTTGTACTCTCCTGTATATATGGCCCTTTGGGTCCCTCTTCAATATACACAATATTCTGGTGGTTTCCTGAATTGCTAGCTCGGTGCAGTCCATGGATTCAGAATCTCAGATCGAGGATCTGCATTGTCTTTCACGGACTCGCATGTGATATATTCTTTAGCATGTAGCCTGGGTTTCTCAGTGAGTTGGTCTAATGGGCGCCTAGGAATTCAAGGCATCGCCTCGATGTCCCTGGTGAACGGCTAGGTGAGCGACTTGGCCAGCTGGCAGGGAGCATTTAGGCGGGGTAAGTGGCGCTGCACAGGGGCGTCCGTGCGGGAGAAGTGGCGTCTCACTCGGTTGAAAATGAGAGTGAGTGAGTGAGTGAGAGGGGCAACCACATGGAACCCTAGCCACCGCTGCCCCTCATTGCGCCGGCTGCTGGCGAGCTTCCCTCCATCCGACGCCAGGTATTCTTCTTGCTCCTCTGCCTCTACTTCTCTTTTCTTTTCCTTTGTTCCTCTTCCTCTGCTCCTGGTGTGCTCATCCTTCGTTCTTCTTTCTTCCTCTGTTACGGCAGACCACAAGCAAGGTCTCTCCAGTCTCCACCACCTCCAAGTTCCCTCCCTCCAGGCCCCAACGAATCTCTCTAGTCTCCACCCTCCAAATCTGCTTAATTTGCTGTTTAATCCTTGCCTTTATGCCCTCCCTGATCTGCTCTACCCTGTTGCACTGCTACTCATGCTCTCCCCAAGCTGCTCTGCTTTGTTTCTCTTACCCTTTCTCCCTATGTACTGAGTGTTAAGGGTTGGCCTAAATGGTTATTTTAATATGCTTGTCCTCTCCCCTGGGCTTAGTGAGTTTTGAGAATTTCTGATGGGATGGCGGTACCCTAAAATGACATTACGCCAATCCTTTGCGAAATACATGTTTGTTAAATTTAATTGACCTTCCTGTAGAAGAGCCAAGGCAGGCTTACTGAGAGGACGATGTATGCAGTTACTAGGACTATGGTGTCAGTTTTGGTGAGTTTTTTGCTGATAAAGTTGCATTTTATGATCAAATTTCCACTTTTGGTCTCCTGGAAACATAGCTGGTTATGGGATTTCAAATGTTACTGACCATATTTGTACCATGTTTGCTCTTGTTGTTGGTTTTATGGTTACATAATATTTTTAGCTGTAGCTACATCTATGATTTCCATGGGGGTATATATTCATCGGTTATTCATACTCGGCAGGAATATTTATAATTTGGTGTACCTACTGAGATAATCAGCTACTTATGAGTAAGATGGGATACAAGATCATTTTGGCGACAGTAAGCAGTGTGGAACATCAAACATGACAGTTCCGCATTATTTGATGCCATTTCTGTGCATTTTCAAACGATTTTGGTCAATGGAGGGTGCAATTAGATTGTAATCGGGACTAAACCTGTTAGAAATTTTTTTAAATGTTTCAAAAAGATTGAGTATATGTGGCATTGTTGACTGCTGGATATTCTGATATTCATGATGCTATTTGCATTTCCAGGTACATTGAATTCTATGATGTCATGTCCGTTCCAATGGCGATAACTCTTTCTGGTCAGCTGCTTCTTGGTCAACAGGTGATGGTTAAGCCGTCGGAAGCTGAAAAGAATTTAGTTCAGTCAAATACTTCTTCAAGTGCAGCAGCTTCAGGTGGGGCAAGGAAGTTGTATGTCGGAAATCTTCACTCAAATATTACCGAGGATCAATTGAGACAGGTAAAGAATCAAACAATTTTTTTTAAGATATATTATAGTTGGCTTTGCTTTGATATCAAAATATTTCTGAAGTTCACATTGCTGAAAACATCTTAGTTAAGGGGGTGCTGTTATTTCTCTTTAAAGGGGCAGAAATGTCGCCATTGCAGTATTGCTTATATATCCTTGTTGCTTGGTGTGCATGTTGTATTGATTTAATGAATTCTCTCTCCCAGGTTTTTGAACCATTTGGACAGGTGGAGCTTGTCCAGCTGCCGCTAGATGCACTTACTGGGTTATGTAAAGGTTTTGGTTTTGTTCAGGCAAGCACTTCCTTATGAAGCAATTCCTGTCTTGGTGCATAATTCTCAGTTTCTCACTTGTTCCGTTTCATCATTTAGTTTGCACGCCTTGAAGATGCAAAAGCTGCTCTGAGTTTAAATGGGCAACTTGATATTGCTGGAAGAGTAATTAAGGTAAGCATTTTCTTAAAAGAGTTACTAGCATTCCTCTTGTTGTTTGAACTTTGAACTGCTCAAATATAAGGGTTCTGCTGCCTGACATTATGGTAATCTCTTGTAACCAGGTTTCAGCTGTGACGGACCAAGCGGGAGTGCAAGTCAGTGGAGCAACTACTGGAGATTTGGATGATGATGAGGGTGGAGGCTTGGTGGGTGTCATTGCTGGGGGACATTTTTATTACTGGAATTTTCATACGTATATGTTTCCTCTTTTGGTTTAAGTACTATTATTTGGGACAAGATGTAAATTCGCGCTCCCCATTAAAATTTTGAAAAAGGATATCATATATTGGTATTCATGTACTGTACATAGGTTAGGTTTAGTATCCACTGGGCACACTGTTCGCATCAACATGCTTCACTGTAGCAACTGCGTTATTTTACAATACTTTTGTAGGTTCTTAGATTGCCAGTGTCCACTCTGGATGACCTGTGTGGCTGTGTTGCATGATTACATCACAGAAATGCTCAAAGGACCAGGTGACTGGTCTCTTTGTTTGTCTTGTGTTTCCATAATTGTTATCTAGATATAAGTTGATAAACATTAGTTATGCACATATTACTGTCTGCTTTTTAACACGCCAATACAACTTTTTATGATAACATGGACATTTGTTGATTCTGACGAATCAATTACTATTACACCAGTGGGAGAGCAGAGGAATGTTTGAGGCTGTTGTTAAATCTTACGTATATAGCTTCTACAATATCTCTTTTCATGTGTATGACGTGCCCACTGATGTATGTAGGCACTGAATGCTAGCTCGAGAGCTCTTCTGATGCAGAAGTTGGACCGTAGTGGCACTACAACCAGGTATATTTTTGTGAGGTTGATGGGATACAATATCTTTTTGATGTCCTTGTTATATTGTCCTTTCCAGAATATTCTTGATGTTACTTTGTCAATCTAACTGCATTTACATTCTTATCTTTCTATTATTCATATAACTCCATTGTTGTAAGCTATTTAGTAGTGACCCTGAGAAAGTACTAGGGAATTGCAAAAAGGTTATTCACATTCAGAATCATCCTTTTTGCTATTTTTGTATTATTTTATAATTTATTTTCGTCAGCCTTTCATGTTTTGTTATTCATTCTTGTGTCTTTGTTCCGTAAACGAAAAACTGTTAATATTCTGGATTATTTGCCCCTATTCTTGATCTTACCTATCAGTTGTAAAATCATATATATTATTTGTGGTAATGGAGGCATGCCTGTACCTAGATAAAATGCAATTTTTAGGTTGTCATGAATAGCAAGTTATAAATGGTTAATTACTTGGATTGTGGGCACAGTCAGCATGTGGTATATATAAGTCATATCTGGCAAACTAAATAATAATGCTAACATTCACTCATTTGAGTTGGAGCTTTTAACATAGCATATCTTAACTTCTGTTATAACTGCTCAAGAATCAAAGTAGTTCTGAACTTCTGATATTGGAAGTGGCAGACAACTGTAGATGCTTGCTGATGTGTGTGTGGATGGATACCAGTTCTCCTTAATTTGCTTAATTTGTGGATGTGGGCTGTAGAGCCTTCAGTTCATGGTTGATTGGTATAGAACGTAAAAATTTCTAGAATGTGTATTATCTTGCTTGTAAGAGTGCCATCATTTGTATCCAAATCTTTTGTTATTGACCTCTACTATATTATCGTCAGGATTCATCCACCACTACAGCAACAATGTTTCCATATATATCTAGCTTGTCAAGGTCATTCTCCATGGACCTCCTGCAATTCTTTGGTGTACAGTGGTTTGGTTGAAATATTCTGTTTGCTGCAGTTCTAACATTTAATGTCAATTGCATTGACTGCGAATTTCAAGTGGGTGAATGATGATTACTTGAGACATGAGGAAAACTTGTTACACTACCTTAATATTCTAATGGTATCAGTCTCTTGCAAATATCAACAAGTTAGCTTGACAAGAAACCTGAGCCTTAATGCTTTAAATATGTTCTTTCTTTTATTATAAACATATCGTTCTTCCTTTGCTCTCTTGGTATCTCTATATAATGCATCTCCCTTAACTTTGTACTTTTATTTGTCTATCTGCAGTTTGACTGCTGGGATGGGTGCTACTGGTGCGAACACTTCCATGGCATTAGCACCTGTATCAGTTCTTGGTGCTCCTCCAGCTGCTGCTCCTGTGCTACGGCCGGCAGTGCCTGGTCTTGGTTCAATTCCTGGGGCATCTGTTCCGGTTACTACCCAACCCATTGAGATGTCTCCACCCAGTGAATGCCTATTGCTTAAGAATATGTTTGATCCAGCTGTGGAGGTTGTGTTTTTGCTACTGCATTCTTATTGTTTTTTTACTGCCAATAGCCACTATTTTTTTATTCTTCTATATTAGTGTGGAGGAGCTTGTGTCTCCCTTTGGTTGACCAAAACTAACTGATAAAAATTTACTATGCTTTATTGCAGACGGATCCTGATTTTGATTTGGATATTAGAGATGATGTTCAAGAAGAATGTTCCAAGTTTGGCCAAGTAAGACACATTTTTGTGGACAAGTAAGTCAACTGGTTCATATATTATTTTATTAAACAAATATGTCATGCTTTGCATGCAGAATTCTTTTTGGTTGGTTCACTATTGGCCTATTGCATTGCTATAACTATCTCTGGTTTTCCTATAGATCATCATACATAAATCTGAGATGCACTTCAGTCCTTTTTTGTTTCAGACAAAATAGTGCGACATCTCTCTCTCTCTCTCATTTGCTCAATTTACATTTGGGAGGTTACTATGAATTTACAATGATGATCTATTTAACATGCATATTCAAAGACTGTAACTACTATTCAATAATTATCAACATGTTGTAGTTAGAATTATCTATATAGGGTTGACAGAAAGGCTTGGATTTAAGGCATAATTCAGAATTCATGAAATGTCATGTCACGGTTTTTGCACCATATTAAATGCTATAGAGCCATTAATATTTACCTGTGATCCCATTCTTCCATGGATTTGTTCCATAATCCAAATCTTGAAAAAACACAAATTTAAAATGTGACCCAAAAGCTGTGTGGTAACCTCAGCCGCTCTGGGTCTGGTTTTCTGGGCGGTTAACTCAAAGATTGATGCACCACGTGTTACAGAGAACCACACACGATAAAACTTAGTGGCCTCAGATCTTCAGATACTGCCATCAGTTTGTGCTAGCTCCCTAACTGAGGTGGCTATTTGTAGGGGTAGAGTTCTATGAATCATACTAGGCTGATATGCTCCAAATTCCAAAGCAATATTTGCTAATGCTATGGTGCTTTCAAGCTTGAACTCCCCGGGGTTTTGTTGTGGTACTACTACTTACAGAAAAATACACTGTTATTTTCTTCTAGCACTGTAGCACAACTGTTATGTGTAAGGTTCCAAAACCCAGTACCGGCCTAAATCCCGGCGGGGGGCCGATACCGGTTCCTGGCCGGTAACCGGAAAAAACCCGGTCTAATTCCAAGTTTTGAAATTTGAATTTGAAACCGGTAACCAGAAAAACCGGCCGGTTACCGCCCAAAAAAACCGGAGAAACCGCTAAAAAACAGGGAAACACAAGAAAACGTTGAATTTGGGATGTTCCGAAGCATATTTAACTCATACAATAGGTAATCTAGTACAAAAAAAGGTTTAAACCAATCTAGGAGATGCATTACACAGTCACAAAAGACTCACAAATATAAATACACTTCGAAAAAACCCGGCCGTTTTTTTATTTCCCGGTACCCACCGGGAAATCCGGTTACCGGCCGGTAACCGCCGGTTTTCAAAACCCTGGTTATGTGTAACAGAGAACATAATTTTCTAAGTTCGAATCATGTCGGCCTTGAAAAACCTGCCAGCTATACAGGAATAACAATGCGTTCTCATTGTCTAACCCTAGGTGTTGCAACTGTTTTGTAGAAATACTGCGGGCTTTGTGTACCTGCGATTTGATGGTATAACAGCCGCGATGAGTGCACAGAAAGCACTCCATGGGAGATGGTTTGCGGGAAAGATGATTACTGCAACCTTTATGGTATGGAATGCTACTTTGTTAACCTGACGTTTCTCTCTCTTGCATTCCGATTGTTCATTTACGAGTTTTCTGAAATCGTGGTGTTTGTTGTGTCAGTCTCCTCAGCAGTACGAAATGAAGTTCCCGAGCTAGTGGACAGCCTACGCTCGGTTAGTAGCTGGAGATAGTTGCTAATTCGGTGTCGTGTACTAGCTCTTCTACATCTCAGCATGCAGGCATAGTTGTATCGACTATTAGCGGAGAAAAAGCCTTGTGCTCTCCTGTAACATTAGAGGTTTGTAGCATGGATTATTCAACAATCAAGATTAAATGGTGTGATTTCATTACTGGCAGTTTTATTTCATAAGTGCGAAGTGCGTCATGGTATTTACCAGCTGTAAGGAGTGACGGTTTATCGTGTACTGCGAGCTGGATTTAGTGCTAGTGTTTGGTGTTCTGATTTGTAGTGGTTTGCCAAGTTTCCAGTCTGTTCTTTGTGTGGTCAGACTTTAATAGAGCGCACGTGTTGCGCACTTGGCTGCCACGTCAGATCCAGTGGTGAGAGCACGGGTTTGAAATTGCCTTTTTGGTCTTGCGCGACTTATCTACCCTAACATAGGAAGTTTATCACTTGTTCACGCCAAGGATCTACTCCTCTCAGGATCTGTAGCTAGCTAAGGGAAGGGTATTTATTTTTTTGTAGCTTCCAGCTCCTCTTAAGAATCTAGAGCTGGTTGAGAAAAGCGATTACTAAGAGGTCGGCTTCAAAAATCCTAGAAGAGGGTTGAAGTAAAAAGACCACACTGCCCCTAGTTTTAACCCTTTAATTGTAGAGATGTCTGAGAAATAATGTCCAAACTCCGAAGCAACATTTGTGCTGCACAAAACCTTCTCCACAATTTCTGTATCATAGAAATAAATGCAACCACGGATCATTTAATCGATTTGTCAACATATTTCAAACATTAAATTCACACAGAATATCCATATGAAGAATCGAGCTTCTACATGTACTGGAACATTGGTAGAATCTATACGATTGCTGAAGAATCGAGCTTCTACATGTACTGGAACTTTGGTAGAATCTATACAATTGCTCTGATCTCCCAATGTGAAAAACTCATAAAAATATCAAAATTTTATGAATTCTTTTAGCAATATTCACAATAGATAAAATTACCTAAAAATTACACTACAAGGTACATTATGTCGGAAGGTTGTACATAAATTGTTGTAATTTTTAAGCTCATTTTGTATATTTAAAAATTCAAATAAACACTAAACATAAAAAATATGGCAGATAATTAAGCCGGCTAATTAGCTGGCTTAATTACCTGCCGCACCCTCGTCAGACGCCCCACCGGGTGGCAGGCTGCCTGCCGTTTGGTGAGGGGGCGGTAGGCGCCTGCCGCCGACAGCCTCTCTGCGTGTCGCCTAGTCGGCGTTGCCGCCCGCCCACCGGACGGCAGAAGTGTCATTTTTACTAATATGGTGCGCATACGGCTACTTTTGTAAATATTGTGCGCCCAAATCTGGCTTAAACTCCTTGGTTTGAATTATTTACTGTTGAGGTCAGTGGGTGTGCTTTGGGGTTAGAGGTTGGTGTTCTTTCGACCGTGGGTGATGTCTTTTTGATCTGTGTTTTTGATATAGCAGGTCATTAAGACGTAGACATAGGTAATACATATGATTTTAGAGTTAGAAAAACTATTCAAAAATCTGTTTAGAAAATCACCTCACATATTTCAACTTTTTAAAAAAGTCAAAAACTAAAAAGAAAACAAACAGGACAAGTTTGGGTGATCGAACAGTGGATGATGGGTTTGGGTTGCCCGCACAGCCGCACTCCCCGTGACTGTTGCGCCGGGGGCAGGTGGTAATTATTTTGTTGCGCATCCTTTTTTCCAGAATGCTGTGCGGGAGTAATTTATGTAGTGTAGTGATGTACTATAGCTTATTGCAAATTATATATTAACTATAGTATTTTACTTGATTTGTATATAGGTTTTCTAACCTTATAATTTGAAATGCCCCATTAAGAACATAAAAATTCCAACTCATACAGAAATTGAATTGTGAAATTCTTACACAATTCCTATGTTACAAACAAGGTTTGCAGGCAAACTGCGAAGTTAACATCAATATTGTTACATGCTTTGTGTTGGCTAATTTTGCATTGAATGTTGTGAACTTTAACAAGATTTCATTAGCAATTACCCCTCTGTTCAAAAAATGCAGGACATATTTTTTAAATGATCTTATTAAAAATATAGAACGTATTTCATATTTAATTATAAAAATAAATGTGTTATTCCCTTATATGTCTTTAATAAATATCTAACTTTACTTTGTATTCTCTGTGTATATATTAAATATAGTACTTCAAGGTAATAATTAGAGATAATTTAGTCATTTTTAATGTTTCATAAATAAGACAAAATATGCCCTATATTAAGGGTGTGCTCATTTTGAGCTTAAACTTCTAGCTTCTAAATTTCCAACTTTTTCTATTTTTTTGGTTTATTTTTTAGCTTTTCTTTTTTCCTCTTATTTCTTTTATATTATCCATGATTATATAACTATTTTTTTAAAAAAATTAAATTTAATTACACTGAAAAACCTATCGACAGCTACAGCGCAACCAAAAAAACTGCTACAGTAGAGAAAAGTTAGAAGTTTAAGTTTCCTAAGCCCAAATGAGCATGGGTGCACATTTGAGTATAAGTTAGTATAGCAAATAGTAACCGTTCTGTCTCTCATTTCAGGCGCCGAAATCTATCACTCAAATCTGTTAATAGCCTAAGAGCTAGCAATTCAACAGAAAAACACAAGCAAAGATCGCCGGCTAAGATCAGCTGACCAGAGTAACCAAGAAAATGAAACCAGAGACGCGCATATTTCTCCTTTTCCGATACATCACATGATACATCTACCTGTCAACTGAAAAGAAGGGCAACGGCCAGGTTTACATGTAACAAAAATGAACACTACAAAAAAAGGGCTGAAAACTATGCAACCCAAAAAAAAAGATTTTTCCATGAGCCTGCATAGACAACCCCAATAGCTCAGCAATCCGTGTACGAATGGATTTGAGAACCCAACTGTAGATACACAATGCATTGTGCTCGTTTCTCCACTTACGGCAGCGACCAACCTTCTGCCTAGAAATAGCGTTATTCGGCTCCGAGATCCTGCCATAAGAGCTCCGATGTCCAACATCCGATACAAATGAGCAACAACACACAGAAAGAGTAAGGAATTGCTTGATACTGTCCTATGACCTTCCCACTGAAATGCCGGAAGACGCATGTATCTCCAAGGAGTGCGCCGGTATGTATGTAAGACCTATAGTGGAAAGAGATATGACATGAGTCAGCAGGAAAGAGAACAATTTTAAGAGGTTTGATGGTCTGATTCCACCATAGTCTTAAAAACTTTCTTTTACATTCACTACTGACGGGGGAGATTAACCAATCAAGTGAACCAGATTTACACTGCCACAGGTAATATACAGAAAAAACAATTTTCTTCTTCAAATAGGTATCTGGCTGCTAAGTTAGGAATTTTTTCGTACTTTGGCTGTTAGGAATTTTTTTTCATACTTTGGCTTTTCTCATGAAGAAATTACCTTTCTCCCTTATATTTATTTGCAGTGTATCCAGTGTAATGATCCCATCTGTTAATGGAAGTAGCTCAAGTTTGACAGTGGTGCTTGAGCGTGCACGAACACACCTGTTAACCACATCAAATGTTATTCTTCGGTATATTGAAATACAATAGCTGAGTTGTGAGGAGTGACTTTGAGGAAAGAAAAACAGGTGAGGATCAATACCCTAGAGGAATTGCACTCTGCAACCACAGATGAGTACAGCCTGCAGCAGTACTTATTCTATCTCCTCCATTGTCACTTTCTTTTGGAGAGCCAGCAAGGACTGAATTCAGTCTTCGAAAACCAGTTCCATGTTTACCCAAGCCAGATCTTCTCACAGACTCGTTAAGACTATCATAAGAACTATTTGGTGTTGTCGGAGC
Organism: Dendrocalamus sinicus; assembly: GCA_036346575.1. NCBI lineage: Eukaryota > Viridiplantae > Streptophyta > Magnoliopsida > Poales > Poaceae > Dendrocalamus > Dendrocalamus sinicus. The sequence continues at coordinate 31,718,592 of CM070658.1, forward strand.
TGAGTTCAAGGATACAACTGAAGAAGAACCAGATGCTTCTGGAGCGATAACAGTTAATGTAAGGTTTTCTGATGTCAGATTAGTAGCTTCAAGGGTTAAGACCTGGAAGGCATCAACAGATTATTATTATTATTATTATCAAAGTGAGACATGGGAGAAGTTGCATAACAATAGTATCACCAAAATAACCTGCACGGGGAGTTGAGGAACTCGAGCACTCGGGGTAGGATTTCGTAAATACAGCTCAGATGACACAGAGATCATAAGATCACTAGCTACACTAGGTCGCCAGCTCGTGGCCTGCTTGAAGAAAAGTTTTGATTCTAAAGAGGGTAAAAAGGTTGGAGGTTAGAAATGTCAAGTCAATATTTCTTCCTAAGTACTTGTTCTATTTTCCCAATAGTTTTACCTGTGTAATTGCAGTGATACGATACAAGTACAGCATACTGATCGGTAAGAGCAGCAATGGTCTCACTAACCCTTGGCACAGAAGCATTTGTGGCAGCTCCAGTCATCTTTGAGAGTGACAATGCCAGAGGTGCATCACTGTTGGTCCTTCGATCCCTGGAGGATATAGTTGCTGGCTTGAGAATAAAAGAGTGTTCCTCGCCCCTCCTGGAAAGAAATAAGTAATACTTAAGACAGATGGCTTTCAGGCTTCGGCAGAAGCTTCAATGTTTAGAGTAAGTAATGCTCAACATCTTCGGTCTTCCCATGTATATTACTAGCATAAACAACTAAATTGAATCTGGTGAAAGTAGCAGTGAAATGTGGAATTTGGCCCAATCCAGCATTGAAGAATCAAGAAACCAGTAATCTTATTGCGGAAATTTTGAGGCCACATGAAGCAAACTTGTTCAAGCCAAAACCGAAAATTTTAAGGGAAATGCATAACGGTGATACCAGAGCATATGTTGCAAGAATTTCTTTCTTTCTTTCTTTTTGCTAAAAAGGAGAAAAGTGCAAGCTGCTAGATTTGGTAAATCCAAAGGGGAATCAATTTCTTATTGCAGAAATCATGTTGTACTTAAAGTCTTAAACTTTACATAAAGCTGCTATGGTGTGTAGAACTTCAGCAGCATCAATGAGAGTTTGCAAATACCTGAGTGCTAGGTTTGGTAAGCTGTGACCATGCCCGACCTCAATACTGGCAATTGGTAGTGACATAGGAGCACCTCCTTTGGACGCCTCCTCAAAGACAATAGTAATTGCATCTATGAATACAACAATATCTTTCGTGTGCTCTGGAGCAATGCTCTGAAATTTGAGAATATATAAAGCATTAGGTTTGAAAGTTTCTTTAAAAAGTATGAGAAATAAATAAATGGTTTGGGATATTCATAGAACCTTTATTGAAACACACAGAAGATTGTCCACTGTACATTTTGCAGCAAAAGAATGAACCTCAATTGGTTGAATGATTTCAACTTTTCTCCGCCATCTTTTCCCTGGTAGATATACACCTTCTAGACCACAATGTATGGAATACTGTTCAGGCTCCAAAGGAACTCCTCTAAATGAAAGCTGCCCATCATTTATAATATCAGGTGTTTTTGCAGGATTTTCAGGCACAAATTCTTGATTTTCAGATATTGGTGGTGGTCTTATGTTGGGAAGCTGAACAGAGGAGGCTGAAGGCATGGAATAGCTTCTGAAGTGACTTAATGAAAATATCTGGGACCCGGAAGCAGAATAAGATTGCTTGTGTGACACACTAGGATTGAGAGTAGGAGGTGATAAGGAACGAGGAGGAAGTGTGCGATCTAAAGGGAGCAACCAGCTAAGCAGCTCCCGACATGGATCCTCATTACTACCAGAAAGTCCATCGACAAGATTCTCAGGCACATAATTGCTAGATGTACACTTCTCAAATTGACGAACTTCAAGCATTGGATCTTCCATATTATTAACACCAACATTCACTTGCAAAACAACCTGCATCCTTCCAACAGAGAACAGGAGTGATTAATCAGCATACACATAAGCCATCGAGAATTACACAACAAAAACACGAGAGCAACCAAACTGAGTTGTACCACCACTAACTTCCTAGAGAATTTTTTTAATATAAAAAATCATGCTTGTTTAAGAAACTAATAAACATGATGAGTGTATTCAGCCAACCGCAGTGGTTGTGCAAAGGATTTACATAGATTTGCTTAAAATGTATTAACTGATTTCATAGAAGGTAATGAGATATAACTCTCAATTATCAGGACATTGCTTACTACTGTGAATGATATAAAGGCACATAATGAAGAGAAATTTTGTATTAGAAGCATGTATTAGTCAGTGTTGTCTTATCTGCTAAAACTGATGAAATGAGGAAGCAGATTTGAGATTAGTCTCCAGGTATTAAGTCAATGCCCGGTGAAGCTCTAGGATTATAGTATCTAACATGCAATTATTTATGCAATGCCTATAAACTTCCAGTAGTCATTCATTACAAGAAATTCCAGTGTATAATGTCACCCAACAAGTAAACAGAAGGACCCTTCAAAACATACCACGATGTCTCCATTCTGCAGAGCATAGCACCTTGCAGTATCTCGAGCAACTCCTCCACATGTGCTACCATCGAAAACCCCTTTATCAGAAACAATATTGTAAACATTACTCCCTGAGACCTTACTGTTTCCCTGGCTATCTGAATATGATTGCTCCTCTACCATCTTAGTTGCAGCTCCTCTTTTCTTGGACCAGAGAGGTTCATCTGACTCTGCGATTCGGACAAAAAAATTAGATTTTTTGAACCTCTGCAACATGTTTTCTATTTGTTGTTTGTGATCTTCCATTTGAAGGAGAGATGCAGTCTCTGAAATATCTTTCTTTGAAGGAGATATTTTGTCGTTGAGTTCAACACACTGCATGTTATCCTCAACAACCTGAGAACCATTTTCTCCATCTGTTCCATTAGCATCACCATTTTCGCTGACAGGACTAGATTTATTTGTGGAGTGTTGCAAAGAATTTCCATTCTTAGACATCACGGCAGCAATTCTAAATGGAGATATGACCTGCATATCTTGCTTAGAAGCAGACAGGCACGCCAGGATATGAACCTGCTCGCCTGATAACTGAACTAATTCAGATTCCAGAAAACAGGTACAAGCAAGATGCAATAGCACCAGACCTCACAAGTAACATCAGAGGGAAAATGCATTTACCAGGGAAAAGGAAGGAGCGGTCCAAAGGCTGCAACTGCACCATGTCTGAAATATCATTCCAATTTTCAGGAAGCTCCTCTGTGTAAGCAAATTGTAGATGTTACTGACCGGAGATGTAATACTAAGAGGATTAACATATTATGACACTTTGAAAAGTGTGAAGAAGCGATCCATAGCACTTCAAAAGGAAATCAAATCTTTGGGTTTAAAACATTTAGCATATAACTCTTGGACAGATACTCTTTAACATTAAAACGAGTCCTTGTTCACAATGAAGGCTTCATATAATCTACTTATGCAGATCGAGGATAAGATGAAGCAGTACGGCATTCATTTTTTTGTGAACTAATAAATAATGTGGAGACATTTGCAAAGAGAATCGTGACATTAATGTATTTCTAGTTTAATGAAAATAAATACAAGCAAGTAAAAGGGCACCAACCTTTTGGAATTGTAATCCATCCTTCATCATCCAAAACATCGGTATGCTTTCCCTGTGGAACTGGACTTCTTGAATCTAAAGACATAGCATCCCCGCCAATCTCTGCAACTCCATTATTACTCGCTCCATCTTCAATTGACACAGAGGGCTGATACGGATCGTCAGCAATAAGACCCTCCAGAGTTGTAGCTGACTTTTGTAAGGCATCCTTATGGTGATCTTGCTCTGGAATCAGTGGCAGCTCGGGCACCACAGGCTGCGCGGTTCGGTAGAGGAAATTCATTGCTAGTCGTCAAGTTCCTGCCAAGCAAGTAAGAGCAGGAGGATGAAAAGACAGTCAAATACAATTGATCTGTTAAATTTGCACCTACACATGCGGTATCAAATCTAACATATAGAACAACACCAAAAGCTACAGTTCGGGAAGCGGCAACAAAACTAACGCAGGCAGCAAAGATTCGTGATCCGGCAGCTCAGGGGAAACAAACCAACGGGACGTCAGATCAGGCAACCACCCATAACCGGGGAGCCATTTGAGGCAGCAAATTCGCGAAGCTGGCGCTTGATCTAGCAGCGGAGCGCTACATTCCAGGACATTACAGCCCTTGCGATCTAGCAACCAACCACTGACGGCTCGACTAAAGAAGAAGAAACCTTTGGCATCAAACACAGTTGGGGTCGGCGAGTCGGCGGCGAGGAAAGCGTGCGGCGACGCGGGGCGGGGATTCGGGAGCGATCGCGTGAGGGGGAGGGAAAGAGGAGAGGAGAAGAGCTGCCTCCTGCGGCTGAGAGGGACCGGCCGCCTGCTCGTGGCTCGGGCCCCCTCCGCGAGACGGATCTGAGCCGGAGACGATCGTCCATGGCGATGGGGCGGCTTAAACTAATCTTTTTCGTTGCCAACTAACCTAGGGCCCAACTCGCGGCCCAGACGCGCCGAGCTTCCTCTCGTTTCTTGCTCTGTTTTCTTCTTCCCCTTTTCGGGTGGAGTGTTCTTCGTCCCATGCTTGAACCACAGCCCACACAGTAATATCTTAGGTCCGGCTCTAAACATCTTCTGCATATGGTTTCTAGAACGCGTCAAATTTTTTTTAATTTTATTGTTTTTAATCTTTTTTTGGGTTTTTTGCTTTTTATTTTTTTATTTGTCTTTTGTATTGCCCATGATGATGTAACTTTTTTATTTTTTTTATTTTTAAATTTAATTACTTAGAAAAAAACTAACAGTCGTTACAGTGCCAAAAAAAAACCAAAAAGCCAAAAGCTCACAGTTATTTAGAGCACTACCTTAAGGCCCTGCTCTAAACGACTTTTAAGCCTTCGGCTTCTAGAAGCCAAAAACTACTTAGAACACGTCGGCTTTTTAATTTTGGATTTTTAGTCTTTTTTATTTTTCCCCTTTTATTACTTTGCATTATCCCAAAAGATATATCAATGTTTTTTTTCTTATTTTTACTATTTTTTATTTTTAATTTAGAAAAAAGCTAATGGCCACTACAGCACACTTACAGCTAACAACCAGAATTAGAAACCAGAAACCAGACTTCGACGTTGTTTAAAGCGGCACCTTATATTCTTATTAGCTGTACAAAACTCACTTCGGTTTTGCTTGTTAAGAAAACATCAATGCAGTTTTAAACCCTAACTTGTTTGCCAACACTGTGATACGACCCAATCCCTTTGTATGGGCAGAGAATTTAAACTAAAATCCTTTCCCAAAACATGCAATGTAGATGTTAGCAAGGCAACGTAGTACAGCGGTCATGATAGAAGAATAAAAAGAAGAAAAGAGAATGATCAATACAATACAGCCCATAAAAGGAAAAAATGAAGATAGAATTATCAAAAGATTGCTGTTCTGTAGTAGCACCACTATATCAAGAATTTCCTGCTCAATAGACAAGTTGCAAGAAATTTGGCTAAATATTGCTCATCAGTTAATGTTAAACTGTTAGACAAATGATTCATGAACCTCGCGTTATAGCATTTACATTTACACAAATAAATCTGATATATATAGAGTACCCGCTATCACCAACTCTGCTAGCTAACAATATTCCATCTCCACGAAACACCGTTGTCTTGTAGGATCCTAGGAATTCTTCAGCGCAGCAGCTCATGTGTTCTTCAAGGCAATAGTATGTCCAACTTCGACCATCAACCCCTATTTAATTAGGCCCCGCTCGGTTGGGCTGAAAAGCTATGGTTTATGACTGAAAGTGCACTATAGCGACTAAAATTTCATTGTAACTTAAGGTGGATTATTTAGTGTAATTAAATTTAAAAAAAATTAAAAATAGAAAAAATATGCTAGCTCATCACGGATAACACCGGGAAAAAAGCTAAAAAAAATCAAAAGTTCAGAAAAGATGAAATTTATAAATAGTAAAAAATAAACCAGAAGTCAAAAGCTGAAATGAGCGGAGTCACAGGCCTTCAGGCGGAGTAGCTCTCGCCTTGGATGGCATGAATATGATGCCATTTCTCTTATCGATACAGGCCCCTAAGCTATTGACATCAGAAGGGACGTTGTCATTCTTTGAAGGCGATGTACTTATCCGCATTAGTGTCGAAATGAGCACCCATGAACTCAGGTGTTCACTCGTTGTTGCGTTCTAGTGACTTGGTGTCAGCCTGTTCAACAAACCTCCCAAGTCTGAACAGCTAACATCCAACAAAAGAGTTAATATTCGCTGCTCTTTTTCCTACCTCATTGTGAACATAAAAAAGTTTGTGCCTATTGATTGTCAAATTAATTTTACTTTTTGGGCACAATTAAAACGCATGCCTCTAAATGGTGATATACCAGCTGCTCCAGGAACAGAACATCTTGTCCTTCGGATGCCAGATTTGACACACATAATCCCTTTGTGATATGCAAGTCTATTCATATTTATCTTTTTTTATGGGATATTCATATTTATCTTTCTTATAAATATTATTAGTGGAGTGTGTCGCTTTGCAACCATGTCATTTGCACCAACACAGTTATGCTGCCTCTGATAATTTAAAAGGTGCAAAAAATAACCTGAAAGAACCTTTCGAAAAGCTGCCAAAAAGATAGTATATGGTATCTGTCAAACATATACTGTTGTGCTAAAGTGCATTACCCCAGATCTGATGGAACTATGGGAGCCTGAACCTGCCTATTTGAACACATTTCTGTTATGAATATTGTGTGTGTATTCAACAGGCCCAATGGATAATATATATAGGGTACAAAGGAGACACAAGACTAAACTCTAGTACAACAGAAAATACCACTAATACCCTTAACACCCTTCCTCAAATGAAATATGTATGCAATAGCATTACATTTGAAAAGGATTGACACTAAAATAGAAAAAAAACCGAAGTCCGAGTCTTGATAATGTCATCGTAGCGTATAGCTCTTGGAAAATATGTCGAGTCGAAGAGGAATGAATAGAAGCATGACGGCGCAAATCGAAAACCAATACATCGGCGGCATGGTGCACAAGAAACGCAACGAAAACGCAATGCAGAAGAAGCGTGGCAGCCCTAGAAGCTTAGGACGGCGGCTCAGAGAGAGCGGCGGTATCATAACGACTTCTACGATCTGCACGCGGCTCATAGAGAAGAGTGGTGGCTGTGGCTATGCAAAAGAAAATTCCTATGTTTCTGTGACTAATAATAAATTTATGGACTCACACGACTTGGATGAATAAAAAGATAAAGGCTACGGACTTGAATGGATGCAACGAAAAACTCAGAAGAAAAATACTGACAAGTAGCGAATACTAGCAGAAAGACTGACATGCATCTAATACTAGCACAACGGCTGTGGAGCGCATGGAGCAGAGGTGCTAGTCGTAAGCCATCAGCGTGGCCGGCGAAGAGGAGGCAGTTGGTGCAGCGCGGGGAGAGGTAGTGACCGGACGACAAAAAGCGTCGGATCCGGATCCAGGCTTGGCGGAGCCGAAGGCGGCCAAATCCGACATGGAGGCAGCTGAGACAACGTCGGGGTGCCCAAATCCAGGCGCCAGTAGAGCCAACCAGCCTCATGCTCGCCGGATCCGGGTTGGGGCGGCGCGGTGATGGCGGGATCTGACTCGGGCGGCTGAGGTAGCGACGTGGTGACGGCGGGATTCGCTCGGCGGTGGCGGCGGCGATGAGGCTCGGCGGCACGGGGCTCGCATAGCGCGGCGGCGGCGAGGCTCGCGGCGCGGGCTCGCAGCACACGCGCGACATAAGCGGCCAAGCTTCCCGACGCTGGAGCGGCGGCGCGGTAGGAGGTGGCCGCCCGGCGCGATCCAGCGGTAGCAACGGGATCCAGGCTTATCAACAGCTTGACGATGTGAGGAGTTGGCCGCCCTCGGGAGAGAAGATCGATCCTCCCGGGGGCAACGACAACAGAAGAAGAAGAACGAAGGTTAAGAGGCAACGATGGTCGCTACAGTAAACCTTAATCCTAACCTTTGCTCTGATACCATGTTATGAATATTATGTGTGTATTCAAGAGGCCCAATAGACAATATATAGGATACAAAGGGTGCATAAGACTAAACCCTAGTACAATAGAAAATAGCACTAATACCCTTAACAGTTTCAATGCATAAAACTATCAAGAACAGAAATCTGGACACTGTTGGACCCGTAAACAATTAAATTTCCCGTTTTGGCCTCCTTTTGAAAAAATTTTCAAAAGTGGACCTCTCCCAACCGCGCGTCTCGTCTGCGCCACTGTCCGGTTATGCGATGCGGCACCGCACGACCGAAGCGGTACAGACCATCGCACGACCACGCTGCCTCGTCGCCCGACCGCGCCTCTGCTGCCCCGAGCGCACGATCGTCCCGCCGAGCGCACTACCACCATCGCCGACCGCACGATCGAGCGGCGGCGGCGACGGCTGCTCGCCGACCGCGTGACTTAAAAAAACCAGCGCGAAGGAATTCACATACGTGCGGTCAAAGTCACGATGACGCGTGACTTAAAAACTTCTCACCTCACCTAACCACCCCGTTATATGTCTTTTATCGCTTTTCTTTCACTTTGCTTTTGAGATATCACACGAAATATTCCTGCACCCATGAACGATGAGCGGTGAACTTTCTCATGAGCAATTCACATACGTGCGGTCAATGAACTCGCTCTCTCGGTGATAATTGCCGCTCTGATTCAGCTCCTCCTTCGCTACCGGTTTTTAAGTCACGCGATCGCGCGAAGCGATCGTGCGCTGCCCGTTCGATCGTGCGGCGGCGATGGCGATCGTGCGCTTCGGGGCAGCGAGGCGCGGTCGGGCGACGAGCGGCGTGGTCGTGCGATGCGGTGCCGACGACGACCGTCGTGCGGTGCCGATCGCATGACCGGACAGTGGCGGCGACGGAGACGCCGGTCGGGAGAGGTCCACTTTTGGAATTTTTTTCAAAAGGAGGTCAAAACGGGAAATTTAATTGTTTACAGGTCCAACAGTGTCCAGAATTCTCAAGAACAAGGATAAAATATCAGCTGCTTCCCAAAGAAAAAACAATAGAATAAATGTCATTTGGTTCACACGATTTGAAGTTCCAAAAACATGCATACAATTCCACCCAAACTGCTCTTTGTAGACAAACAAATAGCTATACCCCTACCTCGCACATAAAATACACATAGTTCTTGGTATTTACAGTTTTGAGAGGAAACTAAGACTGATAGGATGTTGTTGATAGAGCCTTTTGCATGTGCCACATATCATGCCACAGATATCGCAAAGAATACCATAATGTAGTCACCAGAATCTTTCGAACAAGAGATATTCATTTATACATTTACACTAATTACAAGTTTGACGACACAAGGATAAACCAAGGTGACAACAGTAACAAGCACCCGCCTTTACTGTTGTCTTTAGTAATGCTTATAGATAACATAAAGATGTATTACAGACTGTCATTGTCTATACCATTATACGTGCTCTTACACAATATCCATTTCCAACCATCGGCGAATATACATCCATTCTTTGAGATACCCGGGTCATCTTACGATTTGATAGGTGAATTTGTCCATCGCAACATCAAGAAAACCTTGCCAGAGGATAAAATACCCTCATCTGGTTCCGGCTAATCTGATCCCTCTATCTTTGTAAGACGAACGCAGCCAACGACCCAGATCGAACATCCTCCTCTTGTGGCCACGAACCACGACCAAGCAAAGCACCGGCCAAAACGAAGTGCACCGCTGGGAATCCACGGCCACCACAGGAAAAAACAAGCGCGCCACCGCACCCACCATAAAATCCCCTTTTCTCTCCCCACCCCCCTTCTCTCTCTCTCCGTGCGCTGCCGCATCACCTCGCCTCGCCCCCACCACATTTCCATGGCAGATTCCGCTGCCCTCTCCACCGCCGCCTCCTCCTCCCTCCCCAGATCGCTGGCGTCCACGAGGCCCCTGTCCTCCCCTCTCCACGCCAGGTCCCGATCCCCGCGCCGCTGCCCCTTTGGATCGCGGTCGCTTCAACGGTTGCGAGCCCGAGCGAGGAAGGAGGATGCCGAGGATCCGTACGGGCCCTACCCCTGGGATCAGTCCTTGGATCTCACCGCTGGGCTCGGTAAACTCCAACCCGTACTTCCCGATCGTTCCTGTTGGTATTCGAATGCTTCGATGGCGAGCAATGCGTCGAATTTACTTGTGCTAGATTTTTGCATCGACGTGTTGCACAGCATGCTGTGTTTTAGTAGCACAACATGCTGTGGATTAGTAATGATTGATTTCCCAAATGCTATTTTGTGCTGTGTGAGGTGGTAATAACTTACAAGATAGGTTGATGTGTTCATCATTGTACATATTTTAGTTCCATTTCGTCAGATTTTTTTTTTTACATTTATCATGTAGCCTTATGGGTTCAATCTGTGTGTCATAGCAGACATTCACTGGGTGCCAGAAGATAGAGTTACACTGTTCACTTCTGATGGGCTTATTCAAATAGGAGGCTCCCTGGTTCCTCGTCGAATTACTGCCTCCGAGGTACCAAATCTTTCAAGCTGGACATTTCCCGTTAACTGTTCTTTTTGAGCTGGTTCAATAACGGTATGCACTACGTTATATATAGATCTCGTAAATCTTAACATTTGAGTTGGAAAATGAAGCTTTGTGCATCATACTAAACAGCAATAAGTTGGTTCCTGTTAGTAAATGGATCTTCAATTCAGGATTGAGATTTTATAGATATTTTGAACACTGTTGTTCAATGGTCGGTTGATGATTGTAGTATACTAATTTTCTGATTTGAAGGATAACGTAGCGTCATGTAAATTAATTATTTTGCCTACTATGTGACAGGGCCAAAATTTATTTAGTTTAATCATAGACATGAATGGGTAATCAGACTTTCTACAAATACCAAAAAGTGTATATCAAACAGGGAATGGTGCTTACAACTTTTGTTTTAGCACTCAGATCAGTACCAAATGTTCAGCTATGAATCGTCAGCTCTTTCTGGGTTTAGTTGTTTCACACCCCTATCTTATGTAACATCTGGATATATGCTGCTATTTTTTTATTGTGGATGTAATAGATACATACTAAACGGAAATAAAACCTTGAGAAGCAGTACTATATACATATTATAGCACTGCATTCATATCTCCTGCAGTAGTCACCAGCTCATCACCGATTCACCATACAGTACTGTATGTACCTTATTTTCATAAACTTTAAGGCATGTAGTGATTATGAATATCGAGGATTAACATCTTAGTGCACTCATGCTGTTTTACAGTTGACCTCATGCTGTTAGATCCGCCTGAAAAACCCAGTTGTACAACGTACAAGAGATGCATGTGCTGCAGAAGCAGTAACAAGTATGAAACTCAGTTAAATGCGAACCCTTACAAGAACTCTATTCATATCAAGCTGCCTGTTATAAATATGATAGATGATGTACTTTGTACCACATGGGCACATGGCATTGCGCACATTGTGGGCCTGTTCTTTACCTCAAAAGTTGGCGGCTGGGCCTGTTCTTTTCCTCCGAAGCTGGCGGCTTTTAGCTTTTGCTACAGTACCTAACTTTCAAACGGAGTATTTTCTCAAGACGGGGTCTACAAGTTAAACGATCTACACGTTAAAAGTCCAACATCTGTACCAGCCAAAATCGCAAGTGAGTATCTGTCTCTCCGTAATCTGTACCGTAAACAGCCAAAATTCAAAAATTTCAGCCAAAAGCCATAAGCCGCAGCCGTTGCCAAACAGGCCCTTTGGCTTTTGCTACAGTACCTAACTTTCAAACAGAGTATTTTCTCAAGACGGGGTCTACAAGTTAAACGATCTACACGTTAAAAGCCAAACATCTGTACCAGCCAAAATCGTAAATGAGTATCTGTCTCTCCGTAATCTGTACCGTAAATAGCCAAAATTCAAAAATTTCAGCCAAAAGTCATAAGCCGCAGCCGAAAAGAACAGGCCCTGTGCTAGTTTGGAGCACATCATACTGGTATACTGAATGAGTGAATGGCGTTTGAGATGATAAATTGAGAATTTCTTGTATGTATTCTTGGGAATATTAAGTGATGCTTTTCTTCATGTATTATGATTCTCCATAGATACTCGCTAAAACTGCTAGGTTTATTATGTCCTCATCAGTATTGCCCATGTTATCTGTACTCAGTTTTCATGTGCGTTATTTTGGCCAGAAGAGGCAACGAAAAGCAAAAGGCGCACAAAAAAATCACCGGTTTAAGGAGAGCTCATACATGGATCCAAATCAAAGTCTTTGCCTTGGTGCACTATTTAACATAGCAGCAACAAATGTAAATATTTCTTACTGCTTATTTGCTTATAATGTTCTCGTTTCCTTTTGGTAATATTATTTGCTATCTCAGGGCCTAGACATGGGTAGAAGATTATGCATCTTTGGCTTTTGTCGGTCTATTGAAATGCTAAGTGATGTGGTGGAAGACACAGTATTGGAGCATGGTGGTGAGGTATGTTGTGTTACTTGGAGAATTATATATGTGTGAGGATCTAATCTTTATAATCTTAGCTCTTTCATGTTTTGATACTTGTGCACTGAAGTGTTTGAATTGTTATACAATTTTATATCCTCAATCTGACAACAGCTTTGCATGCCTTGATCTAATGTACCGATAAAATAAAGGGTGCCAAACTAATTTCCTTCTTTTTCGAGAAAAATAAATACACATGGACAATGGTGTTGTGTGTTAGTAATTAGTAGCAGCCTAGCAGGGATTGCAATCTCGCCGGCTGAGAAAAAAATCTCGGAAAATCTTGGCAGGTTCTTGAATTTCTTGGTTTTTTTAAATTTTTCACCAACATTGTTTTGCATAAGACGAAGCAACTAACAAGGAGCACAATGAACCGAAAATGGGGATCAATGGGGGTACTTTTGTGCCAAAAACCAGGTATAGAAAAAAAAAATCTCACGAGTGGTCGATAAATACGGTTAAAGTTTTCCCTGATTAGTACTATACTCGAGTAGATTGGGAAACAAACAGAAATGCCCAAGAAACAAGCATGCAACACCAGGTGCAATTAAATTATCGTTAGAGAGCAAATAGACCCTGCATCAAGTTTAATCAAGGAGAATAAAATGTTGAATAGAAATGCTAAATAGGCTCCTCTCAAAAAGAAAAAAGAAAAAAAATGCTAAACAGGCAATAATTAGAGGTAAAAGTGATCTAGCCAAGACACTTGGTTTCTGATATTTTAATTGTTCGCATTTTTTAAAGGAATTATTGGCTGCTAAATAGTGAGCTAAAAAACTGTGTGTAGGTTTAACAGTGAACTGAACAAACTTTCCACACAATGCTGTATTCCCAATGTCTGGTGTTCATCTGAGTTATACCAAATCCTTAAAGTCTGTTTGGGATTAACAAACTGTGATGCCATTGCCATGCTTTATTTATTGGGTGGCCAATACAAGTTTTGTTGCATGTTAAAATTGTTAAGGGTATTAGCAGTATTTCCTATTGTACTAGGGTTTAGTCTTGTATCCCCTTTGTATCATATATATATTACCCATTTGGCCTCTTCAATACACACACAATATTTATAACATGGTATCAGAGCCAAAGCTTTGCTTCTTCCGCTGCCATCGACGCCACCCAGGCCACTGCCGCCGCTCAAGCAATTGTCGTTGTCTCTGCCGCACCGCACCCGACATTGCCCGTCGTCACCCGCCGGCCATCACTCATGTTCCACTACCATTGACGCCGACCAAGCCGCCGCTCCGCCGGCGTCCACCTAGTGGCTATCGCTCGGCTACCGACATGGTCGTCATCCACGCCAGAGCCGCCTCAACTCGCGCGGGAGCGGCCGCTGTCTGCACGGCCCTTCGCCTCGGACTTCGCATCTGCCGGAGCCGCCGATGTTCGGTCACCACCCACGCCGGAGCCGCCTCCACCCACGCGGGAGCCGCCGTCCTCTGCGCCATTGAATCGATTGGATCTGATCGGTTTTAGTAGGTAAAAAAAGAAGAAACAAAAAAGGAAAATAGGAAATACTGCTAATACCCTTAACAAAAATCAAATCAAAGGCCATATCTCATCTGCATAAGCTGAAGCGATCTGCTCAGAATTGTAATGTTCTATAACCTGATGGCAAATTTTAAGTATGCAACACAGCAGCAGCATGTGCTGTGTATTCTCTTACTCCTTGGTTGAAGACCCGCCTTGACTTAATTCTTCAAATCAGCTTAGTTGTAGTAGTTTCTTAACAAAGGCTGTGAAAGCATTTCTGCATGATCACAGGCTGCACGTCATCGTTTGAACATTAGACCATGGCGAGTGTAACATGGAGGTGAGCGCATGTTTATCATTAGTTTGTAAAGGGAATCAATTTTGCAGGTTGTCACTGCAGAGAAGGCAAGCAATGACGGCCTTCAGGAGAAGTTGACTATGTCTGTTGCGGTACCATTGTTGTGGGGTGTTCCTCCGGCATCAGAGACCCTCCATGTCGCAGTGCGGAGCGGTGGCGGTATCGTTGAGAAGATCTATTGGCAGTGGGACTTCTTTTAATAGTCCAGAGCCCAGGCATTGACAAACAATTCATTCCACGCTGTATATACTCCACACTAATTGGCTGCACACATTGTGTCAGCAATTGTGAATTGTGCATTGTCAAAAACTCCCGTGCATATAAATCAACTCTCAGACTCTTGAGTTCATAGCTCATCTTTAAGTATCCCCGTTTTAATATGTTCCCCGATGAACTGGCCTCTGCAGTTTTATTGGAGTAACTAAACAATGTCATCCCACTAGTTGACATGGGAATTGAGGTAGTAAGAGTGAGCGGGCTTGTATTTGTATGAGCGCTTGGGTTTCATAATGAAACAAAACCGAAATTTTGAAAAATCAAAATTGAGTTTGAGTTTCTCTTGCTCACTCATTCTAATCCGCACTAATCTCAACACAAAGCCACCTCTAATCCTTGTCATCACAGCCTGAACGGAGGAGGATCTCATGGTCACTGTTCACGTCCGATAAATATCACCATGTAGGATCAAGGATACCGACTAAAGGGGGGTGAATAGGAGGTTTTTTCTTATCTGCTTAATTAATTCTCTACAATTTTAGTAGCAAGAATGTAAAACGATTAATCCTACACAATTCTAGTCAATAGACAAATAATGCTAGCTCTAATACAGGCAAATGATCACAATAGCATCAACAAATAAGATCTAGAAAGAAACAAGAGAGATACGTTCACAAACGATATTTTACCGTGGTGATCGGAAATTTGCCGGTTTCCACTAGTCCACGTTGAGGTTAGCCCGAACCAATCGGACCGGCTCCACGAATTAAGCCGAAACACCTCGATCACTAGAGGTAGCTCTTCCCCACTCCAGGTAGGTGAGCTCCGACCTTCACAAGAATACCGGGTCTTCTCACAATCTCCTTAGAGAAGATCACCGATCAATCTTCCGCCCAATCGTCCAGGTGCCGGCAAGCATCAAGAGTAATAAACCAGGACTTCACTTGATCGCAAATGAGTGCCAATGGATCAACTAATGAATGCAATGCACTATTTGCTCAACCACCTCAAATTTAATGCACAAAGTGAGAACAAGGGGTGGAGTGAATGTTCTATGCTCGAGAAATATTCAATGGGTCTCTTCTTAATGTACTTGAGCAGTGGTACGGGTATTTATACCCTCCACCAACCAAAACTAGTTGTTTGGAACAAATTCCTGAAAAATTCAGGACGAGCGAAACTACCGCCGTTATAAGGCCGGTAGTACCGCGCCCATTTCTGGCGCGGCAGAACGGCTATGTCAGAACTCTGCAGTGACCGTTGGAATGTCGGCGCGGTACTACTGCCATTGAAAACTCCGGTATTACCGCTCGCCGGTAGTTCCGCAAAGTCGGCGCGGTACTACCGCTTGAGCCGAACTCCCAAAAGTCCCAAACTTGGCGCTATCTGAAAAAGGCTCGCTCGCCTCCGGAGCTTAGGGCTCCAGTACCGCTTTGGACGGCGGAACTACGCACCTGCGATAGTTCCGGCGTTGAAATTGCC
Source organism: Dendrocalamus sinicus (assembly GCA_036346575.1). NCBI lineage: Eukaryota > Viridiplantae > Streptophyta > Magnoliopsida > Poales > Poaceae > Dendrocalamus > Dendrocalamus sinicus. The sequence continues at coordinate 31,734,673 of CM070658.1, forward strand.
GGTACTTCCGCTCCGCGAAAATCTCAGAATGCTCCGGAGGGTGCTCTCTGGAAAAAGGCTCCGCTCGGGTTCCGGAGCTTCCGGTCGCCGGTAGTACCGATTCTGGGCGTGGAACTTCCGATGTTGAAAACTGCGGTAGTACCGCTCTTCCAAACAGAGTACAGTTTTGGTTTTAAATTTGATTTTTGATGAATGCATGCTTCTAATTTGATCCAAATGGCGCACAATTTTTGCTATCAAGCTACTTGCCATGATCTCTCTTTATGGTACGATTATCTACCCTATAATCCGATTTTCCACATTTTCTCCTTAAGACCGGTAAAAATAAAAGGGATCATATTCTAAGTGTACCTTTGCCTTGAGCCATTTTTTATCTTCACATTTATCTTTTGGCTTGCATCTTGTCACCAACATATGGACTTAACCTTTGCATACTCATTAAACACGTTTGTCCCATATTCATATAAATTCATTAATTACCAAAACCATTTTTAGGGGCTTAGATGCTTTCACATCGTCGCCTCCGATTTTTCAACCGCTGCCGACCTCCTCGCGCCTTCTCGCGCCAGCGCGCCCCTGCCAGCTTCGCTCCACTTGTCAGGCGTCGTACCACTCCCTTGAATGCCTCTGCACCGGTGTCAGCTGCCGCCGGCCACTCCTGCCGCCACCGCACCTTGGTTTCTTGCCGTCACCAGACTTCCTTGCAAAACCGCGCCCTCCCGCGCCTTCCAGGCTTTGCCACCGCAGCCACCCCGTACAGCCTCGCCACCCGCGCCCTGACAGCCCCTGGCTCAGCCAAAAGGCATGGCAGCACCACCGGCCGCCCATTGCCGCCACCCCTGCTCTTTCTCGCGACCCCTCTCATAGCCGACCTGAACTGTGCCAGCGCCTTTTGACCACGGCATTGCGACACCCAAAGCGCCATCTTCGCCCGCTCTGGCAACCGCGCCGAGCCGTCCCGAACATCCCTGACCTCTCCACGCGCCGTCACCGCTCTGGCCGGCGTACTATGCTGAACCGCCTTTCTTCACCTATTGAAGCGACCGAGGTCTCCAAGGTGGACTCATCACTCCCCAGAGCCAGCCCAAACACCCCGAAGCTCCCCTCATCCCCTCCATTGCCGGCGATTGCAAAAACCCCAAAAGTGAGCCCTAATGCAATGTCCTCTCTCCGGCTAACCATTCTTCGATTAACTTCGGCTATAGCCTCCCCAACCTCCCAAAGACACATCCCAACCGTTGCCTTAGTCCCCCATCCATCCCTCTTCCCCGGCGTCGTGAACCACACAACGACCGAAAATCCTCATCGTGGCCAGCTTAGCTCCGTCTTCCCAAACCCAAACCGACTCTTCCACCAGCTTCCCGAGCCCCACTAATGCCCAAACGCCAGCTCAATCGTCCCAAGAAGCTTCCATTCACCCACAAAATTCAAAATAGCCGGAGAAAGGAGAGGCTCGCCACTGGCGATTGCTGCCTCCGCCGGACCTACCACCACCCAAAATGGAACCCCTACACTCCCACGAACCTGTCCATACCCTCAAAACCCGTCGTGAGTTGCCCTAGCTCCGCCGACAGCCGCCGCCATTTCCTCTGTTTGACGCGCACGCATTCGGCCGAATGGGGAAGATGAACAGTAACCGTTTGGTACTGTTCATTCGATCCGACGCGGTTGAGCCGAACCGATTAACCAAAGTGGGTCTGAACCGGCCGAGCCTGATGAATAGTGCCAACCCGATAAGCGCTGTAGACCCGACCCATTACTGTTCACTCAAAACCCAAAATGCATATTTATACTCATTTGAACCGTTTCGAGCCCGCCTACCCATTTCTCAGGCCCATTTCCCCATTTGGACCCTCCTATAAGCCCAAAACCTGGTTTATTTGGATTTTTCGGATTTTCTTTCTTCATTTCCTTTCTTTATTCCTAGCTAAATCCTTCGAGCATGGGATTAATTTGTTTGATTGTTTTGCGTTAGCTTCCAAAGTCGAAGTCCCCTAGGAGCAGGAAGGAGAAGCTCAAGTCCAGGCCCAACCCACTGAGGAGTACGAGCTAATTGAAATAGTAGACCCACAAGGAAAGTCGCACATACTTTGAACATGTTGAACCTATATTTCCTTTATTTATCTACATATCAGTATTTTCATTATGCTATTTACAAGTTGTTATTTCATGTGCAATTACTGCTTAGAATGACATGTACTAGTTACATCCTACCACCCGAAAAAACCCAGTTTAATTTGATGGCCACACTCACCTTGACAAGACATAGTAGTATTAAATATAGTACTAATGTAATCATGTTAGCTTAGAAACTCATCAAAACCATTCTACTGTTAAGAATTTTTGTAATTGTCTAGAGATTTGAAAAGATGGATCTAGGGTAAGCGAGGATCGCAGAAGGCCATAACTGGGCCGGATCCCAAGACCTTATCCTAGGGTGGAGGCTTGGCTGTGGATTGGTGGCAGTGCCGTAGGCACTAAATATGAGTTTGTGCATGGATGATGCCTCAGTTAAAATGTAAGGACTAGACTCTTATGCTGAGTAAATGACGTAATAACCGCCTAACCACAAGCGTTGACTTTGTCAAACCTGGCTTAGTAACTGTTCAACTTCAATTGAAACTCTACAACTGGAAAGGGGGAGACAGAGCGTGAGTTCGTATGGGAGGTGGTTAACCATACAACTGTAGGGCTGCGACAAGTCGGACGAGATCCGTGGGGTCATCCGAGCTTGTTGAGATCAAAAACCTACTGGGTAGAGGCTATATAAAAAATTGAGCAGTGAACAACCTTATTTTCTTAGCTTTGTCGCGGGAGTTAAGGGATCTTGTGGGTAAAGCAGGGCAGCTCTGCAGAGTCATGACTAATGGTATTCGAATACGTCGTGCTTTCGGTAAACGAAGCTATGTTTAATGGGTGAATCTAGTAGTAAGGCATAAGTAGATTTGAGAATGATTTGGGAATGTTGAAAATTGGTAATCAAGTTTGAAAACCCCTTGACTAAAGAAGTTATTTTTAAAACTGATTTGCAACTAAAACTACATCCACATAAAATAATAAACATGTTTTCCCATCACTTGGTAAACCATGCATGTAGTTAATGGTAAACTCCGTGTGACTTGTTGAATACGGTAGTTGTACTCATACTTGCTAAAAACATCAACAGAAACAGCCAGCTTTGAGGAGGCAGGTGAAGACGAAGTGGTGCTCTACGAAATAGACGAAGTTTGGGATTAGGATTGTCTTCCGCTCAGGCATGCCTGTGGCGTCTTTTGCTGTAATGTATCTAAGAGTTGTTTGCCCTACTGTGAAACTTGGCTTTTAGCCCTTATATTGTAATAAAGTTGGCTTTTGTTCTTAAGCATGTGTTGGCAATGTTATACACTCGATTGATATAACTCGCAGCTGAACAATCCTAGGCAGTTATGATGGTTTCATAATACTCCCCGAAATGGTGGTGTTACACATAATATACTCAGGGACCACAACCTAGATGAAGGTTGCGAGTACTGTGTACTTCCATTAATAGAGCTGTCGTGCCAATAGTATTATGCACGTTTAGATGATTCGAAAAGGACAATTTGAGGGAGTTTTAGTTGCGCAAGTCTATCCCTTTTTTTTTCAAAGAAACTTTGCCCAAGCTGTAGCGGCCCATTCGACAGTCACAAAAGAAGTATTGTTTGTTATTCGATCTGTTCTTTTTTGTTTTGTTTTATAGCTTTTGGCTGTAGTTTATGATTTTTGATCTGTTCGTTAGAGATAGTACGGAGTAACAGAAACTCACATACAATTTTAGCTGATATAAATGAAATCGCTACAGTGTGTACCTACAATTAATTTGTAGACGCTGCTTTTAAAAGACATTCTGTTTAAAACTTAGTTACTGTAGAAAAATTAAAAAACAGCTTCTAAAAACTAAAAACAAAAGCCCATACTTTGTCAACAACAAAAAAAATAGTGTGTGGCGACTAGCAAATTATGACTTCTGGGTTTTGATCCAAACAACATGTGGTGATCCAACTATCTTTTGTCTTAAACTTCTAGTTATAGTTGTTGGTTTTTCTAAGAAAAAACATTAAAAAATCATTATATCATTACAGACAATACAAATGAATAAAGAAAAAAAATAAAAGTCAACACGGGATGGCGCAGCACAATGGATGGACTACGTGGGACGGCGCAGCACAATGGATGGAGGAGGCAAAACCCTAGATTGATTTTCGCACGGTACTGTATGGAGGCGGCGACTCCGTATTTATAGAAAACCAGGACGCGTGATCACGACGCCTGCACGTTCTCCATAACTCGTGGCAACCGGATTAGTTGCGTAACCGATCCGGATTCACCGCCACTCAAAGCGACAAAGATAAAGCGCAAAGGAAGCGGCGTCACAAGCACTGGAGCGGATTTTGGCGGACCATTCACGCAGTGCGCGTGCGCCGCGCCCCCCCACCGCCCGGCCGGCCAAGAGGCGGGCGAGCGCGCGTGTTATCCTCTAGTTCTCTCCACACATGCCTCAAGTGGCTAGGAGTGCACCATCCCTTTTAAGGTGGTCTTCCTCTCCTAGAACTAGCAATGTGGTACTAAAGGTCTCATGTATGCCTCCTTTGCATGAGTGGGCCTTTGAGATTTAATAGGAATTATTCTTATTATATGGGCTTGGCCCACATAATCCAACAATCCCCACCGGATCTCAAAGTCCCATAGAGATTTGCAAATTCCAATGTCTTGTTTATATATCGGTATTTCGATGGAGACCGATTAAGGTTGAACATCCACCTAGAACTCAAGCTACACTTACTCACAACTTGAACAATGGACTATACCTTGAATTGCAAGTTTGGTGCAAGCAAGCTTCACTTAAAGACTTAATCGATACTAGGCGCGATGAGGCTACCCCTCGGTTGGAGCGTATAAGTCATACTCCTTGGTCTCTTCATGAGCTTAGTAGGAGATTACCCAAAATCTCCATAGATGCGACTAACGATCGGGCTCATATAGGTGTGTTCTTTCAAGAACGTTCGCAGATAACGTCTTCGCTTCAAAGCCAACGGAACACATTAAGGCCTTAACCAACTCGCCTTGCGCTTTAAGAGTATTGCATCTTCACATAGAGAGGGTTGAAATTACTCTCCTCCGGTTAACTAATGGCTTGTTTTCCCAGATCTAATTCACGGATCTCCGATCACATAGGTTGGGTTACTACCATAGATAACTCACATGGGTCTCATACCCATCTCCTTCGATGCACTATCTATCACATTCGTGAAAATCCCTTTGTAAAGGGATCTGCGAGTTCTTATCTGCTTGGATGTAATCCAAGGTTATAACTCGGAGTTTCTCAATTTCTGATGCACTTCAATCGTCTCTTAACATGCCTAGACGATTTCATATTATCCTTAGAACTGTTCACTTTAGCGATAACGGTTTGATTATCACGATTCATAAGGATAGCGCATCGCTTTTCCACCGTAGGTAGATCCATCAATAGATCCGTAGCCATTACGCCTCAACAATAGCGGTGTCTAGTGCCGCAAGCTCGCTTCCATGCTTGACCTCGTCAAAATGGTCTGCTTGCAAGATCTCCATGAAACAAAGACCACCACCAATAGTGAAAATATATCCACTAGTGGCTTTGATCTCATCGACATCGAGAGATCGGTTGGAATCACTATAACCCTCCAAAGACCGGGTACCCAGTATAGTGAAGTCCAAAGTTCGAGGTACCTTTCAAATAGCGCAACACTCGCTCAAGCGCCTTCCAGTGATCATCTCCTAGGTTAGATGTAAACCGGCTCAACTTGCTCACAGCAAAGGAGATGTCTGGTCTTGTTGCACTAGCTAGGTACATAAGTGAGCCAATTATCTGAGAATATTTCAGCTGATTCCTAGCAATTTTCTTATTCTTACGAAGTAACACACTAGGATCATAAGGTGTTGGAGAAGGCTTGCAGTCAGAAAAGCCAAAACGGCTCAAGACCTTTTCCACATAATGAGATTGCAAAAGTGTAATCCCATCCTCACCTCTAACCAATTTAATGTTTAGAATAACATCAGCCACTCCCAGATCTTTCATATCAAAGTTTTGAGACAAGAATGATTTGACCTCATTTATCATATTGATGTTTGTCCCAAAAATCAGAATGTCATCCACATACAAGCATAGAATAACTCCTCACCCCCACCATAGCGATAGTATACACATTTATCGCCTCATTGGCAAAGAAAGCTGCGGATGTCGGTGTTCAATCGAACTTCTCATGCCACCGCTTAGGGGCTTGTTTGAACCATACAAAGATTTCAACAGTTTTAACACCTTGCTTTCTTGACCTTCTACTACAAATCCATCAGTTGTTCCATGTAAATTTTCTCATCCACTCTCCGTTAAGAAAAGTTGTCTTAACGTCCATTTGATGAACGAGAAGACCATGTGAGGCAGCCAAAGCAAGTAGTACTCGTATTGTGGTCGATCTAGCAACAGTGAGTAAGTGTCAAAGAAATCTTCGCCTTCTTTACGAGTATAGCCCTTGTCAACAAGCCGAGCCTTGTACTTTTCAATGGTATCATCGGGCCTAAGCTTCTTTTGAACACCCACTTGCATCCTACAGTTTGCACCCATAAGGTCTATCTGTCATCTCCCATGTGCCATTAGCGATAATAGAATCCATTTCACTACTGACACCTCCTTCCAATAGTGCATCGGTAGATGCATACGCTTCTGAAATAGACTTGGGAGTGTCGTCCACAAGGTACAGATGAAATCATCACCAAAGGATTTGGATATCCTTTGTCTCTTGCTCCTTTTAGGAGCTCCACTGTCATCCTCCTCATGGACAAGTTCATGTGTATGTTCAAAAGGTTCGGTGGTGTGATTGAACTAGGAATTATTTCGAAGGTTGACTAGTAGTGTTATGTGTATCCTTCATTGGAAAAATATTCTCAAAAAATGTTGCATCTCGAGACTCCATAATTGTACCAACATGCATGTCAGGTACCTCAGTTCTAACTATCAAAAATCTATAGGCAATGCTATGATTAGCATATCCCAGAAAGACACAATCCACAGTTTTAGGTCCAAGCTTGCGTTTCTTAGTTATTGGCACATTAACTTTCGCCAAGCACCCCCATGTACGCAAGTAAGAAAGTGATGATTTTCTCCCAATCCATACCTCGTATGGTGTTTTGTCCTTATTTCTGTTAGGACTCTATTTAATACATGATTAGATGTTAGCAAAGCCTCCCCCCACCATGCCTTAGGTAAGCCCGCAGTGTCTAACATGGCATTCACCAAGTCAGTCAACGTGCGGTTTTTCCTTTCGACAATCCCATTTGACTCGGGGGAATAAGGAGGCGTCCTCTCATGTATAATGCCGTGTTCCTCACAAAATAAGTCAAATTCATTTGAGAAATACTCTCCACCACGATCTGACCTAAGTTTTTTTATCTTTCTGTTTAATTGGTTTTCAACTTCTGCCTTATAGATTTTAAAATAGTCTAAAGCCTCATCTTTCGTTTTCAATAAATACACATAACAGAACCTAGTTGCATCATCAATCAATGTCATGAAATATCGTTTTTCACCCTTCGTCAACACGCCATTCATCTCGAGAAAGATCGAATGCGGGAGTTTTAGTGGTGCCAAGTTTCTCTCCTCGCGACCTTGTGAGGCTTACGAGGTTGCTTTGATTGCACACAGTTATGACATTTAGAACCTTTGGTGATGGAAACGTTTGGAATTAAATTCATACTGGAAAACCGAGACATCAAACCAAAATTAATATGACATAGACGTGAGTGCCAAACATTAGCCTCATCATCCACACCGCCACAAATATGGTTTCTGATCTTATTGCGAGAAATCGAAAGGAAAAGCGGAACAAGCCTCCGCACTCATAGCCTTTACCAATAAAATGTCCATGTTTAGACACGACTACTTTGTTAGACTCAAATACCAACTTAAGCCCGTCTCTACATAAACGGAGCCACTAACGAGATTCTTGTCTATAGAAGGACATGCTGCACGTTCTTCACCGCACGATCTTTCCGAAGTAAACTTCAGATCTACCGTACCAACACCATGAACGAGAGCATGTGACCCATTCCCCATTAGGACGGAGGAATCTCGGGTGACTGATAAGAAGAAAACAACGAAATATCAGCACACACATGTACATTAGCTCTGTATCAATCCACCAATTGGTAGATTGACTAATCGAAAGAACGATGAGGTAAATTACCATACCAGTCCCATCTCGATCTTGCCAATGGTCACGTTGATGACTTAGAAGTCCATCTGCAGTGCCTTCTTTCCTTTGCGTTGTGGGCACTTCTTTGCCATGTGACCAGGCTCACCGCACACAAAGCAAGTTCTATCATCCCGATTGTTGTTCTTCTTCTTCTTCTTGAAGTTGGTTGTCTGTTGGGCTTTAACAAATTTCCCTTTGTTCTTGTTTGAGGTTTCGTACCACATTGGCACTAGATCGCCTCCATCACCCTTAGACACAGCGTCCTTTTCCGAGCTTTCCCCTCAATTTCAAGAGACCCAATCAGATTCTCAACAGAGTACTCTTGTCTCTTGTGTTTGAGTCTTTGTTCAAATTCCTCCATGAAGAAGGTAATTTCGCAATAATACATCCACCACAAACTTGTCGGGTAAGACACACTTCAGAGTTCGAGTTCCTTGGCAATGGCCTTGTATCTCATGAGCCCGATCTACTACGAGCGGTTATCAACCATCTTGTAGTCATGAAATTGCTCCATGACATACATGTCATTCCCGGCATCGATAACACCGTATTTGGAATTGATGCATCCCATAACTCCTTGGCGTCTATCATGTGCATATACACCTCGCACAGACGGTCAGAAGAACACTAAGAATGCATCCAACAAAGAGAGTAGTGGCGGTCTCGAATTCTTTCGCTTTTCAGCATCAAGAACACCTTCAGGCTTGCCATTACTAACCTGAATACATTCATAGCAAGAAGCCACGAGTGACCACGATCGCCATCTCTTAAAGTGCACACCGAGAATTTATCCGGCCTCGATGCATCGGCAAATCCAGCCATAGTAAAACCACAATGCCTACAATAAGGTTTTGGATTGTTGAATATATAAGCACATGTAGGTTTAATTTATTCCATAAATAAATCATGACATCATGCACGCAAAATAACGTAACCATCACGGGCATAAAAGATCTAGACATGTAAACCAGAAACGTATATGAACAGATCTATCGGAGAACATGACCGCACGCATCGATGGTTCTGTTACGATCGCTTGCCGATGTAGACGCGCGCAGTACGGTGAGATGACACGAAGTCGATGACGATTCGCCAAGGCGAACGACGAGGAAGACGAGCGAGCTACAGCGAGCGATCGCGCAGAGCGCTTCTCAAAAACCTTATTCGCCTCTCCGGTGCAGACTTTGAAGGCGGCGGTTCGGAGACTGCTCTCACGAACGACAGTGCACGCCGGCGGACGGGACGGAGTAGACTACGTGGGACGGCGCAGCACAATGGATGGAGGAGGCAAAACCCTAGATTGATTTTCGCACGGTACTGTATGGAGGCGGTGATTAGTTGCGTAACCGATCCGGATTCACCGCCACTCAAAACAGCAAAAGATAAAACTGCAAAAGGAAACCGCGTCTGCGCAAGCACCTGGAGCGGATTTTGGCGGACCATTCACGCAGGTGCGCCCGCGCCCCCCGCCCCGGCCCGCCCGGTGAGGCGAGGCGAGCGAGCGCGCGCGTTATCCTCTAGTTCTCTCCCACACATGCCTCAAGTGGCTAGGAGTGCACCATCCCTTTTAAGGTGATCTTCCTCTCCTAGAACTAGCAATGTGGTACTAAAGGTCTCATGTATGCCTCCTTTGCATGAGTGGGTCTTTGAGATTTAATAGGAATTATTCTTATTATATGGACTTGGCCCACATAATCCAACACTACCCACCGCCAAGAGGAGAGGAGAGGAGAGGACACGCGTGTCAGAGTTTACTTCTTCATAAGCAACGCAGGGTACCATCCTATTCTTCGGCACCAGGCAACCAATTTGAGACTGTCGACATGCGTGGCCTTGCGCCAGCCGCAACTCGCGAAAAACTGACGTGCGGACGACGAGTCTGACGATGATCTGATCGTACCTCTTCCGCGTATTCGGCTCCGAATGAAATCACCGTGGCCGATCTGGCGATCTCGACGCACATGAGGTTAATATTTGTTTCCAGAATAGTTTTGTCAAGTCAATTCATAAGCCCGCACACGTGCACCAAACCATCGGTACACATCACTAATCTTAGGATATGATGGTTGATTAAGCTTAGAACGTCCTAGTTGCAAAAATGGCGATAAATAATACAGCACTACTCTTCATAATGGGTAAATACAACATGCTATCAGATCTGTGACAACGTGGTAACAGAGAGAGAGAGAGAGAGAGAGGGAGAAAGAGATCCACTATCCTGCTGTGATGTGCATTTGGTCGTGCTTGCTAATGTAGGGAGGAGAAACTGTCCTTGAAGTCAAAGCACATGCTTCTCTCGACAAGGTGTAGAGGGATATCGTTCCTATCCACAAGCTCCGCACATCTCGATGGATGCAACCGTAGCATTCGTCCCGTCAGCCATTCGTCTTGCTCGATCACACAACTTGCACGCGCTTATCCGTGCCTACCGACGACGCGCACGCCGTTGTGCTGTGATGCAATTCAGTACGGCCACGTGCAGAGGTGTAAACTTGGATACGAGTCATCTAAATTAGCCTTGTAAAATTCGGTAGGATTCGGAATTCAGTACAAACAAGACACTTCTGTTTCTACTGTCGATCCACTTTTCCTTCAACTTCTATCAGATCATACGCTCAAATTTGAGATTAATCAACCATATATTAACAATGGTTTGTTGCGTTGCATAAGGTATATATACCGCTATTTTTATTGCCTAATTGTTAGATATAAGTTATGGGATTCTGTGAATATACTAACATACAAAATCTTGTTTAATTTTCATCTAACTTGTGTAGCCGTGTGCAAATCAGATTGTGCTGTGTTAAACACGATCTGCCGCTATTGCGCCGCCCGCCATTGCGCTGCCACCATCTACTACACCGATCTATGGGTGTCTACACTGCCACGTTGGACTCGTCGCCGCTGACCCCTATGCCATCCCGCCGACCCACCTCCGGGCTTCCACCGCCGCAGCAACGACCCTCTTCCTCATTCTCTCTATTATGGTTACGCAACAAAAAGTAGATATTATTGGGTTAATCTTGTTGCATGTGTGTTTTGCTCTAGTGTGTGGTCGTTAGACCAGTCTGTGTGGTCGATACGACTAGTCTCTGTGTGATCGTTACGACCAGCCTATGTGATGTCGTTACGACTGGTACTAAAGCTATACAGAATATTGTATCTCCGAGTACTAAAGCTACACCAAGTATTGTAGCTCTGAGTACTATAGCTACACCGAGTTCTGTAACTCCGAGTACTACATGATCGTAACAACGTAGTCAACGTCGTGGTCGAAGCTGCAATCGAAGCTGTGTTCGAGCCTGCAGTCGTAGTCATGGCGGTCATAGTTGGAGAACTGGGTTCGAAGACTACAAGTACCGTGGCTTCGAGTACCATGGATGTCATACTCGGAGGAGTACCATGGACATCATAATCGGAGGAGTACTGTGGACGTCATACTCAGAAAAGTATTGTGGACATCATACTCATAGGAGTACTATTGGTGTCTTACTCGGAGGAGTACTATGGGTGTCATACTTGTAAGAATACTGTGGCAACCGAAGTGTCACGATCGGTGCTCTGACGACTTACTTGGTCGAAGTGCCACGGTCGGTGCTCAAACGACCTGCGTGATCGAAGTGCCGTGGTCGGTGCTGAGACGACCTGTGTGGTCGAAGTGTCGCGATCGGTGCTCGGACGACCTATGTGATCAAAGTGCCACGCTTAGAGGACTCGTATCCTGTGTGTGGTTGTGGTGCCTGCGGACGTGGTTGTAGCGTCGTAGTCGTGGCACCTGTGTGTAGTCGTAGCGCCGTGGTCGAGGCGCTTGTGTTGTGGTCGTAGCGTCATGGTCGTGGCGCCTATGTGCGAATCGTAGCAACCATGGTCACAGTCGTAGCTGCCATAGTCGTAGTCATAGCAAATCGGTTGTAGTTGCATCGAGTACCATAGACGTCATACTCGGAGGAGTACTGTAGATATCACACTCTGTAACAGACACTATAGCAGTCGTTAGCACTGTGACAGTCGTTGGTTACTATAGCAGTTGTTGGTCATTCTGGCAGTCAGGTATGGCTGGTCTCTGTAGCAGTCGTGTGCAGCCAGTCATTGTAGCAGTCGTCAGCACGAGTGGTCATGGAATGACGTAAGCCTTCAATCATTTGGCGAACTGCTCGGTATGGACAGGTAATCGGTGTCAGTCAGAGTTGTATGTGTGGAGTGGGTGAGTGGCCTGCTATGAGACCCGGTTGTCTATATATAGCATGTAATCTGTTTGAGCAGTTTTTTGAGTCACAGAATAACAGAGAAAACACAGGAAAAGGTGTGTCGGTTTGCACCGCAATATCGTGCCTTAGTTCTAGTGTTCAGCTTAGCTGTTGAGCTTCACCTTATCATTCCCATCTCTGACAAGCCATCCATTGCCAAAGCGTGCGCTTGGGAGAGCTATTTTCCAATAGATATGTGGGCTATGGAGAGACCTGTTATGGTATCTGAAGCCTGTAGAGTGTATGTAATATACTAGGTTATTACACAATCCTTTTCTTACTAGAATGTTCTCTCCCTCCTTATGGTGCTCTAGGGGTCACATTTATAGTCGTGAGATCTATAATAGTGAGGACAAACATGTTCTTTTCTTAACACAGCCTTAATGGATCTGCCATGTAGTTATACACATAATAGGCAATTGCCATAGTGGACTGACTGGGTCTAGGTGGGGGCCACTCCCCCAACACTCTCTGCCAAGAACAATCCCCGTGGGTCCCACGCGTGGAGTGTGTAGTGGCTTCCAAGGGCGCTACGATCCACCAGTCGTCGATTTGTCACCACATTGCTGCTAATCAACCATTGTTGAGCCACACTTTCTTTTCCCTATGATTCTCTCTTACCCATTAGATAACCCGAACCTATTAGGTATACTTGACTTTTATTGGGTATAAACAATATTAGCTCAAATGGGTATGGGTTGGGAAAACCCAAACCCTCCCCAACATCCCTACTTAGGGGTGGCAACAGGGTGGAGGGGTCCTAGGGGAGGCCCCCACGACCCCGCTAAGCCTACCGAGGGGAGATGGCCTCTTGTCGTTGGTCCTCGAGGGGATTAAAATAGGCTAAATATCTTTAAAAATAATAATGTGACTTTTGTTTATTAATTTATAATTATTTAGGTGTACTTTTTAAAACATAGCTTAAAAATATGTATTCTAACATATAAATTCAAGTTTAAGTTAAATACAAAAAAGAATACAATTTCTCATATTTAAAACTATAAATATCATTAAAAGAATATTTTGTTATATTCATCCGGTCCCTGTGAGAGAGGACGGCCCCGTCCCCACTTTGCTAGCGTAGCAGGGCCCCATCCCCCATGGGAGAGATCACCCCCATTGCTGTCTAGGGGTGAAAACGGATTGGATAGTGCTCAAACCATATTCCCATTCATATTTTTTTTTCTTGGATTCAAATACAAATCGGACAAACGTCGGATACGAATACGGACTGGACAAATTATCTACTCAATTCGATCGGATCTAGATATTCTCATAACTTATATAGTATAAAAACAATAATAATATTTTATCCTCATACAATCACGCTTAATTATTTTAATCCATTTATTTCACCTAAAGAAACACGAATCCACGTTCAATTTGCATATTGCTTCGTCGAATATGAACATGAGTACGGCTACGGATAATCCAGATAAAATAATATTTTGGATGGTAAAAATTCATACTATATTCGTATCTATATTTTTTATTCGAATTCAAATACGAATAAAATGAAAATTGTTAATCGGATGAAAAAATTTATACCATATTTATATCTTAGTGAATATAGTAATTAAATAATATAGATAATTCGTATCCACTTTTCGCCCGAGAGCCGCTCCCCGGGAAGAATTGCCAACCCTTCCCCTACTGTGTTTGATTGGGGAAAAAAAGACGCACGAGTACAGACTGTACAGTAGAATATTTCTCTAGAATAAATGCTTTTCAACGACCAGAAGGAAACCAGGCGGGGATAGCTCACCACAGCTCTCCCAGCGAAGGATTTTGGACGCATCAGCCGAGCCAAAGCCAGAAGCAAAACAAGGAGAGCGAGAGGCCATGGCGAGCGCCGCGGTGCCGGCCGCCGGCTACGGCGCGGACGGCGTGTACCGCTCCTTGCGACCGGCCGCGCCCATCTCGTCCGACCCGGGCCTCTCCCTCACCGACCTCCTCTTCCGTCGCGCGGACGCCTGCCCCTCCGCGCTCGCGCTGGTTGACGCGGCATCCGGCCGCGCCCTCACCTTCGCCGGCATCCGCTCCGCCGTCCTCACCACCGCCGTCGCGCTCTCCTCCCGCGCGGGAGTCCGCCGCGGCGACACCGTCCTCCTCGTCGCGCCCAACTGCTTCCTCTACCCCGTCTGCTTCTTCGCCGTCACCGCCCTCGGCGCCGTCGCCACCACCGCCAACCCGCTCTACACCCTGCGGGAGATCGCAAAGCAGGTCTCCGACGCCCACGCCAAGCTCGTCATCACCGTCCCAGAGCTCCTGCCCAAGATCGCCGAGCTCCGCCTCCCCGTCATCCTCCTCGACGACGACGCGACCGCCGCCGCCTCCGTACCTTCAGACGCCAACATCACACGCTACTCCGACCTCATCGACGGCGTTCAAGGGACAGGATACCGCCGCCCGCCGACCAAGCAGAGCGACACGGCCGCGCTGCTGTACTCGTCGGGCACGACGGGGGCGAGCAAGGGCGTCATCCTGACGCACCGCAACTTCATCGCGGTGGCGACGATGTTGACGTCGGACCAGGACGAGCGCGGGGAGGGGCCGAACGTGTTCCTCTGCTTCCTGCCCATGTTCCACATCTTCGGCCTGTCCGTCATCACCTTCGCGCAGCTGCAGCGCGGCAACGCCATCGTCGTCATGTCGCGGTTCGACATGGACTCCGTGATGGACGCCGTGCAGCGTCACCGTGTAACGCACCTCTTCTGCGTGCCACCGGTCATGATCGCGCTCGCCAAACACGGGAGGACCGGGAAGTACGACCTCAGCTCTCTCAAGTTCATCGCCTCCGGTGCCGCGCCGCTCGGCAAGGACGTGATGGAGGTGGTGGCCAAGAACTTCCCGGACTCCGAGATTGGTCAGGTAATTGAGCACTTGCACATTGTTCTGTTTTTATTTTCATATTATGCTGATGAATTGTTGGAGTTAGCTTAATGTAGTGATAGTAGTACTTACTGTACTGTTTCATAAGGATAGAGGTGCAAACATAGCGGATAATTTCCGTTCGACCGACCGACGGAAGGTTCACCGAGCAAATACGGAAAAGGTAAATAGGTATACAGTATTATCCGTGTCCAACTCTAACTCCGAGAAAAATATGAAATAGGATACGGAATGAGTGATATCAATCCGTATATATCCGTATGTCAAATAATATGAGAAAACCTATTGTAACTTCACTTAGGAATAAAATAACATATAGGCAAATTGCTATATCTAAACATACGGAGAAAACTAAGTGCTCTTCGTTTGATATCTCAGCGATTAGTCTCTCCATGTTAGATATGATTATACTCTACTGTCTAATGTCATGTGTAAAGAATTGGACAATTTTCGTCCGACTGACTGTCCGAAGGCTTACGGAACGAATATAGAATGGAGAAATGGGTATCTAGCATTATTTGTGCCCGACTCTGATTCTGAAAAAAAAAAGAATAGGATATAGGATGAGTGATATCTGTCCGTATCTATTCCGATTGCACCCCACATAAGGAGATAATGAGATCCGAAAATTTTTGAATAATCTACTTTTTATTCCAAATTATAGTAATATATATGCATTTTTTATTTTATAGAAATAGTCATCTGTCGCTCCACGGTTAGGCGACATGGGCTAGTCGCTCAATTTGGTTGATCGACTTAGCTTTAGTCGCTCAACGGTTGGACGATTTAAAATAAAAATATTTTTATTTTATTAACCCGATGGAAATAATTGTGGGGAAGTAAATGACAATTTTTGTAGGTAATATATTTAGCAATTCTTGTTTGTAGGTTGTTATGTTTTTTTGAAATAAAAGGGCAGACGATGTTAGTTGGTTTGTTTGTGATTTTCGTAGATTCTGAATGGTATAAAATCTGTTAGACTCACAATAACATTTTGTGATCGCCGTATGTTGTTGTAGTGCGATAAATTTTTGAAGAATTTTATGAGGACGATTGAGCTAGCGACGATTCGTAAGTAAGAAGGTAAGTGATATTACGATGCAACAGGGAATTCATACACGGAGGAGAACTTCGGATAAATGGCTTAACGATAACAATATGACAGTTGATCCGACGAGGGGGTTATATGGCACACAGACTAACGAACTAAGGATGGTACACGCATGCCTTTACGGAATTAGAAATACATGGGACATATAGACGAAGAGGGCTGAACTACTACATGGAATGTGGCCATTTGCCCTTCCTCCTGAGGTTAGCGTTGTAGTCCTAGCCAATCGCTCTGGTCTTGGCCACCAGTTCACGCTTTCTCTCACACTCCTCGTGAGCCTCGCGCTCCCTACGCCTGCACACATCTAGATGAGCTTGCGTCTCCCGCCGTATACGCTCGCTTCGATCTTCGCTACGCCGCCACTCCTCCATCCTCTCGCGTGTCGTCCGGGCATCCCACTTCTCACAGTCGAGAGTTCACTGGTCGTGCGAGTGGATCTTCCGGTCGATACATTTGTTGTATGCGCATAGAGGATCCGAAGACTACAGGAAGAAGGAAAAGCCTGTTAGTGCATGCCATAGAAGAGAATTGGTAGGGGAATATACTGTAACCCATCCTTACCAGCTGTCGGTAGCGGGCTGTGTCCCAACGCCGATCGGGATAGTCCCAGGCGTAGTTACCGCAACCCTATTAACGCATACCTAAGCTCAAGCGCTCCTTGGACTTGAAGAACTTGCATGCGTCCCTGAACTAGCAGAGGGGGCGTCTCCCCCATGGGCAGGTCTTGCGATGAATACTTGGTGGGAACGTTGAGGTATGCGTTGGGGTTGGAGGTACGGGGGGCTCCGCTTTAGGGAGGTGGCCTTCTAGCACGCTCCGCTTGTTCATCTCGGGCTGCTGCAGCCTTTGTGAGTCAGGTGATCTCATCCCATTGCTTCTCCATACTAGCGACGTAGTGTTGCAGTCGCGGTGCAGGAAAACAAGATGTGGAAGGGATAGTGCTTATGGGCTAAACCGACGCGGCGTATGCTTGCAAGTCCAATTTGGTTTGGGCAAATTCGCGTCCACAAGGCAGCGACACGTTGGACCCTCAACATCCACCCTATTCCATGCCTGAGGCATGGGACCTTCATCCTCATCGGAAGAGCCATCGCTATCCTCTTCTAAAGCTTCCTCCTCGGCCCAGGCCGTTTGGTCATCGATTTTTATTTGATGCACTATGCTATCGACATACTCCCCTGCGTCCGCCTGTCCAGTGGGCTCAGCTTGTGTATTGCATTCTTCTTGATCTACCTCAGCAACATCTGAATCCGTCTGTCAGGTGGGCTCAGTGTGCGGTGTGTGATATTTCGGATTTGTCTCTGCAACATCACCCACCGCGTCCTCCTGATGAACCACGAGCTGCGCACCCGAGTTGCTCTCACCAGCTGGACCTCCTGTGACTTCCTTTGGACATAGTTGCACGAGTAGCATGCACTTATAACCACGTCGGCGATAGCCTTCCACAAGGCCTTTCCATGCAACCGTGCGCATCAATCTCCTCAACTCCCATCGAATGTGCATGGCAAACCGACTCCAAAGCCCATATAGGACGACACTGCACACATCAGGATCCAAGGAGAAGCTGCATGAGTCAGTACAGGACATCTCCGATTAGAGCATTCTTCGTATCCAGGTGTACCATACTAACTTGCGGGAAATCGCTCAGGTCAACACCGTATGGACCTTCACGAATGATAACAACACCATAATGCATTTTTAATGTTGTGGGTTCGGATATGACTGATTTCTCACTGCAAATATTACCATTTGTCAACATACATTCACTAGATACATGCTAAACAAATAAGTAGCTACACGTTGCCTACATTAGGATGAGAACAAGAACGAATGAGGCTATTACCTTCACGCGAAGACTTTTTCTCCTTATTGACGAGCTTCCTTCGTCTTCCACTCTAGCCTTACGAGCTCCTCTCCTCTTCTTCTTTCCTTCTCCTGAGCTCCTCTCCTCTTCTTCATTCCCTCTCCCGAGCTCCTCTACTTCTCCCTCTCTCGCGACCTTCTCCCCCTCTCCTTCTCTCCCTCTCGCGAGCTTCTCTGCTTATCCTCCTCTCGCGACCTTCTCCCCCTCTTCACTTCCCCTTTTCTTTCTCTCTCTTTTTTTCTCCTCTCTCAAGCTCCTCTCATTCTCTTCTAAGAGAAATGATGAGAGAGACTGCGAGAGGGTCAGGTCAAAAGGAGCTGGCGACAAGTAGTCTCTCCACCATTCGGTGACTAAAGGACCAAGTCGCTCCACAGGTGGCGACATGGGCTAGTCATCCAACTGTTGGGCGACTTGGCCACGTGTCGCCTAACGGTTGGGTGACTAGCTCATGTCGCCCAACCGTGAAGCGACAGATGGCTATTTCTGTAAAAGCAAAGGTGAATATATTACTGTAAATTGGAATAAAGAATAGTTTATTTAAAAATTTTCATGAGATCTATATGGATTTGGAGGGACCACAAACTTTTCACTCGTTTTTGGTTGTGCCTTTGTGGGGACTAATCTTTGTTTTGTTGTCTTTTGGCTTAAAAGTTGAATTAGGAGACCAAGTTCGAATCTTTGTTGATATTGGTTCTATCAGGACAATATAATGATGAGGAATATACCAAATATGATAATGGCTTTTTGGCTTGATTTTGCTGGTACAAACTGGAAAGTGACATTTGGATGTGGGAGACTGGGAGATTAGAATGTTTTGTCCTGCAAACACAACTTGATCAAGGCACAAGATAGTCAAACTTTTCTTGGATTTTTTTGCATTATTCCCGAATCTTGAAGTGGACAGGCATCAGTTGTACATTTTTTGCTTAATTGTTGATGTTAGTGGACGTCAGCTTGCAATAACTCTGTGCTGTTCCAATTTGCAAATACCAAGGAAGCACATCATTTAATGCCTAAGTCAACTATGTGTTTTGTCACTTATGTTAGTACTTAGTAGCCCTGTTGCCTTTGCAATCATATAGTTCTATCGGAAGGATCTATTTGGTAAATTATATATGCTACTGTCAATCTGATGTGGTCTTCATGCCAACAAGAAAATAACATCTAGGAATAGAAAAATGTGCTGTCCTTAAAGATAAGACATCTGGTCTGCAGTCAAGACTAGTTTATCATCAAATTGCAATGACAATTTAACAACTAAGGCCATTTTCTTGACATAGCTGTATTAACCTACGTGTTAATTTGCTAAGCAAGCTCTGTAGTCAGAATTATACTAAAGTTTTTCAGAGGTTTGCTGCGCAGCACTCCTTATGGGAACATGTAGTATTGTGTCATTCTTTTCTCTCATGGTGCTAACTGTAAACTCAACAGGTAAGCTTACGTAGTTCATATCTCAAGTTGTATGGCGTGTTGTGCTCCTATGGCAGGGTTATGGTATGACTGAGACTTGTGGGATCATATCGCTTGAATACCCAGAAAAGGGACAGGTTCGTCGATTTGGGTCAACCGGAGCACTTGTCACTGGAGTTGAAGCAAAGATTGTCGATGTAGAGACTCTAAAACATCTCCCACCGAATCAACTAGGAGAAATTTGTATTCGGGGACCAAATGTAATGCAAGGTAAAATTTAAATTGTGGGCATTTTGTTGTTGTTCTTCCTCCCTGTCTTTTCAGGTCAAACAGGAGTTTATTCAAGAGAAATCAGATATCAATTGCTTGGTCAATTATTAAACAATATCAAGCTCAATGATATTACAATGGACTGTAGCAATTGATATTATTGTTTTTGCTTTCACTTGTTTATTGACAATGCACAAGTTATCAAGGCCAAGCGATTGTCAAGAAGCCACTATTTATATCAAAATGTCCCACCAACAAGAGCTTCATGTCATGGAGCTATCAGCTTTGTTTATATTCACTGTTTTTCACTGACAGTAGACCCAAAACTTTTCAACGTATTCTGTCCTAGAGGGATAGTAGGTCCAAACTTTTCCTTACTTATTTGAGTGGATTTTTTATAGGGTATTCCAAAGATATGTGATGTGGCTGGGGATTGGGGAGAGGTAGATAAGGCGAGATCGCCCTCTACCCTTGTGCAGAGGCTCTGATCCAAACCGAACTGGACTTAGGCCCTGTTTGGATTCTCAGGTCTAAAGTTTAGTTGGCTAAAGTTCAGGACTAAACTTTAGACAACTAAACTTTAGCCACTAAACTTTAGACCACAGGATTGTTTGGATCATGGACTAAAGTTTAGTTCTGGTTCAATAAACGGACTTTTGTACCCCTGAGATATTTGAGCCGTTGAACTGTCCACCAGTAACTGTCGATGGCTCGCGGCGGGTTCGAGGTAGTGGGTCTCGCTCTCGCCGTTGTGGCGGCGACGCTGTGCGCACCGTGCTCAGCGCAGACGCCGCCGACGTCGCTGGCGATGCCCAACTGCCCGCCAGCGCCGATCAACCTGTCCCCATGCATCGGCTACGTCTTCGGCGTGGGCTCGGCGACGCCGTCCTCCTGCTGCTCCCAGCTCGACGGGATCCATGAGAGGAAGGCGGGGAAGGGCACGGCGGAGCTGCTTCTTCAATCCTCGGTGCGGCGCGGCTTCTTCAATCCTCGACGCAGCGGCGCTGCTTCTTCAATCGTCGGTGGTGGTGGGATGCGCGGCGAGGGCGGCGGTGGGATGGTCGGCGGTGGTGGAATGCGCGGCGGGGGCGGCAGTGCGAAGGCCGGGCGGCGGTGGGATGGCTGGGTCGCGGTGGGGGCGACGGTGCAAAGGCCGACGGCGGTGGGATGGCTGGTTCGGCGGGCGTCGAGTCCGGCGGGAAGATGCCGCCGATGGATTTCGCGAAGTTTTTTCGTGCGGAGTCGGGAGGAACAGATATTTCACGGGGCAAAACGTCTTTGCGTGCGGGGCCGGAGAAACCAAAACTTTAGACCACTTTAGCTCAGTTTTGTGGTCTAATGGTCTAAAGTGTTTTTTAGGGGTTAGCTAAAGTTTAGATCTAACTTTAGACCATCTGTTTGGAGACTTTAGATCTAAACTTTACTGACTAAACTTTAGATGAAGGGATCCAAACAGGCCCTTAACAGATTCTTTATTGCCTTCTCAAAGGATTCGGTCCTCCTTATATAAATAGGGTACCTCCTAACAAACTTAGCTAAGATATTATTCATATATTCCCTAAAACACTCATCTATATAATAGGTAACAATTCTTAAAGATAGCATATGCTTATCTGCTTCCGAGTAGGACTCTGCCAGCAATCCGAAACCTTGCCGCTTCTTCCCTGTAGCCTAACTCCTCTTTGCTGCCCTGTAGTCGGTCTTGTATCCGACTGGTTCATGCTTCGGGCTGACCGACTGCTGGCTGTGAGTTATGGCGACGCCGTTGGTACGTCTTTCCCACAAATGCGTCCACAACAATATGCAAGCTACTGAATTTGACTGACAGTAGGCCCAAAACTTTTTCAATGTATTCTGTCCTGGAGGGATAATAGGACCAAAACTTTTCCTTACTTATTCAAGTGGATTGTTTATAGGGTATTTCAACAATGTGCAAGCTACTGAGTTTACAATTAAGCAAGGGTGGTTGCATACTGGTGATCTTGGATACTTCGATGAAGGAGGCCAACTTTTTGTTGTTGATAGACTTAAAGAGCTAATTAAGTACAAAGGTTTCCAGGTAATGCATTGGACATTTTTTTGCAAATACCTTTTAATTTTTTGCAAGTGTTTGCTAGAATCTTGTAAGTGTGCAGCACTTGCCCAAAGAAGGTTCTAACCATCCCCTCTACTTATTTTAGCCTCATCAGGGCCTTTTTTACTATTTAAGTTTGTACATTATGTAGCTAAACATCGCACTGACGTGATGTTTGTTGTAAGCAGTGCCAAAGACTATATACATATAGGACCAATTCAGAGTTCACCACAAGGATATTTCTATCGGTAGATAGGTTGATAGCACACCTAGAATTATTGTGGCTTATTGAAATTTTTTGTGACATGACTCATCGTATATGTTAACAATTTGTCTTGAGCATACCATGACTTCTCTTTTTGGATGGAAAACCTCTTTTTTTTGTCCCTGACTCTGCTGACAGATGCCCTACTGAGCTTACAGTTTCACTGAATTTTACCAAAAAAAACCTATTTATTTTAAGCATGGGATTTTTTTATTGACTAAATGAGAGTCTTGTTGTTTTAGTATCCAATCTAACAAGCAAGACAGGAACCTATTTTGATGCTTGTATTGTCTTGCTTGAGCTTATATCATACTTTGTTCTCTTTAGGGAAATCTCTCATTTTTTATTTCTCACTGGTAGATTGCACCAGCTGAGCTTGAAGGATTACTTCTTTCTCATCCGGAGATTTTTGATGCTGTTGTTATCCCGTAAGTTGGACCACCTAAAATTTAAATTATTCTAGCTGCTTAGAAGTATGAATTGTTGCAACCTTCTTGTTTTGGATTTTTTTCTTCTGCGCCTTATCTCTTAACGTAGAGCCCTACTTGTTTCCAAGGTTTCCTGATGCTGAAGCTGGGGAAGTTCCTATTGCCTATGTTGTGCGGTCACCTGACAGTTCATTGACTGAAATTGATGTCCAGAAATTTATTGAAAAGCAGGTGAGGCTGACTTGGAACCTTACTAAATTGTGACCATCGACTAGTGTTGCTCTTTTACTAGCATGAGAATAATTGAGTAAAGCTCATCCAGATACCAATGTCAATCGAAGAGGGAAAATCAGTAAGTACATAGAGATCCACCCACCTTAGACGGTACCTAAACCTTAAACTCCAAAAACCAAATAGCAAGCAGAATAGTTTTGTGGCCAAACACTGTTACTAGCATGGAACATTTGTAATCCCTGAATGGACAATATTTTGTGCTTTCCATCAACTGCATACTACCCCTGCTAATGCGGTTCTTAACTTTGAACTTACATCATAGGTCACGTACTACAAAAGGTTGAGGAGGGTCACCTTTGTGGACAGTGTGCCAAAGTCACCTTCAGGAAAGATTTTGAGAAGAGAACTTATCGCCCAAGTCAGATCATCCAAGTTGTAGCAAATTTTCTTCTATTTCAGAATGATGCTTGCCTCCTAGATTCTGCTAAATTCAGAACTTGTCCGTTGAACACCGTAAAGGTTTACATATTACCTGAACTTTCAATCTGTGCATTATAATGGAATATAAATGCCAATTTCAACATTGTATAGATGTCTAACATCATGTGTGTGACAAACCATTGTTTGAAAGTACCAATGTGTGCTCAGATTTGCCCAACAAAACAGTTAATGCTTCAATGTATTGTGTGCTAGTTGAATCAGTTAATGGGCTGATTGAAACTCAAGTCGCGGATGTCAGGGAGCTTTGTAGCTGCGGGAGCGGCGTCACGTCGTAGTACGTCATGTTGTGCTGGATTTGATATGTTTGCGGAATTGTACTATGCAAATCGTATAATTGCGCACCCCCGTACTGACCATGTGTTGTGAAAATATTTCCTGCAAATTATGCAAACCGTGCGTCATTTCAAATTTAACCGATGGCAGGGCAGAGGCAAATTTGTGCTGAGACAAGCTCTGATTACTTGAAGAATGACCAGGATTCTACCTGTGTTTGTTGAGCTCATCATCGCGCTTGGCGGTGCAGCTTCACCACAGGGGAGAACGGCAGCGGGTAGCGAGGCAAGAGGTGCAGGCGTGAGGTTTTGTTGTGTGATGACTTGACGGGCGCCGATTGTTTGGGCTTCGTCTTCTTTACCAAGTGGTGACAAACTCAGTAGAGCGCATGTGGGATCAGTATATAACATCTTCCCATAACTCCTCTCCAGAGTTCCCTTCTCGAACTCGAGATAGAAATTTCTGAAGAATGATTTGGATAAAACATTAGTAATTTAGCATCGTGAGCACCCTCTACTTTCTAAACCACCTGAGGTTGAAAATGAGAGTAGCATTTGCAGCATGGAGTTGTATGCTAAATGGGATACGTAAGATGGAAAGATCAATAACATACCTTGGTGTATAATCTTCACACAGCTGCCATTGCTGATATCTTCCTGTACGACGTTTAGCAGCACGGTAGTGTTGCGGTGAAGATTTAACCTGCACAATCGATTCATTGAACGTATATGCATCGTGCGTTGACAACGACATGGAAATAGCCCTATCTCTCAAAAGAAAAGGAAATATGTACATACCTCAATTCTCAGGGTGTCAAATCTTTCGTCGTCGAAACACGCATGCATAGTCTTTATGTTTGACCAGAGGATATCAATCTTCTTGAGTTCCTCGTTTTCGTACAGTTGGCACACGATTTTCTTCTGCTTTCTGTACAAGAACTTGGCGATTATGTCGACCTTATCTGTCCGAGCGATCTACAAAAAATTAACAAACTGTTGTTAAAAGGACAAAGTAATTAAAGGGTGACGTGTAATGTGTACCTTTCGGTCGCCGAGCTGGAGCGTCCGCACGAGCAATCTTGTCGGCTTTCTTCGGCCTTTCTGCCCGTGACTGAAACTTTGGCCGCCGTTGTGCACGGCGCCGGGGGCATCCGTGAGCCGTGCTCGCATGAACCCAACCAACTGCAGGAAGGATTTGCTCATCTTCAGTTCCAGATGCCCAGACCACGGCCTGTTCGTGCTATCCTCGTCTGCTTCCTTCACGCCGTCCTCCTACGCACGTAATCGCTGGTAAGTCATGTAGCATTGCTGTATTGCTACTGTACGATGAATCAAGTAAAGAACCTTGTTGACTGCAGGCATCCCGGCTCCGCCGGCGCCGGCATCTTCGAGGACGCGCTTGGACGAGTCGGCGCCGCCGGTGTCTTGGCTGACGTGCGTGGAGTTGGTCATCCTCGCCAGCCCGGCCGGCCCCCACTCTCGGCACTGGTCCATGGCCGCCTCGATCTCCCGGCCGTTCCTCCGCAAACCGACGTGACGGAGGTGGCGCGAGCGTGCACGGCAGCGGGACAAGGCGGGAGTCCGTGGCGCCACGCGATATATACGGTTGGTTAGTTGGAGTAGTTAGTTTTATCCATCGGGATCGCTCGGGTGTCTTGTGCCGGCGGGGCCGTGTGCGGTGCGTTTGGCCCGCGCGGGGGCCCGTGGCCGGGGGATGGTGGCCCGTGGGTCGAGAGCGCGCGCCGCCGCTGTTTCTTTTGGGTTGGCTGCGATTTGGGGTGGGGGCGGGTGCGTGCCGGTCAAGGGATGATGTGGGGTCGGAAGAGTTGGGCCCTGGTGTGCAGATGCAGTGCGGGCCCAGGGCCAGGTGAGTCGCCACATTTTGAGGGAAAATTGAACCAACTCCTTTTTTTTGTGTACAGTTTTATTACGGAAAAAATCGATGATGCGCCACCCTTGTTTGAGGATTTGCCACATTTTAAGATTTTACGCTGATTTGCCACTCAAATGAGAGAAATAGCTGAACTTTGCCACTTTCTTTTTGCTCGGGTATTTTTTTCTTTTTTTTTTGCTTGAAATTCGAGTGTACAAAGACAATGTTGCTCTCTTATCCCTCACTTCCCACCTCTCTTCCTCACCTCCACTAGCGACCTCCAATCTCCCTCCACATCCACATGCCATGAACATCCACCTTGCCCCCTACTCTGCCAGCCTCTACATGCCCCTGGCTACCAACGACGCCAAGCACCCCGTCATCGTCTACGTCTACAATGGCGGTTTGGCCGAGTCTGTCGCATCCACCGACTAATGCTGCTTTCTTTTTCTTGCAAGGTTTGCTACCTTTGCGCGAAGAGGAGCTAAGAACAAGGAGGGGAGCAACCAAACACCTAACCCATTCCAGGCAAAATTGGATGTATGCCATTCCAAAAGATGACACTTTGAAAAATGCTACTTCAAAACATGAATTTGGAAATTTGACACTCAAAACATTGGTTCTTTGCATTTTTGCCACTCTAGAACACTTTTCCCCTCCCTCCTCCCTTCCGGTAGGCCATCGCCACCGCATCTCCATCAAGCTTCAGGCGTGCCTCCTCCACCTCCTCGCTACCCTCTCTTCTTACCCCCTTCTTCCTCCCAACCTCACGGCAAGGTAAGCCTGAGACTGATGACGGCGAGCCAGATTCGGGAGCCATGTCGTCTCCTTCACCGCCTCCATGAGCCACACCACCTTGTAGTCATCACCGTGAGTCCATTGCCACCGCTGCGAGTTGCAAGCTATGTAACATTCTTCCCTGACGCTGCCTAGCCTCGTCGTGCATTGGATCCAAGGTCGACGTCTAAGATTTGGCTCGTCACCGCCAGTCTCAAGCTTTACACAGTTTGTGTCTTGTGGCGGTGATGATGGGCTCCAAGTGATGACGATGAGGTGGTGCGGTTCATGGCAGCGGTGAAGGAGACAACATGGCTTGTAGATCCAGCTTGTCACCACCGATCACAGGCTTGCCTCACCATAAGGTTGATAGGAAGAAGGGAGAGAAGAAGGGAGGGCAACAAGGAGGAGGAGGCATGGCTAGAGCTCTTCGGAAAGGTGGTGGCGATGGTTGGCTAGGAGGAAGAAGGGAGGAGGGAGGCAAAAGTGTCCAAAGTGGCAAAATAGGCAAAAGAACCAAGTTTTGGAGTGGCAAAATTTTAATTTTATGTTTGGAGTGGCATTTTTCAAAGTACCATCTTTTGAAGTGGCATATATCCAATTTTGCCTTCCTTTGGTGACACCCAAATCTAAATACTACTACCTGATAGTCTCACACCCTTTCTTCGATCTTTGTCCTTTCAATTCATCAAGGCAACTCTTGTTTGCCATGATTTGTTCTATTTGTGTTTGGATTAGGGAGGTGAAATGACTGATGGTTTCTTGGTTCATTAGTTTTTGCAAGGCTGAAGAGATTACGAACTAAGATTTGGTCGATGTGGTTCCCGCATAGAGGGGAAACATCACCGGTGATTTGGGTTGTATCTTCATGGCCGGGGACAGGGCCAGCACAAACATTTGCCACTACGTCTTCATGGCTGCTGTCCCAGGCTGCTCGACAAGCACCACGGTCGTAGGGATAGTGTGATGCACCAGTAACAGTTTGAACTCGGCGGTGGCACAAGCTGGGGAAGGAGGGAGAGGCAACGGTGGTGTAAGGGGAAGCTTGGAGGGGAAGGAGAGGTGGGACTAGCGACGAGCCCTAATCGTCAGTGAGGAGAGGGGCAAGTGTGGTAATGGGGAAAGAAAACAAGGACCGAAGGAGGTGAGGAAGATGAGGGCAAGAACGTCTTTTCACTTTCAAATTTTGGTAAAAAAAAGGACAATACCAAGAATACACAGAAAGTGGCAAATCCTAACTATTTCTCTCCTAACGGTGGCAAATCATCAAGTAAAATATTAAAAGTGGTAAAGCTTCAAACTCATATCTTAATGATGGCAATCCTCAATTTTCCCTGTTGTTGTTGTTCATGCAGGCCTTGTACGAAGCAGGGTGTGCCAGCACGGGACATAGCTTGAGCTAGCGTGCGAGTGCAAAGTGGAACTTTTTTGAAAATAAGCAAAGAGGAACTTTTGTAGACAAGCAACGCTAATGTACCGGATGGACTGTGCCTCTTTGAGAGCTAAGAGGTGAGCCGACTACATAAGCTAAGTAATAGGATGATGGATTGTGCCAGGCAGTCGAGTACTGGATGGATGAAGTCTACCAAAAAAAATAAAGAAAAGAAAACACTAGATATGTCTCTCTATATATAGAGGGGGAATTGATACATTTTTATTCGCCACCCGTTGAGATTGAGCTGCCAAAGAACATGCAACTTGCCACAAGAACGATAGAATGAAAGACAAATGTAGAAATATGTTGACAATGTTCATGCATCGTTTATGTTGAACAATTAGCAATCGTGTCAAGTTAAAATTTAAATTTGTGAAAATTTACAAGTTTTTAGTCCTGCCGTCAAACTAGGGTAGTCTAATTGGCCGGTAGGGTGGTCTGATTGCAAGTCCGATGTGACCAGATTTTATGGGCAGTCAGACCACCGGTGCGGTGTGACTGGTTTTTAGTTGGTGGCTGGTTTTTTCAGATAGGTGCTCACTTGTGTGTACGAGTGGAAATGTGAGCGGTCCGACTAGCCAATGGGTGGTTGTGGGAGGCATGGCTGCTGCAGTCTGACCAGCTCCCTTGTTACCAAGGTTTGGCCGACGCGGTCTAACCGGCTACTCAATTGTGGTTAGACTAGTTTTGTCTGAAAATATCCAAGAGGTTTTGGGAGGCTTGGGAGTAAGGCTTGGGAGAAGGAATATGAAAACTTACCATCGGGGAGGGCTGCACTGTCGCCGGAGCAACTGTAGCAGGGTGCGGTGGAGGTGGAAGAGGGGGAGGAGGAGATGGCTATGGAGGGAGGAGGAGAAGGCAGTGGAGGGAGGAGGTGGAGCGGCGAAGGCAGGGATGTAGACCGTGAGGGCCACCACAAAGCCTTGGCGAAGCCGTAGAGGAGGGCCACCACGGCGCAATAGAGGTGGGAGAGGAGGGGGAGGAGGAGGCAGCGGTGAGGGGGGTGGAGCGGTAGAGGCCATGGGAACCCTAGCTGAGGGTGCCACTTCGCATGATGCTTAGCATGAGGGAGTCCGCTTCACGTGAGGGAGTAAGATTGGGAGCTGTAGTACTGCAGTGAGGTGGGTTGGCCGAAAAGTTCAAAACAGGTTGAATTTTTTCATCAAAATAGGCATTTTTCGGGGTGAGCCAAGAAATGCAAAATTTGGCCGAAAATGATTTCCCTGGTTAGAGCAACGCCTCTCTGCATGGCAATGAACACAAAAACACCGAGAGCATAATAGATGATATTTTTCTGGGAGCACAAAGCACTTCCGCTTTTCTTCTTTTTCTCTCTCCCACCTAAAACTGATTACACATGTGCTCTTTTATTCAGAGCAAATAATTATTCGTATTCGACTCAAACTCTGTATCCGAAAGGGATAATAAACCAACTCTAGTATCATAACGACTACTTCCTAAATACGAAACAAACTCTCCAAATTAAACATAACCCACTAAAAAAGATTAATTCTATCACACGGCGCATGGCACACTGTTGGCTGCCCCATTGCTTGTGGCCTTGTTGATCTCATTTCTGCTAGGCACCTTGCTGGCCGCCTTGCCACCGGCCACTTTCTTGATCTCCTTATCGCCGATCGCCTAGTTGCCTTCGACCTTACTGATGTCCGCAGTGCCTATCACCTTGCTGGCCGTGGCCTTATTGATCTCCATGCCGCCTGCCGCCTTGTTGGTTGCCGCCGTCTGGCCGGTCACCGTGTTGGCCCCCTCAACGCCCGTCACCTTGGCCGCCTCGCCGCCATTTACCTTCCTGGGCTCCGCGCCGCCTCCTGCCACCTTCCTGGCCTTTATACTGCTGCCCTTCGCCCCTGACGCGGCTCCTGCCGAAAACTCCTGCAAGTCGCCGGGGAGTAGCGAGCTGATCCGTATCATCGATGGGCCGTTGTTGGGCTGCGGGTTGTTGAACTCGGAGCACGACCTCGTGATCTCCCCGTCCTTGCCTGTGATAACTTTAAGGACGCTCAGCTTCTCCATGGCCTTGGCGAACATGGGGATGAAGTCGCCGGGCTTGTTCGACATGGCCTGGATTATGGGCGTCGTCCTCGGGTCAAGCCCCATCAGCCGGTCTATGGTGAGCGGCATCTTCTTGGCCAGGACGAGGCCGAAGTAGTTGGAGTCCACGAGGTTGGGTGTGATCTGGTCCATTTTGACGGAGCCCTTGTCCTGGTTCTTGCCCTCGCACTGCCTGCTGATGTTGCCCTTGTACTATGGGTCGATGGGCGCGGCGTCGGTCTCGATAAAGAAGCACTTGACGATGCCGATGGTGTGGCCCCCCGCGAGGAGCACGATAATCTCCTCGGTGCTAAAGCCCTTGACGGAGAACTCCGACATGAGCTTGGGCACGGCGATGTCGGGGCCCGGCATGTTGTCGCCGTCCTCGCGGTTGGACACGAGCGAGTCGCGCCGGCCCGTGGTCACCTCGTAGGCGGGGCCGCCGGAGAGCCGCACCCCGTCGCGGGCACTGAGCGCGAGGATGTCCGCACATGACACAACGTTCGGGCACTGTTTCTCCAGCTCCTTCTTGATCTCTTCGATGATGTCGTACCCGCCCACGGAGATGTTCGCGCCCGCGTCCTTCTCCGCGCTTTGGTTCGAGAGCGGGTCAATCAAGATTGACCCATCACAACCCTGACACGATCGAGAGGCATTTGATTCAACGATCATTCTAAGCACGTCACGCACATCGATCGATTGTCACCATGAACCAAACGCACGCACGCATGGGTCGATCGTTGTGTACATTCGCGAAGCAGTCGTGGAAGAAGAGGCTCGGAGCGGCGAGGGCACGCATGCGTCGATGGTTGTCTTTCAGGGTGTGATACTAATAATAGGAGGCTCGCTTGCTTTCATGTTCCGAGCGGCGTGCATGCCGACGTTTACAGGTGTAACAACAGGAGGGTAAGACACTGACTTTTTAGAACAAACAAAGATTTCTATTATCAATTCAAAATAATTTACTAAGACAATATTTTTAAAATAACTTATCGATATTTGATTCATTTAGCTAAAACCAAAAAACTATTAACCACAGCTAAACCACACCCAATAGGGAAAAGGTTTCGCAGTGTTAATCAGAACGAACTAAAATTTCGGCCTGTAACATAAGAGTAAAGAGTTGAGTACAATCTCAATCCAATGAAGATGTTCATCACGAAGCTGTTACTTTTCCTCCAGAAAATTCACTTGTTTGCTCATGAATGAAATGCAATAAGCAGAAATCCCTTAAAAGCTAGAAAGAAAAGCATATCATTGGACAAAAGGCAAATATTCCGATACAAATGCTTGTGCCTAGATGAAGCATGCAAACTGCTGAAATTTCATCCAAATCAAATGCTAACTATTTTACAATGCTCTACACAATTACATCACGTCAAGACGCTTTTCTCAACCATAAAAAGGAACAGATTTAAAGCCGGTTAGAACTTAATCAGGGAGTATTATAGTGCGGTGCTAAATCAGATCAAGCTACTTTCTCCTTTGCCCAATAATTTACAGGCCCTTTACATAATAAGGGAAAAAATATAATAAACCAAACAACTCAAAACAACAATGACAATAAACAAAAGCCCTAGCGCTAATGCTCATACTTCACGCGCCCTTTCAGTATTCCTGGAATTGGGGGTGAGCTTGGTAATCTAGTTGTACCATTATTTGCTGTTGCAGGTTGCTGTTGCTGATGCCAATAAATATTTGGCATGCTCGCGCTCTCATCTCCATTTGAACTTGGCTCTTGAGTACCGTCATTATGTTCTTTACCACTGGAGCTCATTGCTTTAAGTACATATGAGTCATCATGCAACTCAAATGGAGTGCTGCAGTTTCAGAAGCGTACATATAAAAAAAATAATCAAACAAGACCATATGTTGATCTAAGCAGCAGCTAAGCAGAATACATTCATACTGAATCATTTCTTTCCACAGAACTCATCAAATTGTGATTTGGATAATTTTCGCTCTTTCTTTTCTCAGATAAATTTGAATATCACACGGGCTCTTCTCATCTGTCCAGTAGGAATTACTGACGAGGGCAAATGTACCTTTTATATTGTGAGACCAAACATGATGTGTATCAATATTAGTTGGCATCCAAACTTGAAAATTGTTTTGGCAGCACCTTCTGGTTAGAATTAGAACCTACTCCAGATTCAGTGTATCACCAAAGCTATTGTACAGATTGAAAAACAAATAACCAATCTGGCAAAGCAAAACAAGTTCCACGCTCAACAACAGTGGAAATGACGTTTCAACATTGCACAAATTTGAAAAATCTCTTGACAGCAGAAAGGATGTAAAGGGAACGTATCAAATGAGTAATCTTAGGATAATGAGAACGTCAAACTGTAGCCATTGGATTGAATCTAGGTGACTTAGATCAATCAATAAAAGCAAACCATACTTGTCAAAAGACCCCCTAAATTGTTCCACTTTTCACTTGTACCCTTACACCTTCTGGTGATATGGGAACCCACCTTGATCTATACCATCCAAATTCGATCTAGTGGCTGAGGTTTGAGTTCCTAATCCTACTATACTACATTAAGGGTAGTTCCTAGTAGATATCTTCCCAGAACTTAAATGCAATAAGAGGCCAGCCCTTCAGAATGAGGAACTTTGGCAGTCATATCATGACAAAAGCAAAAGAAGAGGAGGCATGTCTTGCTAGATTAATTGGAAAGCTCTGTGTCCAGAGGGAAGAAAATAACAGAATTCTTGTCTTACCTATTAAAGTCAAAATGCACCAATTGCATATCTTCAGATATCTCAACTTCTACAGTTGCATGAGGCCGCGTCTGCATGATAGAAAAAAAAAACAAAACCGTGTCATTTAGCCCTACATCATGTACAGAAGGCAGCATTGTAAAACAAGACAACAAAGGACAAAGAATTTAACAATTATTCACCTGGACCAGGATAAATGGCAAGGCCACTACACCCGAAGGAGTGTTTCCTGAACCATACAGCTGCTCATTTCGCTGTATCAAGTTTTGCATACCTACATACTTAATATGCCAAAAACATCCATAATTATGTCAATCAAAATTTGACAAGGATATAAGAAATGATGGATGCAAGAATGATCAAACTTAATATAGATCAACAATCCTTATCTAGACAAACAATCCTTAGGGACAGTTTCTATTCCAACATTGAACCTTAAGCAACGGCCCTTTGTTCTACTCATGCTTACTGAGTTACTGTGGCAACCAGGTTTTACAAAACTGGTGAGAAGTAGGAATTGGTCGTTTCCTGCCATTTTATGGTCAAACCAGCTAAGGGAGGGATTTACAGTTTGACAACTGAGTTACTGGTAGATAAGTCTTTGTGTTGTCTTTGTGTTGTCTGCACATGGTGTACATGGTGCTTTTATTTTTTGCTTTAGCATCTAGGACTTGCTTTTGCTTTAGCATCTAGGACTTGTTTTTGCTTTAGCATCTAGAACTTGCTTTTTGCTTTAGCAGCTTTTTGCTTTAGCATCTTAGACTAGCTTTAGAACAGCATCTTGGACTAGTTTAGGATAGCATCTTGGCATATGCTTGGCTGACTAGCAGCCTATAAATATGTATCTCCAACCCCTCAGGTTGGTATGGCATTGTGTGAGCAATAAACAAGAAAATTTGCCCCATCTCCTAGTGTCATCCTCTCCATGAGAGTAAGGATCTTGCTATCACCAAGAGCAAGAGTCCAATGACTAACAAGTGGTATCGAGCATTAGTATCCTCAGAGCCCGAGCATCTCCTGCTCATCCCCTTCTCCGCCTCACAAAGAGCCCTAACCGTAGCAGCAGCAGCTCAGCCGCCCCGCCACTCCTCTCCGAGACGGCAAGAGCTGCTCGTCGAAGCGCCCTCTCCACGCAATGCCTCAAGAGCGCGCGCCATGTCCGCAGGCGCCTCGGCCTTCGGCCGCCTCGAGCACGAGGCGTCGTGACGGCCGAGCTTCGCCGCGGCAGAGCAGCAGCAGCGAAGCGGCGAGCATGGCCGCGGCGAAAGAAGGCGCAAGGCGGCAAGGCAGAGCTAGCAGCAGCCAGAGCGAGGCGAAGCGGCGGCGGCGGCAGATGCAGCGCGTCGGCGGCGGCAGCAGAGGTCAAAGCTCATGCGGCGGCAACAGCAGCTCCGGCTCGTTGATGACAATACGACGCGACCTCACCGCTGAGAGAGGAGGCGCGCAAGCGAACGCGCGAATGGGCGGCCACGCACACCCACGAGCGCGCGGCGGCAGACAGCAGCGCGACGCGCGGCGGCGCTCGAAGGAGGCGACGCGGCGGTGGCGCTCTGGAGGAGGCACGACGGCGGCGGCAGACGGGTCGACGGAGAGCGCGCCCTCACAGTAACGCGCTCTCTCTCCGGCATCGTGGTCACCACGAGTACCAGTCGTCGTAAGGACGCCGCCCCGGCGGCGGGTGGCCTACCTCACCAAGACCAACTACGCCGAGCGGTCGCGGTGATGAGGTAAAGCTCCAGTGCGGCATATGCGGGATGCGATCCAGACGGCGACGCCGACCACGACCAGATCGACGGCGCTGGATGCTCTCATCGCCGCAGCCCCGCCCGAGATGCGCTTCGCTACCAACAAGCGGATCGCCAAAGAGGCTTGGGACGCCATCGCCGCAAAGACGCATCGGCAGCCGACCGCGCCGCAAGTCTACATTGCGGGCACTACGCGCGGAGTGGAGAACCCGCCTTCGCCGGTGAAGACGTTGATGACTTTGCTCTCGCCTCAACACTCGCTGCGGTTGGTGCAATTCGGTGACGACACCTACGGCGAGAGAGAGGCGTGGAGAAGCTCTTCCGCCGCGTCCCGAGAAGTACAAGCGGATGGCTCGCCAATCGGGTCTCTTTGGACCTTTCCACGATGACCATCGAGGAGCGTTGGGTCGCCTCAAGGTCGCCGACATCGATGAGCCACGAGCCTCTCGACCCATCACCATTGGCGGAAGCTCCTCCTCACTCGGGAGCAGCTGGTCACGGCCAGGTGACAGAAGAAGGGAGCCTTCTTCCACGACAGCGGCGCAAGCATGGCAAGCGCGCAAGCGCGCAAAGACGCCAGTGCAGTGGCGCGAGGCGCCAGTGGCGCGATGCCGGCAAGCAAAGCCAAGACGAGACGACTCTTGCCACAATCGCGCAAGCTTGGTCATTGGGCCAAGGATTGTCGATACCACGACGCGCCAGTGCCCACGTCGCGCAAGCGAGGAGGAGGAGCAGCGGTCTGCTCATTGCTCATGCGAGCATCGAACTACCCAGCGGCACCGGCGCGCGTGGCTCTCTCCACCTTGACGAGCCAAAGCACACGCCTCCTCGCGACGATTCCGCAATGACAAGACCGACGCGGGTGGTGCCTTGACACCGCGCCACCCACCACATGACCGGCGGCGGAGTTCTTCTCGAGCTCGACTCAGCGCTCGAGGCACCGCTGTTCGGCGATGCCTCCGCCGTGGAGATCAAGGGCGTCGGCTCTGCTGCGTCTTCGCTCGCCAAGATCGGCGAGCACCGGCCGCCACCGGCGTCTACTACATCCCCGACCGCGAACTCCATCATCATCTTGGGACACCGGATGAGAACGGCTCGCGTGTCGAGATCGAGCACGGTGCCGCGGATTTGGGATCTTCGACGCCGCTTTCTTGCCAAGGTAACCAGAGGCGCAAATCGACTCTACACTCTTCACGCCCAGTGGCACAACCCTCTGTCTCGCCGCCGTCGGGACGACGAGGCGTGGCGCGGCACGAGCGCTTTGGGCACCTTCACTTCGAGGCCACGGCGGCTCGGTGCCACGGAAATGGTGCGAGGCCCGCCGTGTTTTGACCATGTGGAGCGCTTCTGCGACGTCTGCGTGTTGACGGCGCAGGCGACTCCTTTCCCAAAGAGGCGAAGTTTCGAGCCAAGGAGAGGCTCGAGCTCGTGCACGGACTTGTGTGGCCGGTGACACCGCCACACCGGAGGACGACGCTACTTCCGCCGCCATCGACGACCTCTCCCGCTACATGTGGGTGATGGTCCTCGCAGCAGGAGAGAGGTGCGGACGCCATCAAGCGCACGCAGTCGCCGCGGAGGCGAGCGCGCCGCAAGTCGCGCGTCTTTGCGCCAGACAGACAACGCGCGCGAATTCACGGCACTGAATTCGCGTCGTCATCACACATGAAAATGCCCTCATTTTATAGTCATGGGCCTTGGCCCACTGGGTCATTATTAGGAATTAGAGATTGGGTTCTATTTGAGTTAGAGATTGGTTTCCTTGTATTAGAGATAGAGTTAGAGATATGATTGGAGTTAGATTCGATCCGTTAGGGAGCCATCTATATAAAGGCTACCGCATGCTATTGTCATTAAGGAGTAATAATAAAGTCTTCCTAGTCTAAAGTCTCTCCTCCCTCCCTACGCCGACTCCATCCGGCCATCTTCTTGGTGGTGTTTACCCGTTATGAACTGAGGTTCATAACAGATTGGTATCAGAGCAGTCGATCCCTTCCCACGACTTCTGCTACCATGATTGCTGCGATTCGCCCTACTGCCGAGTCGTTAGCCATGATGAAAGCTAGCGCCAACGAGTTGGCCAGCATCAACAAGAAGATGACGGACAGCCTTCTCAACATGCATGCCATCCTGGAGAGGATGGAAAATCGGATGAAGGAGCAACAAGAAATAAAGAACAAGACACATCATCCATCATCATCCGATCTCCAACAAAAACAAGAACAACAGCCATCGCCATCGCCACCACCGCCGCTGCGCTGCTCGCTTCGCAGCCGCTGCTCGTTGGCCGCCGGCCTCGCCGCTTTCGCAGACGGCCGCTCCGCGGCCGCCGCGCTCTGCAGACATCGCTCCGTCGGCCGCCCGCCAAGGCCAGCCGCAGACGCCGCTCCGTCGGCCGCGCTACGCGGTCGTTCGCTCCGCCGGTTTCACCGCGCGGCTCGTCTCCGCCAAAGATTTCACCGCCGCCGCCGGCGCTCGCTGCCACTACCGCGGCCGAGTCGCCGAGCCCGGCCGCGGTTAGCCTCCGCCGCTGGTCCGCCTCCGCTGCGTCCGCCGCCGCCCGAGCGGCCGGCCGATCGCCTCGATCGCGCTGACGCCATCCGCGGGCCGCCAGATCTGTCGCCGCGATCCGCCACCACCGGCCGACGCCGCCTCGCTTTCGCCGCCGCGCTTCGCCGAAAGCCGCCACCGCCGGCTCGCTCGCCTCGGCCGAGCCGCGCCTCCGCCTGTGGCCGCCTCGCCCGCCGCCGCGCTGGTCGGTCCGCTGCCGCGCGCCTCGCGCGGCCACCGCTTCGGCCAGGCGATCCGGCCGCCCGAGCGCGCCGCCGCCTTTCACCGCCGCCTTCGTCGGTCCTCCTTGATCGCGCTGCCTTACAGAGGCGTTCGGCCTCGTGGGAGTTGCGGTCGGGTTTTAAACCGGCCGGTTAGGGTTAGGTTAGGGTTTTAACTTTTTGCAAAAAAAAAAACGTCTCCATCCGCTGCAAAGACTCGCCACCGTTCGTCTCCTACATCGGCATCAAAGGTCTTCCATTGACCGCCGTTTAGCAGCTCGAGGACAAGCTGCTTGTCCGGGAGGGGTGTAATGTTATAGTCATGGGCCTTGGCCCAGTTGGGTCATTATTAGGAATTAGAGATTGGGTTCTATTTGAGTTAGAGATTGGTTTCCTTGTATTAGAGATAGAGTTAGAGATATGATTGGAGTTAGATTCGATCTGTTAGGGGGAGCCATCTATATAAAGGGGCTACCGCATGCTATTGTCATTAAGGAGAGTAATAATAAAGTCTTCCTAGTCTAAAGTCTCTCCTCCCTCCCTACGCCGACTCCATCCGGCCATCTTCTTGGTGGTGTTTACCCGTTATGAACTGAGGTTCATAACACCTGCTGGTGGGTGTCTACGTCGACGACTTGGTGATCACCGGCACCAAGGATGCGGAGGTGGCGGCATTCAAGGAAGAGATGAAGGCCACCTTCCAGATGAGTGACCTGGGGCCCCTCTCCTACTTAGGGATCGAGGTGCACCAGGATGATTCCGGGATCACACTTCGACTGCATCGCCACGCCAAGCGCGTCGTTGAGCTAGCTGGGCTCACCGATCGCAACTCAGCCTCTCACTCCGATGGAGGAGGATGAAGTTGAGCCGCGACAAAGACGACGGAGGAGGCGGACGCTACGCAGCACGGCGCCTTGGGGAACCTTCGCTACCTCGCCACACACGACCGGACTTGGCATTCTCCGTCGGCCACGTTAGTCGGTTCATGCAACGACCGACGACGAGCATCGCAGGCCGTGAAGAGGATCATCCGCTACGCTGCGGGGACCCTTGACCACGGCCTCCATTACCCGAGGTGTCTGGCGCGCACACTTCGCTGCATAGCGACGAGTGACCACGCGGCGACATCGACACCAAAGAAGAGCACAAGCGGATTCTCTTCTTCCTCGGCAAGTGCCTCATTCATCGGCGATCAAGCAAGCAGATGGTGGCCTGTCACTGTGAGGCCGAGTACATAGCGGCTTCCACCGCTCGACTCGAGCACTCGCTCGCCGATCGCTGGTGATCTCCTCGGCAGGACATCAAGCAGCTGAGCTCAGGGTGACGACAAGTCCGCTCTAGCCCTCGCAAAGAACCCCGCTTCATGAACGGAGCAAGCACATCCGGTGAAGTACCATTTCATCCGAGGTCGCTGGATGAAGGAAGCATCAAGGCAAGCTACATCAACACCACGGATCGCCTTGTGAATCGCTACCAAGCCTCTTGAAGGATCAAGTTCCTTGAGCTCGCTCCAAGATCGGGATGGTTCAACTCTCCCACAAGACGACGCACAAGACTTAGGGGAGAATGGTAGATAAGTCTTTGTGTTGTCTTTGTGTTGTCTGGCACATGGTGTACATGGTGCTTTTGTTTTTGCTTTAGCATCTAGGACTTGCTTTTGCTTTAGCATCTAGGACTTGCTTTTTGCTTTAGCAGCTTTTTGCTTTAGCATCTTAGACTAGCTTTAGGATAGCATCTTGACTAGTCTAGATAGCATCTTGGCATATGCTTGGTGACTAGCACTTATAAATATGTATCTCCAACCCTCAGTTGGTATGGTATTGTGTGAGCAATAAACAAGAAAACTTGCCCCATCTCCTAGTGTCATCCTCTCCATGAGAGTAAGGATCTTGCTATCACCAAGAGCAAGAGTCCAGCGACTAACAGTTACTAACAAGTTACTACTATTCATGGCCATTCCAACCAATTTGGAACTATTTAGAACGATACCAACATTTCAGTTTTTACGTTAAGACTCTGGGAACTGCTGATTTACCAAAAATAGGTCAGGGCCAGCAACCAACCAGGTTCCAGTTTATTGAAACATGGTGACAGCTCCATGTGAAATACAGATCATTATTTCTTAATCTAAGGCAGCACAGCTCATAACATGAGCAAAGTTTCAGTTTTTTAGTAGCATGGAACATCACAAAAAAAAAGTAACACAAAAGAGAGAAATGCATATGCAGAATGCTAATCTGCAACTGAATACAAAATTGTCAGAACGCATGCATGCACACATGTCATCACTAGAAGATTGGGAACATCCTCCTCTTATTATAAAATATCAAGTATTTATTTTGCAGCATGCTTCATTATTGTGTAAACAACAAGGTTGTCACGGCCAAAGTTCCAAATACCGGAACCGGAAGAAATCCTGGCCGTGCGATAGAATAAGAATTGATTCAAGAAAAAACCGGTCACAATTTGAAAATCAAAATTTGAATTTTGAAATGTTTTGAAACCGGTAACCGGAAAACCTGGAAAAAAACAGGCCAAAATTCAAAAATCAAAAATTGATACCGACCGGTTTTTTGTTACCGCCTCCACCAAGAAAACGGTAATCGCATTCACGGCCGTAACCGTCGGGATTTTGAACCACAGTCACGCGCCCGGCTGCCGCAATGAGGCCGGGGCCTAAACGCCTAGTCGACTAGGCGTCCGTCATGGCGACAGTTACATGATAGTAGTTAGATGATAAATAATACCTTATATGACAAAAAATTAAATAACCATGCAACATAATAGCACAAATTATCTAAATAACCATGTCTCAGGAGGTCCAAATCAAAAGAAGTCCATGAGAGAAGGGTTTGTCCGTAATTTTTAGAAACTATGAGAACTTAATCACAAAAAGACCAAAACCTTCTAACCCTAGCTGCCAGCTAGCCCCTCTCCCGCTGTCTCTCCATCTCCTCTCGCGCCCGACTCCTCTCTCCCCCGACTCCTCTTTGGCGCACTCTCCGCCCGGCACCTACCCTCCCCACCGCCTCCTCCCCCCGCCCGGCGCCTTCCCTCCCCGCCGCCTCCTCCACTCCCCGCCACCGCCTCCCCTCCCCACCGCCTCCCCTCCCTGTCGATCTATTGGAGGAGGCCGCAGCAGATCGGCGGCGCGAGGACTGGAGGAGGCCACAAATAGGCGGCGGGAAGAGGAGGACTAGAGGAGGCGCGAGGACAGTGCAGATCGGCGCCAATGGCCGCGGCGACATCGACGTAAGCTTTTGAAGCCCCCAAGTGATCATTGAACGAGCCGGCAACGCCTGGACGTCACCCATCACCGTCTAACTTCTTCCGCGCTGGACAATTGGCCACAGCGTCCACCTCCAGCCGCCTGGATGAGGCGACGCCTTGATAACCTTGGTAAACAAGGTATTAAGTCAGTGAAGAAAGTGCAAGCAAATATTGAACTCTGCTTTAATGGCCTGGAAACCATGACCCAGTAAAGACAATGAGTTACCCTAATTATCTATAATGAGGCACAATGGTACACGGAGTTATCCTAATTATGTATAATGAGGCGCAATGGTACACCAACTGAGTGATTTTTTATTACGATGCTTTTTTATACCACCAGTCACGTATTTGAATACTACAGCATCATATTAGCTGTAACAACTTCACGAATAATTTCATAGATTTCATTTGACATATCCAAAGAAAAGTAGGTGAAGTCATATTCATATCCTTACTTGGTCTTGTAGCTCCTGCAAATACGCACTTTTCTTCTCAATCCTACCTTTCAGTCCCACGAGCTCGGTCTGTAAAAGGAGCACAAAGTGATGAATAAAAATAACAAAAGTATACCAAATGTTGATAAGCATAGGGAAAAGAGACAAAACCTGCAATTCTTCAATATCATTTATACTGGTCCGAGGCAAGCCCTTCCACTGTATTTCCTTTTTATCTTTAGATATAATGTCCATAGCCATAAGAACATTCAACGCATCATAAACCCTTCTTCGTATATTTTTTTCATCATATTGTTGCTGCATTTTAACATACAGTGAGCACATAATTTACGATTAAAAGAGTAATTGGTGCAAAGGGGAATTCATATTTCTTAACTGCATTGAGATTATCAGGATCTGGTGATTCAATGCTATTATTGGGATCTGAAAACTCTGCAACAAGTTCATCTGCCACCTGACAAAGATAGGCCAAATGTATGAACTCTGAAATTTTAGTGTCACAAATAAGGCACACATTGGAAGTTTCAATCAACCAATACAAAACAAAAAATAAATATCATTTTTGGCACAGAAACGAAAAAGGATAGTTTTGACAATTTTAAGGAACTCCAAATATCAACATGCATATATTGAAAGGCAGGTTGTTAGCTTAAGTTGTAGCAGTATTTGAGTGTGATAAGGATTACAATGGTCAATGTGATGGATGTCACATATTAGCAGCTTCATCACAATTAAGATCTGAGCAAGGTGATCAAATGGTGGTGTTGCATATGACATGCAAATTAGTTTCCTATCTCATGCTCCCAAATCACAATACTATGCCAGCTTGATTAAAATTAGTAGAAGAATGAAAAACCGTCAAATTCACAATCGCAAAACTGATACAGGGCTGCATGGATGAACCAGGTGGACCACATGAACAAGCTGGCTTTATAGTTAACGGTTAGATGGATACAGTGTACATAGCCTTACTTCCTTTTGAATAATTGGTTGAATCTTCAAAGTTCAAAGACAGAGCAAAGGGAAGATGTATACAAAGAAATAGGGAATTTGTGTATGCCGTATGCAATGATAGTGATCTAAATTTGCTGGTTTTGGTTCGGAAAAGGTAAAATCCATGCGACCTACAGACATGACGACATCACAAAAAGAAAACTTGAGCTGGTAGAAATAACAAATCGCTAACCTCATTGTATGTTGTTCTCCCTTTACTTTCAACTTTCTCACAAACTGCAAATGAACAAATGAAGCACATGATGACATCTATGATGTTAACAGTCACAGTCAATGTACAGCTATTCACTGAAGAAAGCCCCTAGAATGAATATCAAAATGAATGCACGATATAGAAATAGATAAGAAATATTAGCTATGCTCCATGTTTGTATTTGCATTGTGCTGCTTATGGATAATTATAAATGTGAACATGACCTTCAGTTAAAAGTACTAATAGGGAAAGAAAACTATTCAACTGACCTTTCATACTGAACTGGCGCAACCCCCGGCCACCTTTATCAGGACCAACTGCTCGTGGTCCTCTCTTTTTCTTCTTGCTGCAGTTTTTAGAAATTACTTATTACGAGTGCACTAAACCACTAGAGAGCAACTAAGGAAAGGATAGATAAAAAGGATACTAAGAATTAGAAGCATTGGCTATAAAGATGAAGTAAGTAAATGTAAAGATGTATATGTACATAAACTCTACATAGCCTACCTACAAGCAGCAATCATCATAGATGAATGCACTGAACAGAGTAGCAAAATAGCACATTAACTTCTAAGGTGCAGTGTTCTACAGTCTAGGAT
The DNA here is from genome assembly GCA_036346575.1 of Dendrocalamus sinicus. Taxonomy (NCBI): domain Eukaryota; kingdom Viridiplantae; phylum Streptophyta; class Magnoliopsida; order Poales; family Poaceae; genus Dendrocalamus; species Dendrocalamus sinicus. The sequence goes on from CM070658.1 coordinate 31,777,401, forward strand.
TCTATGGAAGAACAGAAGTCATATGAGTATATGACTGATGTTTTTACTGATCAACATGACAGCATACACCTCTATCAGTCTACAAAATAAGAATTAGATCTAAGACTTAACACTTCCAGCGAGGCCAACCAACAAGACGTAATCCTAAAAACTTCCACCGAGAAAATCATCTTCCACCGAGAAAATTATACTTGCACTTGCAAACCAAAGTGACAGCAAAATACACTTCAGCAAGCATGCTGCAGTCCAAACAACGTCAGCTAATTACAATAGAATGAACAGCTTTGAACAATATCATCCGTGCATCTACATAACATCCTTTTTCATGAACAAGACGCAGTCATAGTGCCTACTCCAACACAACCACACAGCGACCAAACCTCACCAAAAATCCAAAAACAAGCAAATACAATCCACGGACAAGCATTCAAGTGACCCGAATCTATTTCCAATCTCCAAACGCTGAAGCAACACACGCAGCAGCAGATAGATAACGAAACTGGCAAACCAAGCAAAGCGAATTCACAAACCTCGCGGGAGCCTGCGACGAAGGCGCGTCGTTGTCGTGGATATCGAGGTTGTTGAGGCGGACGAAGGTGCTCTCGCTGGCGGGCGTGGAAGCCGCCGCCACCGCGGGGGCCGCCCCCTTGCCGGTGGCGGCGGGGCCATGCTGCTCGCTGCGGCTGGACGGGGAGCCGGCGCTCCCGCCGCTAGTCGAGGCGGATTGCGCTCCGCCCGAGGGCGGTGGCGTGCCAAGTGACGACCGCGCGCCGGCCGGCTGCGGCGGGCGCGGGAAGCTCGATGCGCCGCGGCCGCCGTCCCCGTCCGGGCGGTGGGCGACGCCGGAGACCATGGCGGTGGAGATCGCGCGAATCGGGGTGCGGAATTGGGGAGGAGGTGGAGCGTTGAAACCCTAAAAAGACGGGGCAAAATGGAGGGAGAAAGAAATTGTGGCGAGAGCGGGGAGAGACGCGAAGACGAGTGTCTGTTCTTTTTCTTTTTCCGTTTGTTTAGTTTTTTTAATTTTAGTCGTTGGGTTTTTATGAATGGAGCGCTATCTCTATCTCTATCTCTATCTCTACCTTTAAAATACACCAGTTCAGTTCTTTTCTACACCCACCCCAAATTGTGCCCCCAACAGTCATGAGTTTTCCTGCATCCACACCAATTCGTGTCCACAGAAAAACCAACCAGTGAAATCAACGATCAAGGATCAATTCCCAGCTTTCTCTCTCCTTACCCACTCATCTCTATCTACCCCTAAAATACACCAGTTCAGTTCTTTTTTACACCCACCCCAAATTGTGCCCCCAACAGTCATGAGTTTTCCTGCATCCACACAAATTCGTGTCCACAAGAAAACCAACCAGTGAAATCAACGATCAAGGATCAATTCTCACCTTTCTCTCTCCTTACCCACTCATATCCAACGATCCAAATCCTCCCCGATTCTCCTCGCCGCGCGCCTCTCTCTCTCGCTCCTTCCTTCCACCGCCGCCGCGCCGCCTCGCCTCCCTCCCGATTTCTCCTCGCCTCCTCCCGCCTGCGCTCCGCCGGCCGCCTCCTCCTCCCCCCCTGCTGCCGCTGCCCGCTCCTCCCGCTCATCTCGCTCCACCGCTGTCGCCTCCTCCCAACCTCGCGCCGCCTCCTCTCTTCCCCACGCGCGGGTGCTCCTCCTTCCTCCCTCACCCACCGGCGCCTCCTTCCTCCCCACCCCGCATCTCCTCCCATCCAAAGACCGCCTCCTCTTCCGCCCCACGCGCGCCGCCTCCTCCTCCCCCCCGCCGCCGCGCCTCCTTCCCTCCCCACCCCGCATCTCCTTCTCCTCATCCCCGCATCTCCTTCCGCATCTGCCGCCGCCGCTGCTTTCTCTCCTCTTCCCAAATCCCAACCCTAACCCTAACTCCGGATTCGCGTTTATCTGAGTTGTTGTGGGGTGAAAGATTTTGTTTTGGGGGAAGGATTCACGCGGTCTCCTCATTTCTGAAACGCCCCCCGGTTCTTGATCCCGTTGTTCCTGAGCGGTCGTCGGAGAAGGAGCTCTTCCGCGTCGCAGAAGTCCGCGATGCCGCCGCCTTCTCTCCTCGCCCCGCCGACCTCACCGCGGCCCTCTCCCTCCGCAACAAGGACGGCCGCTCCCTCCTCCACGTCGCCGCTGCCTCTGGCCACATCCAGGCAAGGCCCGTGAATTCTCTAGCCTCCACCAGTCTGTTCAGTCTCTGGGTTTAGAGGGTTTTGACGCCCGTTTCGCTATGTGGTGGGGTGGTTTAGGTGGTGATTGCGCTTGTAGAGGCGAGCGGTGATGCCCCGGCGAGCGTCATGAACGGGAAGGACGAGGAGGGGTGGGCTTCGATCCACTCGGTGGGGAGCAGCGGCAATGCAGAGATCATGGCCATCCTGCACGATCGAGGTACAGGATCTTACCGTTGCATTTGCGTGAACTGTGCTGTTTGTGCTGCAAGTATCTACAATCAGCTGGTGAAATTGGTATAGGATGAGTTGATCTTTTGATGTTTGCACGGTAATTTCTACCAAGTGCGAGAATTTGTACTGAGAATTAGTAATTTTGATATTTGCATAGTTACTCATTCGCATTTGAGGTGAGTCTAATTTATGCATCGCTTGGATATTTATAATGTTTAGATCTTCTCTCATGCGCACTTTATCTTCTCTTTGCGTAAGCCGTGTTTCGAGAATTCGATCCAACCATCTGCTCGCCTAGCCCAACACCTCATTCCCCCAACCGCTTTTCTACTCGCACAATTGCTCCTTCAAAGCAGAGGTGAGAAGATCATATATATGCCTCCATTTTTTCTCATTGCAACAACCAAATGAGCAATGTCTTGCTATTTAAACCATCCATGATTTTATCCTTGCCGCTTGTTTACCATCCATTGTTTCACTTGATTGCAGCAATTTCTGGTTGTACAACTATTGATTGATTTCGAAAGTTATTTTCTTTGAGGTATGCATGCAATAAATAATCCCGGATGCTTATTTCAAAGTACTATCTCGGTGCTATTATAGTGTGGTCGTATTTCAGTCTTGTCCGAATCGTAGATGTGGATGTTAGCTTCCTTGCGAACATGGTAATCCCTGGTACACTGTAATCTGCAGGTTTCTTACTCTCCATGTGTGAAACAAAACAATCATTGATAGTTCTTTCTATAAGTCTTCATTGCATCTTGTTAGAGGCATCCTTACAGCAGTGCTGTAAATCCTTGAGGTTTTCTTAAGCATAAAGCAAATAATTAATAGAACTTAAAACAATATGTGTAATATGTCTGATACTCTGATGTATTTCATACGTCCTTACAGGGTTCAGCAAATGTTGGAAAATCTTCATTTATCAGTGCTTTGCTAAGTATGCCCTTCCATTCTTGACTACTATTGTTCTGTATCCCTTTTTGTAGCTATCACGATTTAACCCCCCGGTATTTGTTTGCTCATTGTTTTCTTCATGACACCAATAATCGGAGATTGTACTGTTGTAGGGACAATGGCATATAAGGATCTGGTGGCAGCTGCAGCTAAAAAATACAAGCCAATGCAGTTTGCTATTCTTGGAACAACCCTTGGTCCTATTTAGATTGAAGCTTTTTTAGGAGGCAGGGTATGATTCCATCTGTTTGCCTTTTTTCCAGATATAAACGCTAACTTTGGTTGCTAACCTGTTGTACCATATTTGTTAATGTATGTTGCCTGTGATTCTGAGGGCACCGCCAAATAATATCATTTTCTATTTTATTCTAGATGTATTACAGGTTTTAGCCTGCACCTTTATCTGAGTGAAGAGCCATTTTTTTTAAACTTTGCTGACACATATGGATATACCCCATTTGCATACTAACGGTTTGGTATTTTCTTGATTGCATCTAGGTTGCTGTTTAGGCCCTATTGCTGTTAAAATAATGAAGAGAAAGTTTTACATATGGGAAGAATGCATTAGTTTGCGGGAAGTAAAGTGCATTAGTTTTGCGAGAAGTAAAGGTAATTTATTTTGTCGGTAGTGAATATATCATATATGTGATCAAACTGTACTGTCTGCAAGTTGTTTGATTAACACAGAACCATCCTTCTGCAAGTTGTTTATAGATTACATGCATCTTAGTGATATCTTTGCAGCCCTGTAGAGTGTTTGTATGCTCGTTAGCATTTATTGTGACCACTACACCACATTAATTTGCTTGTGTTCTTCACTAGATGGGTCATCAATACCACTATATTTGCTTAGACTGTCATTTCTTAACTTATTAGTGAGAGATCCAAGCTTCTTTTATCGGCTGGAGCTTTGAGTTTCTCAAAGCTGCCTTTTCTCACCTGAAGCTATGTGGTTTTTGTATAGCCTCTCCCACACTTAAGTGTCATTGTTTTTTTTCAGGAGTGTAATTTGTATGGTGTCATAAGAGAAAGGCAAGCTGCTTTCTCTGAAGAGGAGATGCGGAATTTTATGGTCCAAATACTGCATGGTGTTGCGTATATGCATAATAATGGATATTTCCATCGTGACCTGAAACTGGTATTTTTTGTTGGACTATATTCTGTTTGCATTTTGCTGTCTCTGTACCAGTAAAAGCTAATGAATCTTCTTTTTTTAGAGAATCTTTTGGTGACAAATGGTACTGTTAAAATTGCTGACTTTGGTTTGGCAAGAGAAGTATCTTCTAATCCTCCTTACACCGATTATGTTTCCACCAGATGGTGAGTTGCCTTTTGAAAATACTCCTTTTATCTCTATTTAATATGTACCTAACACTGACAAAATTATCTTGAAGGTATCAGGCTCCCGAGGTGCTGCTGCAATCTTTAGCTTACACATCTGCTATTGGTGATGCCTTTTGTCCTTGCCCCTGCCTTTTGCTGTTTATTAACCTACCATTTTCTTGGTCTGCATAGCGTGGTTGATTTCCATTACCACAACATCCATAGAAAAGGATGCCTCTTATGTTGCAAATCATCATTTAGCTTATCTCTACCCCTCTATAATACACCAAAATTTTCTTTACTAAATCCACCCCCCTCAACCACCCCCACAGTCATGTCTAATCTAAGTCCACCCAGATTTGTGTACCAAAGTAATCCAACTTCATACAATGAATGGCCTAGATCTCTCAAGCCTTCTTCTCTTACTCATTGAAGATCCTAATTCACTGTTCTGAATTACAGCTCGACAAGTCCTACGAGGTGTTAGATGTGCTCAAGAACCAAATGGTCAACCTTGTGTTCACCGCGCATCCTGCGCAGTCCATCTGGAATTCCCTGCTCCAAAAACACGTGAGGTGTGGTGATGGATTTGTCTCTTCTCCACTAATTTCGTGTGCATGGAAATGTTGAATGTTTGTGATGTTAACTTGTTCTGTAGTATCTGAAACTACCTGAGGTTGTTTTATGCGAATGAAATCACTACTGATGAAAAGCACAAGCTTTATGAGGCTCTCCAAAGCAAAGTGAAAATGTCAACTTGAGACAAGAATATTAGGTCAATCATGATGTTTCAAGATAGCAACCGCCCACCAAAACCTTTTGATTATTTAGAAGGCTCTGTGAACTATTGTGTCGTGCCATTGCATGATTTTTGGATATGGAATTACATATATGATTGTTTTCCTAAAGACTTTCATCTCCAGATTGTTGTCAGAAGTAGTTTGTGAAACCTCTGTAACATTAATTATTTGAATCCACGCATTATGGTTTTTGGATTTCTATAGGGGCCAGAGGGAAACAAGAAAAATCATAGCCTTTTCAATACTGTGCCGCTATTCAACTAATTTTGTAGCAACGGATTAGGAATCTGATTGTTAGCTTATTCCACGCAGTTAAATTTTTCATTCTTGCCATTTAATTTGATCGCTTTGATTCTCAATGCATCGAATCTTTTATTTGTTTATATTCGACTATAAGTTAATATTCAATGATTTTTAAGTGTTAATACTAATTGGAAGGAGGCGAGAAGTATGATAACCGGATAAGTATATACTAGCAATATATTGACTTCATCGTAACAATGATCTCCTATGGTGCACCCTTCTAATTATTGTGACATCATATAGGAACCGCTAATGTGTGACATGGTGTCTGCTGGTGGTGGTTGTTTTGCACTAGAAGCATATCATGGGAACAACAAAGCATTTGTGATCCCATTGCTATATTGGCTCCACAAGACCTTGAAGAAGCTCCACGTTAGCCTTACCGGGCCTCAAGAAAATCAAGAAAATGTTAGTCGCTTTATGCATTTTCTTGTTTTTGATGTTTGAAACATGCAGAGCGATCTGCTTACGTTCAGGAATACAAACATTTTTTTTTTGCTTCATAGGATGAATGCACAGTTGCTTTGAATTTTCGTTGCAACGCACGGACACTCGGCTATGTAAGATAAGATTAATATTCATTGTCCGGTTTTTGGATCACACTTGATGATATGCCTCACCCTCTTTTTAGTCTGTCCGTCCTCCGATGTGGCGGCGGTGGCGGCAAGGGGGGCCCATTTAGGAACTACAACAACGCCAACTTCACTAACTACGGATCCGGCGCTGGCGCGTACACATTCACGAACTACTCCCCGGACATATCAGTATCGACCAGCGTGGTCGTAGTACGGGTTTACGACCACGCTGGTTGTGGTCCAAGGTCCCAGGAAGTTTACCACCAAGTTGGTTGTGGTCGAAAGCCACCAGGGCAATTTACGACCATTTAGTCTAAAGTTGAAAACATGCCGGGAGAGTTACGCCCACATTGTGTCGTTTACAAATGCTTTGGCGCTTACGGCCACGTTGGTATTTACGACCACGTTGGCCTTTATGACTACGGTGGCATTTTCGACCACTTTGGCGCTTACGACCACATTGTGTCGTTTACGAATATTTTGGCGCTTACGGCCACGTTGGTATTTACGACCACGTTGGCCTTTATGACGAAAAGTGTTGTATGTGGTCGGGAAGGTGTTTAAATCACGCGATAAACGGTCGTAGCTTTTGTTAACCTGGTCGTATGGTCTCGCAAAGCTACCGCAAGACCGGGAATCGATCGTAGGCTTTTGAGCATTGCATGTTGGGTGGTTCCGACCGGTCACGTATTTATGTGATATTTATTTTGTGACAAAAATATTTGGTTATACAATATATGAGACCCGAATCTTAATGAATCTGATTGTTCGTTTTATGTTTTTATAAATTTTATCTTGTTTTGTATTTTACCGTAGCGTTAGCACGGGCACACTACTAGTACACGCAAAGTTTTTCTACAACGCTTGTGTACGACGTTTTCCTTCTCACGCGGGAGCGAGCGGTGGTGGATCGCCTCACGTGCACTCTTCTTCCCCCTGTGCTCTACCCTGCTAGAGATGGCAATGGGTACCCGATACTCGAATACCCGACGGGTTATACCCGATAAAGAGCGCGGGTATGGACAATTTTATGTACCCATGGGTACGTTATTGGGCGAAATCCTCTACCCGTCGGGTAGACGGGTACGGGTGTGGGTATATACTACCCATACCCGCCTACCCCGCGGGTAATGAATACCCGCATTAGACAACTAGCCATCCCACTCAAATGTTAATTTTATTATCTACTTGTTGTTGATTGTTTATTTGTTTGTCATATGTTGATATGGTCATGTCAAGTATGTTTATGTGATGTACTAATTTTGATCATTAGACGCTTTTGTGCTTGGTATGTATGATTAATGAATGTCTAAATTGATGATATTCTTATGTGTTGAACTGGGTATGCTTGCGGGTACAAGTTACCCGTCGGGTAGTAATACCCGCGCGGGTACGGGTATGGGTAAATTTTCCTACCCGCGTGCGGATACGGGTAACCCGACAGGTAAATTTACACCTAACGGGTATGGGTATGGGATGGCACTACCCGTCGGGTATAGAGATGGCAACGGGTACCCGAAACCCGAGTACCCGATGGGTTTTACCCGATAAGGAGGCGGGTATGGAAAGATATCTTCACCCGCGGTATGCTAATGGGCAAAAATCTCTACCCATCGGGTATGCGGGTGCGCGTGCGGTGTATACTACCCGCACTCGCATACCCGCGGTAAAATATACCCACGGTGTATATTAGATATAGCAACAGTACATATACCGTGGCCCGTATATATATATATATTTCAAACGGCCGATGGAAATACCCGCACTCGTATATACTGTGCCCGTATATACCCTTATCAATTCGGTATGGGTTACCCGTCGGTATAAATACCGCATGCTGCGCGGTATGGGTAAGTTTCTATACCCGTGTGCGGGTACGGGTATTGTAGCGGGTGTGGGTGCGGGTATCGGGTATGGGTATGGTTTGGTTATACCCGACGGGTATTTACCCGTTGCCATCTCTAGTCGGGTACGTACCCGTTGCCATCCCTATACCCTGCCCATTGCTAGTGCTGCCCAGTGTCGAAGGCCATGAGAGAAGAAAGAAGAACTACTAGAGGAGATCCTTGGTGCAGATCGGATCCCTTTTTCCACTGGAAATCCAATAATGCCTCGAAAGCCATCCAACGAACGGATTAAGGCGTTGTATATATTGTCTTCTGTGATAGTTTTTTTTACTGTGATTGATGATTTTAACTGAAAATAAATAGTAACACTGATAGAAATAGTTTTTAAAAGAATAAAGTGAGTGATGTAAAAAGTAAGAAAAAGATATGTACTTGAGACAAGATCAAGAGCAATATGGTATGTGATACGCTCGTGATCTTCTAACTTATCCTCAAAGCTAAACAGAAATGATAGAAATTGAGAATCCAAACGTTCGTACTGATTTAAAGCTAAAAGCAAAAAATCAATATAAACGAGGCCTAAATTGGACCTGGAGCAGCTGGATTACTTGTACTTGAAAGTTTCTTTGGCAGTTGGATTATGAGGTGTAGAGGAATTAATTGAAGCATAGATTAGTAACTTGCAGCATCATGAAGAGGGATTTGGGGAGTGGTTCCCTTTCTTGCCTCCAAATTGGAATGGGAATTTTTGAAGGAATTAACTGGAATGCCCAATCACGATTAGGGCTCCAAATTGCGGTTGAGGACTGCAAAATCAGTTCCTTAACCTGAACAGCGTCACATTCTTCTATCTTAATGGGAGTTTGCGCTAAATATGCACCGGCAGTGCAATAGTGCAATTGCAGTATGCTGAGCGCCTGAGCGGCCATTTTTGGAGTGATCATGGATCCATCTGACCTCTACTTAGACTATTCAGATGAGGCCAGGAGAAAATACAGGAAGGAGGTCTTACCGGCACAAGTGGCTCCATATCAGGCCGGCCAAACCCAGTAGCCCATCCTCCCTCCTCCGGCTCTTACGCAGACCCGTCGGCCCAAACTGTAGCGAGTTCTAGAACATTCGAGAACCTAAAGCGGAGCACGTGAATAGAGCAGAGGGGGAGGCGATGATAGAATGGCCCAGAATAACGGTTACTTTGCTTCTTTGGGTGTGGCCCACAGGGATGTGGGCCTGATTCAGAGCACGCGCGGCTTCCGCTTCCTCGAAGCCGCTTCGAAAAACCTCGGCAAATATCTCTCCACCTTCTCATGACAGCGATCGTCAAATTCGTCATCGCACACATCATTTCATCGACACAATCTCCGTCCGTTAGGATTTTTTTTTTGAAGGAACACGTGAGGATTGGATCACAGAAAACAGCAGCAAACATCGTAAGGAACCACGGTTGTTTTCACCTTTGATTTGAGAGTTTCCGATCCCTTTTCTCAAACAGTGCAATTACGATTGGTGGTACTGGTGCCAAGAATTTTGGGTATTTGTACAGCTACAAGCCTACAATTCCCTCCTCTTTCACGGAAAGGCTCGGTGATAGATTACAAAGGTGGGACACAGGGTTGCAGTCGGATGGGTACAGCAAAGAGAAAATCACCGCACAAGCCAAAAAATCTCAAATCTCAGAGCGATTTCTTTTCACGCCGCAAAACCCAAACGGCTCATGAGCTGTGCTAAGATCTTGATGGTCCATTCGCTCGCTCTTGCGCGTACGCGGTAGGGGCAGCGCGCCAGTGTCAGCGGTGACGGTCAGTGGCGTAGTACCTGCCCAATCGAGCCATCCTCAGTGACAGCGGTAACATTAACGTTTAGAAATCCATTTATTACTTCCTCGCGAGAAATAAAATCAATGCATAAAAGGATAGTGGTACTGATCCAGATTACAGCCCTCACTTAAGGAATATAGAGTGTATTTTGACTTTGTATAAGAATTAAAGAGTTGATGAAATGAGAAAGTTACGTGAGAAAATAACTTAGATATCCTTTATAATTGTCTTGGAAAGTCGAGTGGAAACATTTTTGTGTGGATGGTAATGAATAAATGTATATAATAGAGAGAAAATAAACAAGAGCATATAAGAAAATGTCTCAATAAATCTATATGCAAATCTTATGACTCCACTCCAAAACGACTTCAGCTTCTGATTTATTTTGGCTTTTAGCTTATTTAAATCAGAAACTACTTAGAACACGTTGGCTTTTAATTTCAAGTGATTTTGATTTTTAGGGTTTTCGGCTTTTTAGGCTTTTTCCGATATAACGATTTTTTATTTTTCCTACAGTAAATTATAGTGTAATTTTAGCTTAAAAATTATAGCCACAAAAATACTATATTTCAAGCTATAGGCTTTGTATTTGTCAGATACGGTACAACTGTAACAACATCTAGGCGCTGACGCCACTTTTGACGTCGGCGGTGAGCGTAAACGGCACTCAAGAGTCGCTACCAGCAGCAGGCTGGCGGGAATTTACCGGCGACTACACTAGTGTTTGACTCCGACGCGGATACGGATCAGCACTGCCTGACTGCTGGGCTCCACTCCCCACCACGGCACATAGGATTGTTCTCTCTCTCTCTTCTCCTGCGCTTCCTCGTCCTATTTATCCGTGCCCACCCGCGCTGGCATTTCCTCCCTTCGTCAAACCCTCAGCAGACAGCCAGAGACTCATCCAAAGAGCGCGCGCGCACGGTCACGCCCACCAACACAGAGCGGAGAGGAAGAATCCAGAGCCCAGACTATTCTCATCCGTTCCCTCCATGGGGGAGGAGAAGGCTCCGAAGGGTGGCGACGGCGGGAAGGACGCCGAGCCGCCGCAGCCGGTCGTCCTCAGGATGGAGTTGCATTGCGCCGGCTGCGCGCAGAAGGTCAAGAAGTCCATCAAGCACCTGCCTGGTACGTGCTCTCCCTTCGGACATTTTGGTTTTGATTCCTTTTTTTTCCATTTGATTTGGTGGTTGATTCGCTGGTTCTGACGCAGGGGTGGAGTCGGTCGTGGCGGACGCGGCGGCGAACAGGATCGTGGTGGCGGGGACGGCCGACGCGGCCGCGCTCAAGGCGCGGATCGAGGCCAAGACCAAGAAGGCCGTCGAGATTGTATCCGCCGGCAGTGGCGGCCCCAAGAAGGCCGCCGCCGAGTCCAAGGCCGACAAGGACGGCGGCGGCGAGAAGAAGGGGGACAAGTACTCCCAGCCCAAGGAGGAGGAGGAGGAGGAGAAGCAACCGCCCGAGGAGAAGAAACCCAAAGAGGTCGGTACACAAGACTACAAGAAGCAATCCCACCCACGCAATTCGCTCCTCTGCTCCCAACTACTCGTCTGACCTGCGACTAAAAATGTATCTGCTTTTCGTCTTGGTTGTTGTGTCCTGCAGGAGACTGTGCTGCTCAAGATCCGCCTCCACTGCGACAGCTGCGCCGACCGCATCAGGCGACGCATCTACAAGATCAAAGGTGAGAATCTTCCCCTCTTCTAATTCGTATACGTTCTGCTGCTAATTTTGTTTGTCGGCTTCAAAATTGACGCCTTTTTTGGCTTGCTGGGTGGCTCCAGGGGTGAAGGATGTGGTTCTTGATAGCAATGCCAAGGACGAGGTGAAGATCACGGGCACGATGGACGTCGCCGCCATGCTGGTTTACCTCAAGGAGAAGCTCAACCGCACCGTGGAGGCCGTGGCTTCCGACAAGAAGGACGGCGGAGACGACAAGAAGAACGGCGATAAGAAGGACAAAGGCGGCGAAGGCGACAAGAAGAAAGACGCGGCGGCCGCGGGCGGCGACGACAAGAAGGGCAAAGGCAAAGGCGTCGAGGAAGCGGGCCCGTCCACGGTGGCCGCCGCCGCCGCGTCCATGGCCCCTCCGCCTGCCGAGGCGAGCACGTACCACGTGTCGCCATACGGCTATGTCGCCTACCAGCAGGGCCCCCCCGCCAGCTACTACCACTACTACGGCAGCAATGCCGACGGCGCGGTGCATGCCGACCCCAACGACGCCACCTACTACCCCCACCACCCCAACGCCAACGCCAACGCCAACGCCAACGCCAACCCCAACCCCAACTACCCGCCGTACCCGTACCGCTTTGACATGGCGCCGGCGCCGCAGCTGTTCAGCGACGAGAACCCCAACGCCTGCTCCGTCATGTGAGCTAGCGCCTTGACACTGACACGGCCACCGTGTTTCTTGCGCCAGAATCAGAGACCGTGCCGGGAAAATCTGACATGTACATACCAACGAGGACTTAGCCTTAGGATCAGAAGCATTCAGCAATGTGTGCGCCCGATCAAATTTTGTTCAATTTGCCCCTTTCGTTGTAATGTCCAGATCAATGTTTTTTTCTGCTGCTACTCCATTGGTTAATTTGATTTAACTAGTATTAACAGATGAGCGAGATGAACTGGTCGCAAAGTTCTCTTTCAGAATGCGTGGTCAGAGATGTTGTATTGTGGACTGGTTTGTCTTCGCCGCCATTACTTTATCGGAGACGTGGTCAGCTGTATCTCTAATATTATTAACTAAAAGAAGACACCACATCGAGCAACACCAACAACAAATAAATAACCATTGGATCAAAAATATATAATCAATATTAACCAGACTGCTAAAATCCGATTAAATCCTTAATGGAAATCCCTATTTCCGTGCGTGCGTCCTTTGGTTTATCGGCGCGCATACCTCAGCAAACCGTCGGATCGGGAGTACGCCATCTAGAACGCTGAGGAGCACAGTTTACATTGCCATGAAGGCAGCATGCGTGCAGTAGAGGGTTTCTGGCCCCACTCATAATATTTAGTTTCATTTCCTAGTTTTATCCAATCCTCTTTACTTTTAGAGGCGACTACAGATCGAACGTAAAGAGGGATGTCCCTTGATATTCCTCTTCATCTCATCGATGACCTTCTCAGGTATCCTGTGATTCACCACCTACTTAATTAGTCCATGCCTTTTACTCAAATCAATAGGAAAAAGTAGAGGAAATCGTTATCTTGAATTTTGCTCTTAGAATTATGCCAATTTGCTCTTAAACTTATCCTGAATTTGTTTTCAAACTTATCTTGATTTTGCTTTTTAATTTTATATTGATTTTACTCTCAGAATTATTCTGAATTTGTTTTTGTAATTATCTTAAATGTGCTCTTTAGAATTACGTTGATTTTGCTCTCAAACTTATCTTGAATTTGCTTTTCAAATTTATCCTGAATTTGCTTTTGAATTTTATATTTGATTTGCTCTCAAATTTATTCTGAGTTTTGCTTTTGAAAAATATCTTGAATTTGCTGTCGTAAATTTCGATGCACGTACAGAGCATTTGTGCACGAGCCGGTCAAGGCTCTTGCCCTGTTGCGCGCCGTGGGCGATGCCGAACCACACACACGAGCCCAGCTAGCTAGTGTGCACTTGACGCTACGACGCCAGCACGTGTCTCCTCTTTTTCCGCTGAGCTATTTTTATTATTTAGCTCTTTTTTATGGGACGTGTGTGTGCGGAATGACCAACGGACGGACGACCGATCTATAGTCGCCTCCAATCCTTAATGGTCTCTACTATTCGTGACAGATAAGAAATTCTCCAAACGTGGAAATATTTTATTTTTCCAACTGCAGTGGTAACGATCCGTTGTGGCGGCAAATTTGATCTTGTTCTCCCCTGTCTGACGTGGCATCTATGAGGATAGATAGTTATGTCGATCCAGATATTCTTCCCGGCATGTAGGGCAGGGCAAAAAGCTTAAGGCTTCCAAGCCGCTCGGGCTCAAAATTGGCTCGATTTGAGCTCGGCTCATACACAAACGAGCTAAGCTTCAATTCCAGCTCATTTCAACATCGAACCAAAGCCCGAGCTACTCGCGAGCTATTCATTGGCTCACTCTATCACTTAGCAAGTTAGCCCCCCCCCACACACACACCCAACCCCAACCTAACCCTCCCTCAATCTCCCTCTATTTTCTGCCCTTCCATTCCAGCCCCGATTCCTCTATTCGCCGCTGCTCGCTATCTCGATCTGTTGCTGCGCCCCCTTCTCCTCGGCCATTGCTCCTTCTCCCCCACCATTGCCCCCACTTCTTCCTGTCGCCGCCCCTCCTTCTCCCCACTGTCGTCGCTCATTCCCCGGTCCGACGCCATGCCCCCTTCTCTCCAGTCGTCGGCCATCACTCCTTCTCATCCACTGCCTCCACCCTTTCTTCCTACTGCCATCGCCCCCCTTCTCCCCACTGCTGCCATTCATTCCCCGATCCGCCGCCGTTCATTGTCCCGATCTGTCGTCACACCCCCTTTTCCTCGACTGCTGCTCCTTCTCTCCCACCGTCATCCCTCTTCTTCTGCTCGCCGCTCCTTCTTCCTCTGTTCTCTGTTAAATTCCATATTTATGTTACTTCAATGGATGTACATGATATCTAAATATTGTCCTTTTTGTGGTCTGCAGTCTGATGATGAACGTGAGATGTGTGCAAGGACTATTTACTGCACAAACATCAACAAGAAGGTTTGTTACTGTTAAAATTAATCTTGATTTAGAGTCTTAGTCGTAGTTGAGTTCGTCTACGTGTGTAATTCAAGTTGAAGTTGTGTCTAACTTGAAGTCCTAATACGTGTGTTAGTAGGAGTTATTAGCATATATATTGAGGAGGCTTGTAACCAGTTTGAAGTGCAATACATGAGCAATATATGTGAGAAATAAAGTAAAGAAAATCAAGTCTAATTTTGTTACAGTTACCATGCCATTATACTCTGCATCTCTATGTTCTTTACACTTGTGTTTCTGTTTTGTTTAATGCCTTTGTTTTAGGTCTCTTGAGTAGATGTGAAATTGCTCTGAGTCAATATGTGGAACCTGTCATGTTGAGTGGAAACTGTGAAACAGTGAGTTAAGATGTGTTTGGTTCTAAAAGAGACGTTTATTTGTTACTATTATCTTCTGTGCGTGTGCAGGCCGTCGATTGCTCTCATTCACATCCTTTTTTTGACGTTTGGGGCAAGAAAGAAAGGTCCAACGCTTCGGTAAATCCAAAGTCTTTCGTTTTTACTACGTTATCTTCTGAATCTTCAATTCTGGATGAACTGCGAGTTTCGTGGTACTGCATTTTCTAATCTACCTGCGACTAGAAGACCAGGCTCTCAGCTATGATTTGACAAAACCTTGAATCATCTTGACAGTACACTTGAGAGCATTAATAATCGATGGGTCGTAGCTTCGAGAACTTCTCATGTTTCAATATGTTCAGCAAGGTGTTATCCGGACGGGAAATGCCCTGAATGTCACGTCCTTTTCGCCCACATTTTACAGGCTTATCATACCGCCTGCCAAAGCAGCGACCGCAAGTCATTAATATGCCCATGTTTGAAGAATGCGGCAATTGATCGGGAATAAAGGACAGCGATAACCCGCACTAACTTGGACTACGACCAAGGCGATTAAGCATAAATAGACTTTGAACAATATGATGATTGGAGTACAGGTCAGTACTCACGGGGGAATGTCTCCACGGGGACACACCTCCTGTTCCTGAATGCAATATTCGGTACTGTTATTACTAGAAGCTTTGCTAAATGCTAATGCCAATTAGCTTATGTGTACACACTTTCCCATTGTCTAATACTATTGGCTTATGTGTAAACTTTTTATTATCTCATTTTTTTGAAATACTGAAATGTTTCCCTGCAATGCATGCATGTACTTTGTACAACTGCAATTACGATTAGCTTAAGCAGACCTGATACAGAGAGCTTAAACTTCTGCCTTATAGTTTTGGTTATTGGCTGAATTGCACTGTAGCGGGTGTTAGCTTTTTTGAGTCATTTAATTAAAAGAAAATTAAAAAAATAAGAAAAAATCATATGTCATCACAAATAATGCAAAGAAAAAAAGAAAAGAAAAAAAAGGCCAAAAAAAGACCAAATAATTAAAATAAACTAAAATTAGAATCTGACGCGTTCTAAGTGGCTTTTAGTTTAAATAAGCCAAAAACCAAAAACAACCGTACCTAAAACTATTTGGAGCGGGGCCTAAATAACTTCACCAAGCATGCCCAAACAAAAAGTTTGCGCACATAAGCAAGCAGCTCTTAATCCCTAAATATTCCAATTTATATTTGAGAAGAAAACAAAACCACCCTATCCACTTCCAAATGCCCTGCTCCTAATCAGTACAGTGTTTTTTAATCGCTAGCGAAGCTGCTGCATCATTGAGACTGCCAAATCAAGGAAGAATGAAACGACCCTCACTTTCATTAGATCTAATCAGCATAATTAAATTTAACCAAGAATTAATTAAGTAACAAATGGTACAGTTACAACTAATTTAATTACGTAAATGACCCAGCGATGGGGAATCTTACAGCATTCGAGTATTACAAGAAACACAAGGTGACAAGATTACAAGGATATAGTTCACATCATGATAATGGAATTACAAGGATACAACAATTACCAAAATACATCTTACATTCTCAAACGCATGCAACATATAATTAATTATACATTAGAGTAGTCAATAAAGCTATTGGTGCCATAGGGAGTGAGTTTGTGCTGAGTATCTGCACTAAAAAACAAACCAAGAATCTGACGACCGGTCAACCAAAAAAATAGGAGAGAAGGAAGGTTGCCGTCAAAACCCATTCGATTTAGAACATCGAACCACAGCGTCCTGCGAGATACCAGGACCATTTGAAGCCAGTCAGCACCTCTCACTATAGTGGGCATCATTGTCCGGCAAAAACCATGCCCAAACCCACTTAAATCTCACCACACTTACCAGAGAAATCGAGCTGTAGTGCTAGGAGACCCCTAGGGACCTTAATGTCCATGCGAGTAACCCTCCCCCTCACAATGCCCTCTCATTCTCCATCTCAATGTCGATCCAGAAGCACCAACAATGGTCGGAATTGGTGCCACAGCCCTCATCCCGTGCCACATGGAGTTCTCCCCTACCTGAATCATCTTGGTCTCTACTCAACTTGAGCTCCTCAGCTTTACATCCACATGCGCTGTCAGGTCTCGCTGTCTAGCGAGTATTCAACACCTCCACCTTCATTGTACGGCTTTCCTCTCTACCAATTTAGTCCCTGGTTTACTCTATCTATCTCACAGTCCTAGTTTACTATGTCTTCCTCACGGTGGTCGCAAATTCTGCACCAATGTGCTCTCATATTTGCACTGTGCTCTCGAATTTGCATCTATTTTGCTTTCATATTCATACCGATTTGCTCCTGAATTTGCACAAGATTGTTTCGATTTACTCCCAAAATTTGCAACGACTTGCTCTTGGATTTGATTTTTGAATTCACACAAATTTATGCTAGTTTGCTTCTAAAATTGCACCAATTTGCTCCCCAAATTAGCATCATTTTGCTCTCAAATTGCTCCCATATTTGCTTTCAAAATGCTATTTGCTTTTTTTTATTTTGATTGAATTTACACAAGTCTGTAGGATTTACTCACAAATATGCAACAACTTGCTCCCCAAATTTTCACCAATTGGCTCTTGCATTGGTTAGATATGCTCTTTAAATTGCAACGATTTATTATCACAATTATACTGATTAATGATCCCATCTACGGGCCTATTCTTTATAGCTTCTCAAAGCGGCTTTTGGCTTTTGCTACAGTACCTAACTTTCAAATGGAATATTTTCTTAAGATGGGATCTACAAGTTAATTGTAGTACACGTTAAAAGCCTAACATTTGTATCAACCAAAATCACAAGCTAGTATCTCTCTCTCCGTAATATCTGTCACAAATAGCCAAAATTTAAAAATTTCAGCCATAAGCCGCAGCAAAAAAGAACAAGCCCTATATACATAACCAAGTTATGTCATGGTGAGAAAGGTAGGCTTGCGACTGTGAAAGCGTGTCTGTGGAGGTATGTGATGGATTTACTAAATATGACAAGTGTTGGCGTGCGTCATAAAAATAATTGCATGAACACGTGGTTTGCAGTCGGTCCCAAAAACATTCTTGCATGAGCACACTACAGACAATGCATGCAGCTTTGTCGCCTTTACAGCCAGAGGGGAGTTGCACGTAAACCTTGCAATCCACTCTGACACTTTATGCATGTTCATGTGTGCGTGGTTGCCCTCTCGCATGCATGGCTTCTTTCGTGCATGGCTTTTCTAGCTGCATGCCTTGTTTCATTCCTTGAGGATAACCATGAAGGCATGTAGACGAACGTATGCATCCAAATTCCTCGCAAAAGTTTCATGAAACCAGTGAAGTTTCACGGGAGTTTACAAGAAGTTTCACACATCAACTAGGTGTTAGAGATTAAAAAGAAAAAATACGTTTACTTTACCCCTTGAACTATCACATTTATTTAATTTTCAACCTCCAATTATGAAACCGGGTGCCCGACACCCATTAACCATCAAAACAGTTTACTCTACCCCCTAACCTAAACTATAGTGGTTTCATCTGACGTGGTATCTACATGTCAAATGGTTTTGACATGTAAGCACATTTTCGATGATACGACAGCCACTCAACAAAAAAATATTTATGGACCCCACATGTCATCCTATCATCTCATTTCTTCTTTCTCCGCTTCTCACTCATCTCTCTCTCTTCCCTCTCTCATCTCTCCCTCTTCCCCCTCTTCTCCAAGTTTGGCACCGACAAGGGCTGGGCCAGACCTTGCCTCCGCCATCGATCTCATCTCAACAGCGCCACCACCCTTTGCCACCCAATCCTCCCTATTTCTCTCTCTAACCCTACCTCTCTTCCTCACCGTCTCACCTCACCGACATTGCGAGGATGCATGGGTAGATCTGGTGGTGGAGGTGATGAGGTTGGGTTACAACATGTTAAAGGGCAGTGAGCGACGGGGCCGATAAGGAGGACGATGACCAGGCGGGCGGATGATGTGGCCCAACAGCTGATACACCCGGATCTAGATCCAACATGCATAGGAGGGGATCAACGACCTTGGCCCATCCACCAACGACATCGTCTTCTCCACCGTCAATCTCAACCTCTCCACCGACGATCTCATCTTCGTCTCTGGCAGTAGGATCGGGACACCATCTTCATTGATGATTGCAACTCGACCCCTGCTACTCTGCATGCCATCGTCAGCTGCAAATAGGCTCCAAGTGCATACCACACCTCAAGCTCTCCAGCCACGGGTCCGTCCTCTCTCCCTCCCGATAGCCACCAGTCCACCACCACCCCCAAACCCCCTCTGCTCCCCGCCACGTCCTTTCGGGCCTGCCACCACTTGTTGTGCTTCTACAGTGGGGACGGTGGAGCTATACTTGGGATGCCTCTTTCTTTCCATGGCTGATCGGTAATGAAGGAAGAGGAGACCATGGATGACGCCGGCTGCTCGGCCCCTCCCCTGGCTAGGAGCCGTGCCATCGCCTCCCCTGGCTGTGAGCTGGCCGGACAGCACCACCTCCTCCACCGGTACTTGGGGGACGGTCACCAGGCACTACACCATCTTTGCGATGGTCACTAGGAGCAGCAGGTGGATTTATGGGAGGAGGCCAGATGGGAGAGGTGGCCATTGGCGTTGAGACAGAGAGAAGAGAGGAATAATATGAAGAGATGAGGAATGTGGTATGTGATAATGGCATATGGGCCCCACCATTTTAAAATTTATTTATTCATTCTGCTGACTGGACTGCTTACGTGTCAAAACCCTAAATTGAAAAATTAGCTTATGTGTCAAAACCGTTTCCATGTTGATGCCACGTCAGCTAAAATCGCCTTCAATCAGCCTCAGAGGGTAATATATCTGGTATTGTGACATGAAGGTTGTAAAACATCTGATTTTATATTTTGAGATTGAAACTTAGTCTTTCATAAAAGTTTCAGAGATAAAATAGACTTATTCCAAAAGGAAAAGACAAGTTACTTGCGCATGTGCAATTGTAGAATTTGTAGTGCATTTTGCAATTCAAATAGAAAAATGGTCACTGGAAAAGGAGATTATTTCCAGCCCATCTTATAAAGCCAGAGAAGCACATAGCTTACAGCAAAAATGGTGGCAGATTTTCTTCAGAAAATTGGGCCAAGAGGCCCGTTAACTCCAGCACCTCCTCATCTTTCCTCGCCCTCCGTGCACACTGGAAAGTACCTCAAAAAAAGCACAACGAAAAGTTCCCAAAAAAAATAGAGAAAAATCCCCTAAAAAGGCATGGAAGAAAACTTGTTTGATATACCAGTGCCACACTTACCTTTACCTTTTTATTTTAGTTCTAATTCCAACCTTTGAGCTTTTGGTTGATATCGTAGAATGCGATGTGTTATTGTGTGTCGCGTTGGTTCGCAAAAACCAAAAAGAACTATTAGATTGTTGACTTCTTGTGCGATAGTTTTTGAACAACCTGACAGAAAAACACCATTGTTTCAATGCAAACGTCTAAGCAAGCTCTGTGAATTGTGAAACTTTTCCAAAAAATCCAAAATTCCCCGAAATTCCACGTAGCATGGAGTTCGAAGAGGGCCGTATCAGCATGAAATTTCATGGGTAAATTGCACGAGAGCACTGTGACACTGACAACTCCACCCATCGTCGAGCCCAATTGGCCATGGGCCCCGCCTTGGGTTTCCCGAGCGGCAAAGGCATCGCGTCGCGCGTGCGCTTGCGCGTGCGACAGAGGAGTTTTTTTGCTATTATGATACCCTCTAAGTTGGGGTTCGACGAAACGGTATCTACGTTGTGGGCTTCTCTAAAATAGTACTCTTGTACTTAAGACTTCTCTCAAATAGTATCCTCAGAGATTTTAACTCAAATAATTTGATTTTCGAATTTATACTCCCCCAATTTGACCGAATCGCCCGCTCATTTTGTTTAAAAGAAAAGTCAAGATCTCAATGCACATCGAGTGATCTCAATGCACGGTTCGTCGGCGAGACGGCACCGATCTTTGGACGAGTTGGAGGAGTGCATGCCGCCGCGCGAGGCGAGGTGGACGTCGCGGAGTGGTATCTGCGCGCGTCGCAGAGGTCATCACGTTCGCGACGTTCGCCGCCGGAACTCACGACGACGGCAAGGTCGTGTTCCGACTCTCGGACGAGCTCACGGCTACGACGCCGAGGCGCACGCAAGGTGTTCATCCCGGCTACAGGTTTGCACGCAAAAAACATACGATTCTTGTACGTACTCGATCACTCGATGTGCATTGAGATCTTGACTTTTCTTTTAAACAAAATGAGCAGGGCGCTTCACCAAATTAGGGAGTATAAATTGAAAATCAAATTATTTGAGTTAATATCCCTGAGAATACTATTTGAGAGAAGTCTTAAGACAAGAGATTATTTGCAGGCTCACGACGTAGATATCGTTTCGTCGAAGTCCAACTTAGAGGGTACCATAATAGCAAAAAAACTCGCGACGGAGCCCAGACCGACGAACAAACTGCGACTGCGAGGGAACCGAAGACGACGCAACGCCCGGCCCGATCCGTCCCCGCCGGCCGCCGCTCGCCTCGTCCGCTCCCCGGTGCCTTACCCCGACGCCGGCGGACAGCGCCGGCCATGGGTTGCTCCTCCTCCGTGCCAGGTTCTCTCATCTCCCTCTCCGGAAAAGCCTTGCCCCCTTTTAGATTTCGTGCTTCATCCGTTATGTGTTTGCTGCGGCCGTTGTTGGTCTCGAGTGTTAGATTAGCTGTTAGCAGCAGCCCGTTGCTGTGGGAGGGTTTAATTTGGGTTCGATTAATGCTGATCCCGCTGGGGGTGGATATCTCCAGTCACGGCGTTGATCGGGCCACAAATTTGCTCAATCTGTACGGTTTTGAGCTGTATGATTCCTCGGAACGGTGTGCCTGTGAGATCTCTGCAAACGGAGGGACTGTGTGTGGTCATGAAGCTCGGTTAATTGTGGAAGGGGGAGGGGTGAAGCTGAATTATTTAGTTTGGTCAATTTGAAAAATTTTGTGCGATCAGGGTGTATGGATGTATGAATGGGGATAGTTTACAGCTGGAGCAAAAGAATAGTCACTTTTGTGTCAGTTGTTAACACACTACGTTTTTTTTTTCTGTCATTCAGCTAGAAGCGCCGGAGGACTGAACGATATCAACAACGCTAACTCTTTAGCTTCTGATTCAAATGAATTGCGTGCTAAGGTTTGTCATGCACATTCCTCTTTATTGTAACATTTTTTGGTGGTTGATTCAAGCTTTTTCTTTCCTTTTTGGTTGTTTTTCTTGACATTGCTTGCGATACCAGCGACAGCAATTGAAACTATAGGTTCACCTTCACACGACTCTAAACCCAACATTTAAGTGCCACCATTAGGTAATTTAGATATGGATGGCCAAATTCAACTATGTGAAAGCTCAGAAACACAGTGTTCTAAACATATAGAAATTTGTCGGAGTCTTGAGGTCTGGATAATTTTCTTATAGAGGCTGGTGTCTATGAGTGGGAACATAATGGAATATTGTGTAGCAGGTCAACTAAACTTTAGGAAACTATTTCTGTATGTACTATGAAATACATCCCCCTTCTTGCTTCATCCCTTCACTCAGTCCCATGAAATAAATTACCGCTGTGTATATAGTTATGTTTGTCTACATGCGCCTATTGCTAATATTTACACAATTTGTGTCTCGTATGTCTCAAATTATAAATCATTTTATAGAGAAACAAGCACTGTGGTACAAGGCTTGAATTGTGCATTTGCTCAGCTCGACATTTCAGATCAATGGTGTCTGGGGTCTTACTGGGTGAATTTGGATATTGCTACAGCTAATCTAACAAAAAAAGTTGTCAACTGTCTTCCTCTGACTGTTGTTGAAGTAATTAACAATCATTATGGTAGCATACATATTATGTTAGGGCAACCTTTTAGCTACACCATATTGGGTGACACTGGTCCCCATTGAAGCAGTATATTTACATACTCAGGCTGTTTTCATGTTGAAATATTTTAAACGAGGCGTAGTCCATGACCAAGGTGCTGCATTGAGCTTGTTTTGTATGTTTCCCACATGATCTGTAAGCCATACCATGTGCCATATGTACATGTTTTAACAATTTCCAAAGAGTCACATTATATGCAGCATTCTTCTCTTTTTTAACGAAATATATGTCAGGGGTGTGGGCCTTGGGCCCAAGGCCCTGATCGGTTTATTATTAGAAATTAGGGATTAGTTTCTATTTGAGTTACAGATTAGTTTCCTTATGTTAGAAATATAGTTAGAGATATGATATGAGTTTCCATATTATTAGAGATAGGATTGGAATTAGATTCGATCTGTTAGGGGGAACCCATCTATATAAGGGGGCTACCGCATGCCATTGTAATCAAGCAGAGAATTATCAAAGTCTTTCCTCGTCTAAATCTCTAGTCTCTCTCCCTCTCGTTCTACGCCGACGCCATCCGGCCATCTTCTCGGTGGTGTTTATCCCGCATGAACCCCGGTTCATGACAACTTGGTATCAGAGCAGTCGATCCCTTCCAACGACTTCCGCTACTATGGCAGATGACTGGAGCAAAGCGATCGCGATCTGCGATCAGATGAGCAAGACGTTGAATGAATTCTTGGAGAAGTGCAAGAATCAGAGGAAGGTGCAACGCGAGACGGCAGCGGCACCCAAGCCTTCAGAAACAGTCGACATCACCCTCACCGCATTACCTCCCTCTAAGGACATGGAGGACGAGGTTGTCCTCACCCCCACCGACTTGCCGCCCTCTAGCGACGAGGAGGACAAGGCTGATTTCGCCGCCCTCACCAAGATCACCGGCCACGGCGAAAAAGACAACTCCTCCCTCGACAAGATAGCCATCTGTCGTCCTCTGCCACCTACACCAACGCCGGCACCGCGCGCTGCTTCCGTAGCAACTTCTCTGATGAAGAACGGCAAACGTGAAAGGAGGAGATGGCGCCGGGGAAGTCCATGTGGTCAGACCGGCAAACTAGGGTTTGCGTGAGAGCACCGCAAACTAGGGTTTGCGCAGCTGATCGACCGGAGAAGGCGCGGTTAGACCGGGTAAAGGCGCGGCCGGACGGCCGCCCGCCCCACCGCCACGCCGCTGCCGCAATCTCTTTGGCCTACCTTGCCACCGAGTGTATGGTGGACCAGGCCGCCCTCGCCACGGCCGTCCGCGTCACCGCCGCCGAGGGTTGCACGGGATGTGGCGCCGTCCCCTTCGCCGAGATCGACGCCGTTGCATCGGATCCGCCGCTTGCTCGGCTCGCCGCCGATCTACGCAGCCGATGCCGCCCGATCCACGGCGTAGCTGCGTCGCGCCGCCGCCTCGCCGCCGGCGCCAACCGCTGCGGATCTACGCAGTCGTTGCCGCCGTCGCCGCTTCTGCGCGCCGTCTCGTTTGTGCCGCCGCCGCCATCCGGCCGCTCGTTCAGCCGCCACCGCCGCCACTCACTCCGCCGCAGCAGCCCGCCGCCGGGTCCGCCTCGCTCGAAGCCGCCGGCCGGCCGCTCCGCAGCAGCCGCTTTTGCCATCGACGCCAAGCCCGCCTCCGCCGGCCGCCACGCCGAGCGCCGATCCGCACCGCGCGCCGCTTCTCTCGCCACCATCGGGTTGGGTGTGGTGAGGTGTTAGTGGTCGATGGGCGCGGTCGGATTTAAACCGACCGGCTAGTTATGGCCCAAACACAAAAAAAAAATTCAAAAAAAAAAGAAATTCAAAAAGAAATATTCTGCAGACATAATTTAGCCTTGTTCCGCTTGGATTTGGCCGGTCGTCTCCATCCGCTGCAGCACCCCGCCACCGTTCGTCTTCTACATCGGCGTCGAAGGTCTTCCATTGGCCGCCGTCTAGCAGCTCGAGGACGAGCTGCATGTTCGAGAGGGGTGTAGTGTCAGGGGTGTGGGCCTTGGGCCCAAGGCCCTGATCGGTTTATTATTAGAAATTAGGGATTAGTTTCTATTTGAGTTACAGATTAGTTTCTTTATGTTAGAGATATAGTTAGAGATATGATATGAGTTTCCATATTATTAGAGATAGGATTGGAATTAGATTCGATCTGTTAGGGGGAACCCATCTATATAAGGGGGCTACCGCATGCCATTGTAATCAAGCAGAGAATTATCAAAGTCTTTCCTCGTCTAAATCTCTAGTCTCTCTCCCTCTCGTTCTACGCCGACGCCATCCGGCCATCTTCTCGGTGGTGTTTATCCCGCATGAACCCCGGTTCATGACAATATAATGCAATGATATTGTTATGAGGGATTCCTATTTTGTTCATCGTGTGAATGCAAATCTGTTTTGATGGTGTGTGATAACCCAGATACCAGAAGCAGGCACATATTTATGCACTTTGATGATTGGATATTCTGTTTCCCTTTACATAGTTAACGCATTTTTTTTGCATTACCAGTCCTGTTGACCACATCATAATGTCTCTAATGATATCTAATTAGTGGCTTTGTTTGATGTTTTCATTCCTTTCATGTTTCAGTTGGTATTGCTGGGAGACTCAGGGGTTGGGAAAAGCTGCATTGTTCTTCGCTTTGTTCGTGGTCAGTTTGATCCCACTTCCAAGGTGATGTACTGTTTCGAGCCTCTTGAGCTGTAGATGAAAATGTTATTCTCCACCTTAGACGCATTACTCTCGCTTCAGAATTCCCATTGTTTTCAACTTATTTTTTCAAATAATTTTAGGTAACTGTTGGTGCATCATTTTTATCACAAACATTGGCATTGGAGGACTCAACAATCGTGAAGTTTGAAATATGGGATACTGCTGGACAAGAGAGGTACATATTTGGTGCTGTAGTTAACTTCTTCTAATTTTGGGTAATTAGCATGTTGCTGATGCATTAAAGGCATCGATTTTGCTGCACAATTCTAGTTATATGTGTCATTGATTTTTACAATTAATCCATCTTAGTTGCACAAACATGCATGTTTTTTCTCCCAATCAGGAACTCATGAGATACCGGTCAATTTCAGGTATGCTGCCTTGGCACCTCTTTACTACAGAGGAGCTGCTGCTTCAATTGTTGTCTATGACATAACTAGTCCAGAGTCATTTAACAAAGCACAATACTGGGTGAAGGTACACTGTTACTAATTCTCTTCTCTTCTAATTTCTTGTTGTTTAGTTTTATTGTCCTTTCCTTTACTATTGTGTTTCTGCTCGAGACTCAGCTCTAATAAGGTTTCTATTATACTGTGAGACTGCTGCTGAAAGATTACAAAAGTGTTGGATACTATCAGATTCTATTCAAAGAAATACCCCTGAGCGTTAGCAGTTAATGCAATCTAAGCTCATGCCATTTAATTTTACTAGCACCTTACAATTTTCATTTCGTCAATATCAACTTGATTAAGTGTTGATATATTGGATCTTTATTTTGTGGGACTGATGATATATTGGATCTTAGTTGTGTGAAGTCCGTTATATTTTCTCCTTTTTGTTGTTCCAGTTTAAATGCAGTATTTTCAGAATTTCGTCTTCATTTTTTTCTATTCTGCAGGAACTTCAAAAACATGGTAGTCCTGATATTATTATGGTTTTGGTTGGTAATAAAGCCGATCTACATGAAAATCGAAGTGTCTCTTCTCAGGTAAGAATATATTCTCGCTGTGAAGTTGGGATATAATAGATACTTAATATGCTGCAAGGTGATTTTGATGATATTGTGCATATTCTGAAGGAAGCACAAGAGTATGCAGAGAAGAACAGTATGCTTTTCATTGAGACGTCAGCAAAAACAGCTGATAATATAAACCAACTATTTGAGGTATGCCCTTCAGTATATGAAGCGATTTGTTTTCACATAATGTAGAGCAGTAAAACTAGCAACAGAACAAATCATAGTGATAACTGCTAATGGTGTGTCAAAGCCTTGAAATCCCGTGAATTAATTGTTTTTAGGCCCCCTGAGATTATTCACTTATGCATCAAATGGACAGGAACTGCATCAGGCCATCAATTTCGATCCATAACCATCTCATTTTTGATATGTATGTTCTTAATTGATTCTCCACAAACAATGCGACCTACTTGCATTTCTCTAATGCTTCTCTTATGTTCAATTTTTCGTTTACACTTTTATAGCTGTGTTATTACCAATTGAAAAATCTTTGTCAACATCCTCCTCCAAACAATCTTAATAATATCATGTTCCCGGAACAGGAAATTGCAAAGAGGTTGCCCAAGCCAACGGCGTCTTGATAAATAGCTGTGGTGTATATTGAAGAGTGGCACACATACAAGTTTGTACCATGTAGTGCATGTAATGTTTCAGGTCAATCCATATATATGGGCATTGTTTGTAAAACTGAGGATAATGTACAGCTTATTCAATTGTGTTAATCGTATGGCGCAGCCGCGCAAAGAAGTTGTGTTAATTGTGGAAAATCTTTGTCTTGATTATCCGGGGATGCCACAGTTATCCATAGCCTAACGACGAAGTTACTGTGTCTATCAACTATCTACAATGCATTGACCTGCTACTCTTGAAACTTGAAAGGCTAACATCATATAAACAAATACTTGCCTTATCCCACAATGGATAATAGAACTAGTGTTGCACCCGGGTGGCCGAGCTGTCTGTCTGAAAAACATTAATAAGTCATGCTAAGTATATACTTTTTCCAATCATAATAGAGCGACGTTCTTTAATTTTCAAAGTCAACAAGATGCTTTTTTTACTACTAAACTCTCTTATTATATGCGCAAAAAAAGTTGTAAAAGTGCACAATTATGAGAGCATTTTTTACGACAACTTCACTCATTATTTTCATATTAGTTAGAGACTCATGCGTTACAACAAAATTATAAAAATGGTGAGACGGAACTTACTGCCTAGCCAACTTCACATATCAAACATTGGAGAGCAAGCGACAGAGATAGAAGTGTGGCCAAAATGCGTGAGGAGATGGAGAAAATGGATGGAGTGGGTGGTTGTATCCTGAGAGAGGGGAGAGGAGAACGCACCGACGACCACCAACTCCTTTTTATATAATAGTAGAGATATTTAAACCATACGTTTTAAACAATATGGGTGGGTTCTTTTGGCTTTTGGCTTAATTTTTTAATTTTTGCTATTCACGAGAGAGAGATTATAGAGTGAGATATTCACGTACGATTTTAACCAATATAAATGAAATCTAAACAGTGTCTACGACAATCAGCTTGTAGATCCCGTATTAAAAAATATTGTGTTTAAAAGGTAGCTACTGTAAAAACTCATGCTATACGCCTAAAAGAAGAGAGCCTATATTTGGTTAAAAATAATAGGATTTAACTGCGGGTACACTTTTTTATGAATGGAGGGAATACATACTTAAGTGCATACTATTTAGGGATCTTTTGGTATTTAATCACATGATACCTCTTTTTCGTAAGCTCTAGAATATGTACGTTCTTTTTGGCTGTGTCTAATGGTTTTTTTTAACGTAAGTGTTTGTGTGAATAAATTAAATAATGATAAATTATATAAAAAAGATTATTATGATAAATTATTTTAAAATAACGATAAAGGAATTATTTTATTTATTTGCTCGAGAAATTTATAGACTATAAGCCCCGGCTAAGCTGAAGAAAAAAGAAGCCGAAGAATTCGATTCCATGCCACGACACAGGATCTCCTTCGGGTAGAAGGCATCAGGATACCAAACTTCTCAACGGAGATCATCTCGCAGCCACTGTTCCCACGCGAACCATCTGCACACTGACACTTCCGTGTGGGCTCAACTGACCCGATGCCACCGACTCCAGGTCGGCACGGGCCCTCCTCTCCCACGACTCCGCGACCCTCGCATCCGGACTCTATGTCAGGTAGACCACAGAATCTCCGGGCCCACATGTCATAGACTGACGCAAACCACGGAACCGAGCTCAGCACGTAGAGAAATCCGACCCCTGCTCCAAGAAAGAAGCTATAAAGGTAAACTAATCCCCTCGCCTTCCTGCTCACTTGTGTCATCGCCCTCAGGTGTATCTCCTGCCGTCTCGCCGCTCTCAGCACAGACCGACCCAGCCGGGGAGGGAGGCCGAAACCTAGCGACTACTCGAGCCCCTCGAATCCGCCTCCCATGGCGAGCCAGGGCGAGCCCTCCTCCTCCTCCGATCCGTAAGATCCCGCCCCGATCTGGTCCTCGCCTCTAGGGGTTTCGATCTGGTTGATGATGGAGTTATTTCGGGGATTTTTTTTGTGATTTTTTTTTGGGGGATTGGAGCAGGAAGGGGAAGAAGGACTACTCGACGGCGATCCTCGAGAGGAAGAAGTCGCCGAACCGGCTGGTGGTCGACGAGGCCACCAATGACGACAACTCCGTCGTCGGGCTGCACCCTGACACCATGGAGAGACTCCAGCTCTTCCGCGGGGACACTGTCCTGCTCAAGGTATGGGCCGCCTTTATCCCTACAATTCCTCTGTTTAGGTTGACTTCCGAGGGCTTGAGTTGTTGTTTAGGATACTGATCTGCGGTGGTTGTGTTGAAAACTTGGAATTATGGTTTCGTTGCGAGTGATTTAGGGAGTTATTGATATTGTTTAGAGTTTAGATTACAAATCTGTTGGAAAAGCTTTAGCTTTATTGCCTTTACTCGTTTCCTTAAGCTTAGGTGTGGGGGAGTTTCCTGTTTGGTGGGGGATATTTAGGAATATAGTGGACTAGGTTCTCTGATTGCTACTTTATTGTACTTTTTGCTTATGAGGTTGGTCTCGTATGATTTTGGATTTGGATTTGGGGGTAAAATCACAGTACATAGCTCCATAGCTTCGTTACAAGTTGGTGCCTTTATTATGCTTTCATCAGTGATGTTAACAACTTGACTGGGCAGAGCCTAATCTGTAATCATGTCGTGGTTATTGTATTAACTAGCTGCTTTTCTAGTTGTCAAACTTAATAACCAATCCATTCAACATGTTATGCTACATTGCTTTTGGATGTGGACAATGTGGTTTATTGATTTTGAGTTGCTTCTAAATGTGGAGATATGAATTTTGAGTATGAATTTTTTTGGGATGTTTGTTTACCATCTAAACTGTGACAGCTGCACTAGGTATTTTCATAATGAGACACACTTCTTCTTTGATGCCATGAAGCCTACTGGTGTTATTAGATAACTTAGTCCAGTTGGGAGATAACTTTAGCTTTCTTGTTTTTCTGATTTCCTTAAATATGCCAGCATCTGATGTTATTAAATTAATAACCTGGGAGTTAAAAACTTTAGCTTTCTCATTATTATTATTTTCTTAATTATGCCAGTAGCTGATGTTATTAAACTCCCTCCAGTTTGGAGCTATATTGTGCTTGCGTTTGTTATGTTTCTGGTCAATTATCTTCTATCTGAACCCTTTCCTGCTCCCAAATTCTGAGTCTGCCTTATTATTGCGTGGTAGTTATATTACTTATCTCTAACTCTCTCTTTTTTGCCCCTATGTGACAATTCTTCTGTCAGGCAGTACTTGATTATTAGCTGCTGACATTTTGGATCACTGCATTACAGGGTAAGAAGAGAAAAGACACTATCTGCATTGTGCTTGCAGATGACACCTGTGAGGAGCCAAAGATCAGAATGAACAAGGTTGTCAGGAAGAACCTGAGAGTGCGGCTTGGTGATGTAGTTTCTGTTCATCAATGCCCAGATGTCAAATACGGGAAGCGTGTGCACATACTTCCATTTGATGACACGGTTGAAGGCATTACTGGAAACTTGTTTGATGCCTTCTTGAAACGTGAGATTTCTTTACCACTGAAGTATTTTCTCTTATAAAGGCTTTTGGACAGAAATTACTACTGAGACTGTGTCATGTTCTAAAGTAGCTAGACCATTTTAGTTTTTTATGAAACATTTCAGCCCGATGTAACAATATGTATATACCCTGATAAATTAACTGAAATCATACCATTTGAGTGATTTGGTGAAGATGTTCAAGGCTTTATTTATGTGGAAAGATAAGCTTTCTGGGCACTCACAGATTCAGTTATGAGTTGTCCAGATGTAATACTACTAATTTCCATGCTGTGGTATTGTAGTTTCTTGTCTAAACTATCATCACGAATTCATAGTACCTTACGCTGCACCTTAATCAAATTGCTAAAACTGTTGCATGTAAGATGCCATGATATGTCTGACCAATTGGTGATGACTTTATTTAATGAGCTATACTTTTTGCAACCTGCTAATCTCTGCTTTGTTACATCCTGTTGTTTTACTAATATTGCCTTTGTCTGAAACTTTTCAGCATACTTCCTTGAAGCTTATCGTCCTTTGAGAAAAGGAGACCTTTTCCTTGTGAGGGGTGGAATGAGAAGTGTGGAATTCAAAGTTATAGAAACTGACCCTGCAGAGTATTGCATTGTTGCACCTGATACAGAGATATTCTGTGATGGTGAGCCTATTAAGAGAGAGGATGAGGAAAGACTCGATGAGGTTGGCTACGATGATGTTGGTGGAGTTAGAAAGCAGATGGCCCAAATCAGAGAACTGGTTGAACTCCCACTGCGCCATCCCCAACTTTTCAAGTCTATTGGTGTGAAGCCCCCAAAGGGCATATTGCTATATGGACCACCTGGTTCTGGCAAGACCCTTATTGCTAGAGCTGTAGCTAATGAAACAGGTGCATTCTTCTTTCTGATCAATGGCCCAGAAATTATGTCAAAGCTAGCAGGAGAAAGTGAGAGCAACCTCAGAAAGGCATTTGAAGAAGCTGAGAAGAATGCACCATCTATCATTTTCATTGATGAGATTGATTCCATAGCCCCGAAGAGAGAAAAGACCCATGGAGAAGTTGAAAGGCGTATTGTTTCACAGCTATTGACTCTTATGGATGGGCTTAAAGCTCGTTCACATGTTATTGTTATGGGTGCTACAAACCGCCCAAACAGTATTGATCCTGCTCTTAGAAGATTTGGTAGGTTTGACCGGGAGATTGACATTGGAGTCCCTGATGAAGTTGGGCGGCTTGAGGTTCTCCGGATTCACACTAAAAACATGAAGCTGGCTGAAAATGTTAGCAGCCTTTACTGATAATCTTTTGAATGGGATCATTTGATCTTCTGTACGATTTCCCCATTTCTGGAATCCTTTGTTGATTGCATTTTTTTTAATTATTGCAGGTTGACTTGGAACACATTGCGAAAGACACTCATGGATATGTTGGGGCTGATCTTGCTGCCCTCTGCACTGAGGCTGCTCTCCAATGCATTCGTGAGAAGATGGATATTATAGATCTTGAGGATGAGACCATAGATGCTGAGATACTGAACTCTATGGCTGTCACGAACGACCATTTCAAGACTGCACTAGGGACAAGCAACCCATCTGCGCTCCGCGAAACTGTGAGTATCTCTAGATACTGAACTCTTGTGTTAATTTTGTATTATTATGATCAATGTGCACATAATTTGGAGTTTTACCATCTAGCTATCATTTAATTTCAGGTTGTTGAAGTTCCAAATGTCTCTTGGGATGATATTGGTGGTCTGGAGAATGTCAAGAGGGAGCTGCAGGAGGTATTTTGTTGCTCTTTATTTTATGTCAACTCTTAAATTGTCGTTATGTAGCTATAACTTGTTAACACACTTGAATTCTTGCAGACTGTCCAATATCCGGTGGAGCATCCAGAGAAGTTTGAGAAGTTTGGCATGTCTCCTTCCAAAGGCGTTCTGTTCTATGGCCCTCCTGGCTGTGGTAAGACTTTGTTGGCCAAAGCAATTGCTAACGAGTGCCAGGCTAACTTCATTAGTGTCAAGGGACCCGAGCTGCTTACCATGTGGTTTGGTGAGAGTGAGGCCAATGTGCGTGAGATTTTTGACAAGGCTAGGCAGTCGGCTCCATGTGTCCTCTTCTTTGATGAGCTTGACTCGATTGCTACCCAGGTCAGCCTCTCTCTCATTTGTGCGTGTGCACATAGCCGACATATATCATAGTTTTCATGGTATTTATCATGTCTCACAACTCCGAACCATATTTCAGAGAGGAAGCAGTGTAGGGGATGCCGGAGGTGCCGCTGATAGAGTGCTGAACCAGCTGCTGACTGAGATGGATGGCATGAATGCCAAGAAAACTGTGTTCATTATCGGTGCCACTAACAGGCCAGACATCATAGACCCTGCCTTGCTTAGGCCAGGGCGTCTTGATCAGCTTATCTACATTCCTCTGCCTGATGAGCAATCCAGGCTGCAGATCTTCAAAGCTTGCCTCAGGAAGTCTCCTGTGGCCAAGGATATTGACTTGTCTGCCCTTGCCAAATACACCCAAGGGTTCAGCGGTGCAGATATTACGGAAATTTGCCAGCGTGCATGCAAATATGCCATCAGAGAGAACATAGAAAAGGTAACATTATTTTACTACGAATTGGTCTACAGTTAGGTTCTTTTACATGCAGTATCATCTGTTTTACATCTCTGTGCTAATGGAAACATTTGATTTCAGGACATCGAAAGGGAGAGACGGCGGAGGGACAACCCTGAAGCCATGGAGGAAGACGAGGGGGATGATATTGCTGAGATCAAGGCTGCTCACTTTGAGGAATCCATGAAGTATGCGCGCCGGAGTGTGAGCGACGCCGACATTCGCAAGTACCAGGCCTTTGCCCAGACGCTGCAGCAGTCTCGTGGATTTGGTAGCGAGTTCCGGTTCCCTGAGCAGACGGCTGCTGTCGCTGCCGCTGCGGCCGACCCATTTGCATCCGCTGCCGCAGCAGCTGACGATGATGATTTATATAGTTAAATCCCTCTGTTGTGCCATTAACTTACCATGCTTTCCTTTGATATATAGTTATTATGCTATGTTAAACTTGAATCATATGTAAGACACGGAACATCATGCGTCCATGTACTGATTTATAAGTTTATTTTGGGAGACTGAAAATCGTATCATATGTCTATTATTTGCAGCCGTTGTTGTCGTAGGAACACCTAACTTGCATCGGTCACGGTGTTTGTTCCACTGGGCAGTCACAATGAAAACATTCTTCGAGGAAACATGGGTTGCAACTTTAAAAACATTAAACCATTTAAGCCATATGAACTTGGAAGGTTTGAGCCTAATAACTTAGTTAGCCATCTACATCGTTGTCTTTTGGGAATTGGTACCAAGCATTCATCCGATGCCATCGGACGCGCTTCATCCATTTCACAGCTCACGGGTTTGCTTGCATGGCTCATGGCTCACCCACCATCTAAGATTTTATGCCGATAGGAAAGAAAAAAAAAAAAGGCGATATTATCCCATCGATCCTACCTACTCGTTCATTCTCATGGTTCCCAACCACTCGTTCCGGCCCCTACCTATTCATTCATTCCTATCGATCCCAACCACGTAGCCACTTCCACCACCTACGAGCTGCTCTGCTGTCGAATGCCAGCCAGAGTTCGCAGCCACTCGCACTTGACGAGATCATCTATTGTAGCCAGAGCTTATGTAGAGGTTTTTCATGCGATGAGCTCACTGGATCTAGCGAGGTTGAGGTCAGAGGAGGTGGAGAGATAGATGATGAGCAAAGCCAATGACAAGGGATGGCAATTAGGCGCGACGAGCACAAATAATGCTCGCTCATACCCATATCCGTGACCCCAATTTACCCCCACGGGTATGCCCGTAAAGGACGACAGGCGAAGAGTCTCGTCCATGCTCATCGCCTGCGGGTACCTACCCCTAATGGGCATGCCCGTGTACCTGCGAACAATGCATCACATATTTACATTCACACATCAATTATCAACTAATGAAATGCAAATTCACCATCAACTGTTAACTAAAAGTATGTCAACTCATAAAAGGAGAGGCCTACTCAACTGAAAGTATGTCAACTAATGAACTAATAACTCTACTAGGTCTTAGTGGTAGTGTTAATTGTTGGCCCACCTGTCAGTGTATATCACGGGTAAACGGACAAGATGGGTACGGGTGAAACTCACCTATGTCCATACCCGTTTACCCGACGGGTAGAGAGTTTATCTTATTTTCATGCCCATAGGCAAAGAAAACAACCTATACCCAGCTCCATTAGGGCATTTACCTGCGGGCACACAGGTAAACAGGCACAATTGCCATCCCTAACAACAAAGCAGCATTGTGGGGCAGACAATGCACCAGGCTAACCGCTGTTACTCCCTCCTCGGCATTGGACCTTCACCATCGCTCGCATGCTATTTCTCTCAGTAGGCCTGTTGCGGATATTTATCTAGATTGTTGCAGTATTTTTTATCAATTGTTGTAACATGTCTTTTTAAAACTTGCCGCCAAAGGTTTTTGTTGCAGTTGCCATTTCGATTTGTTGCACTTTTTTTTGTTGCAGTTGGGTTATAGATTTGTTGCATAAGAATTTTTCTTTGTTACAATTAGTTATGAATTTGTTGCACAACAAGATTTTTTATTGCAGTTGTTATTAGTTTGTTCTGCCATATTTGTTTGTGATTGTCTGTTGCAACCGTGGATAATTTGTTGTATGTTCATTGTATCACTGCTACATCTCTTGTAAATTTGTCACAAATGACCAGATTCCTCCTTCTCCGTCCCTCCCACTCCTCCAGTAAGCTAGGGGTCCGATAAGCCAGCAATGGTTAGGAAATCGCCCTCTCCCTTCTCGTTCCTCCTCCTTGAACGCAGACTATGACCACCGTTGTCATAAGCCCCGGCACTGGTATTCCAAGTTCTAACGCTAGCTGTTGGTCTAAAGTCACCGTCACTTGTGCTTGAGGGAAACCGTCGGCCATGGTCTCCTCCTTCGGTAAGCTAGAGCTCCAACGCAGCAGCAACGGCTAGAGATCGAGCGGAGATGAGCTTCTCTGTTGTGCCAAATTGAACAGCCAGAATCTATTCAAATGAGATCTAACAGTGAAGTGAGAGGAAACGTAGGAACTAGTCGCTCCCCTGTCTTTTTCATTACCATCGTAACCGATGCATGGAGCTTTTTTATAAGCATAACCGATGCATAGAGCTTTTGTATAATCAAATTATGCTTACTTAGCAGCCACCATTTCTTCCAGATGAAACATTATTTTTTCATGGTGCACGGGGGTGGGGTTTTTTGGGCTATGGCTTATAACTTTTGAATTATAGCTGTTCATGAGAGAGACAGTCGCATACGATTTTGGCCAGTATAACTAAAGTCCACAATATCTACTTTTATCGACTTGTAGACTCTATCTTGAAAAGACGCACCATTTGAAAGTTACTATAGTAAATATCAAAAGCCATAAGCATTAAGACAAAAAAAAAACCCAGCCACGTTTGACCAAACTTCTGGCTCCAGAAGTTGATTTCCAACAGAAGAAGTTGAAGCCCAAAAAAGTGTTTGGCTATAAACTAGCTCCTAATTGCTTAAAAAGTCTTAGCTCCTAGGTGATCTTCCAGTTTGATCATACCTTTCATAGTACAAGCAAGAATGGCCTGCGTCATCTAACCGTAGATAAATCCAAACAGCATTGATTTGCAAGGCTTTATATAACACGGCAGTATCAAGAAATCAAAATAGCTCTTTCGAAGTTTAAGAAGTAATAGGCTAGAAACAGGAGAAAAATTGATTTTCGTTTGAAACTATTTACGATCGCTCGGCAGCGAAAGCTTTCACTTTTTCCTCGTTTCTATGCGTCTAACGCAGATCATGTTGGTTACATCTGTGTGTTTCTACAAGGAGAATTTGTAGTTAGGATGGATGGCAATCAGTATTATGAGGCAGGCTTTTTTTTTTAAAAAAAAAAGGTATCGTAGGAGTATGTACTTCCATGAGCAGAATGTAATAAGAAAGAACGCAGCTAAACAGAAAGTGTAGAACATTATTAGGCCATGTGCACCACTGCAAACTTGAGCTAGTTTGTTTTGCATAAAGATGCCTAGCAAGGTTTAGCATCTACTTACAAAACAAAACATCAATTGAAGTCCTGGATATCCATATGGGCCAGAACGAGCTTTGTTATGATGCAATCCAATGACATAACAAATAGTAACGAAAGAACAACAGTTCAACACAATACAGGCCAGAGCAGCAGAGAAAAATAAATATATCAGTGGTTAAAAATATGGGGGAGAAAACGGAATTACGGAACTATAAAAATGTGTTCGTATCTTTAATAACAGTAATCTGCTAGTAGTAATGAAGCTGCATGGTAGGCGATTACTATAGGGAGAGGGTCACAAAATTATTGGCGTGGAAATCAATCTGGGTCTGCCATCCAAAGGGACCGTCCAAAAAATTGATCACCGTGAATGACGATGTAGGAAGCATTTACCCTAGATTGGAAGGGGGACAAAAACAGGCTGGATTAGAGAACACAGTATAAATAAGAGGGTGAAAAAATAAATGGGACCATACTTACTCGTCAACATCAGGTATGCTCATTGGATAATACACCACCTCTTCTTTCCCTGTGACATGACTACTAGCAATGGAAACCATATTGGTCTTCTTCTCAGCCTGGAAGATTGCAAGATTTGTTAATTCTACCAGAAGGTTTTAAACAAACCAAATGCGGCAAATATTGTAGCTGATTCTAACTACACACCTTTTTTTTTGTCAGGCCAATCATTCAATCTTTTATTATTGACTACAGAATAAACCTCCTCGTTGAGCCACATCATCAGCATTCAGCAAAGCAATAACCCTTGGATTGAACCTTTAATGCTCATTAATCTTCCAATAAAGCAATCATTTTAACATTAGTAACAGACGCAACATATTCAGACTATATGGGCTGGGCTTACACCACTTATTCAGATTTTTCCTTTTTTTCTACAAACACTTGCTGCTTTCCGTTATTTTTTCCTTAATATACCAAAATAGGAAGGGGGTTAAATGCAGAAATATTCCAATTTACCGCTAGGCTCATATCATCTCTCAATTTGGTACTTCTGCGTAGTATAGTCAGGTCAGTTTTTTAGTCAATTTTTTTTAATTACACAAGGCAGTACCATGTGTGCATATGACTGAAATGCATAACTCAAGAAGTTGCTGTTTTTTTTTATAGAAAAAACCCTTTTCTTGCTGGGAGATGGTGAATTGCTGTACTCATTACATGTTGACATATTTGGATTGGTGACATCGTGAAAATACACATCATGAGGTACATGTCAGTATGTCACTGTGTGCAAGAAAGATCAAGCTCTGAAAAATGCATTAAAAAACTATACTATATATATGACCAGGGTTCGGCTTACCGGCAACCGCCGGCCGGTAACCGCCGGTAACCGGTTCTCCCGGCTGGGTCCGGGAGAAAATATACCGGCCGGGTCTACATTTACTTTGTATTCATTTCCTTAGGTTCCATTTGGTTTCACATGCATGGCCAGTTTGTTAAAAAAAGTTCATTTTCTCTGACCACATCGCATCGTGGATTTTATTATTCAACACAAACTAAGATTATACCTACTTCTGCTTGTTGGGCTCATAAATCTGTCATTCGTTATCTGTAGTCCCTACTCCCTAGTCATCATGGCAATAGCAGCAGCAGCGGCAAAGCAGTAGCGAGCAGTGGCAGAGCAAATGTTAGAAAATTACCTTCAAATTCTTCATTCCACCGGTTTTTTCGGTTTTTTCCACCGGTTTTTTCGGTAACCGGCCGGTTACCGGTCTCCTCCCGCCCCGCCCAAAAAATTCATTTGGCAAATTTTATCCGGTTTAAATCCGGGAATTCTGCTAACCGGGCGGTTACCGGTACCGCTTGGCGGCCGGGATTTGCCCCGGTTCCGGTTTTCCGATCCTTGTATATGACTGGATATGGAGCAGGTAAATTTGAAGACCCTGTAGCCTTCCTCCCAATCAGAAATGTTTATCTACCAGAAGATGGCAAACCTTTGGCGAAGGTTGAAGCACGTAGAGACTTGATGGTGAAATGTTTTGATTGGTATGGTTTAAACATGACCAAGTTATCTACTTTGGGACAGGCTGATGGAGACAGGAGACAGGATATCAAGGAGGGTTTCAGTTGGCTCTTTGTATCCAGCAGGTATGCAATTTGGGTAGCATTCTGGTTGGTCTGTGCTGAAATATGAAGTGATTCACACTTTGTATTTAGTGGTACCCCACGTGATGCTTATTTTGATGTTGGACACATACAAAACAGGTAGAGAAAATGAGATGACAGACATGATCATGCAATGTTTCAATTTTTCATGTCCTGCTACTCAAATAATGTGTTAATTCATAAACATCAACACACTTCAACTCTGCTAGTGTTTTTTCCTTCAGTTTACTGGCATGGTCAGGTAAAAAGAAAATGAAAGGACAACAAAATAGCATAATAGAATACAAATAGCAACATGATCAACAACAACATGCTAAGTCACGGATAAAGACGGAGGCAAAGACACGCAAAAGCAATGCAATGCACAAAATATTAACATTCAATATTAAAACACGAAAATGTTCTCAATGAGCTTATTGACTGAAAAATTGATCAAGATCTTGTATTGGCAGCTTCAAAAGAGCATTACAGATCTTCGAAACATTTTTCCAGCACATTAAACTCTCTTCGTAACTCCGTCTATGTAGTTTTCTATATAGCCTGTCCCCCAGTCAGGAAAAAGAGAGGGTTATGTTAGGCTCGGTGAGTCAACATAAAAAAAAGCCACCTTTTCAAAGAAACCCAAACGATTTTGATTGGGGCGTAACCATCTTAGTGACACGCCATATTGAAACCCAGGTGTGATAATAAATGAACAAGGGCTGGGACATCACTCATCACTCCCTTAGTGACATGCTAAGTCGGTACCTAACTGTAGTGAAAAATGTGTAAGGGTCATCGCACTTTACTTAACAAGTACGAGGGGCAAGGAAGCTAGTCGATGAGAGTTGGATCCATCTGGGTAGTTGGAAGGTATGATCCTTAATAGGTAAGTTAAAAGAGTTAGTTGATACGGTGATTAGGAGATGTGTAAATATCTTATGTGTTCAAGAGATTAAATGGACGGGTCAAAAGGCGAAGGAGGTGAATCATACTAGTTTCAAGTTGTGGTATACTGGAACAGGACAAAACAGGAATGGAGTAGGCATCTTAATCAATAAGAACCATCCACGTACCCAAGCAGCTGACGTCCACGGAGATAGGACATGATTTGTGCTTTCTAGAGGAGGTAATTCTCTCTTGAGAGTTTGATGTTGATTTGGGAGAAAGATGATGTGGGGAGAACGTGTAATACCACTAAATTGCAAAAGAGAAGTAATGCGAATAATGGAAACAATTTAAGGGAGAATAAAAGGGATAAAGAAGAGTTTTGCCGTCAGACCCATCGGCTTTTAGAATGCCGAATAAAAGTAGCGCTCACTGAGGTTTCCAGACCACCCAGGGACGATCGGCACCTCTCGCTATTGTGGGCTTCATCATTTGATAGAGAATTTAGCCCATGCCCACTTTTACCGACTTACCACCACAGTAGAAAAGCCAACAATACAGAGCCCACCCGTGGACCAAAAGGTCCTTAAAGCCCTCAGACTTAAGAGGGAGTGGGGTGATGAGTGAAGGGCAATCTGGTCATTACACATGGTACCAAAGGGACAAGCCAATCGAAGCCCTTCTTAAGCCATCAACCACAAGTGTGCAGTACACATTTTTCTTCCCTCAGCCAATAACTCATTCAGAGAAAGCAAACCAAGCCTTCCCATTTCTCACCCCTTCTCTTTTCCTTCCTCAACCGAGAGCAGGCCAATAGAAAATGAGCCCCAAAGCCAAGCACGGCTAAACCAGCTAGTGCAACATAGAGAGGAAGTGAGGGAAAGAGGAGCGTAGGAGAGGAGCTTGGGGAGTTGGGGAAGCTCGACGGTGTGAGAACGGCATCCACGGTGATCGCGCGCCGCCTAGGATCACCGGAACCACACCGAACCGGGTCAGGACCAGGAGGAGGCGAGAAGGGCCAACAGAAATACGTGGAGAGTGCTGTCACCACCACGGCCATCATCATCACCTTCTCATCCCCACCCAGCTCGAGCCAAGTAAGGTTCGCCTTTCCCAACCATGTGTATTGAGAGTAGGGTAACTCAAAAATAGAAGCTAAATCAAAATGCATGTAGTAAATAGAAGAAGAAGAGGACTGTCCTGGTAGTAGGGGCCGACCGGCCAGCTACAAGCCATGGCCGGCGAGCTCAAACCCGTAGGGAGCGGCCGAAGCCTCGGGGTGACGACTGACAATGACGGGCGGTGGTGCAGGCGACCGAGCCTTGAGGGCGCAGGTGCACCAGAGGCCTAGGTCGAAGGCGAAGAAGGTCATGCCAACCGGGAGGCGACGCGGGAGCATTGAGTGCCTCGCTGTGCATGCACAGGGGCCGAGCAACAGGCCGACATGACGCCGGGCTCCTGGTAGGCAGCGAGCCGTGGCCGGTGAACCTGTGGAGGAGTGGCGTCGCAAGAGGGCCAAGCCTCTCGGTCGGATCTGGCCATGGCCGGCTGGATCCAGAAGTAAGGGAGGGGGAGAGAAAGAGGGAAGGGGCGTGCGGAGGTCAGCTGGCAGTGAGCCCGGGGCCGGTAAGCCCGAGCTCGGCCGTGCGCTGCCATGCCGCCTGGGAATCGCCAGGCCGATCGGCCGAGAGAAATGGGAGCGAGAGAGGCGAGAGGGAGTGAGGCTGGTTCAGCCGAACCGAATAAAGGGAAAAAAAGAGAAAGAGAGAGAAG
Organism: Dendrocalamus sinicus; assembly: GCA_036346575.1. NCBI lineage: Eukaryota > Viridiplantae > Streptophyta > Magnoliopsida > Poales > Poaceae > Dendrocalamus > Dendrocalamus sinicus. The sequence continues at coordinate 31,819,152 of CM070658.1, forward strand.
GAAGAAGAGGGTAGAAGAAAAAGGAAGGAAAAAAAGAGAAAGAGAGAAAGAAAAGAAAAAAAAGGGGGTTTGGTACCTACGTGACGGTCCTTAACCCCGGGTGTCTTATGCTAGAGTCGGGTTATACGCATTGAGTTGTCGTCACTTAAGCACTGATTTTGATATGATGTATTGAGTCGGGTTGACGTTTGTACAGGTGGAGGTCCTAGGTCGGAGCCGTCCACGCATCGTCCCCGAGACTAACCAGGCAAGTGCATAGTAAAGTGGTAAACTTGGGTAGTGTTTGCTGTTAGATGGATGATGGTGCATTGCTTACCATGTTGTGGTAAGTTAATTATTTCTGGATGCATGATGATGAATGAAGAATGATGGTTGTTGAGACATGGCATGTTAATATGCATGAATGGAAAACTTGTATTGCATGCATGTCATGAAAAGAGATAGTTGTGGTATCATTAGTCCACTCTGTGTGGACACTTCACGGGAGTGGAGATTGAGATCTCCGTATGAAAATGATGGGCTACTGTGGTCCCCGTATGAAAAAGGACGGGCTTGTAATCCCCACATGGAAACAAAGCAGGCCTGGGTGAGCATCGACGGGTGGTCGCTATGCTATACCGGTATAGGCTAAAGAGATAAGAGAGAAGTGCATGTGCATATGCATAATGAACGGTGGATAGGAGCTTAAAGAGTTTAAATGGAAACAAATGGCGATTGGAACTGTGACGATTATGGACTGTTTTGTGAACCTGTTACTGTTTTGCTTTGTACTTGCTAGTCTTAGGACTCACCCTTGCTTTGTTGTTATTTTGTTTAGGTGACTGTTGAGGAAGTCATGTGTGGGTGGGAGTAGAATATGAATAATTTAACGAACCAACAACACTCATTGTACCACCTTTTGTCAGTATATTTTAGACTCTACTAATATGCTAGAGTAATCGCTAAAAATGCTATGATGTACCTGGTCGCAGCAACATAAATAAATTAGTATTAGTTTAAAATTTTCTACTAGTTGATGGAATGGTAAAAGTATGCAATGTGGCAACATTCCGGGCCCAGAGGATAGGCAGGGTGTTACAGAATGCCGGTTACGGATGATGCAGCACCGGCGGTGGAGGCAGCAATGGTTAAGGGCCCAATCATCTCGTTAGAGTTCGTGAGGCTCTGATACCATAAAGGTTTTCTGATGATATTCGGAAGGAGGAAGAAGTATTTGCTGCTCTGATCAACCTTACAGCCAGTCGGACTGTATTTATGTTGCGGCAACTGCAGGGTGCCGGATGGGCTACAGTAGCGATTCGGGATACAAACAGAGAGTTATTACAGCATATTAGTTACAGCAATCTTATATATACAAACCAATCCTAACAACAAAATCTATCTCCAATCTTATCTCTACGATCCGGTAGTTTCAACACACTGGGTCTGCCTCAAGAACAAGGTCCCTGCCGCCGGCAAGTACGCATCCCTCAGGACCCACCAGGGCATCTCCATGTTCGGCGAGCCCAAGCTCGACTCCTACATCAAGGACGGCGCCGAGGATGAGCCCAAGAAGATGGCGTCCACCACCGAGATATAGACAAGTAGTCGTAGTGTGTTCTCGATGCTCTAGGCTGACAAGTGTCGAATTCTTCCGTAGACGTAGGTGGTCTACATGTTTATGACTTATGAGGCATTGTTGATTAGTTCGGGTTTTAATTTGTCTGCTAATTAGTTCGAGTCTATATGGCTATGCAGTTTTGTTATGGATTCTGAGTTTATATATGCATTAGTAGTTAAAGTAAGGGCATGTTTGATAGCCTGTACGAAGGTTGGCCTGCACCTGAGATGCAGGCCCGAACTCGAGACGTCCACTTTGGCAAGACAATGTGGTGTTACGTGAAATTTGTAGTTCTTCAATGTGATTTTTATTCTGCTTTTCTTGAACGATGGTCGAAGGCTTAACTACCAGCAAGGACTTAGCAAACTACACCAAGCTCTTACAAATATAAGATTTTTTTTCTCCAATAAACTCACCAGAACAGAGTTTCCATCTTCGGAAGACATCCGAAATCTCCGAAACGAGTCTCCCATAGACAGGTTCACACCGGAAATTATGAAAACTGTGGATAACCCGCAACTTCATACCCAATACAGAGCTTATATAAGGTATACGTACGAAACAATTTGTACGAATTATATACGGAAGGGCATCACACGTTTCCCACTCCCACGTAAGAGAAATATCACTCCATAGAATTCAGTGTTTGATCCTATCTAATTAATAAACACGGCATGAAAATTTAAGAATCACTCCGATCGAATTCAGTCTTTGATCCTATCAAATTAATAAACACGACATGAAAATTTACCTGCTATGCATGAATGTATATATTGTTGGACGAATCGGTGATCCTGACGCGCTGAAATGGCGTTTTTGTAAGCAGTCCGTATAAACATTTTCGTTACGTATACTATTGCCCAATCTTGGTATCATTAGGCCGGTAGCCCTCCGGATCTTTCAATTAAAAACCTTAGGCATACAGCACCAGGATGAAAGCACAGAGTTCATGTATTCCTTCCTTAATTTGCCTTAATTGAATGACGGGACAAGAAGTGACCTTCTTGGCCGCCAATGTCAAGCCAGAACGGCGATGAATTATAACAAACGATGCATTAGACAGCAACTACATTCTGCTCACTGAGCAGGTAAAACAACGAAGTGCACATTAGACAGCAATTACATCTGTGAACCGAGACATTGAGCCTTTGCCTCACCATTTGACATGTACATATTCAAAATAGTACATGGACATGATACAAAGAAGATTTTGAAATCAGATGAATTCTTCGTGTTCATAAACATTATCAGGGATTAAATACATCACTGAACGGAAAAAAGAAAAGAATGAATGACCACATGTCAACGAGAGAGATCAGCTTATGAAAATCTACATTGACGCAGCAGGGTAAGCCTTTACCCCAACTATTTCTACTTTCTAGACTAAACTTAGTAGGCCTATCAGCTGTCATGTGATTAAATGCGTGAGCTGCTACAACAAAGGCCGCGACACAAACAGCTGGAGCTTTGCCCCCAGCTGTGACCAATAACATGAAAACTAGAACCTGTCAATAATGATTAAACTTCTTTCTATGGCGACTGTAGTCTGAGACATATCTAAATCTCTGCCCACAGTCAGGAGCCGAGCACCTATACGGGCGCTCTCCTGTGTGGACTCTGACATGTTCAGTCTGAGCCCACAACCACTTGAAAGTCATTCCACAACCATCCCAGGGGCATTTGAATGGTCTCTCGTCGCTGTGGACACACTGATGACGCTTCAAGTATTTGTGCGAGCTGAAACGCTTGCCACATGTCTCATCGGTGCAAATATTGCGCTGGTGAGCACGAAGTTCAGCTCTAGTTTCAAATGTCATGTCACAAAATTCAATATCGCACTGAAATGATCCCACCTTTGTCCTCTTACCCTTTATCGCAGCTGAAGCTTCTACAGTGTTTGTTTTCTTTGCCACCTCTTCAACTACTGCAGGTCTAGTCCTGGGTCTCAAGCTCTCACAGGGAGAGCGAACAAAGCTCCCAAAGCTCCCACAACTTTGTGAACTATCAGTGTTTAACTCTGATTCCCTCTTTCTTTTGCGTTTGCGTCTGACATAACATATGATGTCTGTTCTATTTGAGCTTCCAATACTTCTAGACAATATGTCTGATACACGGAAGTCATGTGCCCGATCGACATATTGATCCTTTTTGGGTGCATCTGAAACTTTGCCTGTTTTGGCCAAGAAAAAGGTGGTAGCTACACAACTTGCTGAACTGCCAAGAATTCCTGTGTCATCCTTGAATCCCTGGTAGTTCCAGCAATCAACTTCTTCAGCATTTTCGCATTTCTGTTGTATTTCAGAGTTCTGAATAGCAAGCAATTTATCAGTTGCCAAATTGCAACAAGTCTGGCCCTTGTATGAAAGAGCAGTACTAACAGAAGAGCCAGCCATCTCTACAACTTCACCTTGTGTAACATTATCCGCAGAGTGGTCATTGCTAGCTAGTGTCATTAATGTCAAGGAAGCTTTGCCAACCTCATCTTTTCCAGGAGCATCTGCTACCTTGGACTCTTCAGCTAAAACACCAAGTAAAATATCAAAAGAATTTGATTCGGTGTAAATTGATTTTCCATCTTCTCCAGAGATTGCAGTTGTCAAAGCAGCTTGCACGTCTTCTGAAATATTGGCATGCACGTCTTCTGAAATATTGGCAACTCTCTTTGGAGATTCATGCCATAACTTACTGAGATTATTGCTCTCGAGCTTGATGGCCTTGACATTAGAATGGCTGGTATCAACCAGAACTGGATTTAAAGAAGTTATTTCCATTTTCGAATTACAGATTGCCTGCAACTCATCTCTCATCAAATCATGAGAGATAGACTGCGGCTCAGTTGAACAAGGATCGTCAGTGGAGGCAAGGCAGCCCATGGGCAGACTACACCGTCTGTCAACACTAGAAATCATCTCATCGCAGCTTGACTTTGGCCCCACAAGAACAGCACAAGGATCACGTGCCTCAGTTTTATCCTCAGTTGCAGATTTGTTAGTTTTTAATACAGTATCAGAACAGTAAGATGTCTTTGCACAATTCCCCTCATTTTCAAGGGTTCCTGGTACTGTGGCACAATACTGTTCTTCTGAAACAGCCACACCTTTTATTGGGCATGGACCAACTAAGTTTCTGTTGGGATTATCACAAAGCACCATGTTCTCCTGATCTTGTTGAACTTGCAACTGTTTATCTTTGCACTCTGAAGTAACATTATGAGTATCTAAGTTCTCATGTTTGCTTATGCAGTTCACGCTGTCTTCCTCAGCGATGCTTTCATTATCAAGAAACTGTTTAACAGAAAATGTTGCAGAATTACTCAACTCAGCTGATTGGACACCTCGTTGTTCAATGGTAAATACAGCTGATACTGCAGCAAGTGGGGGTGAATCCTGGTAATTCAATGAACAAATAGAGTCATCACAAGTGCTAACACTTACTGAACCCTCACAAACTTGATGCATCATAGGATATTCAGCCAGAGCAATAGGGATATCAATAAGACAATGTAGGTCTTGATCATTCTCCTCAGAACACATGCACATACCGGCTAAATCATCAGATTCGTGCAGCCTACTTGGATGCAGGAGGCCACCTTGTTGAAAAGTATGTTGGCCTTTACCATTGTCATGATCATTTCCAGAAGTGCCAGGCTTAGTCTTTGTAACTGCAGGATCAACCTTGTCAGGAGTTGCTGTGGCGTTAGAGCTAGAAACATAACCAACAACCTTGTATGGAGTCCGTGCTTTCCTGCAGAGCCATTTGAGATTTGGAACAACTGAAATAGGTGAAGGCTTGGAAAATAGTCCCCAAAATGATAAAGGAGGTTGTTCTTGATTCCCTGGTGTTTCTTTCCTAAGCTTGGCACAATATTTCAGGTTTAGACCCATCTGTGATGTCCAATCTCTTCCATCTTCCTCATGCCCCTCATCATCAATTGAAGTGTTGATTATATGTAAATCAGACTTGGATGCATTTGCAAGTGAAACATCTTTACAGTCAAACTGAAACTCGATTTCCTCAGCTATTGATATTGCAAGTGCTTTTATTTTGATATAATCTGCAGAAAATGGAGGGCAAAAATACAGGTCAATGTACGGTAATCAAATAATGACAGTTAAAATGACCACTGAATTCGAATCATGATATTCAGAACAAGAGTTTCAGGGAGATAATTGGAAGGAGACAAGTGGCCCCAACTAGGGATCATTTGCATGCATCTGTAATTAGCCCTCTTTGTCGGCCAATATGTAGAGGGCAAATGAACAGTATTATATGAAGCAAGCAAAACTGACCATTTGGAAGTGCGGGTCTACTGCCCACTGGATTGCTCGTTTTGATTTTGTGTTGTGTGCTTGTGAATCTGAGCTGCAAGTGTGCATCCAGTGCTCACTGGATTGCTCACTTTGTATGATGTGTGTGCAATCTTGAGAAAGTGGTCCTTTTGTTCTTAGGTTTGAACTTGGTGCCATAAATAATTTGGGCGTCACTCTTTTTACAGGGTAGACAAGTGTCTTCCCTTGCTCTATTCCATCCTTGGCTCCTTGCATTATTCTAGAGTCTTTTATCAAGGATCCAAAAAGCAGCCCATTAAAAACTAGCATGAATAGATGACTGAGCGTAACTCCCAGCCCATGTTTTGCACCAGCAGCAACAAACAAATCAAAACTAGACTGATCTACCTTCTGTTTTTCCCCTTTTAGGCAATAAAAGAAATCACTTCTCAGTACTCTACCAGGCAAAGAGCGAGCACATAGTATACGATGCCATCAATTAATCTCCCTTCTTTTGAAAAAGTGGCAAAATTTAGCAGAATATAGTTTTTTTAGAAAAGAATAGCAAAACAATTTTCAACTTTCAAGCAACATGAGACATGTTTAGAAAACTCCATGAGAAAGGATGAGAAGGAACCATTCGACTAGATGGAATTTTGGACACATCTTCAATTTGCTAGTTTGCCAAAATGCCGAGAATTGAGTTCACCTCACAGCTTAGATGCAATTATAAGTTATGCATGTAAGACACTGCACCTTTACAACACGACTCTAGTGACTACAGACTAACAAATTGATTAGCCCTTGTCAGTGATAAAAGTAGCATGGGGTGATATTTATTAGATGATACAATGAGAATCTACTCACATGTAATCTGCTGGTTACATACATGCAAAGGAATAAAACTAATTACAAATAGTTAAGCTTCATAGCATCAGCCACATCGAGCAAACAACAGAATTCAATTGTATAGGATTTGTAGTCTAACCTTAAACAATATATTGGTTTTTATAAACAATCCAGGGGTGCAGTCAATGCTTCACAAATTCACAATGCTCCTTCCAAGTAGAGGGCTCCCTGGTCATCATCTAATTATACTCTACTGGTAACAATTTACACAAGTCACTTATGTTACATTTATCCTGTACTTGCTTAGTTGGGCTTTGCTACTTCGCATTACAAAAGACAGTAGCTGTTGTATTCCACAATACTGAATGAAAATATTAATTTCCATCACGCCAAAATATATTCTAGAGAGTAAGTCTTCATTAGAAAAAGAAGTCATAAATTATTAATAGCAAAGAAATTTTGTTCCCACGGATGAAGACAATCTAATTCGGTGTAGCCTGCTGCCTGCAAACGGAAAAACAAAGTCTTTGCAAAGACAAACATAATCACCAAACAAAAAAATTGTCAAATGAACAATGGTTAATGATTTCACATCCAGTGTGCAGGATCAAGGCAACATCCATCGGCAGTCAAATAGGATATGACTATATGAGAACAAAAGAAGTTAGCATTATATCCGACCTGAATGGCAAATGATGAGGGCATGGGCACCACCTTTGCCCTCAAGCAACTCCTCAATCTCAAGGGCATGTTGCAAGCAAAAGATTCGAGGCCGTGCAAATGTACAACTTGTATTCCAGTTGATAGTGTCGGCACAACCTTCTACAGCTTGTGCATCCATGTCAACTCCGCTGGATTGTTTACCCAATTCCGAGCCAAAACAGTTGCTTGGTATTTTCTTCTCAGTTGTCTCTGTATTAGTGCACAGATGAAGGGTATTTTCACCACTGCGAGAATGTGAACTATTATTATGTTGCTGCAGGGGTCCATCAAGTTCCTTCTCCATCAAAGAAACACCATCTTTATCCTTCTTCATCAAAGAAACACCATCTTTATCTAACTTAACATTCTCATGGCTGAAGTTAGCGGCCTGTTCCACAGGGCTGGAAGGTCTATTGACAATAAATGGACATCCTGATAAATAGGCAGAAACCATTTGTCAAATTTTCAGAAATGCAAGGAAAATAAACGGCATCATTATGGCTGAAATACAGAAGATGGAAAAGTACAAGAAAAGATATTTAATAAAATAGCAAGGATACACATTTATCAATGGAAACCTGTGCATTTTAGTAATACAAATAAGAGCTCAGCTGGACAAAAGTTCAGCTATGCTTAACTCATTGAGTTGGTGTAAATGTATCACCAAAACATCAGCAAAAGATAAAATTCTTGCTAAAAAGCAAGATTAAGACGGTAAATTTCATGTGTACTAATCAGGTGACAACGTGCACACTGCACAGTATAATTAAAAAGTCACTGCGGCGAGCTTAATGATAGAAATAACATAAACCATTTGTGAGAAGTACAGATCAATCCAATTGATCATAATCCATTCCATGCCTGAAGATCACATCACTCTTACTCATATGATTGTTTTTTTAACAACTTGCGCATATGATTATTGCCGTCAGAATCTCTCTATTTATTCATATCCATTTGATTATACGGCGCTAAAAGAAGCCAACTCTCATGGTTACATATTATGTCAACAAAAAATCAAGGGTGTTAAAAAAAGACCCCTCCCAGTGAGGTTCATCATGTAAGAATAAAAAATTGGCTAGCTGCAGCTCACCAAAGGCCACCAGAACATGTACAAACTACAAAGTGAAGTACTAACAATGAGAACACAGCTAATCTATTTGCCACGCAAAACAAGACCCTCAAGAAATATCTACAATAGTTCATATGCATGACAAAAAAATCTGCATCCATAGAATAGATTTTTCGCTTATTTCCTGCATCTACAAAAGATTGGAAGCTAAGAAAGGCATACCGGAATTGCCATCATCAGGACAGCATGGCAATACATTTGAAGAATTCTCTTTTTCACAATTCAACTTGAATCTTTCTCTATCAACAAGGGGCATCTCTTCCAATGCTTTTCTGGAAGGTTGCAAAATTGCCATGAATGGATAGCCAAGAATTCCACAAGCAACACAGGTCAATGAACCAGAATCAATGCTCAGATCAAAAGGCAGGGCATCCTCATCATCAGTATCAGCATCAAGTTTTTCCTCCTTGGAAGCAGACGTAGCATCGGATGACTTGCTATGTGTAGACATGCATTTAGGTTGTCTCCCAATTGTACATGAAGTACCATCAGATGAACTGTTATCTTTGGGGTTGCATTGGATAGATTCAATTCTGCGACCATCATCAGACTTCTTCTCAGGAGCTTTTGAGCCAGAAGAGCAGGGATGTAGAGCAGTAGGAGATGGCAGCAAGTCAGGCTCCCAGAGAACGACATTATCACTTGATTTCTTTTTTAGAAAAGAACATAAAAGTTCATTTTCACTAATCATGTCCTGTAAGAATTCCTGTTTGACCAGCAGTTCTCTTTCTTCTTTTCTCCGATCTCTCAACCGAGAAGTTCGAATTCCAGATAATAATTCTCTGGGGGTTCTGAAATTAAAATGAAACCACTAGATTCAAGGTGAAGCATATAATAAGCATTTGGCGCCCTCATGATTATAATATGGACACCAAAACCAATACAGTTAAGCATAATTAAATCCACAATTATAATATGGACACCAAGAGCACCAGAGGTAATGCTTAAAATATACCAAATCACATGTGTGCTTCTTATGTTACAAATTTTGATTAACCATTAACGCCCAATACAGAAGGTGAACACGAAAGCAACAGATAAACATTGGATAAAAAAAGGCAAGTCAACAAACACTACCTAAATCAGAAGCAAAACTGCATTGTCATCCAATCCTGATTTTGCCCAACCAAATTAAAATCAATCTTTTATAAACAATAAAATTCATAATAAAATTAAACATTTATAAAATGTGAGGTAAATTTCAATAAAATACAAAGGAATAAAGATGCTGCCATTGTTAGCTTCCTTTGGGAAGTTGACATTGCTGGATTCACAAGTACTGGCATTGTTAAGAGTTCCTAGGGACGTTATCATTGAAAGTTTTCCTACCATTCTCTTTCGATTACATATCGAAACATATGTTTTGGGCTTGGTGTTCTCCAGAAGATGTTTCAATATTTTATCACTTTCATGCTCAGTTCTGACACGATACAAGCAAATGAATGATTGTTTCACTTTGTATTATTTGCTCACTTACATCTGAAATCTCTTTATGAATTTTCTCGTTTCATCTTAAAACTATCTGACCGTAACCTTCAACCATGTTATCTCGTCTTCTACATTCCAAACAGTGCTATGCAACTACTAATTTAAACTATTGACAAATTCAAATTTTAAATTGTAAAATAGGCCAATACCGTAGCAAGAACTGAACATTAATCTAAAATTTTATGAAAATAAAGGTCAAAAACTTACTCAATTTATCATAAAACATTATTTAATAATAAATAACACAGGAAAGCCATCAGTGCCAGATTCCACAGGCACTCTGGCAACTTCAGCTTCACATGGGAAGTTAGCACTTGGCAATGCTTGCTAGAATCCCAAGGGAAGCTAGCAATGTCAGTGCCTTTCCTACTTCACAAATTTTCCATGCAGTTCCCTAGATTTTAATTGTATTTATTTCTGTTCCTCTTAATAAAAAAGTTCAGTAACTAAAGTCTCTTAAAAGGTGTGACAATTGATGAACATGGAATAAATTTACTGTCAACCAAAGCAAGAATCAGAACGGATCTTATTCACTCCATCAGTAATTACATGCAACTTATGTTGAATCACATTATAGCAACTAGTGACTCTTGCTGCTACAAACTGGCTGGCAGTTTGTAAGCTAAATGTTAAGCACACGCTACATTCAATAAAATATGTGCTTTAGGTAATGAAGTAATGCAAGATTGATACTATATGAAGGACCTTCTACTCTGGAACTCCTTTTGTGTGTTCCAATAGCAACATTTCTATCTAGCAATGTGATCTGGATCCCCAGTCATCAATCGGATATATTTGGTTCAATGTACCAGATTATTTCAACACCTAGTGACCCCAGCGTGAGTTCCAATAGATGTCCATAGTGGCCCAAGCATAAGTTCAAATAAATGTCCAGATACTTTTGAAATTATGCATAATCGCTTCAATGGGTATGTCCAGATACTTTTGAGACTGATTTTTATTTTTTAAGGCAGGGGGTATGTCCCTCCAGGCTAAAAAAACTTTTTGGCTATGCACAATCATTTTGTGACCAGACCTAACAAGTACATCTAATTAAAGCCACTAGCTGTACCATTGGGCTTGTTGAGAGAAGTTACTACTATTCTACTGCATTGACCTGTGGGTAAGGTAAAAAAAGCTCATCATTGTCAGCAAAAAATTGAACTCCAACCAGTAAAGTTTACCTGGATATAAAAGAAACTGCTAGCAAGTACAGTAGCTGTTGATGGGAGAGCATTGGAAGATAATTCATCACAGCCCTTCGAACTGCAGCCTCTTTGGCAAACTTCAACCATTGGGGAGTTGCAAAGTTGGCAGCTTCTCCACAGTTAAATCCTGTATTATATCGGTCAAAACATTTAGAATTGCTAATTAAATGCACAGCAACAAAGAAAATGCAAACATGTAAATATTCAGGTTCTACATTGCACCAACGGACTATAAATCGCTTTCTTTTGGTCACCCAAAATAAATTATTTTAATAGATAGGTTATTTGGTCTCAGATATAAGTGAGACCCTCAAAGGGATCTCAAGTCATAGGTGAAACAGTGAAGGTAATAACAGGCAGCAAAGATAAAGTCAGCCCGCTAATCATTACCAAAATGTTAAAGCAGCATTAAAGACTTGAATTCTTCGAATGCTTAACATAAATTTGGATAAAAAGCTAACTTATCAAAACCATTCGGTCAACATAACAACAAAAAAAAATTAACATGATCTTACTTCAGGCAGGAAAAAAAGTTTCATGAGTATTAAATTCCCTATTAGCACCATCTGTTATCTAGAATATTTTAAGTAATTCTGGTGTAAGAATACAATTGCAATGTAGAACAGTTGTGGTGTAACGGATCACATGTTATTACAATCGCATTGACAGCTATACCGATTGTCTAGATCCATGCAGCCACAAGCACTGTCTATTGTAAATAATTTGTGTTTACTGCCAGTGCCAAAATAAAATTACAGCATAGCTGGAATGGGCAGTTTAACAATTAGCGTGTCAGTATGAGTTAAATGAAATAACAAGCATCATATGTTCCAAAGGCAGGATAATTTAACTCACCATGGCTAAACCCGACATGGTAAGCCCTTGGGAATGTCACCACAAACTCACCAGGATACTGTACCAATCTAAAGCACAATGCATATTAACACGGACATTAATAAAAAAACTGGTTTATTGATACCATAGGCACTTGACAAAAAAAATTTGACCAATGGCCATTTCAGAGATTGTACCTACAGCAGGGCACACCACAGGCTACAAGGACCTCTGGGGACATCAGTGTTGTTTTCTCCCCAAGCACTGCCAGCGACGCTGCACACACCAACAATTTGAGCTCATGACACCACAAGGCCACAACATACAGATCACAAACACAAGTAAAGACAAATACCAAGGTGGTCAAGGTTGCCTCCATAGCCGTGCACACGGATAACTTCCTCAAGCTCGGCAGCTCGATCCCCAGGAACTGCATACCACGTCTTAGGCGCCCCGGTGTGGAGGAAGTTGAGACTATGGAGTTCATGATCCTCAACATGCCATGCGAACCAACTGAACAGCATCCCAATGTATACCATTGGAGAAGTCACGCCAGGAACATCATCCGGCATGAACCGTGTGAGCGACCCAGGAGCCCGTGCAATCGCCTGAAGGTTCCATGGGCTACTTGACAGTCTCCACCCTGCAGTCTTCTCCCCTTCATCCATCGGGACACCCTCTCGTTTCCGCTTCTTCAGCCGCTGTGAATGCGCTGGGGCAGCAAAGCCAGACCCTGGGACGTCATTAGCATACTCAATGTAGATGGGGCGGTCAGCCGATGCCTTCCAGAAGAGGGATTCCACCACGAGTGGAGTCGGTTCTCGGAGGCCAGAGAGGTGGGTCTTTGAGAAGGCGCGGGACTTGGCCTCAAACTGGTCGAGCGTGTAGCGCTCGCCGCTCTGCCACACCTGTTTCAGCACCTGCGGCGGCGGGCGCCCGCGCCGCGGGGTGCCCAGCTCCTGGTGCCGGGTCGTGAACACGGCGGCGGAGGCTGGCGGCGAGGAGGTAGGGTTGGAGGCGTCGGAGGTGGTAGGATTGGGCCCGTCGGAGGAGGTGACGAGGGAGCGGTTGAGGTGGGCGAACACGAAGCGGCGGGAGGGGCGGGGGTAGGGCGGGATGACCTTGCAGATGCCGTAGGCCGCGGCCTCCCGCTCCACGCGGGAGAGGAAGGCGATGGGGTCGGCGAACTCCGACTCCGTGGGGCGGTACTCCGGGGCGCGCGGGAGGCCGCGGAGCCACGCCGGCACGGGGGGATCCGGCGTACTGGCCACCGGCGGCTGCGGCTGCGGAGGCGACATGGGGGGCGGCGAGGCGAGGGGCTAGGGTTTTGGGAGGCGGAGATGGGTAGCGGAGGGGAGCATTTGCGGGGTTTGAGCCGGAGGGGAATGGTGGGCGTGGAGATTGCGGAGACGGTGGGGGTGGGAATCGTGTTGGGGATGCGGGCGGTGTGGACTGAAGTTTGTGGGCGGTTGCCCGACAGGCAGGCGCAGTCGTCGGCCCGTGGGCTCGCGTCGCAGGCGCCTTCTCGGCGAGACGGTTGGCTTTCCTGATTGCTCCATCCGGCAACCGCTTCCTTTTTCCAAGATTGCAAAACCGTTTAGAGCAACCGTTTTAAAAAGATTCCATTTACCTTGCCGTCCGAATTTGCTGAAAGAATTTGTTTTCATGTGAACACTACAGTTAATGCATCCCATGGTACGTAATTGACGATTAAAAAAAAAGTCAGTCTTGCACAATGACAAAATCACATACTAAATATGCAAGAGGGCAAAAATGGTGTGTTGAAGGTAGATATGGTGTGATGATTATGCATCTAATAGCAAGTGGTGATATATATATCGAAGATGACCATAGGGTGAAAGTAATAGTGAAAAAGTTGTGACATGATGTAAAAAAGAAATTATGTGTAACGCATACCCATTAATAGATAAGGCATATCAACTTGTAATTCTATCTCGGAGGTTAAAGAAAACAGGAATTGTGTTATATCAAAGTGGCTATTTGGTTCTTCTAACAGCAAGACTGCCGAGATATCTCTATTGTAATTTACAAGAACTTAATTCGCGCAAAAAGTAGCTTTACAGTTTAGAATAAAACATTTTCAAGAAAAAACAATAACAGCAAAAAAAACATCTCTATGGATATATAGAGTGATTGCACGAAAGTGACAACAGTAGATTTAAAAAAAATCTTGTAATATCATAATGGAAAATGATTGCTAAAATTGTATTTCTTTTAAATTCGTCCAAAGCTATTGCATTTTAGCAGTACTAATATTTTCTTAAGAATAATACATTTAGCAGTAACAGGCTTTATAGACATTTCTTTTAACACAATTTTTAGTAGGCATTTAGCACCACTAGAGATGCCAATGGGCGGGCGGGCATGGTATGGGCCCACCGTCTAAGCACGGCCTATTTGGGTACGTGCCCATTTGAATTGTTACTTAGCTAGACATGTTGCGTTGGGTCCTAGGGTGAGGCACCAACCTAAGGACAACCCGATAGCCCCACATGCCGTGTTGGGTTGGCCTAAACACGGTTAGCCCGTGGGGCTGGTGTCAACCCATTTAACCCATCTCGTCTAAAATTTTGAATAAAATATAAGAAAATCTCTGGAAATATATAAGTAAAAAATTACAAAAAATATATAATTTATAAAACGAACTATATAGAATTCCAAAGGTACAAAAAACATACAAATTAAAAAGTTAACCGTATAGAATTCAAAAAACACAAAAATACAAATATTAAACAATAAACAGGCCTAATGGACTGTGCTAAGCTGAGGCGTGCCTGGGTAGTGCCATGCCAGATCGGCCCGCTAGGCCGAGGTCGTAACCCAAGCAGGCAAGCACGACATGGTGTGTCAGTCTGGCCCGGCATGACTCATTTAGGTGGTGGGTTGTGCCATACTTGGGTTAGACTAATAGCGCTTGGGTCCAACCCAGATAGCATGGCCCACTTGGGCACCTCTAAGCGCTACTAAGGTTGTATAAACTTGCACAAGAAATTCAGAATATGTGATGTCCTCTCCGCTACTTGTAGATGCTTGAGCACGGGTCAAGCTTGGGCCAAGTTCGATAGGCTTAGAAAAAGTCGAGGCCGACTGCCAAGCTCTGATCATCCATTGGACGCCTTGCCTAAAAAGCAAGGTTAGATTAGCTGAAGAAAAGCAATAATAAACAAACTGGATCGTGCAAGCCTGCCAGGCCTGGCTTTGTTGGGCTAATCAACTGGCCCAAGAGAAGGCAAGTTGTGCGGTGTGCCACACGAACAATCAACTTCAGGAACTGCTCACACATATGGTTCCGTGGCAATGTTCTATTCAATTTTAGCCTCTAGTACTTTTTTTTTGTAAAACTGGATCTCTCCTTGAGCTCGGAAGACATGATAGACGGCACGTGTCACGTGCCACGCCGCCCTAGCTTGGTAGGAAACCAGACACGTGGCAGAGCGAGCTGACGTGGCAGCCGGCTCTTGCCGAGCTGCCACAGCGTGGCTGCCTCCTGCCAAGCTTGCCAATGCTCAATAGGCACTGCAGCAGCAATTAGTGCTTTGAGCGCTAAGCGTAAATAATCAGTACTAATAGCAATTAATTAGTACTAATAGTAATTAATTAGTGCTAAATTATTTTGTTGCTAGGTAGAGGTGGCAATGGCGGCACTAGGCATTAAAAAACAATGAAAGTCAACACACACACACTTTCCCTACGCCGTTTGTCTCTGCTAACCATACAAGCTTGTATTTGTTATCCAAATGAGCTGAAAATTTCACATAAGACTTGCACTTGAACGCTTATGTACCATAGAAATTCCACGCTGGAGTTTATTCTATACCATGCAATAAAAAAGTGGAAGGCAGGACATGCAATTCTACATATGTCGTCTGGCTATTTCAACTTATACAAGTGAGCAATTTTTATCCGAATAACCTGATAATTTCATGTTGCAATCCCACCTGCACTGCCAATATGGCATAGAAATTCACCGCTAGAATTCAATATGTACTGTGTAACAAAAACAATGAAAGTCAATACATGCATTTTTTCTTACGCCGTTCATCTCCACCAACCACACAGACAAGCATTTGTTGTCCGAATGAGATAAAAATTTCACACAAGACTTTCACTTGAGCCGCTAATGTGACATAGAAATTCGCCGCTAGAATTCATTCCGTACTAGGCAACAAAAATCGTGTAAGGTAGGACATGCACTTTTACCTACATCGTCTGATTGCTTCAACTTATACAAACGAGTAGTTGTTATTTGAATGGGATGATAATTTCACATTGTAATCCCACTCGCACCGCTAATGTGGTATAAAAATTCGCTATTAGAATTCAATATGTACTGCACAACAAAAAAGGAAGTCAACACATGCATTTTTCTTTGCGCCATTTGTCTCTACTAACCATGCAAGCTAGCATTTGTTGTCCGAATGAGTTGAAAAGTTTACATAAGACTTTTACTTGAACCACTAATATGCCATAGAAATTCGCTGCTGGAATTTATTTCATACTGGACAAACAAAAATGGGAGAAGACAGGATATGCACTTTCAGCTACATCGTCTGGCTATTTCAATCTATATAAGTGAGCAGTTGTTATTCGAATAAGCTGATAATTTCATGTTGTAATTTCACTTGCACCGTTAACGTGACATAGAAATTCACCATTGGAATTTAATACATACCGCGCAACAAAAAATATTAGAAGTCAACACACATGTTTTCTCCCTATTTTATTCATCTCTGCCAACCATACAAGCGAGCATTTCTTTTGTCCAATGAGCTGAAAATTTAACACAAGACTTTTCACTTGATCCGCTTATGTGCCATAGAAATTCACTGCTAGACTACATTCTGTACTGCGCAACAAAAATCATGGAAGGCAGGATATACACTTTTGCCTACACTGTCTGGCTACTTCAACCTTTACACACGCAGCAAATTGCGAGGGAGAAATACGTGCATGTGATGGGAGCAAGAGGAGTATAATAGATGATGCACCCATGACTCCCTACAAGAGGAGTATATCCTTAATTTTATTTTTAGTTGGCACTAATTAAATATGATTAGTACTAATTAATTACGAATGCAATAAAATATCATGCATGCTTAATTACCACCAATAATTAGTGATAATTAAATACGATTAACACTACATAAAAATAATTCTAATTTAGCACTTTAATTAGTACTAATTAAGTACTATAGTAGTAATTAATTACATTTAATGCTAATTAATAGATAAATAATGCTGCTGTAGTGCATAGCAGTACGCTATAGTGCTTATCAAGCATTGGCAGCCCAATAGGAAGCATTCACATTGTGGCACCTCGACAGGAGTCTGTCACACCAGCTTGCTTAGTCACGTGTCTGTCTTTCTACCGAGCTTAGGCGCGTGATAGATGATACATGTTATCTGCCGCACCTTTCAAACTTAAAAGAGATCTATTTTTTTTAAAAAACGATAAGGAGCCAAAATTGGAAAAAAGCGTTGCTTGGGCCACATGTGTATACAGCGCCACAATTCGGCTCCGTCCAGTGGAGCCCACCCGTCCTAATCCAGCTAGCATCGGCTCCATGCGGATCTCAAATGTACCTTGCTGATTAGAGATACATACACTGACATATCCTGACATGCTGGACTAACCATTTTTAGGCCCACAAGTCAGTAATATTATTCTAACCAATCGCCGGTCTTGTGTCTACGGAATTTTTGCAGGCAGCAACAATTATTGGGGCATTTTAATAATAATCTAAATCTAATCTCCTTTCTCTCTCCTCCGCCTCCTCGCCTCGATCCCCAAACTTCTCTCTCGCCATCACCTCCTCTCCTCTCCTGCCCCGCTTCCACTTCGCGCGCGAACCCGTGTCCCATCTCCATGCCCTCGCGGCCCTGATCCGGCCGTCCCCATGCAGCACCGCTCGCCGGCGGCGGCATCGTCCTCCGCCTCCCCGGCGGTGGCGGCAGCGACAGCGGCGACCATGGCGCCCGGCGTGGGCGGGGTGGAGCCGGCGGTGACGCTCGACCAGGTCCCGCGCTGGAGCGACCCCGACCAGCGCCTCTACTCCTCTTCCCCCACCGCCGCCGGATCCGAGACTCCCGCCTCGTCTTTCCTCTCATTCTCCGACCCCCTTACAGGCGACGGCGCGGCCGCCGGGGCTGGGGGGCGCGGCGCCTCTCGCTTTCCCGTCGGCCATGAGATCAACTCGAAGATCTACCTCTGGCGTGGTCACCCGTGGAACCTCGAGGTCGACGCCGTCGTCAACTCTACCAACGAGGTCGGAATTCTCTTCGCTTCTAGCTTCTGGTGTTGCACATGTTACAATCGAGATGCTAATGATTCGTGATTTTGTGTTTGTTGTAGAGCTTGGATGAGGCTCATAGTAGTCCGGGGCTGCATGCAGCGGCGGGGCCAGGGCTCGCCGAGGAGTGCGCCACCTTGGTACGGTTTAGCTTTGGGGTTGCTGTTTTAGGGGGCGCATTTGGATTTGGAATGGGGATCATAAGATGGCTTTTGTTTTCATGGATGATTTGCAGGGTGGGTGCCGAACCGGGATGGCAAAGATGACCAATGCGTATGATCTGCCTGCTAGGTTGGTGATTTGATTTTGTTTTGACGGTCGCTTTAGTAGTTGTGCTACATATGTAATGCTTGCTGATGTCATGGTTATTTGAAACGTAGTTAGCAGCTTTTTTTTGGATAATGGATATAGCTTACATCTCCGGCCTCTGTTTTCGCATAAAACTGTAGTTGGGCAAATAATACTGAAGTTTAATGCTTTGTGTATGCTTTTTTTAAACAAAGGTGTCCATTGGGCATATACACAATGTTTGCTCATTAGAGAAGTGCATATGATCAATCATACTTGCACAGTTGCACTTTGAGTTCAAAACAAACATATGCTTTTGTAGCTGCATATTTTACACTCTACTTTGCGTATCTGTGAAATTTTGGCAGGTGATGTTGTATTTGCTGATGAATTTTTACGGTTAGACATTAAGCGATATTTATGGATGCAACAATTTGCTGGAGAAACCTATGGCTGTGCATTGTCACACCAGCTATTACAGCCACAATGCTCACCATAGACCAGCCATAACATGCTCAGGATAGCCCTCCTTTCATTGCATATGCTCTAGTTTGTTCCTGTAAGACCTATTACAGGTTGACTGTAATTTGCTCAACCAATGCAATTTTGGCTTTACCATTTTCCATGTGATGAAATGCTTGTTGTGCGTGTATCAGAGCAGAGCCTACCTGTTTTACAGTCGATGATATTTAATTTCATGATATGGTTTTGAGGTGATATATATGCTCTTCTGTATGTTATGACGCTTATCAACTGGTTTTACAGGAAGGTCATCCATACGGTGGGCCCTAAATATGCTGTCAAATATCACACAGCTGCAGAGAATGCACTTAGCCACTGCTACAGGTCTTGTTTGGAACTACTCATTGAGAATGGCCTTCAAAGGTATATTGAAAGCTTTAATGGTTGAATTTGCATTTTGTTTAGGTTACATTTTGATGTTTTCAGAAATTTCTACAAGGTTAAATAATATATTTTTGCCTTTCATGTGATTAGCATTGCTATGGGTTGCATATACACAGAAGCCAAAAATTACCCTCGTGAACCAGCTGCTCATGTGGCAATAAGTGAGTTATCTGATCAATGTTTCCTTTTTCTTTTATTTATGTTTCACTATTGTTTGATGTGTTATAGGGCTCTTATGCTGTGGTTGTAAAGGTTAGGTTTTATCTATGTTAACTAGTCGAATGCCCATGCGTTGCTATGAATAAAAAAATATATTACCCCAGCATATCGAGTTGCCCCGCCATGCGGCCTGCATCACACCTCTGTCGCCATGCTCGGCCTGTGTTCAGCCCGGTAGAACTCCGCCCTGGCCTCATTGCGCCTTGTCTGTCTCCACCGCCATGCCTAGCTGAACTATGCCACGACCTGCGTCATGCCTCCACTGCTGCTATGCTCGGTCTGCACTGTGGCACTGGTTTCAGTACCACACCCTTGGTTTTGGTGCCGCTTCACTCTAATGGCGACGAGTAAGCCAGGCTCGGCAGTACCGGGTTCCATGGTAGCTTCATTTGGTGGTGACGATGAGAAAAACACTGAAATGAATGGAGGTTGTTGGGACAAGAATAAAAATTACTATAACTTAATTTGTTTGTTAGATAGATGGTGACGTGGTGTGGTAGGATGACCATTCTCCTTCACACACCTATATCGGTAATGCAATGGCAGAATTTGGGGGGGGGGGATCCCGCATTTCCGCTGCATCTGCTCAGCTTTTCGTAAGTGAATTATATAATAGACATACATCGGAGCTGTGACAAACGCGCAGTCTTCCATCTAATTAATCAAGAGGATGAATTAATTAAGCCAACCCAACAATTAATAATTACATAGCAATCAATTGGTCTTAGATACTGCACTAACATATAGTAGATAGATATACCTTACAATATTATCTTGCGTATTCAATGTATGGGGTCATGGGGTGAAAGTCGCGAATCATGATGTTCTTGATGGAGACTCTTCTATTGATAATAATCATGTGCATTGCGTCGTAGTTTGATTGATCGGGTGCACCGCCACGTCCTACAAACAACTTGCAACCGCGTTTGGGCTCTCACCAGAGGAACGGCAGTACATCCAGGATAGCGATGCGCCAATGCACGGTGGTGCAAAGGACAAGGGCGACCATGCTGCATCAATGGTGAGGACTACTCACCCAAGACAGCATGGGCGGGGGTGCACACTGCAAGCTCAGCATTTCCATCATCATGGCAATTTGCCTCTCTTGTGTTTCCCACCTCCAACTGCGTATAGATGAGTTTGTTAGGTGGTGGATGAAAATAAGGATAAGAGCAATTTGTTAGGAGTTTTGGTTATGAAAGTTGTTTGCCATCCGGTTTTCTTGCGGCAGTGGTTTTTTAGAGAGGTGGGAGGAGAAGCGAACAATAATCGCTCGAGGGAGAGGCCCACCTGATGGTGCCTTTTTTTACGAGTAGGGGAGGGAGGAGTGAACGAATGACGGACCAACCACCACTACGTTCTTTTTAAGTAGTAAAGATGATCTGTCTGTTCCACAGTTAGCTTTTTCTAGTTTCTAATTCCCATCTTCTTTTGGATGAGGTTGAACAGGGACTGTTAGACGTTTTCTGGAGAAGCAAAAAGACAAAATAAATGCTGTTGTCTTTTGTACTACATCTTCATCCGATACAGAGATTTATAAGCGGTACTTAGACTGAAATTCAATATTACTAGTTAAATACGATGATTTTCCTACATAGGTTAACAATATTGCATTCTGCAGGTTGCTTCCTCTATATTTCCCTCGGGACAAGCATGAGGAAGAGATTGCTTTATTAAAACTTCCAGCTGATGTTGGGGATGAGAATGGAGAGACAATAATAGATGAAAGGAAAATAAGAATAAAACCCTTGCCTGCTGGGGCAGCAAATAGCAAATCTGCAGTTCCTGTGCCTGTAGATATTCCTCTTTCTGATTCTGGATTGACACGTAGAAGGTGAGATAAAAACTACCTGTATCTTCATTTGGATGGCTGGCAGAAATGATCGTTTGTGCTACCCTTGAGACACTCGTTTCATTAGATGCTCATTGTATGTTCATTTGTCTCCCAGTTGGAGTTTATCTGATTTTAGCTGGTCTCTAAACAGGAATTCTTTCAAGTTGGATTCATATTTGGATCCCGCCTTTATGTCAATAATTAAAGATCCTGATCTCCGACGCAAGGAGCAATGGGAAAAGTCTGCTCAGGCAAACAAGGGATTTAATTGTGCTAAGTTGCTTGGATTTGGTGATCTTGGTGGTCCTCCATTATCTGCTGCCGAAGAATATTCACTTCATTCACGATACCTTGCTAAAGCAAATTCTCTTAATCTTTCAGAGATTGCTGAAATGAAAATAATGTATGTAAAATTTACATATTTCGGTATTTCTTTTTTGAAGATTATCTTTAGTTTGATTGCTTTAGCTTAGTTTTCCTTTTACCACTGCATTATTTACCGGTATTTTGATGTTTTCCACTAATTACAGTTACCGGGGTGGAGTTGATAGTGAAGGACGCCCAGTTATGGTTGTTGTTGGTGCTCACTTTCTTCTTCGCTGTTTGGATCTTGAACGATTTGTTCTATATGTAGTAAAGGTAATTGATCCTTAACATTGCTTAGACATGTTAATTGCTGAGCAAAGATATATATATAGCCATGTAACATTGGAAACATAAGTACATGTCTGATCTTGCAAATGGCCACGAAAGTCAGCTATGAGTTTCTCATGTTGCATTTGTCAGTTATGGGTTTTCAACACTCTTATATGGTAGTATTGGAGTTGCTCAGCTTGTCCAATCGTTTTTTTGCAATCCTAACCCACAAACTGATTATTTTATCTTTTTACTGTGATTTTTCTTGACAAAGGACATGAATACAATTTGTGTTTGGCATGTCTTGCGATGATGATTCTTTGTTGCTTAGAGCTTCAGTTCCCCCCTTGAAAAAAAGGAGCTTTAGAATTTACATTAACTGCAGAGACCAAAGGTTGATGCTGCATTCCTCATACCTGAGAGAACTCATTAGTTGGCAATTTCTCGTTTTCAATGAGATTATATATTTCTGGATTGATTTGAAATGAGGTGCGATCGTGGAAGTTTTCAGAAAGGAAATTGGAAATTTATGCATGTATAGTCCTCGAACTGGCTAGTGCCAAATAGATGGTTTTTTACTCTATCCATGAATCACTCTGGACTTTTCCAAAATTCAGAATATATTGAACAGCAAACCAAGTTCCTTACTCCATCCAGCTTGCTCTGGTATCATGGGTTTGCAGGGATCAATATACGATACCTTCGTTGCCTGAAAATGTTAAAGTTTCTCAAGCTGTCAAATTGGGCTGAAGGATCTAAATATACAATATTATATGATTTAGATATATCTGCAATTAACAAACTTGAGGGCTGGGCCTACAATATGCAAATTCTATCTGAGGCATCTATATAACAAACCGAAAAATATTTGTATTGCTTAATGCAGGACTTGTTCAAGCATCATATTGCACGAATCCCTACATGAACAATGTCAATAGATCTGCAAATTCCTCATTCATACTCTAGCCTATCTATGATCATTATCAATGCCTCTTTGCATAGTATAGTATTCATTCATCTTGCTTGGCACATTTGGACAATAAATTCTGACAGGATCATGATACGCCACTTTGCAGGAGTTTGAATCTTTGATTCAAAAGCCTTATACAATTGTCTATTTCCACTCAGCAGCATCCTTACAAGTGTAAGTGTTGTATAAGTAGGTTGAGGAGTAAATTGCACTATCTGAACCTCAGTGCATGTAACATGAGTTCTTTTAATTGAAGTACAGACAGCCAGATTTAGGGTTCATGAAGCGGTTACAACAAATACTAGGTCGGAAGCATCAGCGAAATCTCCATGTTAGTATCTCATTCGATCTCATCGTGTGATTATAATTATCTGTTTGGAAAATATGAACTCTTTGATGGCATCGATCTCCACAGGCTATATATGTACTCCACCCAACGCTGGGATTGAGAACAGCTATTTTGGCGTTGCAGCTTTTTGTTGATGGAGAGGTACTTGCATTTTCAGTTAACTCTTTTTCTTTTTATTCTTTGACATGATTTTTGCTTGAAATTCCAGCATCTTTTTCTTGTTTCAATTAGGTCTGGAAGAAAGTGGTCTATGTTGACAGACTTGTGCAGCTGTTCAGATATGTACCACGCGAACAACTAAGCATTCCCGATTTTGTCTTTCAGTAAGCAATCTATACAATTTTTCTGGCCTTCTTAGAGGTTTGCTAGTTAATCTAGATTCAGTACTGACATAGCCAATCCTGTAGGCATGATCTCGAAGTGAATGGTGGGAAGGGCATAATAGTTGACCCTAGAACAAAGCATGTCTACCAAAGACCATCAGGTTGATACGTAATAACTTGTACAATCTCTGTGAAGAGTTCCCTTGATCTATGCATTTTGTATCTAGTTGAGTTGGCATTTTGTTCTATTCTATTCTTTCTTCTCTTAGGGAGGTAATTATGTATATGTATCTGTATAACCAAATAAAAGCTGTATCTACATGTATGTCTCTTAAATTCTACAGCTGGGCTTAGTCGCTTACTCCTTGTGTACTGTAAATTTTTGGCTGGTCCTTGCAATGAAAATGTTAATTGTAGGTATTGGGAAATAAGGTTGTCTGTTATTAATGTTCTAGACATGCATTGGCAAAAGTTGCTAGCATCTAGTCTGATCTGTTTTAGTTTTGAGTTTTGGCTAGCAGCAATTGTAGTGAGATAAAATTTGCTCAGGGGATATTGCAGTTAACTGCCAACAAACTAAAAATGTTAACTCATTTAAAATCAATTCGGCTGACAAATAATTTGCATAACTCAACTTATAGTCCTGTCAAGCGTGATGTTGATAGATTGCAGGTAGTAAGCTGCATGCCAGCATCACGCCGCCATGGGCTGTTGCTTTCAAGACATACTAATATTGCGATGATGCACAGTAGTACAGTACTAGACATTTTGTTTTCCCCGATGGACAATCGCATGAGTCATGACAGTTACTTACATTACTTGGTTTCGACGAGTTACCTATATCTTGCCATGTTGCGTGTTTTACTTTGCAAGATGATGTTGATTTTTGTTCTTTCTTGCAGAAATATGAGTTAGTAACAGCCGAAGGGCCAAAAGTGTATTCATTTTTGAAGTAGTTGACAAATGCATATGAATGGATCAATCGTGATATGAAGTTCTAGATCGACGTCCAGTAGTGTGGGGACAAATCATTGACGCCAAGCCATGTTCCTCTTCTCCGACCAAGCCATGTTGTTGACGCCCAAATTCTTACTGGTGAGCTCAAAACTCAAATTCTCACCACAACCTCCTCTATAACCCAATTAGTCGCACCCTTAACATGACCTCAACACTACAAAGCTATCCCCGGCTTTTCATCAATCCTCTTCACCCCTAGCTCACTGTTGCCAGTCACCACTGCTCCACCACTCACGATCACCATTGCCAGAACCCCTCGAGTCATCATAAGCTGAGCCATCATCATTGTTAGACTTTCCTCATCTCCTAGATGCTCAAGCATCCTCAATTCGACCGAAGCTTTGTTGTAGCTCTGTTGTGTTGTGCCCCTGTTATGGCCAAGCACCGCCATCATTGGCCACCTCCACCTGCATGCGTGCCCAAAATGGGTTGCTCATGTTAAATTAGTACTCCTCGCACCACCACTTGCCACCATCTGCTGTCGCTGTCGCTTAATTTCACGTTGCCACCATTCCCTCTGTTTTGGTGGCCATGAGCGTAAGCTTTGAAGAGAGCTGGGCTCTGCGCTTTATGGACCACCTAGATGGGCCGGCAAAGCCAACCCAAGCTATTTCTTGGCCTAGTTGGCCAATTAGGGCAGGTCACACTATTTAAGCTTGGTACTATTTATAATCCAAACCAATACCGTTCACAACCTAGCCTGTTACTGTACAACCCATTAGTTTTAGCCCAAACCTGTTACTATTCACCAAACACGACCCTTTAGAAATAGTGCCAACCTGGTACTATTCACCCAAAACCTATTAAATATATTTATACTTATTTTGACTGTCTTGAGCTCATCTAACTCATTTTCAGCTCTGTTTGAACCATCCAAACCTCGTCTAAATCTTAACCATACAAACCCTCCCATGTTGAAATATTTTCTAGATTCCCCCTTTTTTGTTCATAGCTCGCTTTCTTTTGAGCCTAGACCTATTTGATTTCTTTTTTTTACGATAGCATCTGGATTCGTTGAGTAGACCACCGTAAGAGCAAATCAAGACATAAAAAAGTAGGACCGGTCAAAGAATATGGGCAGAAGGCAAGTCACATGTCCTTAATCATATTGATCTTATAATATTAAATTATCATTACTTTCATTATTACTAATATTTGAGCACTTTTATCTATACAAAATAATAGTTTAGAATGACATGATAAATAATTAGATCCTACCACCAAAAAAAAACTACGTCATAATTGTGAAGACTATATTTACCTTGACAATCTTGGTAATTAATTACTGTATAAATAATTAATAATAGATTGAATGATTAAAATGATTTACTTGAACCACTAAGAATAATTTAGCTTCACTCCGGTATACTTTGCCGGTATACTTTAAAATAATAATGAGGGTTGAGGCTATTTTGTGGGAATCCACTAAATGATTTGAGCTCATGAACTCACCCTAGAATTAAGGCTTTGGTATGATTTGATGGTATTATGCTATAGTGCTCGTTGTATTTTAATGGTAGCATCGATTATGGCAAGTGAGGATTAGACTCTTATGTTAAGTAAAAGATATAGGAACCATTCAATCACAAATTTAACTTGTCAAACCTGGTTTAGTACACTACTCGATTCAATTGAATAACTACATGAAAGAACGCCATCCTATAATTTTATGATGGTCTACGAGAAAGGGTGAAATGGAAGTTAGACTTAGCTCTTGCTCTATGGGCTCACCTTCTTCGCCAACTTCGGGCCTAACAGCACGATCTTCATCGTGCGGGCTGAGATCTTCCCGGCGAGGATGCGGTCCACCTGCCACGGTATCTCCGCCGCAGCCGGCAAGGCGGGTGCCATCATGGGCACGTTCAGGTGCCATCATGGGCACGTTCAGGTGCCTGTACGCGGCGCAGGACCCCCAAGAAGCCCGACGCAGGGTACTCGCGGGGCATCGGCATCCGCAACGCGCTCTTCGTGCTCTCCGGCACCTACTTCCTGGGCATGCTCATGTCGTTGCTGGTGCCGGAGTCCAAGGGCAAGTCGCTTGAGGAGATCTCCAAGGACAACGTCGACAACGATAACGTAGCCTCGGTCTAGCGATACGCGGTTCTACTTCTACATGCATGGTTTGTCTGTGTGGTCGCTTTCTGAATTTGTTGTGTCGCTTGCCGTTCGCATGTCTTTTCTTGACAGTACAATTCGGTTTTTCCTAAACCCAGAGTCGCATTTGTGGTGGTGTTATGTTTTTGGTCATGAAAATTTGTCAATAAAAACGCTTGAATTCCTACAAAAGGCGACCTAGTACGTCAGGAATCAATTTAAGAGATGTTTGAACCGGAGAGGAAAAAAACATTGCAATTCCAGAGGATTAAGATCCTCTTGAAAGATTCCTATGTAAAATGTTTGGGAGAAACAAATAAGAAAAACTGAACAAATAATCATGTAGTAGAATTCCTTAGAAAATGCACTGTTCCATTCCAAATGAATTTTGGAGAAAACCTGCCGCTATTTCGGCCCTTAGCTTGCCCGAAAAGCTCAGGCTCCACTAGGCTGGCTACGCGGCTGCGCCATCAAACATCCCTCCTCCGCACGCGCAACGTCTGTACTTTTGGGCCGGTTATGCTTCACGCGGGCTTCCCCACTTCAACTCCGCCCGCGGCCTGTCCCGAGCGGGAGCCAGGCGGGCGGGGCAATTCGGTCGTCTCGTGACGTCTATTACCCCGCGCGCGCGGCTGTGTCTGCCTGTGAGGGTGAGAAAACGCACCGTCCGGGCAACCCGACTAGCGTGGGCCGGGCCGCCGGCCCGCCGTTCTTGTGCGCTGTATGCACATGCTCTCCCCTGCTCACGCGGCGCCGGCACGCGAGGAACCCGCGCCGCGCCCGTGATTCTTGGTTGGTTGGCAGATGGTTGTTGCGTTGCATCTCCACCGGGCCGCGCCACGGTATATCCAACTGGACTGGTCCGCCAGCCTCCTCGCCTGTGGGCAGATCTGTGTGCCCGGCTCGTGTTCTCCTCTCAACTGCCAACGTACCGTGGCATGGGATCACCGTTTTCTCTGACTCTCAGCAGAAGATACATAGCATCGAAAAATGCTGCCCATAGGTCAGGGTGGGCGTTCGGTACTACCGAACGATCGGTTCGGTTCCTCGGTACCCATACAAATTCGGTTCCTACGAATCTCGGTACCGTTCGGTTCCTGAAAAAATTCGGTTCGATTCGGTTCGGTTCGGTATTTACCGAAATTACGAACAGTGCACAAGAAATGTAACATTAAGTTCAATAGCCAATTTTGACATAAATGTAACATGATTTCATATAAAATAAGTGTCAAATCATACAGAGAAAAAGCCACAAATACATAATATAGCTGTCCACAATAGACCCATCAATAATATTACATATTACTTAGTACTCACTACTCAAATACAACATGTTATTCCTTGTAGTTCGGTATTTGATGAAACTGAGAGTCGAACCGAATTTCTCGGTAAATTCGGTTCTCGAGAACTCTGAACGAACACGAACCGAAATTTTCGGTTTCGGTACTTTCGGTTCGGTTCTCGGTAAATTCGGTTCGGTATTCGGTATTCGGTTTTTTGTGCCCAGGGTCACCCATAGGAACATGTGATGACTTTGATAGATTTTCTGCATACGAAATATAGAGAGATGCCATTTGGTCGCTTGTCCTCTTCGTCGGGCAACCGGGGATGCCAGATAGTCAAGCAATACAAGGCTAACTTCATTTCGCTATCAAACGTAAGGCTGGCTAGCGTGTTATTTACTCCTTATCCTTTTACGATTCAGTATGCAAGCATTCGTCTGACTTTGCAATTTACATACGTCAACAATGGATCCAGAAGTAGTACATAACTAAGAAACTTTTTAGAATGCAAAAAATCATATAGGAAATAGTTCAATTCTTATAAGAATTTAGAAAAATTATCGCGTTCCAGATGTGACCCAAATATATGTTTCTTTTGGCTGAGCTACAAGCCTTCGTTCTATGGCAAAGTTGCTAGTACGATTTTTTGTTGACCACAAGTGGTCTATGGTCGTTTGGTCCATGGAATGCCATGTCTACATGCCCGATCTAGCAGGTTATCAGGTTATGCTTGCTTTGGTAGTTCTAGAATTATCCGATCCTAGATCCATACCCCTGGGTTGATCTTACGATAGCTCCAACTCATTTAATGGGTACAGAAATTAGTACTTCAGCTTGTAATAACTCGTGTGAAAATAAACTAGATTTCGTGAGTGATCAGATAGTTGACATGGTGCAGAGAATCCTGCGATAGAGCCGCTTCCCTTGGTAAAATATCCTCTTTCATTCTCATTAAACCTAGCTTGTTAACTGGGTGATTTTGGTTCCGTTCGGCGTTCACTAGCAATGTCGTCGAGTCTCTTCAATTGTTCCAAGGAAAGGGGCCCGTTTTGGTTTCTAGTTGAAGTTTCAAACCATGTCAATTCCATCACCAAAACTTGACGGAGACCAGCCAGATCTTATTAGCTAGGCAGTAGGCAGGCTGAAGCCAAGAAACAAGAGAATTGAAGAGGAGGAGGGCCCTCGTGTGCTGTGCAGCCTGTGTCCACTCTTTGGAAGGACATCCATGAACTGGACTTTAGCGAACCCTTGGCCCTTGCGAGAGGTGCAGCCAGTCCTTCTGTCTGCAGTACTCTACACGTTCGGCAATGAAGGCTGCATAGTAGAAAAAGAATCTTTAGCCAAGACCATCTACCCATCTAGTTCATTTAAGTCTGGCTTATTTCAGCTCCAACTTTTAATTTCTGATTTATTTTTTTTATTTCTAAATGTTATCTTTTTAAAGATTTTTTGTGTGTTTAGTTTTTTTGATTTTTTTCGTATTCATTTGTATTGTTCATGATGGGTTAATCTGTTTTTTATTTTTAATTTTAATTATGACAAATAAGATATCATCAGTTATCGTGTAATTTTAGCCAAATACAGTAAAATTTTAATCATAAACAACTTTTTTCAGCCCTAATAAGCGGCACCTTAACCTTTTCATGCGAGTACCACGCTTGTATCGGAGGAAAAAGAGTCACATGTACGATCGAGCCACCATTTTCCTTTCCTCTTGTTTCAGGCTAATGAGAAGCGACGACAAATGAGATACGGAATATCCATCGCGAGGATACTTCTCAGCTTGCTTACAGTTTCGTTGATGAACTACTTGCTCCGGACGCGGGAAGGATGCAGACTGCAGCTAGACTGCTAGAGCGCGCAAGACCTCTGCTTTTTCAGCCTGCCCCCTCTGCTTGCGATAAGAACGACCTCAAGTTGAGGCCAGAGTTTGACCGGTTTAAACTCCGGAAACTCTCGCGGTGTAGCTAGCTTAGCTTCGTATAGATTTGCAACCAGCTGCTTCAGCCCGGCAGTTGAGCAAGTGAAGGTGTAGGAGGAAGGAGAGCGCGCTTGAGAGTTGAGACCATGGCGGGAGGACAGCTCAACGTCTTGGCCACGCTCGACCAGGCCAAGACGCAATGGTACCACTTCATGGCCATCGTCATCGCCGGCATGGGATTCTTCACCGACGCCTACGATCTTTTCTGCATCTCCCTCGTCACCAAGCTCCTCGGCCGTATCTACTACACCGACACCTCCAAGCCCGACCCCGGCAGCCTCCCGCCCAACGTGTCGGCCGCCGTGAACGGCGTCGCGCTCTGCGGCACGCTCGCGGGCCAGCTCTTCTTTGGTTGGCTGGGTGACAAGCTCGGCCGCAAGAGCGTGTACGGCTTCACACTGATCCTCATGGTCGTGTGCTCGGTCGCGTCCGGGCTCTCCTTCGGGCACACGGCCAAGGGTGTCGTGTCGACGCTTTGCTTCTTCCGCTTCTGGCTCGGCTTCGGCATCGGCGGCGACTACCCGCTGAGCGCCACCATCATGTCCGAGTACGCGAACAAGAGGACGCGCGGCGCGTTCATCGCCGCCGTGTTCGCCATGCAGGGGTTTGGCATCCTCTTTGGCGCCATCGTTGCGCTCGTCGTCTCGGCCGCCTTCCGCAACTCGTACCCCGCTCCGTCGTACTCTCAGGACCGCGCCGCGTCACTCGTCCCGCAGGCCGACTACGTGTGGCGTATCATCCTCATGTTCGGCACCATCCCGGCGGCGCTCACGTACTACTGGCGCATGAAGATGCCGGAGACGGCGCGGTACACGGCGCTCATCGCCCGCAACGCAAAGCAGGCGGCGGCCGACATGTCCAAGGTGCTGCACACCGAGATCGAGGATAGCGTGGACCGCGTCGAGAAGGTAGCCGTCGGCGGCGAGGAGTGGGGACTCTTCTCGAAGCAGTTCCTGCGGCGCCACGGGCTGCACCTCCTGGCGACCACCAGCACGTGGTTCCTGCTCGACATCGCCTTCTACAGCCAGAACCTGTTCCAGAAGGACATCTTCAGCAAGGTCGGGTGGATCCCGCAGGCCAAGACCATGAACGCCATCGAGGAGCTGTTCCGCATCGCCCGAGCGCAGGCGCTCATCGCGCTCTGCGGCACCATCCCGGGCTACTGGTTCACCGTCGGCTTCATCGAGATCATGGGGAGGTTCTGGATCCAGATCATGGGCTTCGCCATGATGACAGCGTTCATGCTCGGCCTCGCCATCCCGTACCACCACTGGACGACGCCAGGCCACCACACCGGCTTCGTCGTCATGTACGGCTTCACCTTCTTCTTCGCCAACTTCGGGCCCAACAGCACCACGTTCATCGTGCCGGCCGAGATATACCCTGCGCGGCTGCGGTCCACCTGCCACGGCATCTCCGCCGCGGCCGGCAAGGCGGGCGCCATCATCGGTGCGTTCGGGTTCCTGTACGCCGCTCAGGATCCCCATACGCCTGAGGCTGGGTACCCCAGGGGCATTGGCATCAAGAACGCGCTCTTCGTGCTCGCCGGCACCAACTTCTTGGGGACGATCATGACGCTGCTCGTCCCCGAGTCCAAGGGCAAGTCTCTCGAGGTGATATCCCAGGAGGTCGCCGACGACGAGGAGGCGGCTTAATTAGACCCCCCCGCGCGCGTTCGTGATGCATTGGCGTGCTTGCTGTATTGCATTCGTGCTGCCTTCTCCTTATCCAACCTTAATTAGTCCGGTTGCTGCTTAATTTGCGTCCATAGGTGCTCTGGTTAAGTTGTTTTTTAGAGAGAAACTAATCTTGTTAGATGTTTCGAATAGTTTGTACTGCTAGGAGAAGCTGCATATGTGATGTGTGTACATTCGTCCAAATTTTGTGAACTTTTCCCTTTTGGAATGAAAAGTGTGTACTTCTCCTTTCTGCACATAATGTGAAAGTGCAGGTGATGAAGTTGTTCCACACGAGCAGTCCATCCATTCATTTTGGTCTACTCTGGCACGTTTGGCGCTCACTGAAGCCTAGATAGCAACTTGGTACTACTGAAGACATCAAAATCAGATGGTATTGGGATCATAAGCACACAAGCTGTACTGCTTAATTATTTGGCACCCGACGAAGCATGAAAATTGCTCTTTTGTGTGTTACTAGTAGTTGAACTATCGTATGATAATTTAATAGGATAAGAGCATGTTCGTAATAGGATAAGAGCATGTTCGTAATTGCCGTGTCTACGCCGCGTTGTAAGCTAGATGGGCACACAGTGTGATTGTTATTATGCTTTTTTTTTCTACAGATGGAATGATTCTATTGTTACATGATAGCTGCTAGATAGATAACTAATCCCAAAACAGTTAAACCCGAAAATAAATGTAAATTCTTCGCTTGGCTCCTTGTCCTATCAAAGATCCTGACGGCGGATAAACTGGCGATCCCCGGGAGGCCACACAACACAAACTGCGTACTCTGCAACCAGGAGCCGCAGACAGCAATTTATCTATTTTTTTAACTGTGTCTATGAAAAGGAAATTTGGGAGAAGATGGCTGCTTGGATGTCACGGCCGGGGTTCCGAGTGCCCACAGGCATTGCAAACGTAGCTGACCACTGGACAAGCTTCTCTGCTTCAATGTCAAAGAATGACCGACGGCATCTCAATGCCATTTTCATCTATGCTTCTCGGAAGGAGCGAAGTACAGCAGTACCGACGAGTACATCCCCCAGGAGTAAGCTGTTGCTTGTTATTAGTGCCTGTTGTAATCGCTCGAACCTGCTTGTGACCAGACCGCTGTAGAAAAACATTGCTGTAGAAAAGCTAGTTCTTTCGCCGTTGTGTTAAGAAAACCTGCAGACCGGCCAATGTTTTACATGGCCCAGACCGCCCCCAAACTGTTGGTCGTGCTGGGGAACACAGGTGATTTGACTGGTTTCGTTGGGTTAACTATGGTCCCGTTCTTTACATTTTTTTAAAGCGGTTTTTGACTTTTGTTACAGTATCTAACTTTTAAATAGAGTATTTTCTCAAGACATGATCTACAAGTTAATTGTAATACATGTTAAAAGCCTAACATATGTATCTACTAAAATCGCAATTGAGTATCTCTCTCCGTTATCTCTGTCGCAAACAGCTAAAATTCAAAATTTTCAGTCAAAACCCATAAGCCGCATCCATATCAAACAGGCCCTATAAATCTGTTCATTAAAATAAGAAAAAATTGACATATTTCATCAAACATATTACCAATTCTCGTGCAAAACCTAAAACCAAGCAGTAAAACAAGTAAAACTAAGAGTAACAAGATGAACTCAAGTAGGAGTACAAGAGTAGTGAAGTACTACTTCGTATTCTCCTCTAAAAGATAATACTACTACTGCCTACGTGGTATGCAAAAAAACTCGTATGCATGCATGCGTGCATGTGTTGTTGCGTTCCGAAGGATTACGCCATCTGATCTCCCGAAGGTTGGACGGTATTTGCGCCGTTGCCGTTGGCTTCCTCGTCGTCGGCCTCGCCGGACATCTCTTCGAGCGACTTCCCTTTCGATTCCGGCACGAGGAAGGTGAACAAGAACCCGAGGAGGTTGCACGCAGCGAGCACAAACAGCGCGTTCTGCACGCCAATCCCTGGCTTGTACCCGGCGTCCACATGCGCCTTGTCCGGGGACTGCGCCGCGTAGAGGAACCCAAAGGCTCCTATGATCGCGCCGGCCTTGCCGGCCGCAGCGGAGATGCCGTGGCAGGTGGACCGTAGCCGCGCCGGGAAAATCTCCGCCGGCACGATGAACGTCGTCGCGTTCGGCCCGAAGTTGGCGAAGAAGAAGGTGAACCCGTACATGACAACGAAGGCGACGTGGTTGCCGGGCGTGGTCCAGTGGTGGTACGGGACGGCGAGGCCGAGCATGAACGCGGTCATGCCCGCGAAGCCCAGGAGCTGGATGGCGAAGCGGCCAAAGATGTCGATTAGGAAGACGGTGAACCAGTAGCCCGGCACGGTGCCGCAGAGCGCGATGAGCGTCTGCGCGCGGGAGATGCGGAACACCTCCTCGAGAGCGCTCATGGTGCGCGCCTTGGGGATCCAGTGGATGCTGGTGAAGATGTCCTTCTGGAACAGGTTCTGGCTGTAGTACGCGATGTCGACCAGGAACCAGGTCACGGCCGTGCCGAGGAGGTGGAAGCCGTGGCGCTTCGCGAACCGCGACGAGAAGAGGCCGTAGTCCTTGCCCCTGGTGATGTCCTCCAGCTTCTCCGTCTCCACCTCGATCTCCACCTGCAACACCCTGGCCATGTCGGACGATGCCTGCTTTGCGTTCTTGGCGACGAGGGCGGTGTACCGTGCCGTCTCGGGCATCTTCATCCGCCAGTAGTAGGTTAGTATTGCCGGCGCCGCGCCGAGTATTAGGATGATGCGCCACACGTAGTCGGCCTGAGGCACGGTGGACGCCGCGGCATTGACCTGGTACGCCGGCGCCGGGAACGCAGATCGGAACACTGTGGATATGAAGAGCGTGACTGCGCCGCCGGCGAGGATGCCGAAGCCCTGCATGGCGAAGACGGCTGCGATGAAGGCACCGCGCGTCTTCTTGTTGGCGTACTCCGACATGATGGTGGCTGACAGAGGGTAGTCACCACCGATGCCGAATCCGAGCCAGAAGCGGAAGAAGCACAGCGTGGTCATGACGCTCGTCGGCGTGTGCGAGAAGGACAACCCGGAGGCAATGGAGCAGATCACCATGAGAAGCAGCGTCATGCCGTAGACGCTCTTGCGGCCGAGCTTGTCGCCGAGCCACCCGAAGAAGAGCTGGCCGGCGAGGGTGCCGCAGAGCGCGACGCCGTTCACCGCGGCCGCGACGTTGGGCGGCAGCGTGCCTGGGTCAGGCATGGAGGGGTCGGTGTAGTAGATGCGGCCCAGCAGCTTGGTGACAAGCGAGATGCAGAAGAGGTCGTACGCGTCGGTGAAGAACCCCATGCCGGCGACCACGATCGCCGTGAAGTGGTACCATTGCGTCTTGGCGGCGTCCAGCGCGTTGAGCACCTGCAGCTGCTGATCCTGCCTCGCCATGGCGCCGCGCATCTTGGATGTGCTCTGCTGCTTCTGCTGTTGCTCCGCCTCACCACGCTGCTGATTATATAGATTGGAAGACGAATCCGAGTCGAGTTCGAGTTAAAACCTCAGGATATCCGGAGTCTGTTATACGCACGGATGCAGACGACAAAAGCCGGTACGGATTCTGAATTCCGATGCGGCGAATCCTGCCTAACTTAGGTTAGCAAACCCTAATTCTCTATTCGTTGTTCCCATGCAATGCATTCGATCGCTCGTTCATTAGTTGTTCGTGCGCTCGATTGTAGATATCAATTGCATTGCATCCGTTTTTTTCCCCTAGAGGAATCGAGTTTTTGGAAAATTATTTCTAAAAGGAAAAGTTTGTGCACTCTTGGAGTACACATTTTTGTATAGAAGGCAAATGTTTTGGTTTGAGAAAAGTCATAAGTACAAATAATTTTCAAAATAACCTATTCCCTGGATTCCCGCTAACCGCTAGAACTGCACCGACCAGTGAGGCACAATTTTAGGAGAAAGAGCATTCCAAGCAAATAGGGAAAGTATTTTTTGGTTTTAAAAATAATTTCAGAATAGACCCTTATGCTTTGGACATTTTACACAATGGTCTTTATCTATTTTAGAAACCGAAAAGAGCAAAATAAGTTCCTCATGAAAAATTCCAAAAAATGTCCTTGACCATCCAAGTTTTACCAAAATACCATAGGAAGTGTTTTTACCATTTTACCCAAAATGCAAGGTGCCTCATGAGATGTCCCTTGAGGTGGCACTCTCATTTAAACCAGTATTTTCACTTTAAAAATCAAATAAATTCCTTGTTATTCTCTCAAAGCAACTTGGCCTATAAATAGGAAACCATGAGCATGGTAGAACTGGTTGGGCATAGTGGTACGGTAAGGGTAAACTCATCCCTCTACTTCTCATCTTCTTCTTCCTTGATTGATGGCTAATGCTTTGCATATTGTTGCCATGAAAAGGGAAGGGAGTAAGGACTAGAAGGACAAGGGAAGAAGGAAGCCAAGCCATCAAGCATCTCGTTCTCATCACCACCACCACCTCATCCATTCATCATTAGTACCATGAAGCATCATCTCTTAGCATGAAGGTGTGTTCTTGAATTCATGAAATATGTTTTCTATGGAAGCTAGTATGTGTAGGATTCATATCTTATTACTCTCAGATTTTTTTTATCATCAATGAGCTAATTATTGTCGATCTTGCAAAGTATCATGTTCTTATCAGATTTGCCATGTAATCTTTTAGCAAGAATCCACTATTTGTCAATCTGTGAATAACTAGCATGAACAGGAATAGAAATGCCTTTGTTTTCAGATTCTGAAGTAATACATCATGTTTAGCTTTCATATTTCTAGAACCAGACATGATAAAGTTCGTACCAATGTGTAGCAAGGCTCAGGTTCATATTCTCATCGTTACCCTGTTCATGTCAACGCCATGCTGA
Organism: Dendrocalamus sinicus; assembly: GCA_036346575.1. NCBI lineage: Eukaryota > Viridiplantae > Streptophyta > Magnoliopsida > Poales > Poaceae > Dendrocalamus > Dendrocalamus sinicus. The sequence continues at coordinate 31,855,972 of CM070658.1, forward strand.
GAAATAACTCGATAACTAGAGTTCTGTTGTCATGATTCATAATATGATGAATAGTGCTCAATTATTAGAATTATCAGTTTATATGGTTGATTTGCTAAGGACCATATCATGATAGTGTGATTCTTGATAAATTGCTTAGACATCATGCTTAAGTTTTAGCAAAATGACCGTCCTGGTTCTGACATGACAAATTGTGTGAGCATGCATGCATACATCTAGACATTATCAATTCTAGACACTGCCATTCACATCCATGCATCCATCTTTTCATTCATTCATGCACGACTCGGCCAGATAAGGTTTAAGAGCTAGAGGTAGAAGACCAAACTTGGAAGGCTAGTTGGTTGGCCGGAGTTGCAGCGGTACCGAGCACCACGCCATCTCACGGCCGACGGCGGTCACCGGCAAGTGGAGTGACGGCGTGGAGGATTGGACGAGGGTCTACCCCAGATCCAAATCTGCCAAGGTAGGAACCAGGGGAGAAGCAGAGCGCCGACGGCGCGGGGTCACCGGCAAGGGCGGCATAGGATAGCACGACGAGGTCTGCAGAGCTAGGCGGCAGCGACGGCGGCGCCATGGCCACATCACCGAGCGGCGATGGCGGCGCCTTGATCCGGCGCTGAGGATGCGGGGGAGAAGCAGAGGGCGGCGGCGTGAGGTAGCGGGCGAGGCCGGCGCCAGCGAGCACGGCGAGGAGGCCGAGGTGGCGGCTGTTGTGGTCGGCGGAGCCACAGAGGGAGATGCGTGCGTGGGTTATGTTGTATGTGCTGGGCTGGTTGGTCGTGCGTGTGTGTCCTGGGCCTGGCGGGCCGGCCAGCTGAATGGTTTTTTTTTTCCTTTTTCTTTCGCAAACCTATTTCCAATTTCAGAAATATTTGCAATAAAATAAACATCCAGCACATAAACTATAAATAAATAACAATTTTTATAACTATATATACTTGAATCACTATTCAATTCAAATTGGATAAACCCTTTTTATCAATAATTACTTGTTAATTTCTAATAAAAGAAGTTTTCTTTTGTTTATAGAAATCAAATAAATCCTTTTTCAGGAATTAAGCTTATCTCATAAGGTAAAACACATTTTTATAATATAATATAATAAAATATGTAAAAATTCTATTTATCAGAATACCTAATGAAAAGGATATCATTGTCTTGTTCAAATAAATCTTTTCTTTTCTCCTTCAAAACCTTAGTCTTTTGGGGAAGAGTGTCGTTCGATCAAATGATAAGACGTGTAGAGTGAGTGCAGACTGAGTAACAACATGTGCACTATTTTTCAATTGGTTCGTGAACTTTATTGGACTCCATTGGTGTTCTTCAGGAGTTAGAGCATCGGGGAAGTTTTTACTGAGCCTAAGCATCAACTCTCCAAATTCCCATGTGTTCTCAGGCAAGTTCAACACCTTTGATCATACTAGATGTAATTTCATTGTTAATTACTTGCAATCTATTCTATGTTATTACCTGCATGTCAAATTTACTTTATAAATTCCTAAATCAATATAACATATGAATTTGGTTATATGATGATCATTAATTAGTATGAATAGTAGTTGGAATCACTTGCATGTGTTATTGAAAGGTGTGAGTCCACTACACATGGGTTAGTATATTATAAGGACTAAGTAATAACTGCCATAAGGCATTTAAGTGTCGTTTACTTGCGCTAACCACATACCCGGTTATCTGAGGTTTGCCAAGTAATTGTTTTGGAGGATGCATCTTTGGATGGGATTAAGGGTCCTTTGGCGCTTATTTGGAAGTTAGATTTAATGACTCTCTGATGCTTCTTCGGAAGTTAGATGGTGGAAGATGCGCCTTTTTAATTTGTTAGAGATATACTTCGATGGAATATTGGAAAGGCATAGTGAATTCTTAGTCTTGGCCACACACTAAAAAAAGTGTGTAAATCTGGTTGGCACTGAAGACTAGAGACGTGTGGATATAGTAACGCAATCTCTACAGAGCAAAAATGTGATTGTCACTCCCTGGTTTTAGGTAGAAATTGCATCGCGGTAGGAAATGGAACAACCTGAGTTTTGCCTGTGGTGTCTTGTGAATAGTAGAGAATTCATAATTAAAACTTGATCAATTTGATTACAAATGTTTTAAAAAGCTACCTAGTACATTCTCAAGTACGTGGGTCTTTTACTAGTATAGGTTTGGTATAATGGGATAGTAAAAGCATATAATTGTTGACTCGCTATGGTTGGACTTGTTGATTACCTTCTGTACTCATTCATATAGACTTTGGAGAGTTTTGTTGGCAAGGAGCAAGACGGAAGTGATCCACAAAGGCAGATAGAAGAAGCTCAATAGTATCAGAACTTTCGGTGGCGAAGAAAAAGCTTGAGAGTAGTGTAGTTGAAGTGGCTTTTTGTTTGCCCTGTGTAGCGGGTATAGGCATGAACCCGATGTTCGATGCTATGTATCTCAAAAATCTTATATGTAAAACTATGTTCTAGTTGTAATATATTTATAGAATCATTGCTATTGCTTCTGTCATTCTGTGTGATACGCACACATATGGTAAAGGTATACTTATCTGGTGTAGGCCGTAGACTGACATGGTTCCAAAAGCTCCCATCCTGGTCGTTCGTAATATGATCAGTACTAGTATTGATCGTTGAACTCGACGAGAATTTTGCACCGCCACGGCGCGGGCCGAAGTGCCAAGCCCGCCGGGGGGGAGTCACCGAGCCCGCCCACCACCACGCGGCCGTGCTCTCTCCTTTTCGTGGCTCGGGCCACACGCCTAGCGCTTTTCTCACGGCCCATCTGCCCTACTCCCGGCCCGCATACGCGTGCGTGGCCGGGGCTAGCTTCTAGCGCAGGCCGCCGAGCCGAACTCCTCCCCCGCTCACGGCCGGCTTACCCCGACGGAACGCGGCCCTAGAACCACGTACGCTTCACGACCGCGCGCCCTAGCTAGACGCTCTGCGTGCTCTTGCTGGGGAATTGATTTTGCTTGCGTCGAACTTAAGACTAACGATGGCTGCTGACTGGTAGAGTACAGGAACGCGCAGAATAAAAGATTTGATGGTAGCTAGCTGGGGAGGATTCACCATCGTTGATGGATGCTAACTAGTGATCGTGGTATCAAGGGGTAATTTTATTGTTTCCGAAAGGCATGCAAGTGAAGGTGAGAAAACAACGTGCAGCTAGCAAGCACTGTAAAAGTACTTTCAACGACAAGTTCACTGCCATTTCCATGTTATATTTTAGTTCATCGGTCACAATGAACAGCTGGAGTATTGTGCATTTCGTAACGGGGAGGGAGGAGTATACTGATATTACTGTTCCAGCCCTGAAAATAGCCCGTCCTAACGTACAGCAGGCTGGTGAACCAAATGATTTCCGCCTTCGCGGTGAGAATGCATCTGCTTGCTGAAACAATGACGTGTAAGTGGTTTAGTCTACACGTGTGTCCATGCAAGCCACGAGTCATGTCCATGCTCTAGCCGTCAGAAGAACGGAGACCATTGTGCGTACTAATTAGTTGGGACTCCTTTTCAGCGAGCACTCCTGACGGCCGGCCGGCGCATGTCTTCTTCTTTCCGATTCGTTGGACGAGGAGTCAGTACTTCTTATTGCTGTAGTTATCCTCCGCGAGGAGCTCTTCCAGGACCTTGTCGTCAAGGTACTCCAGCTCTACCTTCTCCGTGTCAGCGCCACGGCTCCTGATCCCCCTCCCCGATGCCGCCGCCGGAGACGACGTCGACGACGACGAAGATCCGCTGCTCATCCTGGCAGCCTCGCCGGGGAAGTTGAGCACGGCCGTGGCGCCCTTCATGGCGAATGCGGCACGGTCGTAGGCCCGCGCGGCCGCCTCGGCCGTGTCGAACGTGCCGAGCCAGACGCGGGAGCCGCCGCGCTCCGGGTCCCGGATCTCGGCCGCGAACTTGCCCCACGGGCGCTTCCGCACGCCGCGGTACTTGTCCTCCTTCTTCTCATCCTCCATGCTACCGAGATCGATCGAGGTCAATACCTAGCTAATTAATTAGGCCGCAGTTTCTAGCTAATTAATCAGGTCGCAGTTTCTGAGGTTACAAGCTAGAAGGCACCCAACTGGATCTATTTGGTAGTATCTAGCTAGCAGCTAGCTAGATATAGGTCCCGTTCAATCGACTTAGGCTTCTAACTTTTGACTTCTAAAAGTTAAAACAAATATATAGACTTTTTATTTTGCTTTTTTTCTTTGTATTGACGGTAAAGATATAATTGTATTTTTAATTTTTTATCAGATAATTTTAAAAAGTTAATAAGTACTGTAGTACAATTTTAGCTAAAAGCTAATGAAAACAATTAGAGCATCTCCAATGGGTCTGAGTCAGCTAGCTATTTATATGTACATGTCAGCATATATCCTACGTGGAGGAAAGAGAAGGTGTAAAAAAAACCGAGCCAGCGACTCTTTCGTCGCTCGTCTCGCTCAGAACACGAGGCATCAAATCGCCGGGCTAATCGCCTTCTACCAGCTCTTCTTCACGCGTTTTCTCTCGGGCTCAGATCCGCTACGCGCAGAGCTCTCTCCCGCTACTACGATGCGCACGAATCCTCCCTTCTCCCCCTGTCCGCTGCGCGCGAAAATCCTTCCGCAATCCAGCTGCTCCCGCCCTCGACTCTTCCGATTTATGTGCCGAGCCCACGAAAGCAAGGTCTGCTCCTTTTTATCCTTTCTATTCCCATCTCTTTTCCCCCACTCTAATATTCATTGGTCCAATCTGATTCCCAGATTGAATCATAGCTGATCCGAAATCCATTTGTGGCTGCTGGTGATGAGCCGCCGGACCAAGCGAGAGATGGCTCCGCCACCACATCAGACTGGATCTGCTCCTGCTCCTGCATATCAGATTGGATCCGCTCCTTCTTCTGCGATTCATGTGCCTACTCCTGTTCCTGCACTTCTTGGTGGTGGTTCTACTATTCCTAATACAGGAGGTCAATCAGGTAATCGACTTTGCAACTGGTTCCTGTATTTACCTGTAGATCCATGTAGGTGTGCAAAATCCCTAAGGCTTTAGTGTACAAAATTAGAGCAAGTACGTAACTCATTTCAACAAGATAAATCAGATTAGTTGTAGTTTTTGTTCCTGGTAAGAAAACTGTGTTTGCTTAGGTGTTGAGGCATAATGAGCCTTCAAATATATGTTTTATACTCCTCACAATCTTTCTGAAGAAATGAAAACAGAGAAAACACAAACCTCTATGTAAGTAGAAATACTAGTTCTGTGTGACCCTGTAGGCTCACTCAAGTTCTTTATAGCCTCCATTATGATATTGTCTAGCCTGCAGGAAAGCCAGAGAACAACAGTAGAGCATCCATAAAATCATTTAAAGAGAAATCATGAACAACAAAGAGCCCAACAACCAAAAAACGCTTTCAGGAAAATGGCATTTTGCTAAGTACTTGAAATGGAACTGGAAATTAGTATGAAAAAGTAATTGCTGGTATCTGACAAACATGTTTGGCAATTGGCATTGTAGTAGTAGTCTAATAGAGTATGGTGCACAGATAAATAAGTGTATGCATCTTTTGGCGCAAATACATATGCCATTATGCCCAACCATGCAAATATCGGAAAAGCTTCATAGCTTCTGTTTTAGCAAATATGGCATGTCGATTGTTCCAGTTGAATGAAAATTAGGCTTCCAAAGGTTTTTATGCAATAGGTTGTACTTATACTTGATTACAAGGTGTAGTTAATTGAACGTTACTCCATGTGGGATCACCAATTAGTTTCACCTCATTCATCGATGTTGTATTAGTTTGAGCAGTAGCGCAAGGTGTAGTTAAAATCTGGATCTTTCAATATTGTGCGCCCTGTTGTATTATTTTTCTTGATAAAGTGTTGCTCTAAACTGATGGTCTAATGACATGGCTTCTCTGCAGCATGGTGGCCTAGACCTTTGCCACAAGCCACATCGTCAGGAGCCACATCCTCAAATTGGTAAGTTTCATTTTTTTATGTAAATTTCTTGCTGCACTGGTTGCCCTTTTAGTATGTTCAGAAACAGTTAGTTCACTAGCTGTATTAGTTTCAATAGAAGTAACAATATGGGTTGCTTGATTTTTCAGTGGTATGGATTACTATCCACCTGGCGGTTTTATGAGCTTTTTCCAAACTGGACAGCAACCATTCATTCCTCATGTTTCGGCACCATGGCCACCTGTTTATCTCTGTTAAGTCTTTACATAATAATAACAACATGGCATCTTGTTCTTGCACAGTTTGTTTGGTTAAAAAACATCAGAGGCTGATTGGCATTTCTAACAGGCTATGAAGGAGGTTGTTGGTTCTGAGATGACTTTTGGCTTTTGGTGCTTCTTCCTCAACGATGCAGCTAGCTATTCTATTTGTTTTTGTGGCCTGAAATAAACATGTATGGCTTGATTCATGTTTATTGGTTCATCATGTAGTAATGGAAATGTATTTGCTAGCTGCTCTATTTTATTGTTCTGTTCAAAACCTTGTCCATGTCGTCATGGAAATGTATTTGCTAGCAGTTGGCAGAACTGCATCTTATTGTATTGTCAATTAATCGTCGTCATTATTGTGTTCTTTGATAATGACTTAAGCTATTTTCAGTCTTATCTTTAGCTGGTTATATTGAGATGGCATGTTTTTTTTCAGATGAGATGTTTAGTGCTATCTGTTATGAAGCCTCCACACAAAGAGGCACAAAGATGATGCATAGTACATCCGCTTTTTCTCTCTGTGTATGGAAGTATTAAAAATACAAATAGCTAGCATTATAGATAGCTCTCTGGACTGCTGGCTACTCTGTGAATGACGTGGAGGTCTTCTAGCTAGTGAGAAGTTGTGGACTGTTGCGGATGCCCTTAGCGGAAGCTGGAAGAACGGCCCATAGTTTCTGGTGCATGTGGCAGCCGGCATATGCAACCGCCAGCTATTTATACACAGTGGGCAGCATACGGCGCTGCGTCATGCAAGAGTACATACACGCTTTACGATCGAGTTACCTCACCTATCGTCAACTAGCAGTTGGGATCAGAGAAAACAATTTCAAACAAAATTTGGTATCTCAGCCTCCTGTGAACCAAAAATTCAGTTTATTTTATTTTTTTCCAAATTTGATCAAGATTTCACCGATATTTATGAGATCTGCTGTTACCAGGGGGTATGAGTATGATTGTGACAGTAAAGACAAGGCATCTGTGCTGATCGATACACGTGTTTTGTGACGTACGGTGCAATGCTGCATGTATAGCGCGTCGACGGCCGTGCTTGGAAGTCCCTGGGCAGTGGAATCTCGGGCACGTGGGGGGCGCGACAGAACAACGGACTAAGCGCGAGAAAGTGGCCGGAATTTCCACCGCAACCAAGCGTGCCGGTCCGAGCAATTCTCGACCAAGGTTATCAAAGCTGCTTTTGAATTTTTACCCGAGCTCGGTAGCACTGGTAGTCCTGATTTGTTTTTTAAATTTTTGGTAGTTTTCACATCAAAAATTTTAAATTTTAAATAAAAATCGATATTAATCGGTGTAAGACACATCGGTGAACTCAAAGTAAAACAAAATATTTAAAGCCTTGTATTCTGATTTTCGATAATTTTTGACCGGTTTTTATAACCGTGCTCTCGGCTGGTGGATTATACCCCCCAACCGATTTTTGTAACCCTGCTCTTGACAGGTGGAATATACCCCTACGAGATCGACCGGATTATTGGCCATGGTGCGATCGATGCATGCAAGTGGGTATGCGTTGACGCGCGACGGCGCGCGCCCGATCGCTCTTTGCCTCGGCGAATCTACTTGCACCTCCTTGTGGACGGAGTGCGGCGTGCTATCCGTATAAGCGCCGCTTGTGCCAATCCTGACCTCAACGCCACCACACCAACCAGTTCGCTCCATGTCTTTTGCACGTACGGATACTACATATCCGTCTCGCCGTACTTTGCCTTCGTGTACGTGTGGAAGACCATGCGCTCGCAGTGACGTACGGGGAATTCTCGCTGATCAGGGCGGCAATACCGGCTAGCTCAAGCCGCCTTGAGGCGTATGTACTTTCCAAACTCTTTCGAAGAAAATTCTATGGACGCAGACGGCCGGATGGACACCTAGGAAAAGAATAGTCATGTAGGCTGTCGGTATATTGTCTGCTAATCCTTCGGTTTTTTTTAACGGATTTGCTATACATGACTCGAATAACTTTTTTAAAAAAAATTAGTCGAATTTTTAGCATTCGGATCGGCTTGAAGATTCGTGCTCTGACGAGCTCATCTTCTTCCTTTTCGGCGCTGGCGTCTCTCTCTGCCACATAGTTAGGGCTCAGATTCACCGATTAGGATTAGGCTTCACTGGAACCCCGAGTTTGGCAGCGCCACCGCCTCGGCTGAGGGATGGAGGGAGCGTGGCAATCACAAGCAAGGCGATGAGGTCCAATGAGCGGTTAGGAGGTAGAGGAGGTGGACGTTGGCGACGGCTCAGTGCTACCACCGAAGCTAGAAAGGGAGAGGCAGAGGGGGAGGGGGCATGGCACTGGCGCCGCCCTCGGCACCAATGTCCATGTCAAGAGGTGGAAGCATGGGAAGCCGACGGGCCTCGTGAGTGGGGCGGCGGTAGGGGAGGGGAGGAGGTGGGCTAGGGTTGGGTGTGGATTTTAATAGTGGAGGGGAAGAAGGATAGTCTTTTGATACTGATCCAATGGTCTAAATATTAATTTGACTGAGTTTTTTTTTCAAAATCAACTGAGTGATGGATAGACAGTTCCTTTTTTAAAAAAGAAAATATACCCCTACACGCTTTGCTCTCGAAAATCAATTGTTTCAAGAGTTACATGCACGATGCATGTACTCAGAAACGAAGACAAAAGCAGGATGTAGCTAATCAGAGAATACCCAGTAACATGCTTGCCGAAATATCCGGTACCTTTTTCTTTTCTTTGAAATCCGATGTACAGGCTACTGGCTAGCTAATTAATTAACCGGAAGGTAATGGCAATACGTCTGGTTGCATGGCTAGCGGACACTAGCCTTCGTGATTCCAGGATGATGAGGATTAAATAATTTATTAATAATTATTTTTAAACATGATAAATCTTTAGATCAGTGATATAATGGTTTATGGTATAACACATCTCGAGTATTTCCTGGTTGGAGAATTATTATTCGATTATCTGACCAGTCACTACTCGAAAGCTCTGTAACTCGACGCGCGGGGCCTCCCATTAAGTGATGCCCCGTGCAGGTAGGTAACAAAATACATGTGCTTCTATTTCCTTTACCCGTTCCACGTTTGGCCCTACGCCTATGGCAATAACCTACCTACTGCTATCTTCTGAGACTCTTCTTCATAGGCAATAACCGGTTGATAGTTATTGATCAAACTTCTCCCACTGACAACAACGGCTCACTCGAACTGATGGATGGAATCGACAAGACGCTAATTCGTGTAAGCAACTAACACCTCTCGGTACTATTGAACAACTGCTCGATGGAGACATAAAAAGAACAACAAGAAGACATCAGGGAAACAAGGTGTTTGGATATCATATACTGCATCAGGGAAATAGTTTATTAGAGCAAGTTGTAATTTTAACATAGCAATAAAGATCTTCCTATTTTTTCTCTTTATTTTTCTATAAAGCTCGAAGTACTCTACTATTTGTAAGATTGACGATCAAAACGGACGTCTTTTTGCTTGCAAAAACATACGTAGTTCCTTGAAGAACCGGCTTCCAGCACATAGTTTTATCTACTGCAAGTCTACATACATAATGTGTTGCATGGCAACTTGCCAACTGCCATATACATGTGGTTAAAAAAAAGAAGGAAAACTGCCATATATTTCTCCAAACAGTGTGCGTTGCAGGATGTACATACACGTACGTAGTCACGTACCAGCCACCTAGCGGCCTAGTTGTTTTCCCAAGAGGCCAAGGTACCATTGGGTGTTTCCATGGCTAAAGTTTTCGAGTAAGGCTCTTGATCTAGCTAGCTAACAACCGTCTTTTACCCAGCATGATCAGGAGGAGGAACTTCTCCAACGAGAAACTGAAACGGTAGTTTCTGAACAACAAGGAGAAAAAAATAGTTCGGTTACAGCCGACCGTAATAGTGGTTGGCAAAGATAGCTAAAGAATTCTAGAAGGCTGTTAATATGGTAAGCAAGCAAAATGGCCGTCACCAACACCGATCGGCAAGGCAGAAGACGACGATGTTGAATAGCATTGTACTCCTGATTCCTGAACCACGATGGGAACGGATGAAAGCACAATCAATCATAGTACAGCATCTACACCGATGACGAATACATCAACATGCATGAGAGGATTGTGGGGGACAAGGTGTTGTAAAAGTTGCAGTTTTAGCACAAATTCATAATTAATTCTAGCGGCTAAGAGCATAATAAAAGCATAATTGCAGCAGCCTTTAATTGTCATAATCAACATACAAATATGTACATCTTTCATGTCAATTAAACAAAATAATATGCTCAAGAGAAGGGACAACAAAACATATAACATCAGCATATTGCTCAGATTTTGATTGTTTGATTATTGCTCTCAGATGTAGAGTTGCACAAGATTTATTCTTGGCCTTCTCAATACTTATGTCTATATTTTAACATATTTGATAAGATATCCTCCTTTTAGACTTTGAGCTCTATACAATGTTTTTAGTGTCAATATACTTTTCATTCACAACATTGCTTTCAGCCAATAGAAGATGATCAATACAAAATGATCACAATGCAGAAGTTAAATTAGCCATCAAACTTGATTAATTTACAATGAAAGGGAATCACATAATTCAGTTTTAACTATAAAGCCTTTTAGCCAATAGAAATGCAATCTAACAAGTACCAAAAAGCTAGAAATCACAGAACCTGATAGCTTAAATTATCTACGCACAATCGAAAGTAATAGCCTGAAAGGCTAAAGAGTAAGTGACAGTAATAAACAATGTAATTAGAGATCAAATCTAAACTAGAATATTAGACCAATTTCAATATTAGACAATCATCATCATTGAGCAGTTAACCATGTCCCACAGCATCACTTTGCAATTTCTTCAAGTAGAGATATCGCAATAAGTACTCACAGTATGAGGCTCTAACCAGGACAGTATAATGCAAAGAGATGAACACCGTGATACTCACAAAGCGGATGGCAATCAAAGCCACCAAGAAGAATTAGGCAAGGCACACCTTATGGTGATGTCCCAGAAAACCGATTGCCTTGCTGTGCCACGAATGCTAGGCAAGGTTGACGGAAATACAATGCCACTGTTCGCAAATTGAGACACGTCAAAGAACGAAGCCGAGGTACAGAAGTACACCACACAAGACCACCAAAACACACTGGTTGAGTGCACTCAAGAGCAATAAGAAGCCAAAGGAACCGAAGCTCTCTCCCTCCTTCAGATCAATCCACAGCTAACCATGGGCACCACCTCCACTGAGAGCAATTTCCCCACCAAAAACCCCAGAGAGTAGGACACAAGGGGAAACCGACAGGATGTGCTCCAAGAGGAAATCAAGAGTTCATCACCGATGACTTAGGATCGACGGCGCACGGGCTCTAAATCCCTCCAAAAACCTGAATCCAAAATCGATCAGAGGAGGAAGATTTCTAAGTGGATACTCACTGGATCTCCACACATGTCAAGAAGACAAAGAAGAGGCTAGCTTATAAAGAGGAAACATGGATCCAATACAAGGAATGTATAGGAGAGATTTTTACACGCATAGTTATGCCCAGATTGTAGGATCTATACAGCGAGTCAGAGGAGGAAATGACCTCTTTCAAAATCTTCCCTTAAATATCAACAACTCTACTCAGCAGAAGCACAAACTCATAAACTCACCAAAGCCCACAACCAAGGACAACAAAGATCACCCAAGACTCTATCTTAACTGGTCTGACTGCTCATTGAGGAACAATGCAAACTACACTGCACACGATCTAAGAAAAGAGACAACTCTCAAACCACTGATTTACATGTAGTGAAACTTGGCACAAGCCCTTCTTAGGATATTAGAAACCTATTTCAATCATGGATCATAAAGATAAATGTCAAACTTCTAACCTTTATCCAAAACAAGAAGAGTTACATCAAAACTAGGCAAAAGAGGAAATTCTTGATCTGCTCTTACTTGTGAGTCCTTGATGATCTAGATGACCTTGAATGGGTTCTCATATATCATAGCAAGTTAGATCACAATATGAAATAAAACCCCAAAATTATCTCTCTTGAGGAAATCCGGGCAAACTTATGAAATTTCTCTATAAGGTGCCTACATGGACAAGGATCCAATCTCCAATAAATATCTTCACCTCTTGCATGGATACCCTATGACTAATATTTGCATGGATATCGACATAACTCACAACTAAAACCAACTCAACTTGGCACAGGGGCCAGTCTGATCGTGGCCACCAAGCCAGTCAGACGGCCCAACACTCACCAGTCAGACCGTAATGTAATGGCCGATTAGATTGCTCCTTTTCGGTCATACCGCATTTCTAATGTTGATACTACAACACTAGGTCTCATATCAAAACATCCAAAAGACTTTTTTTTAAAAAAAAGCTACTACCAACAAAAGGCCGATACTACCACACACTAATCAAATCGTCATGCACTGGCCAGTTAGACTACCACCACTCTAACAGCAAACCCAAAGATTCAAACGGTACAAAATCAAACTCAAACAACAATAGTAAGACATAAGCAAAGTTAAATACTCATCACAATCAAAGAGCTGCCACCATATGGCCTTACAGTATAGGAGGTACACACATAGTTATGCCCAGCCTGTAATAGAATTAGTCGAAATTTTTGATTTTACAAACACTTAAAAGACAAAGCCATCAATTTTTTTTCTGAAAAAAAAGGAGATAACCAATGAACAAATAAATTAATTGTCTGTCGGCTTTTGCGCTTGGATTAGCATGGATATTGGTGTCATTATTCTGCCAGATTTGATGTTGATCCAATCGAACACAATGTAACTTATAGCTAAGAGAGAAAAAAAAAAACAGTCATCTTATAAATAGACAACCATGTAAAGGCGTGTATAAGGCAAGAACGATAAGCATCAACCTCCTGCATCGCAGCATCGGCATGTGTTAGTCTCCATGCATGAAATCAGCGTCTGAAACTCCGTTTACATGCTTGCTTGGCCACCTTGGATCACGGAAATAGCTGCTGTGATGCAGTTATTACTAGGGTTATTTAGCAAGATAGTGCAACGATCATGTCATGTGTGGTTCATTGAAATGCACAGGAGGAAAGAAATCAGATCGGACTGTGTTTCTAAAAAGAAAAGATCAGATCGATGCAAGTTGGGAGTAAAGCATACAGGGAGAGACAGGTGATTGCACAATGAGAAAGCCGCGCGCTTTTTCCGTGCGCCGTCGCCGTCGTCTGGTCGTCCCGACCCGACCTGCAGGTGGCCGGTTATGGCATACAAAAGTGATATTCCGCGTCTGCCAAGTTGCCATGATCCATGTGAAGACGGGCAAAGCGCGCGCACGACCTGGATTACCGGAATATAATCCCCGCGCGCGCGGAACGGCCGGCCGAGGCCCGCGCGCGCGCTATCCACAGAGGCCACGCTCCGTAGGGCCGCGATGCGAGCACCTGGCTCGTCCCCTGCCGCGGGAGTCATCGGTCTGTGTCTCGCCGCCCCGTGCGCGGCGCAGCGCCAGAGCCGGACGCAAAGATCGCGCGAGTTGATCATACATACATACATACATACATACATACATACATATAAGAACATATGCTATACACACACTTACGGTGCACTCACCGTGTATTCAAAATTAAAAAATCACAAAAAATTCTGAAAAAATTTCTATATGTACTTCTAAACTTGCTCTATCTATATACAAAATTTTAAATTCAAATCCATTCTATGACAAGAGCAACAAAAAGGAGAAAAATCTGGCAAATATCGAGATTTCAAAATTGTCAGAATTTTCTCTTTCTTGGTACTCTTAACGTGGAATGGATTTAAACTTAAATTTTATACATAGGTGTAATAAACCATGAAGTGCATCCAAAATTGTTTCGGATTTTTTGCAACTTTTTTAATTTGAGTACAAGGTGAGTGCATAGCATATGTTTCCTACATACATACATACACAAATGTATATAGTAAGGTGTCCGTGCATTGCAACAAAATACAAAGAGGGTGGTACATATCAGCAAACGTGATCCAAAATTGTACCATAGACAATCACAATGTGCGCTAAATAAATAAAGGACTGCTGGTTTGAGCAAGATTTCTTAATATGTCTTCTAGCTGCTGCTATTGTGGTTGAGTCAGACTCGATTATTTGGTGATTATTCTCTCTTTAATTCTCAAGGAAGAAGAGTAAGATTAGGAGAATTTGATGCTTAGTTTATTACCGCACACAAGCAATCTAATTATTCTTTCCCCTGCCTCCCATGCATCATCATATGTCATCCTTTTCTTTATCCCCTCCTTATGCCCATCGACTCTTTCCCCTGCAAAAATGCCACATCCTTTTCAGAATATTTTCCTCCTCAGGATGCACTATCATTGCTGCTCAAGTAATCACATCACGAAGCTTCACCAGAAATTCAACTTAGCCAAGACCACACACGGGCTGCTGCATAGATTGCCCCAATGTGCCACCAAAACTACCGCATTTTTCATCCAATCAACTCGAAGCAAATTGATTTGATCTTGTCGGCCATTGATACTCAGTTATTCACACTAAACACCTACTCGCTAAGAGAGAAAATTCACATTTCGGTTTCATCATGGACTTGATGAGAAGGTAGAAACATCCAATAATCCAGTCATAGGGCTAGATATTAAAATTACACACCTAGGCCAATTATTCCAGTCAATACAACAGCTAGTTTCCGAAGTTCTCTGCTGAAACTTGACTTTTTAAATGCACACCCACTCACCTAGTCATCTGGCCACAAGCCATCTTCCTGTACAGTGAGTGGTAAGCAATGTAAGCGTTTCCACTTACCAGTGTTGAAGCCAACGTAATACATACGTGTCACGTACATAGCGCTTCCTTACGATTCCATCATTCCTCAAGCCACAAACAATTGCACTTGCCATCGCGACAAGTATATATGATGTCATTTGCCATCCCGTTCCTTCCTTGTACATAGAACCATAGATTTCACACAATTACTGCACTATCTTGTTCTTGGCTTATATATCAAATCAGTACGTACAATAAACCGTACTACCACTGCTACTAAGTACTCCAGATGCTAGATAGATTTTATTGTAATCTTGTCATCTATGTGACAACAATCTCCTATTATTATTCCACGGGGTCTGGCCATGAATCATGATCGATCATAGCCTGGGCAGTTTGAGCTACTGCTTGAGCAACGGGTGAAGGTACTTCGTTCAGAGGGTCCTTCCATAGTTCCATGCCTCCTCGTACAGAGTAGGGTACACATTGCCGTCGTACCGCCCAAGAACAGAACCCAGGAAGTGGTCCGTGTAGTCCACCAACGTAACTGCATTCGGCCGGACCTGCACCACATTGTATGTACGTTCTCTTTTTAACTCACCAATGGCTTCATCAAGTGAAGTGTTTTCCCTAGAATGATATGGCCGCACGAAAGAGAGCGAGCGAGCGAGTGACCTACCTGAGCGTAAGGCTTTCCTTGCTGCTCGTTTGCTAGTGCCCCCTACTTCGGTGTAATTAATGCACCCAGTTGCCAGGAAGTCGCCCAGATGCTTGTGAAGAAGATACAGTGCATAGATGTCGTAGAGGTTCTGGAGTTGATCCTTCACACCATATCCAGGAATATCCTGCTCTAGTTTTCAATGAACCGAAGCATAGGGAAAACAACAAATCAATACTAAAACTACAACTGCTCCAGACAATAAAAACCCGGGCCATGTTTTCTATAAGAAATGGCACATCCCCAACAAGGTTGAAGACTACTCATTTGGTTACAATAATCAACTGGATATGAGCCACAGTAGCCTCAAGTAGATCAGGTGAGAGCCCGAAAAAACCTACAAGGCATGATATCATCAATGTGTGTGAGTACACCTAATTTCCAAAGAGATCTTAGCAATTAATCTGGGGTAAAAGAATGCATAAGATCAGCATCAAGTGTAAAGCAGGAGGAATATTATCAAACAAAACAAAATAGAAGGAAATACAATATGATTTTCCTTTTATTATGCACTTTTTGTATAGTAGTCACGACCCTAAGCACCCATGTTTTACTGGTTCTAGATCAATGTGCAATACCAACCTTCTTCTTGGCTTGGTGCTTTGCTTATGTTCTGGGCACAATTTACCGCCATCCTGAGAGCCCTAGCTTCAAATACCTCTTGTATGGCAGCATGATTAAGCCATTCTTCGGCTGCTGAGAATCATGACAAGATGAATTAGTATGATGATCATCACAAGGTCAACAATAGCTTACCCGAGAGGCTCCAGACAAACATCACATATAGTTAAGAATGCTATAGTGTAAAGAGCATGCCTGAACATCTAGCTACACACCTATATTTACAGCACATTTGCATTGCATCAAGTACTATATTTTGCCCATGTAAGTTGTTGTACCGACAAGTTGCTTTCAAGAAGCCAATTGAGAAACGGTCTTCATTAGAAACCTTGCAACCTGTAGGGAACACCAAAGGTTATGACTATACTATTGACCAAAACTGAGTGAAGGAAAAACATATTACAGAAAAAGATAAGATAGGATCCAACATGTGAGGTCATCCATGCTCAACCACAAGCAGGTAAGAGTACGATTAGTATCCACAGGACTAAGGAATATCATACTAACCTGCAAAAGCAAAACAACATTGTCTGATTTGTCTCCTTCATAAGTGCAAGCAGGAACGTAGACAACAAACAATTCAGGAAGCCCACTTTTAACATAGACAGCAAACAATTCATCCACCTATCATCCAACTTTTAACACATCACAAAAAAATGCATCTAATCTTAAAGAAAAACTAAAGGGAGTCTGAAATAAAAGTGGGCACTATTATTGCACATGAACTTTTGCCTAGATACACACATATATATACAATGCTAGCAAGCAAAAAGTTTAAAGGGAGAAGAACCAACGTTAGCGTCATGGTATCACAGAAAACCATGTTACCAAGTTGTGCATCTCACTCCACATCAAATGGAAAATAAAGCAAATCACAACAATTGAATAAAAAAGGCAAGCAAGAAGACATCAAGAACATGCAGGTGAAGGATTCAAACAACATCGATTAAGAATGGCTCACCAGTACTGGCACCAGAAGTGGAGTATGTGCGCGTCGTTGGGCCGCGTCTCCACCGTCTTGAAGCACTCGAACGTCAGCATCGCGTACCCAAAGAGCAGCCTGCGTCGCAGAGATGAACCCCCCGACCCAACCAACAGGGCAAGAAATTAGGACAAAAGACAATAAAAACCATAACCCCATTTGTGATTCATCCAATTAAGAAACATTCGAACAAGAAACCGAGACTCACGGCAGTATCTTGGACAGGAGCTCCCCCAACATCTCCCCGGATCAGAATGCAGGCACCGGCTGTGGTTCCCTCACCACGTGAATGAAATTGCTCATAAATTTTGTATTGTTTTTATAGAGATACATAGTACTAACCTCAAGGAACTGCGAGGCCGACATGCGCGCACATCAACGGTTGAATCCCCTGAGTCCTCCGCGGCGCCGTGGCCGAAAAAGAGGAAGGCGATGGTGGGGCCGAGGCGCGTGAGGAGGCCGTCGAAGTGCGGCGGCAGGAAGGGTGGCGAGGCGGATCGGAAGGTGGCGGGCGGTGGGGAGAGAGTCTCCGCGAGCGCGGAGTGGGAGAAGGCGGCGCGGAGGAGATGGTGTGCGGCTCGGGTGGGCAAGGGCGTGGGGAATGGCGTGCGACGGCTGGGGAGGGGAAGCGCATGGGCATGGGGAAGGGAAGGGAACCCAGTGCGGTCGAAGGGATCTGCCATGTACGTTGTAGGGCGTGCGCGAGTAGCTATTGGATGGTCTAAAATGGTCAGACGGAACGGCTGCCAAGAGATGGAGAGGGAGTGTACCGTCACTAATCGGACTTCTCTGCGAATTTTGGACACATGTGAACGTTTAAAACACTGAAAATTCTATTTTTGGCTCTCAAATCAAAAAAATTCTGAAACTGGACCCCCGCCTGAGCGCGCGTTCGTGTTGCATCGACACGTGTCCGGTCATACGGTGTGGTATCGTACTGTAGCACGGGTCGTACGGTACCACACCGCACAACCACCTCGCCCTCCGCGCCGGCCGCACATTCCAGTTTTTTGAGCGCACGACCGAAGCCCCGACCGCACGACTCGGTTTTTTGACCGCACGACCCGTGCTACAGTGCGGTCGTGCGGTACCACACCGCACGACCGGACACGTGTCGACGCAACGCGAACGTGCGCTCAGGAGGGGTCTAGTTTCGGAATTTTTTCGGTTTGGGGGCCAAAAAAGGGAATTTCCGGTGTTTAGGGGTCCACATATATCCAAGATTCCTTCTCTGCTTCTTTTGTTTTAAAGATACGATAGAAGATTACAGACATATTATATTTCTCTTACTTTTATCTTATATACATATTTTTTTTCACTTTTTTTACTACTTATCTTCTTATTTCAAAAATTATTATTTATTTTTAGTAACAAATTATCAACCGTAGTTGAAACCCCATGTACGTCAAATCTCCAGTAGATATTTCCTGGGCATGCATTGATTAACGAAGTGCGATGATATATGGGTCTGTTCTTTCTAGTTGAGACTTATGGCTTTTTACTATGGTTTTTGACTTTGAGCTGTTCGTGTAAGAGATTACAAAGTAACAAAAACTTGCGTGCGGTTTTTGCCGATATAAATGAAATCGGTACAGTATGTACTACAATTAACTAGTAGACCATATCTTGAAAAGACACTCCATTTAAAAACTAGTTACTATAGAAAAGTCAAAAGCAAAAGTCAAAACCTAAAAAGAACAGGGCCATAAAGTACTAGGAGGATAGAGTTTCTGTCTTCTAGTTTCTGGTTTTTATTTTACTCTTTTTTGTGATATGGTTTTATTTGGATTATATTTGTCCTTTTCTTTTTTCTTATTCTTTTTATTATCCATGATGATATTTTTTTTTATTTTTTAAATTTAATTACATTGAAAAGTTATCAGGAGATACAATGTATTTTTAACCATTATAGCATAAAATAAATCATAAGTCAGAGCTTTTAAGTCCGAATAAGTACCACCTAAGATGTTGATCTTTTTTGAACCGATAGTGTCAGGACTCTACCGTCATTCTAAAGCGATTTATTAGGACAATATTTTTAAAGCGGTTTATTAACTTATGGATATTCAATTTGATTGTACTTATGGTAGAATTAAAAGCCATCGACAGTAGGAAAAGAATGCACCTATGCAGTAATTACACACTAAGGATATTTACCGTGTCTCTGATGTTAACCGAATTAGCTGCTAATCTAAATTTTGCTAGAGTTATGGTGTCATGCACGATGGGTTGGCATATGGCACTCCAAGAAGACACCACAAATGAACTAATCCATCATAGGTAGCAATGCAGTGGCGAGTTCTCTGAATTTTCCTTCTGTTCAAACTATGTATTGGCCGGGCTTTCCTCTAATAAATACTTAAGGTCGGTTTGGAACCGTTGTATGGTTTACTCTGGAGCAGATAAAACCGTTCCCTTTTTTTTTTGTCTCACTGAAAGAAACGAACAAACAAACAGCTGTACTATATAGTCTACTTGTCACAGTATGTCGCTTCTGTGTTCGAGCCTGGAAGAAGGGGGAAAAAACGCTGAACTTGCGGCTGCGTTTTGGGCCGCGAAATGCTGCCTGCATGGACCTCGATGTACAAGCTGGCTTCAGCTTTGTGCACGATTCAACGAGGAATAGGTAAGGAACCCGTTAAAGAAAGACACTGAAAGAACAAAACAAATAAGAGCCCACTTGAAGCCTGGAACGGCCCATATATGCAGGTTGGGTTCATTTTTCATTAATTATGAATGGCATAACGTTAGCATATATGCTTTCTCTTCTTAACTGGATAAAAGGCTAGCAAAGGTTTTTTTTAAAATTTAATCAGCATCTCAAATCGCCAACATGCACAATTGCAGACCAATGATGGATTATGTTAAAACGTTGATTCAGGAGAAAGCACAAATATCGCAAATAAACTGGAAGAACACAAGAGAATTTCTGAATTTCTCTATTATCTTATTTGCTCCCCTTTTTCTTGCTTTTCTTACTTTTCTTACAAAATTGGCTATAAGCATCCTCAATATATAGGCTAATAATCTCCTAATATTATATGTATTCGGACTTCAAGTTGGGCATAATTTCAATTTGAGTTACACACAGAGACAAATTTTACTACGTCTTGAACTCTAAGTCAAGATTATTTCTAACAATCTCCCCCTTAATCTTGACTTGATATACTCTAGTTTTAGTCTCAATGCATTATGAACTACCAGCCACGCCTCCACATGAAGCATTCTACATGCAAACTACATGCAGGAAATCAACTCAACTGGTACGGGTCCATCCAGATGCAAAAATTCTAAAACATTGAGCCAGTCAGTCTCAACTACGACTTACTAAACTCATACTTGATACAGAACGGTGACACATCTCCTCTGCCTTGCTGCGTTGCTTCGGGACAGCTGCGATGCTTTGCTTCTCTCGGCGCTGACTTTTGCTGCTCCTGTTGTACGACGCGCGCGCGGAGGCCTCAGGACCACCGCTCGAGACGAACGCGAAAACGGAATCGTCGAGACAATTTTTTTTCAACAACTCATTTCTCGCCTAGGCTCTGATACCACTTGTTAAAACTTTGATCCAGGAGAAAACGCACACATCGCAAATAAACTGAGAGAAGGCAAGAGAATTTCTGGATTTATCTATTCTCTTATTTGCTTCTCTTTTTCTTGCTATTCTTACTTTTCTTACAAAACTTGTTACAAGTCTTCTTAATATATAGGCTAATAATCTCCTACTAGTATATGTATTCGGACATCAAGTTAGACACAACTTCAATTTGAGTTACACACGGAGATGAATTCTACTACGTTTTAAATTCTAAGTCAAGATTATTTCTAACAGATTATGTGCGCAATGATATGCGACTCTCTCTGTAGTCGATATGTATGTAGGTATGCATGCAACTGGAATTGACTCTGATAAATAAAACGATTGACTCTGATAAATAAAACGAGAACACCCACCAAATTATGGGCCTGCTCTTTTTGGCTTTTGGGCTGTTTCTACGAGAGATTACAGAGTAACAGAAACTTACATGCGGTTTTTGCCGACATAAATGAAGTCAGTAAAGTATGTACTACAATTAACTAGTAGACTCTATCTTGAAAAAATACTCAATTTAAAAGCTAGTTATTATAGAAAAGTCGAAAAGCAGCTTTTAGAAGCTGAATAGAACAGGGCCTATCTTAGTCAGGTTCATGTGCTCCTCTAATTAACAAGGCTAACATTGTATTTTCCCCTTATAATGAACAACCCAATTATTTTTTTTATTTTAACAGGTAGGACGAGATATAATTAAGGCGTTGGTTCGACAGATACATGAACAAAAGCAGTTTCAAACTCATGTTTGGTAACGTCCACGAAAACTACTTGAACAAACGAGGTCAGGCACTCAGGCATATGCGACAGTAGGCACATAACAATAGAAAAATGCATGGTAGCCATACCACTAGCTACCTACAGCTAGCACCATAGCAATACGATTAAGATTGCATGCCTTGACGACAGGGCGTGGATTGTATCAAACCAATCATCAATTGATTAGTTTGGCATCGATTTCTAGTTAATCAGACAATTACGGTTTTTAAAAGACAAGTGTGGTTGTTACGACATTCGAACCACAGACTGCTAGCTGATGCATGCGTTTATGGGCATGTTCTTTTTTGCTGCGGCTTATGATTTTTGGGCTGTTTGTGCGAGAGATTACAGAGTAACAGAAATTCATATGCGATTTTTCCCGATATAAATGAAGTCAATACAGTATGTACTATAATCAATTAATAGACTCTATCTTGAAAAGATACTTTATTTAAAAGCTAGTTACTATAAAAAAATTAAAAAATAATTTTTAAAAGCTGAAAAGAACATGGACTATTACCAACTTGATATGGCGCTGGAGTGCTGGACTGGTAGCTAGTACTTGATTCAGAACCTCCTGCCAAAACAAGTGCGCTTGGCGGGACGTTAGACATGTACACTGTCGCATGAGTTTTGAAGTGTATTGTCAACGCAATGCATAAACAAGGCCCTGTTTGTGTTTTTTTTTCATTCATACGAGAATTGAACCGCTTCCTAAATTCCTACGTTCCAAACGATGCATAATTGTGTACCCGCCTAAAATCAGTTTTTTCTCTCAAAAGAATGAATTTGCCAATAATAACATGTTTCTAGCAATCAGCCTGGTCAGGCTTAATTAGAGGATGGATCACACGGTCTAAAGCCGCGGAGGCCTCGACATGAGGATGACGCCACTCACACGTCGGCAGACACATCGTGAGTTGATTTTATCTATAATTTTTTTTGAGCTGCAGGTTATGGCTGTCATCGTCGTAGCCACGGCGCTTCCTACCCATATAAAAAAGCGTCTCAAACTTGCCCAACACCATAGACTACTACTAGCCATCTCTTTCGCAAGTTGGCGTGGTGGGATTTTCTATTAACCGACGCAGCGCACGCACTAGCTCTCGCAAGTACATACTGGCCGGATCGATACAGCCTGCACCTGCAGCTCGCTTCCTTGCATCACTGGCTAGCTCAACCTCACGCCTCCCTCCTTGCCTCCTTCCCATCTCCTACTTCTTGCTCCGAATTAACCTGAGAGCAGTCTGCGCAGAGGCATTGATCTAGCTAGCTAGGAGAGAGCAACAATGGATGCGGCGGCGGCCGTGGCAGACGCGCCAATAGAGCCGCCGGACCCGTACTCCCCGCCGCCGTACATCAGCCCGTCGGCGGGGTTCCCCATCGCCATCGTCATCGCCATCGGCTTCATGGTCACCTTGCTCATCCTCGTCAGCTACTACTTCCTCGTCGTCCGCTGCTGGCTCCGGGGCGCCGGCGCCCGCGGCGGGCCGGGGTCCGACCTGCTCCACCGCTCCCGCCGCGACGAGCTGGTGGAGCGCTTCGCCGCCGTGTTCTTCACCGACTACGAGGCCGAGCTGCCCGGCGGGCTCGACCCGGACGTCGTGGCCGCGCTCCCCGTCGTCAAGTACCGCCGGGTCCGGTCGGTGTCCACGGCTCTCGAGTGCGCCGTCTGCCTGTCCGAGTTCGCGCCGGATGAGCGGCTCAAGATGCTGCCGACCTGCTCCCACGCGTTCCACATCGACTGCATCGACACGTGGCTCGACCACAACGTCAGCTGCCCGCTCTGCCGGACGGTGGTCACCGGCCCGGTCGGCCCGGCCCCGGCGGTCCGCGACGAGCACGAGGCGTCCGGCCGGGAGTTGCCAGAAGAGAGGCGCATCGACGTCTCCACGAGAATGGGTTACGGGAGCTCGTGCCGGTTCCCGAAGCACGAGCGGAGCGGCGTCGCGCAGGAGCCGATCAGGCGGTCTTTCTCCATGGATTGCTTCCTAGGTGATCTCGGCAGGAAGCCGCAGAAGGAGCCCGGCAGCTCGGATGCCGGGCCAAGCCGTGCCGATGTGGCCGGCAGCAGCAACGTCGGCACCGGCGGCGAGACGAGCGGACGGTTCCGGCGGCTGCTGTCGTCGTTCGGGCTCGGCCGGAGCTCGCGGAGCACGATGCTGCCGATCCACCTCGACCCGTGACGTGCTAGTTGCTTAATTAACTCGTTCTTGCCTGCTCGATTAATCGAGTAGCCTTGTGTGCATGCAATGTACAGCAATAGCAGACTTGGATTTTGTTTGCCGTTCCATTGATTAGTTCCTGCAATCTCGGAAGTTTCTGTGCTTTGTTAGAGTATTACTAATCTTAAATCATATAAAAATATACATTTATCATACTTTAAAAACTATGTAAATCATTATTGAAAAAGCATAGAAGCACCTCCTCACTGCGTGATCGATGTTAGTTGGTGCACCAGATGGCTTTCTCGGATCAGATGTAACATTGCCATTAACCATTCGTGAAACTGCAATTGCTTTTTATGAAAAAGAAAATCAAGTGCTCAAACAAGAGGAGTGTGTTTGTTTCATGCGTCCATACGATGGGAGAGCTGAGTTTAGTGGGAGAAGAACGAGAGCTTACAACTGAGATCCAAAGCTCCATCGGCTATTCGATTTTGGGGTTTCGGGGAGAGCTCAACGGTGGTTGTGCTTGCGCGGTCGTCGGACTGTGGCGCTCTTGCTTATGGCTCATAGATCTCGCTCTCTGGACCATGTGCTTGCACTCGGTGTTCCTCTAGTTCTTTGGCTCAACTTTGACCAGGTGAAATGTGACGAGATTTCATCTTCTTGTTGGCTTTATGTAGCATCGATTTGTACCTCAGCTCCACGAATTGGTGAGTATGGATTTGTGGAGTAGGGCTTTGTATATCTGATTGCCTCTCCGGTATTTGTCGGTGATTGGTTTTTGGGACATCGTCTCCGACGAGCCTAGCCCCTTTCGGACGTTACGGTGGCTTGGAGTGCCGCCGCTTTGTGAGCTTGCTCTTTACTCCTTTTATTTTTATTGTGCATTTGTCAGTCGTGCTAGTTTATATCTGTTTACATCTGAAACTTGTGAGAAGTTCTAGCACAGGGAGGACTTATACATGATAATCTTTGGGCTTGTAAATGCTCGATGGGGATATCTTTGTCAAATTGAAACCACAATGACAATTCAGATCCGTTCTGATAGTGTGATTTGTTCATATACTTATTGTTTATCTCTACTGTGCAGTTGCTAGCTCTGGCAATTGCATTGGCACAATTTCTATTCAGTTTTGATTACTGCTCTTTTAGATCTTGCCGAACTATATGTTGTTTTAGCAGTAGCATTGCTCTGTTACTAGTCTATGTTTTTGGTCAAAATCTATTATCTTTGTATGCTCTTAACATCGATACTACACTAAGGCAATACTTGCTTGATCAAACTAGCAGAAGTTGAAGGAATTATCACTGTATTTGTTAAAAAAAACTATCAAGAGTGGTAGAAGGCCAAGTTTCTTGTGAACTTGTGCAACTCCTCCCTAATAGCAATACTTCAAATGTTAAATTTATGTATTATGCAAATTTTATATGCTCACATTTGTGTTCTATTGAGTATATTCCAATATATTAATATTATGAATTGTTTATCTACTTCAAGAGATAATATATATGAGTTCATGTTATTTTCATATTGCTATATATATGTTTTCTTATGCTTAATCATAATTAAAATAAAAATAAAAATATTACTAAATCCGCTGAATTTCTAACAATTTGTATTTCCCTAACACATTTTTGCTTGGCTTTTCAAACACGCCTGGACGGTGGCGATGGCAAGATCAATCGGGGCCGTACGAAGATACACCGATCGCTTAATTCATTGCCTGCAAGTCAATATCATAAAGGTCGGTCATGTAACCCACACATCACCACTTTCTTCATTAAGCAATTAACAAACGACATGGAAGCTTGATCAGGAACCTTCGTTCAAACGAAGCGACAAGTTGCAGCGTTGACCATGGATAGGGCAACAATCAAGAGCGCAAATGGCTCCATTTACTCTGCCTAGTTGCATCTATCCATGTGGATCTTCCCATGATTAACAGTGCCAGGGTTGACTTTTTCGTGGCGGGCCTTACTACACGGCATATTGTCATACGCTGACATGAACGATGATAGATGTTATCACATTCTTCTTGTCGTTGATTACATTGTCCTTCTTGCAAATCGTTCGAGCCTTATAAAAGATTAAAGAGAAGGAATTGGAAAATCTTTATTGCTCTGTGTTGATGTGTTTATTCTTTGTCTTGTCTTGTATGTTTTAAATTGCACCGAAGATATGTCAGTTGTTCACATAAAAAGGCATCTTGTTGATTTCTCATATCTGATCGAGCAAATGGTTGTTGTCAGTGAAACAAGGCTGACAATAACTGTTAATCGGTTATTGTCAGTGGGAGAGAGTCGTAAAGATAACTACGAGGCGGTTATCATCAGAAACACATGGCTCAACGTGATGCGGCTGGTGAGAATAGAAACGCATGTGCTATGTTCCTTTACCGTATGAGGGGTTGCCTAAAGGCAAGCATATATATTGGATTATAGAGTCTTTGAGTATTAGTTCGTTGGGTAAATAAATAGTAATCATCCGATAGGGGTATTCGGATCGTGTAGATCTAGAGCTTTAATTATATAATAAAACTGTATTTAATAGATTATTCACTAATTGTCACTTCTAATTCTGCAGCGTACGAACCGGATGGAAGAATGCATTCCGGATCTTTTGACTTCGCGAGGAGCGCTTCTGGAGGTGGTCGACAAGGATTGCTTACAGGAGGAGAGGAAAAATTCGCTGACCGTGCGACAGTATCGTGCACGTGCAGTGCGAAGCTACCGTTGGAGCTGAAAGAAATGCGAGAAGATGGACCTTTTCCTTGGATATTATGGGCGCGATCAACATGGCTGCGTTACAGTGCTACGGGCTTATTTGGTACTATTTATAAGTTTCATCTTTTTCTGAATTTTTGACTTTTTGTTGAACTTTTTTGCCGGTTCTTTTTTTCCCGTATTTGTTTGTATTATACGTAATGGGCTAACATATTTTTTATATTTTTAAATTTTTTAAATTTAATTATGCTAAATAAGCCTCTGTCAGCTACAATGCTTATTTCAGCCAGCTACAGTGTTTTCAGCCATAAGCCATGAGCTTTTCAACCGAACCGATCACCCCCTATAGCGATTTTGGCGATGTAGCACTTGAAACGTCCACCTCTTATCGAAGAACAGAGATAGGGTCATTAGTGTTTGAAATATATGCAATATTTTAATTTTAAATTTTATTAGAAGACAAATACAATAAAGAACTAATGATATTAAATATAAAATTAACAGCGGGCTATTCGAAAATATGTAAAGAAAAATATAATATCAAAATCAATCGAACGTGTGAACGACTTACTGTTGAGTTTTATGAATAATATGAAGTAGTGCAGGCTCAATACAGTGCAGGACATAGATGAAGTAGAGTAGCGAGCGGTCACGTAGATGTGCGCTGCCTAGAAACTTTATTACCGCCTCCGTGCAGGTCTTCACGGCGGCAACGGCTCGAAGATACCGCTCCTCTTCTTCACAGTACACGCCGATAAGAAGAATCGATGAGGTTCAGACGACGCAACACAACAACACAAGTTTATAGAAGTGAGAAATGGAGTAGTAAGATTCTTAGCTATATACTTTGGACGTCTCCAGTTATATATATAGACAGACTGTGAAGTAACAAAATTAAACAACCATTTACTCATTGGTAACTGACACATTTACCCAGTCATTTACCTACCGCTAGCTGCCTGTTATCAAAACCCAATAAAGTCTTAAATTCAAACATTTGAATCTCATTTAAACAAAGAGAGTGTGTAGTGCACGGTTTAGCAAAAATAAATATGGACTTGGTCTGCCAAGTGACGTGCCACATCACAGCACGGTCGTGCGTGTGTGCGTGATTAACCAAAGTCCTCCTTATGCCATGTCTATCCATATTTAAGAAGTGGTGATGACTCTATTTTATAAATTGGTCTCCACTATTTTATCTTAGCAATATATACTAAATCATATATACTTTAAAATTAAGAAAATATATCTTACTCATATGGACCTGTTATAGGGGTGGCCCCCACCTAAGCCCAGTAGGCCTGTTAGGTCCGAAACGGGACATATGTAATGACATAAGAGCCCCCAAGGGGAATACTCATGTGTAAGGGTATAATCAGAAAAACACTCTCCATATATATATATATATATATATATATATATATATATATATATATATATATATATATATATATATATATATATATATATATATATATATATATATATATATATATATATGTGTGTGTGTGTGTGTGTGTGTGTGTGTGTGTGTGTAAGAGCTACGGAGGAGGGGGCTAAGTCATTCATTTACTCAACTCTCCATTACCACTCTCTCTCTGTTTGGTCTGTAACCGCAATATGACCCATTTTTAACAATTAGCCCGTTACTATGCCGCGAAGTAGCTCGTTGAATTTTAATCAGCCGTGAAGAGGAATAGAGGATCACGCCCCTGTCCGACCTTGATTTGTTTGGGGCAATGGGGTGCATGCATCTGCATGCGATCGATCAACCTGAGGCGGTCTCCGTCGTGGGCACGCGGTCTTTACGAAACAGGGCGAGCAATGCAGACGCGGTGTTGACAACCGAGGAAACAGAGCATGTAAACAAAAACCGTATCTGCGGCGTACGAGAGTTGGCAGATCGGCAAGGCGCCGTTCGTACAAAGGTTGGTGAGCTCTCCATCGGCGTAGGTGTGTTTGGTTATGCCTAAATTTTTTGTCCGTCGGCGTAGGTGTGTTTGGTTGTGTCTAAAATTTTCTCGCCAAAATTTAGTTAGCCTCAATAATTTAACACTTATTTAGATGGTTGTTAAATTTTTAGCAAGCTTATAGCCCCATGGTGATCTCCAATGTATTTTTTTTTGCCAATTTCGACGAAATTGTGGGCAATTAAAATCCTAACTAAAATTTTGGCTAGCTAAATTTTGGTAAGGCTGATTTAGGCACCAACAAAACATATATGTTATTGCACTTTAGTTCGTTATTTATTTACTGATAGAAAATAGGACACGTCTACGTTTATAGAAAAAAAAATGCGTAGCAAAATCAGCCCGACAGGCTTGGCTGGGCCGGCCCGACTTTTTGTTCTGGATTTAGCTACGATGCAAACTTTTAGTTCTCCCTCTTCCTTTTCTCCGCATTCTCTTTTTCAATTCCCATTACTCTCACTCGTATCGTAGGATACATGATGAAAAAGGCACACCGCACACGTAAAGCGTATAGAATACAAACGTATTACGTATGTACCATAGTCACTTCTGCCAGCAACTCATGCCTCAAGTCTAATTCATACCATCAACTACGAAACATCCTATATGCAAGTTGATAGCAAAAATTCAGAAAAACATGCTATAGAGGATCGGGATAGACTTAAAAAACCAAAAAAAAATAATCTAGATGTGCAAGGAAATCGAGATATCTGTCTCCTAAAGCGCTCACTACATGCAACATAGAATCCAACATCTAGCCTTAAAAAAGTTGACTTCTTGTGGCTTCCAGATCGGACAACTAAAACACATTCTAGAAGTCCTAATCCCAAATTAAAATCCTAGATCGAGTGTTTACAGATACTAACCTTGCCCCATCCAACTCTAGGTGGCACTGCTTTGGACTGAATCTTCAGCTGTGCATGCCTTCGATTCGACTAGGGAGGAGAGAGATTTGGGGGAAGAATGAAGGGAGAGAGAGAGAGAGTAAGAGGGTCTTGATCAACTCGGCTTCGGCTTCTGCCTTCTGGCTTATTTTTCACTATTCATAAGTTTCGTCTTTTTCTGAACTTTTGGCTTTTCGTTGAACTTTTTTGCCGGTTCTTTTTTCCGTATTTGTTTGTATTATACGTAATGGGCTAACATATTTTTTTATTTTTTATTTTTTTAAATTTAATTATGCTAAATAAGCCTCTGTCAGCTACAGTGTTTTTTTCAGCCAGCTACAATGTTTTCAGCCATAAGCCACGAGCTTTTCAGCCGAACCGATCACCACCCTAGTTGAAGGTGAATCCTATTTTATTCCATTGCTGATTTTGCAGCGAATGCCATCGATGACTGACATGCATCACGTCGAAACCTGACAGTATTGGGCTAAGGGGGTAAAGTGATCTAGTTTTGCTACTTAAGGAGGGGCAAAGCTAATGATTTTGTAATTAAGGATGTAAGTCGGACTCAAAAGCATATAAATTGAGGATCACAGGTGGACTTATATCTTAATAATTTGACGGAATTGTTTTTTTGATACATCTTTGGGCCTAACCGACCTAGCCCGGCCCAACCGGCTTGGCGCAGCTTGAGCTGAGTTCAGGGCCCAGCTGTGCAGGCGCGTCACATCACGTCCACCGTCCAAAATTAAGGTCCATGCTCATCTGCAACTTTCTCTGCTGTTACATGCACCGGCTCTGTACATCATTTACTAGTCACTCACCACTGCACCGTCAAATTACTGGGTCACTGACCGAAGAAGGCGTCCAACGAAACCGGCCTGATCTGCCGCCGCTCTCCGACGCAGCCTCCCTGTTTGCGCACTGTTCGTGCTGTCGATGCTTTCTACAGGCGGTTTGGACAAGATCACCTGGTTGCCCCAGCACCTTACCACCTCAAGAAGAGGCAGCGTAATGTACCGCCACAGTGCAGGGTAAATGCACCCAAACAGGGAGCCTCTACACTGACGGAACCTTCCTCTTGTTCTGCTGTTTCCTTTTTTCCTTCAGTGTTGCCGTCCCTGTTGCTATGGGAGATCGGTGATCATTCTCTGTGGTTTCCAATGTCAGCATTCGAACACGGCTCGCTCGACTCTGATCGGTACGTGGCAACGACGTTAAACATGAGATGCGGTGTGTACCTGTCTCGAACCTTCCTGAGATACGTAGGAGTGCCGAGATTACTCGTCCTCAACGACGTCGAACTACGGGGATGCAGCGTCTGTTTCCTGTACTGCGGAGAGGAAAAATAAATGTCAAACTGTGTCTGTACCTCAAGACTGAATAGCATGCCTTCCTTTTGTACAGATGTTGTGCTCATTCGTGAACGGCATGTATGACACGGTGCTATAAAATTGTGTACGCCACCTGGGAGACACGCCTTTTCCCTTTTTCAACTGCCCTCCTGTAAATGCAAGCGTAACGCCCCCGCTCACATATGTATCACCCGCTCTTTCACCTGGATTTAGGGTTTGGGAACCGGGATCCCCTCAGATTCAGGTGTTGTACTCTAGATTTGTTCTTTTAAACTGTGGTTGATAGTTTTTATTGTGGTTGATGGTGTTTATCTGTGTTTTTCAATATGGTTGCAGATAATAGAGTCGTCGATGAGGACGGTGTGTATAATTTTAGGCTTAAGAAGCTATTTATAGAAGAGTATTGCTATACAACATTCGACTGTTTTTGAGGACAAAACAGTCAGATTGATTTGAGACGTTAGATCTCCATCCAACGGATCCACCCATACAAACCCCCCTAAAAAATGACCCCCTCCAAAAAATGATCTAGGGCGTTGGATCTCCATCTAACGGCTCAAAATCTGACTGTTTTTGTCCTAAAAAACAGTCGAATGTTGTATAGACACTCCCAACCAAAAGTAAAAAAAAGGACCAGTCCTCTACTGTGCAGCGTACACACGATCTCGTCCGTCCATTTCAGATGCGATACTCCGGGTAAGGTGGTGTAGGTCTCTCAGAAAATCAAATCCAGATATGATAAGGCCTTTCTGGAGCATGCGTCCGTTGGATCTGAAACGGACGATCGAGATTTGAATCGATCCTCTTATCCAATACTCCGTACTACTCAGCACCCACACCTCACATCTCATAACCTCCGGTTAAGCAGTGCAGAGGTGTACGAGGTACATAAGGAGAGATGGAGAATTCCATGCCCATGGATGCTCCCTTTTCCTATGAAATCCCGGCGAAACCTCACACTGCCTCTTGGCGTCAACTGCACTGCACAGTTCACATAAAAGTTGGCATAATAGTTGCCATCCGTTGTTACTACAAAGCCGCTCTACGTCTCTGTCACAGGCTTTGCTTTCTCTCTGCAGTTCCCAATATACTTTTCTGCCTTCAACTGTATCTGGCTATAGCCAGCCATCTTGGCTGAGAGCACTACAAAATGAATCCACCACCGGCATTCCCCTCCTTCTCCTCCTCCTCGTCGTCGTCGAACGCGAGCGTCCCCATGGTGGTCATCACCGTCGTCGGCATCCTCGCGGCGTTCGCGCTCCTCGCGAGCTACTACGCGTTCGTGACCAAGTGCCAGCTGCTCCGCGGGCTCTCGTCGCGGTACCCGCCGTGGGGCGGGCACGGGGCTCGCCGGCGCGCAGGGCGGGAGCCGTCGGTGATCCGCACCGTGGCGACCAAGGACCGGGGCCTCGGCCTGCCGCTCATCCGCATGCTCCCGGTCGTCAAGTTCACGGCGACGGCCGGCGCCGATGACGCCGGCATGGCCGGGAGGATATCCGTGTCGGAGTGTGCCGTCTGCCTCAGCGCGTTCGTGGAGCGGGAGCGCGTCCGGCTGCTGCCCAACTGCTCCCACGCCTTCCACATCGACTGCATCGACACGTGGCTGCAGGGCAACGCACGGTGCCCCTTCTGCCGGAGCGACGTCACGCTGCCGGCGGCTCCCGCCCATGCGCCGGCGCGGTCCACCTCCACGACGGCGCCCAGCCACCGCGACGAGCTCATGAGCAACAGCATTGTGATCGAGGTGAGAGGGGAGCACGAGAGCTGGGTCAGCCGCAGAACCGCGGCCGGCAGGAGGGTCCGGAAGCAGCAGCACAAGGCGGAGAGCGTCGGCGACGAGGCCATCGACACGAGGAAGAAGGACGAGGAGTTCGCGGTGCAGCCCATGAGGCGGTCGCTCTCCATGGACTCCTGCGACAAGCAGCTCTACGTGTCCGTCCAGGAGTTCCTGGCGCAGAGGCAAGCGTGAAAAAAATATACTCTTTGATCGACCCATCCATCGATCGTACGTTGCTACGCTAGTGCAAGCAACGGACGTGTAAATTTGCTCGGCTAGCTGGTCGTAGGCGCTAGCAAACCATTCCAAAATGAGTATTTTTTGTGCATGACTTTTAGCGCCCGCGCCGGCCGTACGTGCTGCTGCGTCGCATGTCCCTTTCGGATCGAGCTTGCGCGCAGCCTCGCGCTTACGGTTGGCTGGGAAGCGCATGCGTTTCCACGGGACCGTTATCCCTTCAGAACCCGGCGGTTTTTAACCGTGCTTGTTTTTCCACAGCCCCGGTTTTAAGGATAGAGGGTCGTCCAACCCTACTTTGCATAAGGCCTTGATCTTATCTTAAAGATTATTTTACATAGTTTTGTGAAGGCGGTGGCACACGCAAAAGTAAAGCTTTTCGCGTCCAAAATTTTGGTAAATGATGCTCGGGCAAGTAGTTAAGGCGGACTGGAATCTTCCAAGGGGAAAAGAAAACCATGGCATGTCACTAGCTAGCACCTGAGCTTAAAAGGTGTTGGGCCCTAGGCTAATGCTGCGAGCATGCAAGCGTGGTGTGTGTGTGTGTGTGTGCAGTGTGCGTGCACGGGCATGGCAACTTTTTACCTGGACGATACGATCTGGCGCTTCACAGTGAGACCGGGACTTGTCTTGTCACAGACACTAGAGTAGAGCAGACGGGCTAGCTAGCTCGGCGAGCCGGCAGTGCTGTTTCTCGCGCGCGCGCCACCACCGACCATGTGCGGCTGCCGCCGAAATGGGCGAGCCTTTCGCCGAACAGCTCGAACAACCGTACGCACCGCTTTTGCGACGGTTCGCGCTTGTGTGCGGCATGGCAGCTGATCTGGCTGCCGGATGGACCGGCCTTTCTGGTCCCTGCCGGCCCGGTAAATTTGATGGCAACAAACAAAAAAAAAAAAACCAGTGTGATGCCTCATGCGTACGCACTGCCACAAAGCTGACACGATCTGTGGTATGTGTGCCACGTTTCTCTGGAGGTACTTTACTATGAGACTGAACCGCCCGGCGTCTCTAATTAGCCTTAGTGCTAACTTCGAGAATTAAATGTGAAATTAGCTGTATAGTTACAAAATTACAGTACAATTTAATATCTTAAAATGTGTGACAGTACAAATCGAAGCAAATGAGCAATTAAGTAAAAAGATACAACCACAAACATTATTTCTCTGTAATATTCCATTGAGCTCATAAACGACAAATTTCATACAATCCGTAAACATACCACCGAGTTCACTAATTATACATTCATGCTCCTACATACAAATGAATACAATGTATACAACTACAATTGACCAGATTCTTCGAGACCTTTAGTTTTAGGCACGAGCCAAAGTAATTGATATTTAATACCTGTAGGAAGAATTCATAATCAGATACAGAAAAGATCAAATAAACCAAATAATAAAAAAAAATAAAGTTATCATCATAACCCTCTTTAGAATAATACAATGGGCAATTCGCTCATCGAGATACCAGACCGTCTGCTAGTCGACACCTCTTATGGCCATAGGGTTTCATCATTTAGCATTAGAAACAAACTTGAATCATTACCGAACTCCTTTTTACACTACCAGTCGACCCAGTAAAAATGGTTTACTGGAGTACCCAGCACACCACTACTGCAGTAAAAGCTTCCACCGCACAGCTCACACGACGCACAGGTGAAAGAAGATAAGGTCGAGTGAGAAACCGGTAGAGAGAGAGACCAGTATTCACCCATAGCCACATCACCACCTAGAGCAAGTAAACCACCACCAAATCCATCTATATTTCCCCCAAATCCCTAACCCATTGCCACGAAGGAGAAGAGGGGATGGAGTGAGCCACGACGACCGAACTAGATGAAGGTTGCCAACCCAAAAGAGGGAAGAGGCGGTG
This sequence comes from Dendrocalamus sinicus, assembly GCA_036346575.1. Lineage (NCBI taxonomy): Eukaryota > Viridiplantae > Streptophyta > Magnoliopsida > Poales > Poaceae > Dendrocalamus > Dendrocalamus sinicus. Next base: position 31,890,588 of record CM070658.1, read on the forward strand.
AAGAGGAAGGATGGAGCTAGGAGGAGAAGGCTGTGCGGAAGGACCAGGAAACTAGGGCCAGAAGGAACCGAGAAGGGGGAAGCCGAACCACACGCACGCAAGAGGAGGAAGGGAACATCAGTCCCACCCAAATCAAGTTTGACAGCATCAACCCAAGGTATCCCCACATTCCATTCCAATCCTTGTTATCACTATCGTAGGGCCACTCGCACATGAAACTCACATACACATACACCACACTAGAGCAAATAGCATCCACACATATAGAATAGAGTAGTGGAAGAAGAGGGACCGAGGAAGAATAAGGTATTCCAGAGGGAGAGCCATAGTGGTACTAACTGTGCTCACAATAGGCCACCCATGCACATCCGGTAACCCCAGTCTGCTTCCCCCGTGTAGTAGAGGTCCCAAGCCCCGCCATGGTACGTCCACTTTTGAGTACAAACCCCCACCATTAACCAAGAACAAATCGAGGAGACAAAACATCAAATAAAAAATGTAAATAAAAGAAAACTAAGATGAAGAACATAAATCAAGAATATATATATATATATATATATATATATATATATATATATATATATATATATATATATATATATATATATATATATATATATATATATATATATATATATATATAAAAAAAGGAGTCAGTCCCTATGACTAGATCTGGAACCGTCGTCGTCAGAGCGAATCCAATCAATGATAGGCTAGGGTGGCAAAGGATGGCGACGACTGGCAGGGCTAATGAGCCATATGCGGAGAGGCAGAGGTGAGAGCTGGTGAAGGGGGGATAGCATGTAGAAGTAAGGGCAGAGGGGGAGCATAGACTGGGATGGCGGCGTCCCTCCAGTAGGCCGTCCACTCGTCGACCGAGCGTCGGCGAGAGGGCGGCAACATATCACCAAGAAGCCGACCACTTGCCGGTCGGGAACCAATGAAGGGGATGGCGATGCTTGGCGGCGGGGTGGTGCATATGTATAGGTACACAAGTATAAGAATATGCGTAGGCACCTATACATACATGTATAGATACATACATCTACGTATAGTTAATTAGATAATATCTAACCTACAAAAACTAGACATTAATTATTCCTAAATACTAGATTAGAATAATATAACACTAGTAAAATAACAACAAATGGTGGGTATAATATATAATTTAATTATAAACATCACAGTTGATTTAATTGACCAAAGAATCGCCATTGGAACACATCGACAAAGAATCTCTTATATGTTCATAAATTAAACTATAGCCTACGCAATGAATGCATGCAATGAGCTAGGTCCAGAGAAAGGATCTCACCTAAGCACACCTGAGATTGAGGTCTACTACCAAACCCCGGGCAAGCACACCTTTGATTATTTTGATCGGATTATCTTTAGTTAAAAATAAACTATTTACCTACTAAAATAATATCACCACTACATCAAATGAAATTATGTTTAACTCGGATGTATGATATGTGTGAAATGAAAAGGGGATTGCAAGCTCAACTGATATAGCAGTTGACCTGTAGTATAAGTAATCGTTGGGCAGAGGGTGCCTTTGGAAAAGTGATAAGGGAAAGGCTAGGACCTCTGTATAGGGGTAAAATATAAGGACTTACAAACTTTTACACATGTAATACACCGTATTAGATGTATCGACCATTGTTTCGTCTAAGATGGGCAAAACCAGTAACTCTATCGAAATTGTTATACACTCTACAATGGTACATAGATTTATCTAGGAAGGATCACGGGTGAGGTCTCATTTGGACTCAGGGCCATAATATATTTAGCGCAGTGAAGTGTCGGGTAAAGTCATGCTTTTCTTCTAGATTGGAGGCTACGCGAACCAAATGGGGGTTCTATCTTATTACGCGAGTGATCAATAAATTTCTAAATTAACAATATGAAATTCTTTATCAACATAAAAAACATTTATTTTTGAGACCATATGAGGTGAGATTGGATTCATTGGGATGTTGATTCATGATTATAACATTGCATCTTTGCTATCAATGCTTGCTGGGTACCTTGTACCTAGCCTTATTATATTTTCTTTTGTTTAGATGTTAGCCAACCCAGGATCCCATTTGATGTGGAGGATGCTTATCCAGGGGAATTTTATACCAAGTGGGAGTGAGTTGACCCTGAGCACGATCCGTATGAGGTGGATGCCATATATGAGACGTGGGGCAAGTAGAGGATTACTAGCAGCTGTGCATGACACTCAGGGTATAATATTACGATGTTATCTATTATTCCTATCACATGTATAATTATTAGTTGGACTAGTATTGTTTCTGTTAATGTTATAATATTCAGGCACTGTTGGCCTTGTTAAAGACTTTAGCCCTGTGTGGTAATGATATTATAATATTAACTAGAAGATTTACCCGTGCAACTGTACAATATTATAATGCAGTTATCTTTGGTATACATCTCTACTTCCTATAATTGAAATATAATTGTATTTATTATGTAACTCTAATATCAATATATAATTAATTTGCACTGTTATAATCTAGCCCTACCAAATTAAGTGGTGGAGATCATTCTCCTTTTTCTTTCGATTAATGTGAGAATTAGTAGGATTTTTCTTTTTAGGATTATTGTGGGATTTTCTTATCTCAACTCGAAGGAGGTGCCTTGAATATCACCAGTTATTTTTATTTATATAGATATATTGTCTCTAATTATTATTCTACTATAACATTCTAATGGTTTATTACTGAATGAAATATAGTTTCAACAAATAATAATTTGTTGACTAGTGTTATTACTCTACTGTAATGATATATGATATGGGTCATCACAGTACCTTAAGACGACCGAACCAACGCATGGAATTAATGATGATAGCCGATAGGTAATCTGGACACATACTGGTTTTAAGGTACGAAAACCAGATGCTTTACCGATTAGATGCAGATGCAGATGCAGGTTTAATTAGATGGTAGAGTTTGATACAAGCGAGGAATGGGCCGAGGAGAAATTTTTTACAATTGAAATGTGTGGATGCATTGCATGTTTTGCTTGTGTGGGTAGATTTGGTTACTTGGTCCGGCACATAACTAATCATTCAGGGGACTAATGGAGGGTGGGATGTCAACGTTGGGGCGTGCTTTCGGGCGCAGCATCACCAGCGATGTTTCGAGGGGACCAGGGGAACTAACCAACCCGAATAATTGTGATGTGGCATGATAACGTCGTGCAAATGGCGGAGCAGATGGAACCCAACGACGCAGAAAAAAGTTGCTTGCACGTTTGGATGTTTGATCGGAACCGCCGCCCAATCCAAGCATTGCGTTTCGTTGGTTTGGAACCACAGTATTTTCGGAGAAAATTAAATTCTCCCCAGCATATCGGATGCAGAGCTAATCATAAACAAATAATTTAAAATATAAATGTCTAATATATTAATGTAGTATAAATGCAATATAAATGTCTAATACATTACGTCTAAAACAAATACAATATAATCGATATGGATTCTCAAATTAACCCAGCCCTTCCTTTGTCAAGAATCTAGTGGATTTAACCTGGTAAATACTACTAGCAGCACAGAGAGAGCCTTTGGAGCGAACCATGCCGCCTACATCTCAAAATGAGGCCAGGCATGTACAGATTAGGAATTGGCACGGAATGGCCGAGGTCTTCACATGCAGAACAACGGCATAGGCCGACGCAATTTTGTCTTCCGCGGTGGCATTCATAAGGCCAGTGGATCTTCTGACAATTTGGCAAAGGAGAGGATCTAGTCATCTAGAGGTTGTCACTGGGGACAGCTTTCGAGCTGGCCTTCCTGTAGCTTATGTATCAGCTCATCACAGCCTCTCTCGACGACAGATTCCCTTTTGCTATCATGAAACCTCACAGGTCTTAAGCCTCAGGGAAGGGAATGGGCCAATGGAGGCTCATGTATATGGTTTTGTACTGTTAATCTGGATACAGCGCCCTGTAGACTCCCTGCCAAGACGAGGACGACTTCAATGTTGGCCGCCGCTGATAGCTCCGCAAGCCAACGACCCCTTCACTGTGGTTACGTAGTTTTACCATGGCATTTACTAGCAGACAGGCCCCTGTATCGTACTCCATGTGTGCCTTTCGCGAAATCAGGGTTAAATAAAGGATTTGACTAGGATTGTAACGTTTGCCTACAATGCAAAGCAATAAACACTGTTTGTTGTGATAGTTCAGGAAAGTGTTTCAACGCATTGGATGCAATGTTGTACATCTTCACATGAAGATTGAGCCTTTAACCCTAGAATCAAGTAATACTATATTTTAGTGATTTTTTTTCAATTGAAACGTGTATACTATCTATCAATATTTCTATACTTGAGTGGAATACCTTGATCTTTTGCTGTAACATTAGCAATAACCTTTCACAATACAAGAGCGGTAGAATCTGTTGTGGTTACGCACCAAACAGTAAATAAAGGGGGATTACAGGAAGGCTGTAGAAAGGCTGCCCATAATTTTACACACCTTGGAAATAGTAATAGGAGTTTTGGCAGAATCTTGAAAATTGGTAATGTCTGACCGTTTGCTTAAAAAGAGTGCTCTAAAAGAGTGCTCTGGTCTCCCCTCTGGTGCACTCAGACGTGTACTTATAGCCATAGAGGCTTATTTACACAGATATCTCTATTTGCTCCTACCTTTATATGGTACACATGTCTTTTTTCTTACTTAGAGGTCTATTCTTCTAAAAAAATATATGCTATTTTCTTAGCCTTGTGGGCTTTTATGAAGCTATCAGCCTATCCTACTAGTGCCGCTCGCTGTTTGGGGCAAGGTGGGGCCACTCGCCAACAGAACCATTTGTCAGTCAATTGAAATGGCAGGTCGACTCATACCGCAATCTCGTGCAATATAGGGGATGCCACAATGCTTGCCTAATAAGAGCTTCTGATGATAGCCACTGTACACTAGCCAAACTGCTGGTGGTACAACTGTCCTATGTTTTGATGCAAAACTAACATTACCTAATCAAAACCAACGTGTGAAAATGTTTGAAGAAACTAGTGTTAAACATTGCTTCGATTGAAAATAATAGGAGATTACGGACTCAAGTGAAAATAAAGGCAAAGGGGACCAATGCGATGCTTGAAGTCCAAACATCAGCATATAGACACGAGACTAACACATAAGGACCTCTTAAGGAACTGACAAGGGGAACTGTATGTGACCATGGAAAGAGAACAACTAGCCAGTCGGCGTGTCAGAAACAAATCTCGTACCCCAAGGCAATAAAAGTGTACCTCAGCAACCTCACGAGACTTGATCCACGGTAGTAGAGACATTGCTCCACCACATAGATAGATGGCCACGCTGCCACGCATTACCCCGCTCCAAAATAGAGGCATCAAAAGAAACCAGAATCCTCACACAACCATTGCACTTGCACAAAAACAGGCACTGTAATGTTTGCACTCGAGTTGCCTTGTGCCCTATTTCCTCCACTGGGTTGATGATATCCACATGCCCCCTAATTGCACAAGTGGGACAGCACACATGTAAGGCGCGGCTCACATCGAGCCCTCGCTATCCATCACCAACTGATAGAAGTACATCGCAATCATACCCAATCTCATAATCAATGCCAATTCATGTGTGAAAGACAAGGGAAAAAAGAAGAGAGTAATTCTGCTGCTGTCCCTGAGCAGATGCAACTGTTGAGGTAACAACATGATTGATGCAGTGAATGAATCGAGCTGCTTGCACCATTGTATGAGTACTAGAAGTTAGAGAACACGACTGATGCAGTGATCTCTGGGGATGTCTGATGTTACTGAATGGTCAACCAGAGCTGCAGCAGCAGGCGCCATTAACTATCAGCGCAACCATCTCTGATGCATATGGAGGAGCTCAGGGTGCCCATGCATGACCAAGCCTGCTGATTGCTGAGCTCATGAACAGAAACTTGCCATTGAGATTCCCAGCCGATAACACACATTTCTGAATACCTTTTGTCTGGTCAGCATCCAAAATACTCTTCTATCAACGTGTGATTACCAGCCGGTACCAACATAGCTTGCAATCTGCAAATCTTAATTAATGCTCATGCTGAAGATTAATTGAACTGTTCCACAGTTGGACAAAGAGCACCAGTCTGTCCTTTGGCAGGTCCCACTAGTATTTGGGATTATGCACTCATTTCGCATTTGGGATTCCAAGAAGAACAGAGTGTTGCCGCCAAGATGACTGAATTGCTGATAATCATAATCAATAAATGGATCATTGATGGTCGTACAACTGGCTGTAGTGCAGGATGCATGCAAAATTGTCCATGGTCCCACCTCAATGAAGGTATTTAACTGAGGCTTCCAACTTGCCAAAGATATACATTCAGTGCCAAAGTGAATAAAAAGTGAAGTAGTGGACATCATAAGTATCAGTTGCAAAGTGATTCCCGGTCTTCAATCCACGAAAATGTGCCATGGTCTACCTGCCAAAAAGTCATAAAGATCTACCAAGTCTTGTAACGTCGTTTTTCTTCAACAAATAGCTAGTATTTGGTTAATACGCAGGATATTCACATTATTTTACAAAATAGCTCTAAAAAATAATATTATGGTTATGTTCGTATTGACTGCAGCTGATGGTTTTTGGCTACGGCCGATAGTTTTTAGTTAAAAGTGATATTCATATTAGATTTTAACTTCTCTAAGCAGAAGCTAATACAAACATGTCCTATAACATCGTAACAAGAAAACACAAAAAAATGTGTGGGATCATATGAAGAGCGGTCCAAAAGTAAAGATAATCTAAATAGGAAATGACCAACCTTGACAGAATCAACCACACAATATCAAAAGGTTGCCATTAAAACTGCATTTGTAAATTAGAAGCTGTGATATAATTGGTGGATTAACTGATAAGGAACCACTAATCACTGGATCAGAATATACTCACAGAAGACTTCCTCAATTAGTTCCACTGTAATGTCAGAACTTTGGTTTATACTTTAACAAGGTAGCAACATTCAGTTTTATGCTTGACTGTACATTAAATTTTAATCCTGCAGATATCATCAGGTGCAAGCGCAACGACATATTTTTGTAATGCTATGTAAGAAAAATAATAAATTTCAAACCCAGTAAGGACAAACATGCATTTACTGACCAAACTATTTGGCTAAAGAAACAGCGTCAGAACACATAACAGTAAGTGCGGGGACCTTTTATAGGACATTGGTTTGTCATTTAGTCCGGGTAAAAGCCATCTACTCAAAAGAGGAGGAAAAACTCCAGACCTGGAGAGCTATTGCACATGTAACTGGAATTCGGAAGACAAAAATTTATTTTCAAGATGACAAAAATAGAAACTCAACAGATGCAAATAGTGAATTCACCACAAGCATCGTCAAACTTGTCCAGTGCTACAGTCCTCATTTCTCCATGGGAGATTATAATGAAACAAAAAATGAAGACATCAAATGCGGTAACTCAGCGTTCTAACAACTGCTGGCCACCGCGACATATAGATATTTGATTAATCCTTCCGAACCTAATATTTTATAAATTGAAACTTCTGTAGAAAACAGTTGTATTGCCATTTGGAATATGGCAGGTAGGCCTAAAACCACAGAAAAATCACAAGATATATTAAAGATATAGTCACAGCACCTGACCAAGCCCATGTGGCCCATTTTGTATGCCACTTCCACGCAAAAGTCTTTTAATATGTTACTTGCTTGGCAAAGTAGCTAAAGGTAGCCGATCCAACCATAATGGTTGGAATAGTAGCTAAATGCAGTCAATCCAACCAGAAATAACTGCACAGAACCCTCATGAAATCGGAAAACACATGGAAACATTGTTGAAGGAACTTTGATGAAAATTATGTACAATTATACATGCTAGCTTAATCTCAGCAATGTTGGTACTTGCTTCCACAGTTTTTTTTCCTATTTGGAAACGAAACCTCCACTGTATCAAAACAACTATAGTTACGAAACAGTAGCACCTTCAATTATCTGCTGTCAGTGCCCATCAAAATTTTGTTAATAGTTCAATTCATTACACTAGAAGGCTCCACATGCTCATGTCTATTACATGGATAATCTGTGACAAACTTCTCAAATAGAATTTGTGTGCAGTCTATTCATCTAATTTTTGTTGCAAAGTAAATAAATTATATATAGTAACAATGGCACCAAAAAGAGCTTGAGGAATCACTGATATCATAATATACCATAGAGTCATCTAACAGGTTGGCATTGATGGGAGAAGCACTATTCTCGGTTTTGGGGTAGCAGTGGCAATGCATTTGCAGGAAATACTGCAGAAGGTGACCCTTGTGCCTTCTTCCTTAGCTGCTCTAGAAGCCTAAGGGCTTCTTTTAGATCCTCTGAGGAACCAGTACCACAGCTTTCATAAGCATCTATAACTCGTTCTTGGAAATCCATTGCATGCTTGTAGCTGCAATTCAAAGCAGTATTAAGTGCAAAAACAGCCACAAGGGTACCCATGACATTTATTTTAAAAAAGCATATTACAAGAAATAGTTGTAACATAGTCAACAAATTGCATTCAGTTGTTCGATACCTGACCTGACCCACGAAATATAAATTTATCAATCGAATAACCACTGCTCAGCAAAGTGCATATGCTAATACATAATTACATATACATGAAAACTAAAAAAAATGTTAGAATAATTAGTACAACCATCTGGTTTTACCATGTAAGTGAGCTAAACTAGGTGGAATTCAATTCTGCAGCATGTTGATAGTATAAGCACAAATCAATACAACAAATCAACAAGAATTATTTAAATATAGTTCAGCAAGCATCACAAGAATACAGTTTCCCTATCACTCCTTAGTCATAAAGTATTTGACAACAAACATGGGCATCTTCATTTTTTTAATAAAAAAACATGGTCTATTTGCTTATTTGGGGGAAATTCATCCATATCTGCAAATAGGCATGGAGTGTGATCGAGAAAGATCAATTAATGAGTATCATATTATCTGTTTGCCATTTTAAGCTCTATTAAGACCTTCTATTCTGTTAGTCGCTGGACTCTTGCTCTTGGTGATAGCAAGATCCTTACTCTCATGGAGAGGATGACACTAGGAGATGGGGTAAGTTTTCTTGTTTATTGCTCACACAATGCCATGCCAACCTGAGGGGTTGGAGATACATATTTATAGGCTGCTAGTCAGCTAAGCATATGCCAAGATGCTATCCTGGACTAGTCCAAGATGCTGTCCTAAAGCAAGTCCTAGATGCTAAAGCAAAAAGCAAGTCCTAGATGCTAAAGCGAAAAGCAAGTCCTAGATGCTAAAACAAAAGCAAGTCCTAGATGCTAAAGCAAAAAACAAAAACACCATGTACACCATGTGCAGACAACACAAAGACTTATCTATCATTCTCCCCCTAAGTCTTGTGCGTCGTCTTGTGGGAGGGTTGAACCATCCTGATCTTGGAGCAGAGCTCAAGGAACTTGATCCTTCCAAGAGGCTTGGTGAGCAGATCCGCAAGCTGATCCGTGGTGTTGATGTAGCTTGCCTTGATGCTTCCTTCATCCAGCGCCTCGGATGAAATGGTACTTCACCCGGATGTGCTTGCTCGCTCATGGAAAACGGGTTCTTTGCCGTGGCTAGAGCGGACTTGTTGCCCACCCCGAGCTCCACCGCTTGTGTCCTGCCGAGGAGATCACCAAGCGATCGAGCGAGCCAGAGTGCTCGAGTCGAGCGGTGGAAGCCGCTATGTACTTGGCCTCACACCGACAGGCCACCACCGCCGCTTGATCGACTACCGATGAACGAGGCACTTGCCGAGGAAGAAGAGAATCCCGCTTGTGCTCTTGCCGGTGTCGATGTCGCCGCGTGGTCACCGCCGCCGCATTCGACGGCTGCGCGCCAGACACCTCGGGTAATGGAGGCCGTGGTCAAGGGTCCCCGCAACGTAGCGGATGATCCTCTTCACACCGCCGATGCTCCGTCGTCGGCCGTTGCATGAACCGACTAACGTGCCGACGGAGAATGCCAAGTCCGGCCGTGTGGGCGAGGTAGCGAAGGCTCCCACAAGACGCCAGATCGCGTAGCATCCACCTCCTCCGTCGTCTTTGTCGCGGCTCGGCTTCATCCTCTCCTCCATCGGAGCGAGAGTGGGTTGCGCCGGTGAGCCCACTAGCTCAACGACGCGCTTGGCGAGGCGGTCCGTCGGGTGTGATCCGGAATCATCCCGCGCACTCGATCCCTAAGTAGGAGAGGGCCCTGTGTCACTCATCCGAAGGTGGTCTTCATCTCTTCCTTGAATGCCGCCACCTCCGCATCCTTGGTGCCGTGATCACCAAGTCGTCGACGAGACACCCACCGCCAGGCATTTTCTCCACCGCCCGCCGGTAGATGGCGCCTCGTGCGGACTTTGCTCAAGCCCATCCCTTTCGGCGTGGAGTCCAACTTGGCGTTCCACGCCCTCGGTGCTCGCCGCAAGCCATGAGGCCTTGCGCAGCGAGCACCTGCCCTCCTTGCCGGGATCGCAAATCCCGGGCCGATGCACGACCTCCTCCTTCAAGTCGCCGTTAAGAAATGCCGACTTGACATCCATGTGATGAACACGCCACCTTTCCCGGCAGCTAGCGCAGGAGGAGTCGCGGACTCCATCCGTCGCGACGGTCGCGGCGCCATCGGTCGACCCCTCCCGCCGCGAAGCCTCGTGCCACCAAGCGAGCCTTGTGCTTGACGATGGCGCCGGCCATCCCGCTTCGCCTTGAACACCCACTTGGGGTGATCGCGCGCGGCCGGCAGAAGATCCGCCGCCTCCCACGTCCCGGCTCGCTCGACGGCGTCCATCTCTCGCTTCATCGCGAAACGCCACGCCGCGTCTCCTCCGCCTCGGCGAAGGAGCGGGGCTCGCCGTCGTCGCATGCCAAGCGCAGCTCGCCTCGCGATCGCGCTGCGCCGATCCGAGGGACGGCGGCTCGCCGAGGATGTTGTCCATGGTACGATAGCGCGAGGCTCGCTGTCGTGGTAGGCGTCGACGCGGTCCTCGCCGTGGGGCAATGAGTAGCGAACTCCACCATGCGCCGCTCATCGTGGACCGGCCGCCGGGGCCGATTCGGTGGTGTGGCGCGCGCAGCGAGAGCGTGGTGCCGCGGTGAAGGTGGAGCGTGGCCGGCCGGCGGTGGTGGAGCACTCGCCGGAGCCGCGGCGAGCAAGGTGTCGAGTGGACGAGCTCGGTGAAGACGAGCCGCTAGCTCCCGCTCTCTCGGCGGGCGTGTCGACAACAAAGTCCCCGAGAGTCGAGGCCGAACCGCCGCCCACCGCCTTGTCCCACGCCCACCGCCTTCGCCGAACACGGTGTCACGCGAGATGCGACGCGCCGTGTGACAGGTCGAGGATGCGGTAGGCCTCGAGCCCTCCGCGTAGCCGGCGAACACTCCCGAGTGCTCCCGCCGCCGAGCTTGCCGATGTGGCCAAGCTCCTTGGCGAACGCGAGGAGCCAAGACCCGCAAGTGGGAGACCGCCGGCTTGCGCCATGCCAAGCCTCGTGACGGCGTCCGCCGCCGAGCGCCTTGGTAGGCGGCGGTTGAGGATGTAGACGGCCGTCACCACCGCCTCTCCCGGAAGACGGCCGGCATCCCCTCGCGCGAGGAGGCCCGAGCCATCCCCACAACCGCCTGGTTGCGCCGCCGACGACGCTGCTCTGCTGCGGTCATGACGGCGCGAGTAGTGGCGCTGAATGCCTCATCGCAGCGATGCGACGCGACCACCGCCGTGAATTCGCCGCCATTGTCCGTGCGCGCAAAGACGCGCAGCTTGCGGCCGCGCTCGCCTCGCAGCGACTGCGTGCGCTGATGGCGTCCGCAGCCTCTCCTTGCCGCCGAGGACCATCACCACATGTAGCGGGAGAGGTCGCCGACGAGCGCAGGAAGTAGCGTCGTCTCCCGGTGTGGCGGTGTCACCGGCCACACAAGTCCGTGCACGAGCTCGAGCCTCTCCTTGCTCGAAACTCGCCGCTGGGGGAAGGAGTCGCCTCGCTTCGTCAACACGCAGACGCCGCAGAATCGCTCCACATGATCAAAACACGGCAGCCTCGCACCATTTCCGTGGCACCGAGCCGCCGTGGCCTCGGGTGAAGGTGCCTAAAGCGCCATGCCATCGCCACGCCGCGTCGTCCGACGAGCAATGAGACAGAGGGTTGTGCCACTGCGACGTGAAGAGTGTAGAGTCGATTTGCGCCTCGTTACCTTGGCAAGAAGGCGGCGTCGAAGATCCCAAATCCGCAGCACCGTGCTTGATCTCGACACGCGAGCCGCTCTCATCCACCGTCCCAAGGCGATGATGGAGTTCGCAGATCGGGGATGTAGTAGACGCCGGTGAGCAATGGTGCTCGCCGATCTTGGCGATTTAAGACGACAGAGCCGACGCCTGATCTCCACGGCGAGGCATCGCCGAACTTGACGGTGCCTCGAACGCTGAGTCGAGCTCGAGAAGAAACTCCGCCGCCCGGCCATGTGGGTGGCGGCGCGGTGTCGAGGCACCACCCGTCGGTCTTGTCATTGCCGAAATCGCCACCGAGGAGGCGTGTGCTTTGGCTCGCAAGGTGGAGGAGAGCCATCGCGCCGGTGCGCTGGGGTAGTTCGATGCTCGCATGAGCAATGAACAGACCGGCCGCTCCTCCTCCTCCGCTGCGCGATGCGGGCTCGCCGCGCGTGGTCGCCGACAATCCTTGGCCCAATGACCAAGCTTGCCGCAGCTTGTGGCAAGAGTCGCCTCGCGCGCTTTGCTTGCCGCATCGCCGCCTGGCGCCTCCTCGCGCCGCTCGGCGTTTTTGCGCGCTTGCCGCGCTTGCGCCGCTGTCGTGGAAGAAGGCTCCTTCTTCCTCGTCACCTGGCCGGCACCCACCGCTCCCGAGCGAGGAGGAGCTTCCCGCCAATGGTGACGGGTCCCGAGAGGCTCTGTGGCTCATCGATGTCGACGACCTTGAGGCGACCCAACGCCTCCTCGATGGTCATCGTGGAAAGGTCCAGCAGAGACCCGATCGAGCGAGCCATCTGCTTGTACTTCTCGGGGACGCAGCGGAAGAGCTTCCACGCTCTCTCTCGCCGTAGGTGTCGCCACCGAACCGCACCAACTGCAACAGAGTGTTGAGACGGAGAGCAAAGTCATCAACGTCTTCACCTGGCTTGAAGGCCAGGTTCTCCCACTCCGTGCGTAGTGCCTGCAATGTAGACTTGCGGGCGCGGTCGCTGCCGATGCGTGCTGCAGCGATGGCGTCCCAAGCCTCTTTGGCAGTCCGCTTGTTGGTAAGCGAATCGCATCTCGGGCGGATCTGCGGCGATGAGAGCATCCAGCGCCGCCGATCCCGGTCGTAGTCGACGCCGCCGCATCGATCGCATCCCACATATGCCGCGACCGAGCTTTACCTCATCACCGCACCACTCGACGTAGTTGGTCTTGGTGAGGTAGGCCACTCGCCGCCGGTGGACGCCCTCGACGACACCGGTACTCGTGGTGGCCACGATCAACCGGGAGAGAGCGCGTTGCTCGCGAGGCGCGCTCTCCGTCGACCCGTCGCCGCCGTCGTCGTGCCTCCTCCAGAGCGCCACCGCCGTGTCGCGCTCCTTCAGCGCCACGCGCGCGTCCGCGCTGTCTGCCGCCGCGCCGCGTGGCGTCGCGCCGCCATTGCGCTGCTTCGCTTTTGCGCCGCTTCCCTCTCCAGCGAAACGAGTCCGCGTCGCCTGCTGCCATCAGAGCCGAGCCGCTTTATTCTTTGCCGCAGAGCTTTGACCTCTCGCTGCCGCCGCCGACGCATCCGCATCGCCGCCGCCGCTTCCCTCCGCTCGCTCGCCGCCGCCCCGCGCGCAGTTGCCCGCCTTGACGCCCTTTCGCGCCGCAGCCGTCTCGCCGCCGCTGCGCGCTGCTCGCTGCGGCAAGCTCGGCCGTCTGCGACGCCGTGCTCGAGGCGATCGAAGCGCCGAGATCGCCTGCGGACATGGCGCGCTCGAGGCATTGCGCGGAGAGAGGGTCGCCGACGAGCCGCCGCCGTCTCCGGAGAGGAGTGAGGGGGATGCCGAGCCGCTGCCGCACCGGGTCAGCTGTGAGGCCGAGAAGGAGATAAGCGTGAGATGCTCGAGCTACGAGGATACTAAGGCTCTGATACCACTTGTTAGTCGCTGGACTCTTGCTCTTGGTGATAGCAAGATCCTTACTCTCATGGAGAGGATGACACTAGGAGATGGGGCAAGTTTTCTTGTTTATTGCTCACACAATGCCATGCCAACCTGAGGGGTTGGAGATACATATTTATAGGCTGCTAGTCAGCTAAGCATATGCCAAGATGCTATCCTGGACTAGTCCAAGATGCTGTCCTAAAGCTAGTCTAAGATGTTAAAGCAAAAAGCAAGTCCTAGATGCTAAAGCGAAAAGCAAGTCCTAGATGCTAATGCAAAAGCAAGTCCTAGATGCTAAAGCAAAAGCAAGTCCTAGATGCTAAAGCAAAAAACAAAAACACCATGTACACCATGTGCAGACAACACAAAGACTTATCTATCATATTCTTCTACCTATTTCTGCTACTAGTAATAGATAAGCACTACGTCCCCCTACTTGGCCTAGCTTAAGTTTACGCTTTTGGGCTTATAAGGTTAAGCCGGGGCTAAACAGGTGGCTTATTTCTCATCTTGTAAGATAAGCCTAAGTTCCCCTTCCCCTATTCAAAAGGGTTATGACCCCATTCTTTCGGGCTTTTGACTTCTCCAAAAGTCGAAACAAACGGGGCAGTTTCTTGAAATGGATTCTCCAAACGGTTTCCCGAGCCCAAAACCATGTGCGCCGCCCGTATCGGCGTCCCCACCGTCCGCTGCCATCTCGAAAAACGCAGACAAAAGCCATCAGCAGTAGATAAAAGCCATCAACTGTAGCCCAAAAGGATAGGGCCTACATCTTGGAGTTCATATAATTCACCTCTTCAGCTAACGCCCACCAAAACACACGTGCACACGCTGCCAACAGAAGGTCCTTCTACCTCAACCTCTTATACCAAAACTCATCTCGACAAATAGTTGCTTCATGTCACTGAGAACTTTTTATTCTAAGAAGTTTCAACTCAGTATGTAAACCCCAATTCTTCAGATGGTGCTAATATGCTGCTACTTCTGGACCAACATTAGTGAATGAATGCAGTTCCTTGTGTCCTGTACTCGATGTCAGTGCGACAACTGATGGTGCTTCTATGAAGTCCATATAAGGACTGATGCGGTAATAATACTCCTAAAGTAAATTACTGGAAACCAGCTTAAGCTTCTTGGGTTGCTTCATGGGTCAGAGTAACTGTTGACCTGCCCTTGACAGTGTGGGAGATCCCTTGACAGGCTGTGGCAGTATCAGTGAAAGATCCCAAAAGCTAGGATTCTGACTAGTAGTTTTTTAGCTCCTTTACGCAAATAAAATGAACTTGCAGTGTTTAGACAACTATTCACTTCGTTTCTTGTTCTTCAGGTTTACAATAAAGTAATAAACCCCATTAAGTTGGCATACATAACTTTGTGTGAGAAAAGGAGGCATTGTTAAAATTAACCAACCTATCAATCTATTTTCGGTTGGAAAAAATGGATGCCGTGATTTCAAGATAAAACATCAATTTCGGTGAACAGATCTATGCAGTAAGCAGGGTTTGCCTTATAATTCTGTACAGTCATTTTTCTATTTCAATGTATTTCTAGCAGGGCTCTCCCCCACTGTCTTCTAAAAAAAAGTAGACTTTTGCTTCTCTTCCTATATTCCACTATGCTGCCACCAGATTGATCTCGAAACCAAAAGTGTACAGGCAAGAAAATCATTGCAGCAACTGACTGTAGCTCTTGCTGAGATTCTCCTATGTAATACTGAACAACAATCCCTATTAATAATTAACAACTAGAGCAGCAGCGGTTTCTTAATCACCTAATGGCTAATGAACCTAAACATAGTTGTCACTATAACATACAGTTGCTCAATTAATTCCTATAGAACAATTGTATGATAAGCTGCTCAAAGATGTTCTCTGAAAAATACCTCAGTGTTGCATAGTTAATTGACTAATTCCAAGGAAACAACAGAATGGGAGTATAATACTATTGAAAGACTATGATGTTTTCCATCCCACCTCCAGTGATGCATAGATGCACTCCAGATAAATCAATAGCATAGCAACCAACCTAATGGACACTTGGATAGTACAGCAGCACGAACTTAAAGGTAACTCTTTACTCTTAGGATAGAATCTCTATATCCCATAATAGTAAAATGTACGTAAATGATGCAATAATCAACATAGGAATAGGGCATACCTCCCCATCAGTCCATATGCATTTGCAAGGGACTGATTTGTGTCAATGGAATCCTCATGTTTTGGCCCAAATGTAGCATCAATAATGTCACTTGCAAGAGCAAGGAACTTCACAGCTGATCGCGGTTGGTCCATGTCAATATATGCCTCCCCCAAATGCTTATAAGCAAATCCTAACCCAAAGTGCAGCGGTCCAAAGCAGTTCTTCAACTTCTCAACTGCTCTCTCCAGATAAGGAACAGCCTCATCAACTCTTTTTGTATGCAGGAGGAGCCACCCCATCCTTGCTGAGATGCTTCCTTGAATGTGCTGCATCTCTGAGACACCCTCGAGAAATGTAAGTATTTTCTTCATCAAACACAAAGACATCTCAAATTCAGTCATTGACTCATACAACATCGCTATCTCCGCATATGCCTCCGCAACCCGTCCAGGGCTCGTGGAACCCTTTGAGTCAAGAATCCCAAGAGCAATCTCCAAGCACCGTTTTGAGTCACAAAACCTCTCCTGGGAGCACAAAATCTTCGCCATTGTGACAAATGCTAGTGCACGCTCCTCACTCTCATTGTTAGCCCGCTGCATCACCCTCTTAAGGTCGCTCATTGCCTCCTCTGATCTCCCCAACAAAATACGCACATTGGCACCATCAATTTCGACCAGAGAAAGTTCCACATCCAACCCCAGTCTATCATAGACCATCTTAGCAAGCTCATTCTGCTCCAACGCCTCCTCATTGCGACCCAACCCAGTATAAACAACCATGAGAATCCGCCGAACCTTAGCCACCTCTGTGGTGCCCTCTCCGCACCGCTTCTCCGCAATCTCCAACGCCTTCAAACACAAAGGCAGTGCTTTCTCAAAGCCCAGCACGCCCACGTAGGCCTCAGCAACGTCCCTGTAAGCGTCCCCCACCTCCGCACTCCCTTCCTTTAGGAACCCGCCCTTCAGCTCCAGCGCGCGCCGGAGGTCGGCCACCGCGTCCCACCGGCGCCCCATGGCAGTCTTCGTGCGCGCGAGCTGCTCGTGCACGGCGGCGCCGATCTTCGCCACCTCGGCGGCCCCGCCCTCCAAGGAATCAACGATGTCGGCGGCGGCGTTGAGGGACTCGAGGCTGTCGCTGAGGAGACCGAGGCGGGATGCTGCGGCGCCGGCGAGGCGGAGGGCTCGCGCGACGGGGACCGACCAGCCGCCGTGGGACTCCTGCAGGTGGCCGAGCGCCTTGAGGGCGAGGTCGAAGGCCTTCTGGTGGTCGCTCGTGGACTCCTGGAGCTCGCCGGCCTCCAGGAAGGCGAGCCCGTCGGGTTTGGCGGTGGACGCCGCATCCGGAGGAGGGAGCGTGCTTAGGGTTCGGGTGGAGAAGGGGAGGAGGCGCGGGCGGGGAGGCGGCGGGCGGGGGAGCGGGAGGGGGGCTCGGTGGCGGAGGAGGGGCCTGGAGAGGGAGGCGAGGAGGGGGATTTGGGGAGCCGCCGCATCGTTGCGAGCCGCGGGGTTCAGAGGGTTGGGACGGCGGGGGAGGGTTTAGGCCTTGCGCGCTCGAACGTGAGCAGTTAGTTGGGTCGAGCCTTGGGCAAAACTGACGAGACATTCCCGCCGCTAGCACGGTGAGGTTGCCGTCATGGGTCGTGTCCCGTGGCTGCTCACAGGCCAGTGGACTCAGCTGAGCAGGCCGCCCACATGGCTCCATCGACGTTGAGCTCTGGTCAGTAAAGCGCAGCCTATGGTGCATTTTTTTGCAACTTGCTCAGGCAGAAGATTGCGAGAAGCGATGCGTCATGCGTGGTAGAAGATAGTGTTGCGGAATTCAGATTCCTTGTTACCGCGTACGAGGAAGGAAACTGGAGTGCAACAACCGGCTTTTCAGCACAGAAGTAGTAGAAACCGTGCGACATGTGGCCATGTTCCGAATTTATTTTCGAGGAAATTATATCCATGCAAACAGCGCGCATATCCTCCTAGAAATGCCATGCCCACCAACAGAGACGAATGCAACCCCCGCTTTCCCAGTGGGCTGATGCTGAAGAATTATCACGTTGTAGTCATGCTGCCCATACATCCACGTATACCGCTTCTTTCTTCGCCGCCATATTCGTGGAGGAAAAAAAAAGAACGCTTTATAGCTCAAATGGCGTGCAAAATTCTCTCTATTTGGGATCAATCCAGAGGAGCAGATCTTCAGCTATTCACCGCCTGAGGATCGGTTCTATGCAGCGCAGCAGTACGATGATCCAACCGCAGCCGCGGAACAGTAATAAAAAGAAAGAAAGAATAAGGCCAACTGATATGCCTACCTGGACGCCACATTCTCCCAATCACAACTACGGATGTTTGCCACTAGACATCAACCTTACCTGCTTTTGCACAAAAGCTATCCTATTCCTGCGTCAAAATGGAATTCTTGCTCTGCCGATCCAAAAAGAGTATTGTGATTTGGTTAGGGAGAAAAACTAGAGAACAGTATACTGCTCGTTAGTCATCCAATGGGAATATGGGATACCACTAGATGGTTGATGTGTTGGATCCGCCGAACTGAGAGCTATTGGATGGGAGATGCTCTGAAACCTCCTCCAGTTTGCTTGTTGAGATCGCCGGCCGCGGGGTGTCTGTGTCGTTGCTGCTGCTTGTGTGGCACTCGTCAAGGTCGCTGGCCGGCCGCTCATCGCCGACGTATCCATCGTCTCCACACTATTGCTCCCCTCGTGATATTGCAACTACTGCTTTCTCTCTCTTGGTGCTTTCTATCTTTGTGCCTTTGTGGATATTGGAGAACAAGAATAATACTGATATAGTGATGCATACTAGCATATGATGGATTCTTACGAAAAAGGAGTATTATGTAATGTGAGATTGGTAATTTGGTTTTTGGTATCAGAAATGAGACATTTGTTAGTTCATTTTGCTTTGGTTGTTTCATTTCTCTCCAGAAAGATTTGTGCTCCAGCAGCCCATTTTATTAAATTGATAGATTAGGAGTCGTAGGTAGGCACCACACAACTAATGGCTCGATTTTGAGATGAAATCGGTTTAAGACTTCCTAAATTTTTGTTCTAAAACATGTTAGAAACTTAAGCATTTTTTTAATCTTGCATGAAACTTTATTGAAACTCTCTTGAATTTTTAAAACTCTGACAAAACTTATTTGAAATTTATGTTTTCATGAGATTTCATGACTAACTTTCATAGTGTTTCATTAAATTTCAGAAAGTTTTATATCTTAGTTGACTAAGTGTATAAGATTTTATGTCAAAGTTTCATAGTGTTTTATGAGATTTCATAAAATTTCAGAAGACTTCATGTCTAAGATGAATAAGTTTTATGAATTACATTCTAAACTCTTTCAAATATTATGAAACTCATAAAATTTAGATAAAATCTGATGAAACTTATCTATATCATTAAAATCCTTCGAATAGTATAACGTGAGCTAGCATCACTCTTGGTTACGTGTGATGCTTGCACATCAGTCTCCTGAACGGCACGTATTGCGCCATTCCTGCAAATGGAAAGAGTGAGTGAAGACAAACTTCTTTAAAGTGAAGAAATCCATTCTTCACGGCACACCGAAAATTACAGAATAAAGTGACTGGTGACTACAAAGAATAAGATATATTAAGAGAGGTCAGAAAAAGTGGGTTAAGTGGATGTCCATTGAAACTCTAGATGTTTTAAATTAATGAAACGATAGCAGCTTGTGGACTTAGATGACTTAGTCTTTTAAGATTTGAAAAGATATGCAATAAAAAGTCTTAAATTTTATTTAGATGAAGATTACTACTTCTATTTTGGAGGACTATGAGAGACTATATAAACCATAGGGTGACCACAGAGAAGCAATTAAGTAATCAAACCTACTTATCCAAAGCAGAGAGCACACAAGATGATTAGATGTTAGAATATTCTTTAATATTAGATTCTTGTATAAGGTAAGGATATGAGAATCCTAAAAGATTTAAGAGGATTGTGAGTGAGCAACAATCATTTGTCTCTTTTGAAACTGTGCTTAAAGAATTTGTGGTTAGCTTCGTCAAATCTTTTCTCTCTCATTGTGGTTGCTTCAGCGTCGTTATTTTTATTCTCTCTATGATATTCATCTTCTTCGTTCTTAATACTGTGCAGCTCGTGCCATACACAGCTAGCTTACGAGGGGCTCAAACTTTCAAACTTTAAGCAACTTGTCTTTCCTTCATGCACTGATGAGCAATTAAGAAAAAAGCATTAGCTTTTTGGCCATGTTAGTGTTTTAGCTTTACCATTCTGCTTTAAATCATTTTCTTTTTGAGTGACAGCTTTAAAATCATTAAGCACTTACAGGATTCTCACATCTACTTACATTATGTTCTCAGCCATTGCAGGCTTGCTGCTGATAGCAGCATAATGCTAGAGTGAGACAAGAGGAACATCAAGGTGGTCAGAGCATCACTCAGGCGAATGCCGGTCTCACAAAGTGATTTAAGTGATCCAATTATTGTGACACTTCAACAAACAACACAACACTTTAGATTAGCTTCATGAATCCTTTCGCCAATGTTCCATAAATGATCGCAACTGCTAGATCAAGTAGTAGGAGTTGTGGTTTCTTGCCGGCTCATTTCTGTTTACATGACGATCTACTGATTAACCTGTACAAATGCTACTATGCTCTTTCCTTTAGGTTGTGTTAAAAAACAGAACTACTCAAAAATCTCAACTGAACCTTCACGCATTAGCTCGGAAACTAGCTAACAATATAGTTTTCCCGTTCAGAAGTAGATACCACATACCACGTGCCAGCCCAGCGGTTAAGAATTTTACATCGTTACGCAGTTAAATTAACATTTCTTGGCCTGGACTGAGCTCACGCCTCGGAATCCGTCTAATATTCCGAGGGCCACCATTGTAATGCTTTTGCAGCACCATAAATACAGACCAATACCGAAAGCATCAGCACTACCACTGCTCCCAGTGCAAATCTAGCAGGAGCACTGGGAGCAACTTTCATATCCTATTGTTTCTTCACGTCATTCTAACATTCTTTCCTCCCAGTAGTACATCATTTGGTCGGTTCACATCCCAGTTGAGGCCAACACATGGGCTAAACTTTTCTTTCTTCAAGAAGCTGAGAGAGGAGTATACTGTGAAATTCTATATGCTGCTGTTGTTGGCTGTTGCTGTTAGTGTTCAGGACTTCAGGTAGCTGTCTTGTCAGCCTATCACAGTGACAACGCCATGCATCAGGTAGTGGAAATAGTACAACAGCCCACGGCACCACGGACTATATAAAGACAAGCTGCTCGTAGCATTCTTGATTCAGTTCTTCTTGAGAGAAAACACTCGCATTGGGGTTAAGCCGTTAAGGAGTAGGCTAGCTAGTCTTGTAGAAATGGCTCTTCACATCCCTGAAATGGGAGGGATATGGAGAAGGTATGCGCCGCACAATCTGATGATCCTGGTGCAGCTGTGCTACACGTTCATGTACTTCATCACGGAGGCTGCGTTCAACGTGGGGCTCAACCCCTACGTTTACGTGACCTACCGGAATCTTCTCGTCGCCGTTCTCCTCTCGCCTTTCGCATACTACCATGAGAAGTAAGACCAGTTGTTCAGTTAGGATGAACACTAATTAAACAATATGCCCTGTACTTTGCTCATTCTTTGTTTCTTTGCTTCCTTTTTTTCGGCAGGAAGTTGAGGCCCAAAATGACTTTGATGCTGTTTCTGGAGATTTTTGTACTCTCACTTTTGGGGTAAGAACAAGAACATAAGAGTACATACAGCACGAACACATAATTCTGACAACAAAGTTACACAACATCCCTTCGTCTTGCAGGGCGAGCTTAACTCTGAACATGTACTTCGCAAGCTTGAAGTACACGTCTCCAACATTTGTTACTGCTATGGTGAACACCATGGCTTCAATCACGTTCGTCATAGCCATCGTCCTCAGGTGAAGATACCCTGTCCTGTCCAACTTACAACATTTGACGCAGGATCTCATCAAGTTAATTGAGGCTTGACTAACATTCATCGATCTTGATTTCAGGATGGAGATTGTAAACGTGAAGAGCCTGAGAGGGCTCGCAAAAATTGCAGGAACCGTGGTGTCGTTTGCCGGAGTGACCACCATGACTTTGTACAAAGGAGCAGCGATAACGAGCCTCTGGAAGGCGCCTATTCACATACACGGCAGCAGTGCTGTGCATGAGAGTTGGGTTAAAGGATCATTCCTTGCAGTGGCCAGCTGCATATGCTGGTCAATCTGGTACATCTTGCAGGTATTTAAAGTCACTTGCTGCAGAGATACATAAGAGCGTCAGTGAATTGAGTTAAACTGGATATAAGAAAACAAACGACTTGTTAAATGTTAACTAATCAGCACTCCTATTCTTAAAGCCAACTCGTTTTTGGTCGAAATGGCAGGCGACGTCTATAAAGAGGTACCCAGCCCAGCTCTCACTGACAGCATGGATGTGCACTGTTGGTGGAATACAGTCGGCCGTTTTCACGTTGTTTATGCAGCACAAGCAGGAAGACTGGCTGATAGGCTTTGGCCTCAAGTTCTGGTGCATCGTGTACTCCGTATGTGACCAATCACTGTAAAAATGAGCAAACTTCATTATTCTTCTTCTTCTTCTTCTTCTTCTTTGTCGTCGTCGTCGTCGTCCTCCTCCTCCTCCTCCGTTTCACTGTGTAGTCGTGCTCATAAACCGTGTGTTGTTCAGGGAATCGTTTGCAATGGCTTCACAGTCTTCGCTCAGCTGTGGTGCACCGAGAAGAAAGGCCCCGTCTTCGTTACCATGTTCAATCCCCTCTCCACGATCATGGTGGCGATCCTGGCATACTTCATCTTTGGTGAACATCTATACATCGGAAGGTATGATATGCGTGCTGGAGCTCCCCTTGAAGTTTGTGCTTTTTTTTTACCTGCATGAGTTCCTCAACACAAGAGATGTATGAATGTTGATGGCCATGACCCAACTATTTGTGCCTCATCACCTCATGCATTTGAAGTCTTGCTCATTACCACAGAACAAGACAGGCAAGGCGGCAAAGTTGTAGCACATGCCCTTTGCTCATGTCCAGGGGTGGAGCTTTTTTAGGGCCAAAGGGGGCTCTGGCCCTCCTCCTCATGGAAATATTCCAAAAGAAGTTCTTTGTTTTACCACTCAGATGCTAATATAATACAAACGTAGCCTTTTTCTTCCTAAAATATTTAAGCATATGATGTTAGATTGGCCCCCTCTATTTTTTTCCTCCAAGCTCCACTGCTCATGTCAGATCAAACATACATCTCTGGCCACTGTTGTTAATCTGCAGCATAATCGGGGGAGTGGTTGTCATCCTGGGCCTTTACATGCTGCTGTGGGGAAAGGACAAAGATCAAGAGTACAGCGCGAACAACGAACAGGAATCCGATTTGGACTGCGAGCAGCAGGCGAAGGTAATCGATGCTTCTCCAGTGCAGAAGGACTTGGATGAGCCGAACATGATGAAATAAAGGGATTCTATTCAGATGCTGATGCCCAAAAGCAGCATTGCCTAAAGCCTATGCACTCCGATTGGATTTCTGGTGCGCAGATTCGCACTGTAACTTACCACAAACTCTGCAACAGATTGTGTTGTGACAAACATCTGTTGCATGGATCCCATGGTGTACCAGATTCAGTAGCCTGTGAGGCCGGGTATACCAATTCAAGTAGCTGTGTTGCAATGTTTGTTGTCTCCTCGATGAGCCGGTACATCCATGTGCAATTATGTTGCAACATGTGTACGTGCATTGTTTGGCGAAATGTGCCATATTCCAAAAAAAAAAAACACCAAAAATAGCATGAGCATTTTGGTGAGATATATGCCTAGTTATTCAACAAAGTAGTGGTCTACGCCCGGCCCAGCCCAGCCCACTGGCATGGGTTGGGTCAGCAATATTTCCTTTCCCATCTCAGCTACCTGCTCAATGGGCCTGCTCTAAAAAAAACTACGTAATGGGCTAGTTTGCTATTAAATTTTCAATGTTTTATTATTGCGATTTTTAGTCGCCAAATGGAGAGCTGTAGAAAATTCCACAGAGCTTCGCGGGAACTTCGAAACTTTTCAGCAGGCATTACAAAAACCTTTTCTTTTTGGAACGTCAGGATTTCGCTAAACTTCTTCGAGAATTCAAAGCTTTGGAAGTTTGGAGTGACTTCACTAAGGTGTCGCTTCAACTAACTGTAGCTAAAATTACACTGTAATAAGTATTATTAGTTTTTCTGAATAATTTATTTAAAAAATAAAGAGAAAAATAAAAATACTGTCATATCTTTAAAGATAATAAAAAGAGAAAAGAAAGAAAAACAAAAAAGCCAATACATTTCAAATAACTTTTAATTTATAAAAAATCAAAAACCAGAAAAAGCAACGTTTGGAGCTCCACCAAAGTTTTGTCGTGACTGTCATGGATGTATTTCCTACAGTCAAAGTCGTCAGTCGTCACACAAACGCTATAAGTTAGAATTTTTTGGTATATATAGCATGTTTTGCACTCGTATTTATAAAAATAACCGTATAGTATGACGATCAAAATGGCATTTCTATAATCCGGAGACTGGGCGGCAGCGACCTGCAAGCGACATATGGCGTTCCAGGCGCCTGGCTACCGGACGGTAGGTAGCCTGCCGCCCCATCACAATACCGCAGATAATTAAGCCGGCTAATTAGCCAGTTTAATTACCTGTCTAAATACTATTTTATATATTATATTTGTTTGAATTTTTAAATATAACAAATGTGCTCGAAAAATTACAAAATTTTATGTGAAGTTTTCTGACATAACGTACTTCATTGTGTAATTTTTTGACAATTTTATCTACTCTGAATGTTGCTAAAAATTTTGTACTATTGAGATATTTGCAGGAGTTATTACATATAGAAAACGAGCTCCAAAAATTACGAAATTTTATGCGAGACCTCCCGACATAGTCCACCTAATTGTGTAACTTTATGGGAATTTTGTGTGCTATAAATTTACCATGTTAATTTATGTTAATTTAACAATAATTAGCGATATGTGATGCATCTTTTGCGGTGCGTGACCTCTGTCCTTCAATGAATCAATGTCCGGGCACTCAATGAATGATTGCCCCAACAGACCGAGCTCGTCTAGTTGCCATTCAATGCCATAATTTCATGTATGTTTTATTATATCATATTAATTCATATTTGTACCAATTTGAGATGTAATTGGCAATTAATCAATTGATTACCTGAATGATTAACTCCGTAATCTATTATCGCACGTGATGTATGCAATATTGTTGCGTTCTTATTTGTATTCCTTTGTATAATGTACGTTTGTTCAATACATATCGACCCCTCTAACTTAATACACGCGACACAACGTTTGAACAGTCCACTTAATAAATACCAACTGCTATGATGCGTACATCATTCAGTTATATTTTTACGAGATTGAATTTAACTGTGAACTATAGGGGAGAGTACTGTGCTACAAACTTATCTATGCGTGCTTACTGGTAATTAATCCGGCTTAATTACCTGCCATATTGTGGTGGGGTGGCAGGCCACTTGCCATTCGATGGCCGGACGACAGCGCCCAGGACGCCACATGTCGTATGCAGGCCGCTGCAGCCCGGTGATCAGACGACATAAGTGTTATTTTTGTGATTGTCATGCATATATGACTATTTTTGTAAATCCAGATGTAAAGCATGCTGTATATGATCTGAGTTACGACATTTAGTGTAGGACTCTAAGCAAGAAGCTGTATCCGTACACGTTTGAAGGACACTTATGAATTGAACTGCTCTAACTCCGGTAACAGGCGCAAAATATGCTTGTTCAGTGCTTACCTTTTGTCAATAGAGGAGCGATCATTGAGAGCAAAAGTTTCATTTGGACCGTCATGCAAAGGGGAAAAAAATACTCTGTTTGTATTATGCACTCAAAAAAGCTAAACGAGAGAAATAAATGCAGAAAATCTACTAGCCCCAGTCCAGTTGTAAACTGTGACCATCCAGCTCGAAAAGAAGTGGCAGTAGTAAAAGCAAAAGCATTTACGCCATACTGAGCTGTGCCCACTCACGGCGGTGGTCCATCCCACGATGGGGGCAGCAGCACGCCACCGCGCGCCTCCGCACCCGCGCCGCACGCCGTTCCGTTCTGTTCCCTCCCCTCCACGCGCTTCCGGATTCAAATTTCCCCGGAGCCGTAACGGCCCACGCGCCGAGGGCCGCACCGCACAGGGGGCGCACGGTGCGACGGCGCCCCGCGGACGCGCCGGATTCGACGAGCTGCGCCAGTGGGGGAGCATGAGCATCGCGCGGTGCGGGAGGGTGCCTGCCAGGGTCGGGCAGCGACGGGTGGCGCACGGGAGAAATTTCTCCCGAGATCCGGTGGTACTTCGGGCGAAACGGCTCCCGGGGCGCGGTTTGGTCCGCGGATTTGCGGAACGGGCCCTTGCGTTGATTGAAATTGCACGGATACAGATTCTGCGTGATTGATTTGGTACAGTTTGGAGAGCAGAGCAATGCTATAGATAGCAGTAGTCTGTAATATATTTTTATATTATCTATAGATAAAACTAAAAATGATATATATATATATATATAATGTATTGTTTATATAGTTATTTATAATAACCTTATGTAATTAATGTGCTATCTATATAGTTGTCTATACAATAGTATAGATTGTAAAAAGCCGTCTAAGACTGTCTGTTAAATAATAAACAATATCTTTCTTTTTTATTCATATTATTCAAAATTTTATATGGCATATGTTTACAGATAGCTGATATGTACCATTGTACATGCCTTTAGCTATGAGCCGTTCGTACTGGCTTATGTGGATGCCTTTTAACTGCAGGTAATGGTTTTTAGTTGAAAGTGAATAGTAATGACTTAAAGAAGCGATTTTTAGAAGGAGAAGACAGTGGTGCAAAAAGCGAGTTAGAGATGGGTACATAAGACGGAAGCAAGAGGAATAAGGTACGTGATGTGTCCATGACTCCTAACTTATCAGAGCGAGATAAGAGTAAGAAGAGTGAAAAAACTGTTTCAAAAAACCAGATATTCATATTGACTTCTAGAAACAGAAGCTAATACAAACATAGCCTATATAACTTGCATCATTTTCCTTTGTTGCAAGTTGCTACACACATTCACTTCTTAGAGCAAGTATTATAAGAGGCTGTAAGCTGGCTATATGCTGAGGTGGAGGAGAGAGAAGAGGAGAGAGAAGAGAGGTGGGTGTAAAGCTTACACCACCAAGTGACAAGAACCAAGAAACTTTGTGAGAGGAAGGGTAGGTCATATAGCCTTGGTGGTCAGTAACTACTATATGAGTAGGGTGATAAGTGAATCATGAAGTATCCATACAAACACCAAAGGTCAGATTATAAGACTTGCTCTTAGGGGTTCCATTAAAATCATTAGACAAATGCAATGATCAATGTAATGATTTGCAAATCATGATAAACCTATCATAAGGCTTGTGTCAGAAGATATTAGTTCCATCATTAATGAATTCATTGGTCTTGCGTAGAGTAAATGGTAAGCCATAAGTAATAAACAGGATCAACCAATCACCCGCTTCGCGATCACTTGACGTTACTTTTAGAAGCACATAAGCATTCCTCCAAAAAGAAAATGAATAAAAAGGGAAACATAAGCTTTCAAATGGACTTCTTTTCATAGAGTTGACACAACGAATTAGAGTTGTGTCAAATGCAACTTCAGATCGAATGTTAACTTATTCTGGTCAAGTTGGAGTATCTACACAATTCGTACATTAACTAGACAACAATAATCTTATCCACTCGCATGAAAGACATGTAATATGTTAAAAAGATTCAAGAAAAATATTCAACACTGAATTGAATAGAAATGCTTAGTTATTAGTGGAATTGCAACAAGAATTGGTAAATAGTTTTCTTGATTTTGAAATTGGACGTGAATTCATATAAAGAAAACTATAATTCGCATGCAGAATTCAAAACAACATTTAGATCCATAAAGCCAAACTCGAATACAAATTTGGACAGATAAATTTTTTATCCGGATGAACAAACAAAACCATATCCACAATTTATGGGATTCAAGAAACGAACAATTCTATTATTTCGCATGCGTCTTGCACCGCCAAGCTCAACACCACGAAACTTCTATCCAACACAGAAACATCCTTATCGTTTCAATTGTGATCTTTCCACCAGCGAACATTCTTTCCTTCCTTCTAAGGAGAATTTCTCCGAAACATCAACGTAGTTTCTCTAGCGGAATTCTGCTAGAAAGTACCGGCACAAAAAGCTCAAAACAATGAACAGTCACAGATACACAAGACCCAGGCAGGACTGGAGCTTCGCGCACAGGGCCATGGGCGTAATATCGCAGGAGTCAAGGGCAACTTCCCGGAAAGCTTAGCCGCAGCAAGGGGACCAGCCGGGACTTGGGAGCGAGGCGCGCTATAAGTACGGAGTGGGGCTCGGACAAGGCCCGTCCCCTTCCCAGATTCCGAGAGCTCCGAAGGTCGCATCGCACCGCGGCTCCCCCACGCCCCACCGTATCCCCCCGGCCCGTGCTGCCTGCCCCGTCCCGCCGGGTCGCCTCGCCTGCTCTGCTCATCGCCGCCGCCACCGCGGGTCGAGATGGGGTTCGTGTCCTTCGCCGGGAGGGTCCTCTTCGCCTCCGTCTTCCTCCTCTCCGCCTACCAGGAGTACGCGCCCCCTCTCAACTTCTCTTCCTCCATTTACCCTCATTGTCGTCGTGCTTGCTTTCTGGGCTCGATTCGGGGCCAGTTTCGTTAGATCTGGTGCGGCGTTCGCGGAATCCGAGTGGTACTGGGGGGTGGGAACGCCCCAAGTGTCTGGATCTCGCGGTGGTTAGTTTGTTTTGTGGGGTCCCGCGGTCTGAAGGGCCTGGATCCGGTGAAATGTTTCAGTTTGGTCCATGAAAATGACCAAAATTTGGTTTCTGGTCGTTTTGATCTGACCTTGGGCTGCTGAATTGCGGCATTGATCTGTGGATTTAGAGAGAAATGAAGTAGAGATTTCCGTAGAGACTATTTTTTCGGTTTCACTTTGTCTGATCTGGTGAGCGGTGGACTTGTTAGCTTGTTGTACGTGTGATTGCCCTAGTGGTATTGTAAATATCATGGACCAGTCAGCCTAGATATCTCATAATAGCCAAAATTCAAGTGGGGCTTTGTTTCAGCTTGTGTGGTCCTTCAGCTGAATGAGACATCGGGTGATTATATTTGCATAATTGATGCATGCTAGAGTTGTTAGATTAGTGCATGTCAAAGTTGACATCTTTGTTTCTGGGTTTGGTTCGTTAGATGCCTGATGATTTGTACGGTTGTACCATTCCATTGTGAATTTTCTGCAGACATTCGATTTAACATGCAAAGATGTCGTATTGAGTTTTGTTCTAGAGCGAGTCGCAGCACCACCTGGATTTGATGCGATTGTTGTGGGAATTAGTGCCCATAGTCACGTAGTGTTTCCACCTAATTTACTGCTATAAAAATGTTTTAAGGGGAAATATTTAAAAATTAACGGCTAATATGGAAGTTTTTTAAACTAGCGAGGTTGCCATTTGATAAAGTAGCTTGTTCTGGGCTATCTTTTGATGTGACATCAGGTCTTATTATACGGCATTATCTTTTTTGCAAAATCATGAAAACCTTATTTGAGGCTCCCACATACCAAGCTTCAATCTTTTTGAGGTGTCCCTGACAAGCTAGTTCACTTGGAAGTGAACCTGTTAAGTGAACGGAGATCCACTAAAAAGAAGAGCTTGAATTTGGTGGGCACACGTTCAGTATTTATAAAATGTAACCTGAATAGATGGTTGATCCTGATCCGCTTAAGCATTTGCCGCCAATTCACAAAATGATGTTTGGTGAGGTCTACTAAACACGCATACAATCTCTTGATTGACTGTGTGCTCTGACCATGTATGATATGAAGGAACCAATAGATTGAAGCGCTAGTGATGAGATTGATAATCTAACATGTATTGAAAAGCTAGTAGGTCAACATAAATGTTTCACCCTTTTATCGGATGTTCACAATTTACCTGACTAGATGGATGATATATATGTTGGTATTATTCTGCCTTTTTTTTTATCACGCTGTATTAAGTTTTGAACAAAGAACATACCATGTATGCTCATTTTTAATTTATACTTGGTTCGGAATGCAGGTTTAGTGAATTTGGATCTGATGGTGGGCCAGCTGCTAAGGCCCTTCAGCCTAAGTATAGCATTTTTACCAAAAATATTTTTGCACATCTGGGAGTAGTTGTGCCTCATGTTGAGGTGAGAATTTGCTTTACTAATGATATGCGTTATGTAGTCCTAATGCTCTCTAGTCATTGATTAGTTTTGCTTTCTTTTTTGAATTTATCCAGTTGAAGCATGTGATTGCTGCTACCATTGGTCTGAAGGGTCTGGGAGGTCTCTTTTTTATCTTCAGCAGTTCGTTCGGTGCTTATCTCCTGGTATATGCTCAGCAGTCATCATGCTATATCAGAATTTATTTTCTTCAATATTCACATTCTCATTCGTTCCGATGTTAGTTTAGCACTTCACTGAAAAAAATGGAGCTATATATCTAGAATCATGAAACAATTTTCTTGTTCTGAGTTATATAGTAATATAGGATCCCACGTGTACAAATGCCTTATTTCATGGTGCTCTTGATGGGAATATTGTCATTTATCTAGTGAATATGTGTTTCAGAAAATTTATATACCAAATATTGTCCTGCAGAACGCATTGTCATTTGGCCATTCCGTGTCCTTTTATTTTCATTTGAATTTAAATGCTAGCAAATTACTTGGGAATGGACTATTCACATATTTAGGTATTGTATATTTCTTTAGGTTACTTTTAAATTTATCAAACCTGGTCACCAAGATGTTTGTTTTACGTTTTCTTTATGTTGTGGTGCTGCGCATCTAAGAACTGTTATGTACTGATACAATCAAACTTGTTATGGTACACTCCCAGTTCATGTGTTTATTTGACAAGTAATTTTAACCTATAAGTTGTTTGGCAGCATTTTTTAGTTGCAATCTCACCACATGTGATAGCTGGTTTGTTCCTTCAGTATCAAGTAATTTTGTTCAGTGACTGATGACCTACATGTATTCCCGTTATCAATTACTCTTCTCAATTCAAACATTAGCAATGTTCACCTAGGCGCTAGGCGGGCGGTGGGTGGCCGTCTAGCGCCTAGGTGGGGCCTAGGCGATCAAACTGAATATGTACAAGTAGTAGGGATGGAAGCAAATTGAACATACGTAGGCAACATTATCAGCCTAACTCCACTTCACGGCCCATTACGCAGCCCAAGTAAGTAATTCCCTCTCCCTCAATCACCTCCAAGTCTCCAGCCGAGCTCCCCATTTTCCTTCTCTGGTTCTCTCTCTGCTACCGAATCCCTCTGTCTCATTGCACTCGGAGCTGCTCTTTGTGCCTAGCTCCCAGCGCTGCTTGGCCATCCTGCACCTCTGGCTGCCACTCCTTGGGCTCGGCCCCGGTTACCGCCATCTGCGCCTGCTGCCCTCGGCTCCGGCATGCCTCGCCTGTGCTCATTGCCCTTGCGCTCCAGCTCCCCCACTCCTCACCTGCCTCGAGCGCTACTGCCTCGCCATCCCCCTTGCTTCTTCTCCGTCGAGGGCGGCGATGGGGAGGGGCCAGCGCTGGGGGACGTCGCAGACTACCTGAAGGGCTGCGCCGCCATGCCCATCCCGACCTCCTTCACCAACGACTATGGGCCCACGATGCCCTTCCTCCTCTCCAAGGCTAGCCACCGCCGTTGCTTGGGTGGACGCGTGTCGAAGACGCATCCTGCCTAGCGCCGCCGCGCCTTGCCTGCCTAGGTCCGCCTGGGGCCGGCGTTAACCGCCTAGGCGGGCCGAGCGCCTAGGGCGCCGACTATGCCCGAGTCGTGGCGTCCGGCCTGGCGGCCTCCTAGGATAACATTGAACATTAGTAGTTGTTAGTTGTTTGATGCAGAGTATATTTGCTTTGGTCATGTAAGAGGTTTATCTGATGTAGGTTCAATGCAATTAACACAATCTGATTTCCTGGTCTCTGAATAGTGTATTGTTAGGGATTACATATAGTTTCCTCCAAGTTTTGACCAGATCTTGTTAGTGTTGTGGGGTTTTGGCCTTCTGGAACTCTGCTGGAGAAAATATTTATAGTGGTAGCAACTTCACCCTTTACTCGGTTAAAGATGACCTACTGCGCAATTTTACTTAACCTGAGCTCTCTGCCCTTCTTGTTCCACCCATTAGCCACTCTACATAGTTGACCTACTAAGTATAGAATGGCAGACTTTCATCTTTGAGAGAAATGCAGTAATATTCTCATCACTCACCTTCCATTGATGTGCCCATTTGGCTGCGAGTTATGAATCATATGATCACTGCTGTATTAGGGGTTTTTACTTTATCTAGTGGCTTGTCTTTTGTTGTATGCTTCTGTACACATTTTCCTGCATGCTGTCTAAGTTAGAACATCATTGGTTTGTAATTTCCTAGTTTTTCTCCTGTGGGTACTGTGCTATGATATGATAGATTAGTAGATAAGTTGATTTAACCTTTGGGCCTCTGGTCTTGTGATGCCGTTCCCATCCTCCTTAAGCACTATGATATGCGCTAGTCTTATTCTGTTCGTTGTGAATTGGGCCAATCTGCTGTGTTGGTTTGTTCCTGCAACCTCCTTGCACACTATCTAATGAAGTTATTTGTCTCTGCAGTTGCTTTACCTCGCTTTTATCACACCTGTTGTCTACGACTTCTACAACTACGGCATGGAGAAGGCTGAATTCGTGGAGCTCTTTATCAAGTTCACGCAGGTAATGATGCAAATTTTCACCTGTGTGCAGATCTGTCAGACAAAGCTTATTCTGTCTTAGCTGAATAAACCATGACCCGTTGTGATTGTAGAATCTGGCACTCTTCGGGGCTCTTCTCTTCTTCCTGGGCATGAAGAACTCCATTCCCAAGCGGCAGGCTAAGAAGAAGGCCCCCAAGTCGAAGACAAACTAGGGCGTTTTAGATAGCCGCGGTGGTAGCGGCCTCAGGCGGTGTGGGGAGACGATCTATTTTGAAACACAAGGTACAACATCAGTGTCGTTGTGCTGCCCTTATATGTATCGGATCCTTTTTTGAAGGGCAGGGCCCTAATGAGGTGTGAGTGGAGGGGTTGGGTGAGTAGTTTGTATCATTATGTACTTGCGATTTGTTTGTTGAACTAGGCTGCCAAGGGTTAAGATTATCCATTTGTTTATTTTGCATCCAATCTTATTACTGATGCAAAAGATTACTTGGGGTTCTCTGCTTGAGCATTATTTTTGGTGTTGACTCAGCTCCTTTAGGCATATTACTATTTGCTGTCTCTTTTAAGTTGAGCGGACATGCAGAATCCGAGAAGGCCATGTTGGGCTCTTTACGTTCTGGAATGCGTGGAACTCAGTTCATCAATGGCTCCCGTTCCATGTAGTTCATCATGCGAGCCCTTTGTGATTGTGTAAATTTTTTGCTTTTTAGCCCAAAATTTGAAAGTTTTTTACATATAGATCCCTGGAGAAAAGATTTGCAAAAATGGACCCTTTTCTCGGCGCCACAAAATATGGCGCCCAGGGTACATGTCACGGCGCCATATGCTTTAGCGCCGTGTATTGACACGTCGGAGCTGTGGTGGCATAGCTCGGCGCGCGCGACATGACGCCGTGAAGTGCAAATCTGGCACGCATTCCGTGGCGTCGTGTCGACTTAGCTGATCAAAAATGGTCGCCGTGCTCGCAAGTCCCTCTATCTCGGCGCCAAACTTTCACGCTGCCAGTACATAGCTTACACGCGCCATACCATTTGGCGCCGAGATGTGTATATACAACGCCCGGTCGCTTTGGCGCCTCTTTTGGTGCCAAACAATCGGCGCCAGATATATACATCTCGGCGCCAAAGGGTATGGCGCCGTGTAACTACACTGACAAAAAAACAGCAAAATAACAAACTTTTCGTAAACATGCACACATGAAACATCTGAAACGTAAATAACAACATCGTTACCAATAAGTCTCAAAATACCACATAAGCGTATAAAGTCTCAAAATATCACATAAGTCCAAAATATCGCATGTCTATAGAAAAGTCCAAAACATCACGCCTCTTGGCCTTCCCTTGCCCTTGGCTAGAGCATCACTCACTGGAGTATACGTGCTCGGGGGCGAGCCGAACGACGAGGCGCTGCGAAGCTGAGTGAAGCGGTCGTCGGGCATCTGCGACATCCCAATCTCGTCGTGGGTAGATGCCTCCTCGTCCTCGTGCTCCTCGTCGGCGTCGTCACCTGCTCCGACTGCGTCGTCGTCGTCATCGCCCGACTAAAAGTCGGTGCGTGACGAGCTCCTCGTGGATCGGGCGCGTGCGGCGACGTGTGACGATGAGGCTGCAGCGGCACCCGAGCGCTGGGAGGCCGCCGGTGGTGCGACGTCCGTGCGTGCGCGGCAACCACACCGACCTGCCGCCCGACTGAGGCGACGTCGAAGTCTCTGCAAGTAATGATATGTCATAATTGCATACATGCTGAATCGATCTAACCTAACTAATTATCTTCGTACCTGTAGGAAGTCACTCAGGGGGTGGCTCTCGCTGTCCAAGTGGCCGAGAACCTCGTCGATCTCACGCACCGAGGTTTGGAGAGAAGTTCCCTAAATAAATAAGTAAACATAAGTGCGAGATAAACGTGTGGAACCAAAGTATTGCAAATATCATGCTTTCCGTACCACTCGATCGAGAATCGGAGCGGCCTCGACCATTGTGCCCTCCCTCGCACGCCTGTCGTATGCAGTGTCCTCGTCCTCGGACGAAGCGAGGCCCGCGTAGTCGACATCGGTCCACTGCTGCCTCAGCCTGTAGTGCGTGGCAGTGTGGTACCAGGACAAGTAATCCCGGAAGCTGGCGTTACTGTGGGGGGTACTGTCCGGCTCGCAGTTCTCCTCCTTCTTCCTCCACCACTGCACGCATCGCTCGGTGGTGATCGTAATCCGTCACCTTTCGTTGGCGGACCACCGTCAACTCTGTACATATAGCGATGTCAACAATAGTTGTTAGTACGAACCAAAAGAATTTTAAATTGTTACTTACTTGTGCAACTCAACAGAAGTCGACATCTCCTCTGGGGGGAAGAACTGCACGAGGCCGAACTGCCGCGCAACTCTGTGGGGGAGGTGAATCTCCACGGCATAAAGCAGATCAGCGGAGACCTCATCCTCCAAATATGGGAGTCCCTACGGCACATGGTGCTGAGCGGTAGCACTAGAACCTGTGGCTCCAAGTAAGGCTCCCAGGACACCTAGTAAGCGAACACATGATTAGCCATGTACAAAAACCAAGAACTGTAGGAAAAATAAATTTCTTACCATCGTGGGAGACAAAGTGTCAAACTCGTTGCTGAAATCCACGTACGCCCGCTGAGTAGTCGCGAACGGATCGACATCAGTATCCGCAGTGCACGCAATGGGGCCGAGGTCATCCACACCCAGTGGATGCCAAGGCTGTGCCTGGAACACTCGAGGGTGCTCCACTGGAATGCGTGTCCACATCCACACCTAGCAAGCGAACATACGGGCAGACACACGATTAGCCATGCACAAAAACAAAGAACTGTAGGAAAAATAAATGCATTACCACACCTGCAGAAGGAAGACGCAGCCACCGGCGTCGGCGTGGCGCCTGCGTCTGCGAGCCTCGCAAAGCCGACGGTAGAGGAATGCGAGGACGCGACCCAATGAATCGCCCAGCGTCCCCGCTCGGAGGCGGTGGATGTACATCCACGGCGGCATCCCCGTGGCGTCGGGAACAAGATCGCCCGAACATGTGCGGGACCAGCGCGGCGATGGTAGCTCACCGTGGCGTCGTCATGGCAGCAGGCATTCGCCAAAGGTAATCCGCAACCATCTAAGGTGGACCCCCGAGACGCGGCCTCGCCTGGCATTATCTGGGGCAGGAGGCAATGGCGTGCCCAGGAAGGCCTCCACACGTGCCCTCCAGCCCTCAGACACCGCCGGGCCGATCACCGGCTGTCCCCTGATGGGAAGTCCAAGTATCATCGCCACGTCCTGCAGCGTGACGGTCATCTCCCCACAGGGAAGGTGGAACGTGTGTGTCTCTGGCCTCCACCTGTTAGTAGTACAAGGAGAAAAGAATTAGTTACGTACGTAAGAATATAGAAGTGAAAACAAATTGACCCGATAGAGAAAATTCACCTGTCGACAAGTGCGGTCAAAGCTGCAGGGTTGAAGAGCGGCATGCCCCGCCGTAATAGGTTAGCGACCGTGTGAAGCCCATCACGGCGCAGCAGTGGGGTATAGTGGTCGTCGTAGCGCATCAACTGGAACCCATCATGGGTTCGAGGACGAAGTATGGGTATAACCTGAAAATTGCTATAAAAGTTAGCTGCGTGACCATCAAGTTGAACACATGTATATTTCGACCACACACGTACCTGGCCGTCCTCCGTGAGCCTGCCGCGGTGCTCCTCTCGTAGGACTCATCTAGCGTAGGTATCTCGCCATCCCGTGATAAATTTTAGAATTCAATAGTTAAGAAATATTCAAATAAGAAATTTATAAAACATGATTTATAAATAAAAATAATAATCAAATTGAATTATGAAATTGGAATCAACATGAATAATAATTGGAATCAAATTGATTTACCCTAAATCTAAACATTCAACAATGTCGTTCAAATCATACCCATAAAACATATGTATTTCTAAATCAAACCCTAAAAACATATGTATTTCACTCAAATCAAACCCTAAAAACATATGTATTTCTAAAATGGACCCTAAAAACATATGTATTTCTAAACATTCATCAATTTCGCTCAAACCAAACCCTAAAAACATATGTATTTCGCTCAAATCAAACCCTAAAAACATATGTATTTCTAAAATGGACCCTAAAAACATATGTATTTCTAAACATTCATCAATCTCGCTCAAACCAAACCCTAAAAACATATGTATTTCGCTCAAATCAAACCCTAAAAACATATGTATTTCTAAAATGGACCCTACAAACATATGTATTTCTAAACATTCATCAATCTCGCTCAAACCAAACTCTAAAAATATGTGTATTTCTAAATCAAACTCTAAATCTAAACATATATTTCTAAATCAAACCCTAAAAACAAATGTATTTCTAAATCAAACCCTAAAATACATATATTTCTAAAAATCAAACCCTAAAAACGAATCTATACACATTACTACTCTTACATTATGCATATCTATCGAAAATCTAACCTAAAACCGAGCCAAATTGAACTAATTTCATCTAGGGTTTCAAATCTTCCCAAACGAAATGTACCTCAAATAATCCATATTTATTGCAAAAAATCAATGGAAAGGAGGGGGTTCACCTTGCTTAGTCAATTTGGAAGCAAAATCACGAGAAAAACGGATGGATTTGAGTAGATTTTGAGGGGGGAAGAGAGTGGCGGCGGCGGTTGCTTCGGTTGGGCTGAGCAGTGAGGGCCGAGGCGCGCTGGGCTTAAGTCCCAGAGCACGGCGCCAAGGTTGTTAGCGCCATATGTGCACTTCACGGCGCCATGTTCTGCGGCGCCGAGCTATGCCACCCTGGCTCCGACGTGTCAATACATGGCGCTAAAGCATATGGCGCCGTGACATGTACCCTTGGCGCCATATTTTGTGGCGCCGAGAAAAGGGTCTATTTTTGCAAATATTTTCTCCAGGGGTCTATATGTAAAAAATTTTAAATTTTAGGCTAAAAAGCAAAAATTTTACTGTGATTGTTGAGCCTAAACCCTGAAAGGCAAGGCATCGCGTATGTGATCTGCTCTCAATCTCAGGCTCGTCTTCTGCCTACAAGGCTATGGCTACAACGATGTTGCAGATTATGGCTGGGCGTTTCACTTTTTGCTATCGTAATTAGTTTTGAAATAAGGTATTTTTTAAGATGGAGTTTATTAGTCAATTGTAGTTTACACTATCTGATTTTAGTTATACCGATTAAAATTACACGTAACTATCTCTCTCTTTATAATTTCTCTTATGAATAATTAGAATTTAAAATTTTAAGTTAAAACTACCGTAAAAAGATGCACCATAGAAGTCGCTAACAACCTAATGCTTAGACTTCGACGAGGATGCATCGTCAAGAATGGTTCCCAACAGGTGAACGATGGACAAGACCAAGAAGTCGAGCTCTTTGCAGCAATTTTTTTAACAAATCTGGCATCCATATGCATGAAATTACAAATCTAATTTCTTTCTAGAAGTTACGAAAGACGACATATATCATCTATCGCGCTACCCCATCACAGCATAAGATGACCCAACGGTCAAGCTAGTGGAGTTCCACAGGAGAGGTGTTGAGCTGGTACTGTGCGGTAAGTTCCTGTAGGGCTTCACTAGCTCGACAGCCCAGTCACCTCCTGTCGTGGTGGGACAGCGTGGCAAGTGACACGTATTGTTTATCGTTTCTGTTGTGATTATAAAGATAATTAGATTTGCAATTTCATGTACGGATGCGAGATTTAAAAAAAATTGCTATAGAGAAGTCCCGTGATCGTTGGGTGAAAACTCGGCCATTCTTGGAACTAGTAAGCCCGCTTCAAAAAGAAAAGATAAATAAGCCCGCTTCAAAAGGAAAGAAAAAAAAGGAAAGAAAAAAAAGGATGAATAAGCAGCGCATTCTGGGACCCAGAGGGTGCCTTGAGTCAGTTAGCAACAAATGTGATACTACTACTAGGGAAGTGTGAAGTTCCACAGAGGCTGTTCATGATTGTCCCCGGGAGAGCGAAGTCCACCGTAAAGGAAACGCCACATGCTGCTGCTGCACTTTTGGACGCGGTTTCGCAGTGTTGCTGCATTTGCTGTCCAGTAGCCAGTCCATTATCAGACAAAAGCCGAGAGCGTCAAGTCTAAATGGCACAGCAAACGCTTCCTCCTCTGAAAGTGCAGAAAGCAAACGTGTCAACCCCTAGGCGAGTAGCATCCTGTCCAGACTATTCTCCAACATTGATAGGCGCGTTTCCCCTCGGATCTTCTCCAACCGGCCGTGGGCGCTCCCATGCTTGCCTGTGTGTTGAAGCTTTTGAATGAACTCATCAGTGCGTCAAAATTAGTAACTAGGAGAGATGAAAGAAACACAGTGCGTGATGCCGTACAGCAGCGTTTTTGTTTTTCTAACTCACATATAAGTAGGGGTGCAAGCAGATAATTTTTGTTCGTTTGACCGATCAAAGGTTTGTGGAGCGAATACGAAAGAAGTAGATAGGTATCCGACACTATCTGTATCCGACTCCGATTCCAAGGAAAAAATATGGAATACGATATGGGATAAGTGATATATATGCGTATATATCCGTATGTCAAGTGATATGAGAAAGTCTGTTGTGATTTCACCTAGAAACAAAATAATATATAGACAGATTGTCACATCTAAATAGGCGGGAGTACCGAGTGTTCTTCCTTCAACATCTTAGTAATTAGTCTCTCCATATTCACTTTGATTGTACTATACTGTCCAATATCTTGTGCAAAAAAGTGGATAATTTTCGTCCAACTGATCGTCCGAAAGATTATAGAACGGATACGGAATGGAGAAATAGATATCTGGTATTATCTACGTCCAACTTTAATCCAAAAAATATAAAATAGAATACATAATAAATGTTATCTATTTGTATCTGTTTTGATTGCACCCATACGTACCAGAGGTAACAGCGCCAGCGTTTCACGGCAAATAACGACCTCATACAGACAGTAGGTTCAATTCATGCGTCACAAAGGTAAGTAGTAGATCTATGCGTCCAAAAGGCCGGTAAGTCCTTGGTCCTCTAATATGGCCAAATATTTCATAGCGGCCAACCTACCACAAGTTTGTAGTTTTAAAACGCTCTTTTGTTTGCCACGGCTGCCTAATGGCACCAAACTGGAGTCCTTATCACGAACTCTTGCTTGTATTGGACGTGGGACTCAGGATGAAGTGACTGCATCACTTGTTCTCTTGCGCCTACTCTAGATTGATCAATTTTGGTTTAAGATATGAAGGGCACTATTATATTATTTTTAAACCAGAGAAAAGAGAGAGAAAATATGCGAATTATCAATTTTACTTTAGGAGAGAAAAAGCAAAATACGTCGCGCACGCACTGGCAGCCAAATTCGGCGCGTTTGCGCTCGCCTCTTATACGCGCCTCACGAACACCATCATGTGCAGGTACCTCCGCGCAGGCCGCCTTTGTGACACCCCGGCCCATGTTGGCCCATGTGTGTGTGCGCACATGAATTTCTAGGTTAGTCCCACCTTGCTAGCTTACCTTGAGAAGCACTTACATATAAACCTAGGAGTTCCAATGGTAGCACCCTCGGTTAACCGTTTTGCGCGAAGCGAGAACGAAAGTGCAAGCGGGTTGCTACGTGTGCGTGGCTTATCCAGAATGTGGTTAGGTCTGAGCCGGTTTGGACCCTAGGGCATTACAAATGGTATCAGAGCCGACTCTCGCGGTTACATGGGCGCATGCGGGCCAGGGGCACGGGCATATGACGCATGGTGCGTGTGGGCTCGTAGCGGACACACGGCATAGCATATGTGCTGGCACTGAACGTATGGACATGTGCCAAGAGAGGAGATCCTTATCATTTACCCCGGTGTGGGTATGTTGGTCCGACGAGGACATCGGGTCCTTTGAGGGGGGTGCATGTGACACCCCGACCCATGTTGGCCCATGTGTGTGTGCACATGAATTTCTGGGTTAGTCCCACTTTGCTAGCTTACCTTGAGAAGCACTTACATATAAACCTAGGAGTTCCAATGGTAGCACCCCCGGTTAACCGTTTTGCGCGAAACGAGGTCGAAAGTGCAAGCGCGTTGCTACGTGTGCGTGACCTATCCAGAATGTGGTTAGGTCTGAGCCGGTTTGGACCCTAGGGCGTTACAGCCTTGCTGACACGCGAGAGGTGTTCGACCGAATTTCCACCCACGACGCCGCCTCCTACAACGCTCTCATCTCGGGCTATGCATGCCTCGACTCCCCCACGTTCGTGGCCAAGGAGCTCTTCTGCCGGATGCGCCTCGCGGGGCTCACCCCCAGCAAGTACACCAATAAGATTGCCACATCCTACTGTCTCTCCCCTCCATTGAATTGCATCACCACCAGCCATAACTCACCGAAGGGGCCCTCCATCTCCAACTTCGGTCATTTCGGCCCGTGCCACCTCGGTGAGAATTGATCCAATTCCTTTGGCCTTGAGCATCTATGGCAGGTACTGATCTCTTCGCTACCCTTTGATTGAAGCTTGAAGCACTATAGATCGCTGATGCCGTGACCATCCCTTCGTCGCCTCAGGCTCCCGTCGTCGGCTAGCCTCGTCGCTACTCTAGCTCCTCCAACCACCTTCGTGAGCCTCCCCTAGCTCCCTGGTGCCTATGCTCCCTTTATTTTGCATTCATTTTCCCTCTGACACCGCTGTACCAACCGGCCTCTGCCTCTGGCCACTGGTTTCTGCCACTGGCCCTCCTCTGTGCATCATTGCCCATGCCACCGCCCCTTGTGGCACATTCTTCCACTCGGGGACCCATTTTGGGGATCACCTCATCACCACCATAGACCCTCGTTCGCTGGAGAGCTTGCCCCAACTCGGCGTTAGCCTACTCTGTTTTGGCTCTGCCTTCTCTCCACCTCTTATGTTTTCCCCCTCCCCTAAGTCACTTAAGGCAAAATGCTCGGTTGGTTAGCCGTGCCAATCGTAAAAGGTAACAGGAGGCGTCATGAGGGAGCTTCGGCAGGGAACAACAACATTAGGAGAAATAGGGAGAGAAGAAGAACCAGAAATAAATGGGGAATGGGAATGCCAGTTCAAACTTTTGCTTTCTCTCTCCTGAGGCAAAATTGATTGTTCATGTGCTTTCTCTCTTCTGGCTTAAAAATGATATAGTAGTGCACTTGGCGTCCTCCACCAAAATTACATATTTTTACAGTGTGTTCTGTGTAACTATATTTTTTTAGATGTCTGTTGACAAATAGTGACAATTTACAGTGTTCTGTA
Organism: Dendrocalamus sinicus; assembly: GCA_036346575.1. Taxonomy (NCBI): domain Eukaryota; kingdom Viridiplantae; phylum Streptophyta; class Magnoliopsida; order Poales; family Poaceae; genus Dendrocalamus; species Dendrocalamus sinicus. The sequence continues at coordinate 31,932,944 of CM070658.1, forward strand.
ACCAATTTTTCTATCAACTATTGTCAATTACCCATATACTATCAAGTCACAGAGGATGCAGCATCACATATACGTACTGTCATCATTTTGTGAACCACAATTTGTTTCGGATTGTTTTAGAGGGGGTTGGAATCTGTCTCCACATCAAACTACACCATCAACTTCACGCTTAATTAGTTACACCCTACACGCTCGGCATAAAAACAAAACGAAAGCAATATAGACAAATCGCTTAATGGGATTATTCTTCTTGAGCCTCTTCGTGCAGAAAGCGACGCGATTGCGTCGTGTCCCGCGACCGTCGGGCAGGGCGCGCCCGTGTGGCCTGCACTGTCCCCCAGTCTCAGCTCTCAGACGCTACGTCGCCGTGCACGGACGATCGATCGATCGAGACTGCGAAAAACAACAGATTTAGTTTAAGTCATCCCATTTTTGTTATAAATATTTAACTTTACTCTTACTGTATTGTTATTATTTGTGTTTGATTTTTGTGCCTTTAAATATCAGGTTTTGTTGTCAGAGTGATGACGGTCTGATCAGTCTTTGCCTGACGGTCTGACTGAACCTGAAGTGGTAGTCTAACCGGCTGGCGGTCTAACCGATGTGCGATAGTAATGCACTGTAGTCGGCGGTGGCCATCTTCTAGAGAAGTCTACATTATGTTGCGCAAAGAAATTGAGAGCGGCCCTACCATGGCGGGTGACTAGCATGTGTGCCGTAGTCAGACCGGCCCCTGTGCCAAGTTGAGTTGATTTCAGTTGTTAGTTATGGTGGAGTCCATGCAAGCATGAGTCATGGTATGTTCATGCATGTGTTTTGCTAACGAGAGTCAAGTGCATGTCATTTATAGTTGAATCGATCACTTGTTCTTTGATGTACTTGATAATTGTTGCAGTCAATGACAAGATCGAGGCTACGGAAGGGATTCTGAAGACATGGTGTTGGTGTTTTAATACCGATCTTACGTATGATTTGTTTGGACTCGGGGGAATGCTCTTGAATACGACTATGATCATGCAGAGTAGAGACACAGGGATTTTTATATATGTTCGAGTCTTCTCTTAGGAGAATAAGAACTCTACTTCATGTGTGGTTATTACTCAGAGAATTGATTACAACTGAAAAAATAATGCAAATTGCCTTGCACTAAGTCTAACTTGGACTCGCTTCCCCATCCCTTCTCCAACATCAAGGTGCATGAGGAGTTACTGAAAAGGTTTTAGTCGTGTAACACGCAGGGATCTCAAACTCAAAATGAGCAGGCGTTGCTAGTAAAAGGAGATCCGAGATATGGTTGTGGCTCATTAAACAACCATAGGAGATGGCGCGGTTGAGGTGGCCAGAGTGGTCGAGGCGGCAGAGGTGACAGTGAAGACAAGGCTGGGCATGGCGGTGGTGATAGATCCCATGATAAGTCACATGTCACGTGCTTTGAATGTGACGAATACAGACACTACGCGTTAGAATACCGCAGCCTCATAAAGTGTTTCAACTATAATGAGTATGACACTATACTTCTGATTGCAGAAGCAAGAAGAAGAACGGGGGGGTGAACCTCGCCCAAGATGAAGAAGAAGATGACAAACCGGGACTACTTCTCTCCTTATATGTTAAAAAGATACTGATAATGGTGATGCTGAATGAGGAGAATGTAGTTCCAAACTACGCACGAAGGAAGACAGCCACGATCACATGGATCAGTGGTACTTGGACAATGGAGCAAGAAATCATATGACGGGAGATCGCTCCATGTTTTATGAGCTTGACGAGAACATTTGAGGCAATGTCAAGTTTGGCGACGGCTCCATGGTGGAGATAAAAGGCAAAGGACGATGATATTGCAATGCAAGAATGGAGATAAGAAGTTATTGACAGGGATTTACTATATATCAAGTCTGTGCAACAGCATACTTAGTCTCAGGCAGATGACAAAGATGGTGCAGGGTGGTACTGCAGGATGAGTTCTTGCGTGTGTATGACAAGAACAAAAATTTGTTAATGAAGGTGAAAAGATCTTCAAATCGGTTATACAAGATTTTTTTGAAAACTTGTAAATTGGTTTGTCTGAAGAGCAGCATTAAGTAGCTGGGTGACGGCATGGAACGTGATGGCTCGGGTCAAGGCGGTGTGTCTCATGACACAGGCATGCATGTAGCTGCGGGCGGCACCTCTAGAGGCGCATGCGGCGCACATGCAGGTACGGATAACACAGGAAGTCAAGGCGGTGGGCTTCTAGGTGGAAAAAGTGCATGAGATCCCAGAGGAAGACTTGGAGTACAGGTTGGTGCAGTTTTTTTGTGGTTTTGCAGAGGGAACACGGGAAGCGTTGGAAACAGGAGTTAGGGGCGGTGTAGCCTCAGCTGAGGTGTACGTGAAAAAGTGGACAGACTTGGTCCAATAGAGAGGAGCGGGAGGCTTAGGTAACAGCGAAGTCAAGGTGGTCGTGGGAGCAGGTGCTCCGGCCCTGGCAAGCAGGCAAGGGAGGGTGAGTTTAGTCCAGGTGTGAGACGCGGCAAGTGTTGGATTGTGCGAGGCTCGGGATGAAGCACGCACAAGCGGTAGGGCGGTGACGGCCCAGAGAGAAGATCAGTGTAATCAAGATAGAGAAATAAGATTAATGAGGCGATTGTTAGAGTTAACCTTGTTTTTGGTTTCTTTTTTAGTCTGAGTACGAATACGTATGTGAGGCTTGTCGTGTACGGGGACTAGTAGTTATGGTCCGTTTCCGTTTCTTGTTCAGCAATGTGAGAGTATAAGTAGAGGAGGGAGGCAACGAGAGGAAGTTGAAGAAAAAAAGGGAAGTGCTTTGTGTACTCCCGAGAAAATAAAAAAGAAATCGATTTGTGTTGCGTGTGCATGTTTTGAGTTTTTCTTTCCAACGCACAGGAAGGGATCAGATGCATCAGAGAGAATAGGTGCTGCGTGGAGGCAGAGGTGCTGCGCTGTGCTCCTTCACGTGAACAGGTAGAGGCGTTTCTTCGCGTGTACCAGGCAAGATGGCAGGTATACAGTGATCTGCGTGATCCGAGAGAGAAGATATCTAGAAAAAATTACAACACTCCGTACCGATCCTGAGGAGATGCGTCATTAATCGTGCGACAGAAGTGTTATACCGCGAGGCATGTTGCCACTTGCCACATAAGAAGAATATGTGATATAGATTGCCTTGTTTCGTACTTTCGTGTTAGTTTGGACACAGTGACAAGGGACTAAATAGCTTGCTAGGGAGAGTGATCCAACACACTAATTGACCAGCAAGGGAGGCTCTTCAGGTGGTGAAATTAATTTACGGGGTTGAAGCTGAGTTCTACTTATTCGAACGGCTTCCTGTACTATATTCAGTGTGAAATTAAAAAACTGAAAGTGAAACAAAGAAAAGTAATGTCAGGAACAATACTCCAGTCTGCTTCTTGATAATTACAAGCTTCATCTGTAATATATTGTTCAGAATTGCATCATTGTAATTAAGCTTCTTCCATGTTGGAGGTTGACTGGTCTTGAGAATGCCTACAAATCTAATACCACTATAGTTTTTTTTTGGCGACGAAAATACTACTATAGTTAACAAGCTGGATCAACGTAGATCGATGTTGCTCTTTTATAAGCTATACAATCACGCCGACAAATCTATATATTGTTGTAGGTTAAGATCAGTGACCATTTCCTGAAGACTTGAAAAGTTCAAATCATTCAAGCCGAACAATATGATCTTTGGGCGATCTGACGCATGGCATTTTAGGCAGTGCGCTGTCCTGCACTGACATAGCAGAGAGACTAAGAACTAGAGTTTTTCAAGACTGAACAGTCGCTGAATTATGTATGCCGGGTTTGAGTCGTTTGATACTCCTGGATGACACTGCATGCGACAGAAACAGCGTTCATTACCTGTAGCTGCCGAAGCTCTTGCATGTATAGGGCCTGCATGTTTCCAAGTCCTTTTGTCATCTTTTACGGCTGAAGTTACACGCACACACCATGCAACGACGTAAATCCTTGAAGACCAACATTTTGTCTCCATTGTCCTAGGTATCCCGTATGGAAGAAACTGGATAAGCAACAACAATTGCCAATTAATATGTCGTCATTACTAGCTAACATAACCTTACCAGATCATGCCACACAAGAGGGTATATATTCACGAAATGACGAGCAAACTAGTACTATATAAACATTGTTACATACAGACAACAACTGCAAAAAATGTCCTATCTTTGACAATATTAATGTGGACCTGGATCATGTGGATATACATATCTAACATATTATAACCGGCAACATATCATGAGATGGTGCAACGTGTTAGCTGTAATGCAATGATATTTGTCGAGAAACCGTCGTTGGTGAGTTCAGTCCGAACGATTTCTTCTAGGCAAAAGAGATAGATCAATCACATAGTAGTACAAGAAAATATAAAATTGAACACAAAAATAGGGAGGAGAACTCCTTTATTTCTTTATTACTTTCTCTTCACAAGTATAAGTGATAGCTATTATGACCCTCTATTTATAGACTAAGTGGAGATATACCCACTAATGGGCCAAGACCTCAAGCTCAGGCCTAGGTATTCTAACACTCCTCCTTGGCACTCATCTGAACGTTCATGCCTCATCAAAACTCCATAAAAATCCAGTGAAAAAAATTTAGAGAAAGAGTACATGAAACATATTATATTGCGTTGCATGAATTGCATTGTTAAAAACCTTGGTCGAGAAACTTCAGGAAAACTCGTTAAGGGAAAAAGAGTACAATCCACCTAATTTCATTTAATCTACATGATTTATTCTTTGGGTACTCGATTTTCATGATCAAGCTTTAATAGTGAGCTCGAGAAGAATCTCCCTTGAGTTCTGCATTTCTCTATGTTTCATCATTCCAATTCTACGTATACACCTTTCAAAGTTAGATGCTGGAAGTAACTTAGTGAATAAATCTACAAGATTTTTACATGACTTAGTATGCAGTATCTTAATTTTGTTTATCTTTTGCAATTCATGAGCATAGAAGAATTTGGGATTGATATGCTTTGTGAGATGACTCTTCACGTAACCCGACTGCATTTGTGCAACACAAGCTGCATTATCTTCATAGATAATTGTGGGAGCTTGCACGATATTTAATCCACATGACTGCTGGATGTGGTGAATCATTCGTCGAAAACAAGCATCCATGGCCCATTTCGGTTGGATCAAAGAGGAAGGAGGGGTAGCATTTCCCCTACCGCTGTTCATGGTAGTGACGGCGCGTGGGGGAAGCTAGTGGCCGGGCATTCAGCACAGCAGGCAGCTAGGGCTAGCGGCCAACGCACGCGGTAGGCGGATGGGGGCCGACGGCCAAGGCAGCAAGCGACCGGGAGCTGATGGCCGAGTGAGGCCAGGCACTACGGCGGAGCCCGCCATGCGCGCAGAGGCCGGCCATGTGGCGGCAGTGACTCACGTGGTAGTAGTGCAAGGGTCGAGCGGTGGCAACGCACCATTCAGTGGCGGCTCGTGTGCGTGGAAGCCAGCCATGCAGTGGTGACGGCGACTTATGCAGCGGAGGCCGAGGGCCTAGCGGCGATGATGGCGACTCACGCAGTGCATGCAAGCGGCGAGAAGCACACAACGGCTTAGCGGTGCATGCAGGTAGCTGGCCGTGCGGCGGCCCGTCAGCGCATGTGGGCGGCGCGAGGCGCACATCGGCTCGACAGCGCATGTGGGTGGCCGGCCATGCGACGGCTTGGCGGCACATACGGGCGCTCAATCGCGGCGCTGGCGATGCGAAGCCGACAATGGTGCTCTTCCGAGGCGGCTCGGCCATGCGGGGCTGACGGCAGCCCTTCTTGAAGCTGGTGGCGGCTTGACCATGTGGGTGGTGGTGATGCGGTGGTTGGCATGGCCACATGCTGATGGCCAACAGCATGACCACATGCGAGTGGTTCGGGCACATGTAGCCAACATTGCCTTCATTTTTTTTAATATACAGTGTAATCAACATCTACTCTTTCATGTAATCTACTGATCGATATTGTGCCCGTGACTTTATATCTGCTCGTGGTAGACTAGAGCAGATTCACACCATAGAAAATAATATAGAAAGCAAAATTTGCAGAATTTAAAGCGATCTAGATAGACAATTTAATCTACGAATGTCATGCTTTCGACGATTACCTTTCGACCGATCGAAGCGATTCGTACTGATAATGTGTTAAGGAGCCATCACTGGCGAGTCCAGTATGATCAATTTCTCCTAGGCAAGAGAGATGGATCAATCATAGAGTAATGCAAGAACATATAAGATTGAATACAGAGATATGGTGGAGAACTCCTTTTTTCTTTATTACTTTCTCTTTTGAAGTAGTGTATGTCTATACAACATTCGACTATTTTTTAGGACAAAAACAATCAGATTGATCTGAGACGTTAGATCTCCATTCAACGGATCCACCCATACAAGCCCCCCTAAAAAAATGACCTCCTCTAAAAAAATGATTTAGGGCGTTGGATCTCCATCTGACGGCTCAAAATCTGACAGTTTTTGTCCTCAAAAATAGTCGAATGTTGTATAGACACTCCCTTAATTATAATTGATAGCCATTAGGACCCCTATATTTATAGAGTAAGTGGAGAGGTGCTAACTAATGGACCAATGCCTCAGATCTAGACCCAGATTTCCCAACAATATTAAAAATTCCATAAGCAAGGGATAACTAAACCCTAAATAAGGAGGATCGGAGCTGGCAATCATGTGTGCCGCGGCCCCACACGTGCTAATCCCCGTTATTTTGCAAGCTTGGCGCAATGGACGGGTTACGGTTATTTTGGACCACCGACCGTTCCACGGACACGGCCAAATTTGACCAGCCACCTAACGGTTTGGCGTCTTCTTGGCTCATGCTTATGCACGCCATGTGAGCCGTGACGCATGCTTAACCTCTCTTCATTACTTTGCCCCTTCCTTTGGATTAGCGGCCGCTAATTCTCGATTTGTTTCACCGGCACCGGAGAGCATGCTCGCCGCTCATGTACGATGATCGCCTCCTAATTTCTCTTTCGGTCACCGATGAATTACAGGGATTGCAAAGAGATCGAGCAACAGTATCCGTGTCGTCGATCATGCAGAGTGAGGTTCAGAACCGTACAGATTTGATTGAACGGTGCAGATCAATGTTTGCCACAAGCATGATTGAGTGAAGAATTATTTTGTGTCAGATTATGCAAAAAAAGAAGAAGTTTTTTTCTTTTTTTTTTGTGTGTGGCATATCGGTGTCAAGGAAGTCCAGCCTACCAGTTACACATGCAAGGATTTGGTCAGAGCAGCTAACTCTGTCTCTGTCAATCTCCATGTCCTACTGTGCAAAATCATTGCAGAATTATCAACGACGCTATGCATCACACGTTGTTGAACAGCAATTTGCACCGGCTACACGGTAATGGAGTAGTAATGACGGTGTATATGTTAGTGCACTACTGTTGGACCTTGACGAGTCGCTATCAACACTCTTCTGACCAACGTATGCATGATCTGTTGTTCGCGCTCGTGTGGAGAATATTGTAGGCTGTGTTTTAGCGCATTTCCTGGCAAACGAGTTGAAGTAAGGAACGTTACTTTGGAGGACAAATCATATGCTGCTGGCGATCTCATCATAAAAAGGAAAGAGTTTTGCCATCTCACTTCACTTGGTGGTAACTTGAAGCCGAGGGTCCTTGAGTGGATGTACTCAGAAATGGGAGGCTACTTGCTTCTTCCCCCTAGGAGTTTTGAGTTCTAGTTTTATTTTACTTGCTTTTCATGAATGCATCGTCCAGTAAGTTTGCTCAACAATGTGGCCACGAAGCAAGCCTCGAATTTATAGTTATAAATCACTCGAGTTATTTAACATTATAGATGGTCTCTTTTATATTGAATATGTTGAGTTCATTGTCATGCATGTAGCAGCTTTAATTCGTTAGAAACAAAAATTCCAACAGGATTAAAAGTAGACAAAAGAAACACTTGAGAAGGATTTTTCTTTGGCTTCCTGTTCTGAAAGTTGATAGATTAAACACTAGTTCCCAGGAGGAGGAACCAATTTATACAAAGGCACAATGGGAAAGGGTTGCATTAGTGGTCATTGTGGGGCCAATAAACCTGCATAAAAAAAATATTCCCTCTGTTTTTCTTATTTGACGTTTTTGACTTTTTACAGTCTTCAACATGCAACTTTGGCTATTACTTTTTAAATTTTATACTAAGATATACTAATAAAATTATAATATTATTTTTAACGACAAATCTAATAATATTATTTTCATATAGCAAATCTATATAATTTTAAATCTATTGATGGTCAAATTTAAGAAAATTTGATAGCACGAATTCTAGAAAGTCAGATAAAAAAGAAAGCACCATGTACCAGTAGCAGACCTATCCTAGCCTTTCTATTTCACTATTTATTGCCACCTCCTATGAGTTGATGTGACACCGAAGGAAACAAACATGGAAAAACTTGAAAAGAGATCAAGTTAGGTAGCGGGTGAAGCACTACTTATAGGGTGTTGTAAGGCAAACCTAGTGGATCTAGAGGACTCATCACCAGAAAATTCCAATCCCTATTTGGAATGGATGAATTTCGTAAGAAGGAAAATAAGTGTTCGGTTGGGATGCATCCAACTAAAAAGTGCAAATTAGTTGTTAATTTTGTTACCATCCTTGCTATTGCCTTAAGAAACTATTGTCTTAAGTCTTAGCCTAATAATAATCACATAATTATTAGTTTGTCTGGAGCTAATCAGAAATAGGCTGGCAACTGAGCCACTACTTGTCCACTGCACTTTTAGTGGTTGGAAGCTGAATTGATAGTCACATACTAGTCGTTCTAGTGTTACTCAAATGTTATAATGCTACCTATCAAAAGAGGTGATTTTATTAGAGAGAACAAATTTGCAGATCTTAATGGCCAGAGAAGCCAAGCTAATCTCTACTTTGCTGCAAATTAGAGGCAAAATGGGGAACATGCACACGAGAGGCCCGTGGGAATGTTTTAGGTAGGGAGGCTTGAGCGTGCCACACTGAGGAATATTGTGGTGTAACTTTGTAGAATATGACTCCTGGTTGTTCCATCTCAAGTTTCATCACACGGCAAAAATGGGAGCTACACACACTCTTCTGTCTTCTGTAGCATTGAAGGCAGCGACTAGAGGGGAGATGAATACGAGCTCACACTATTTCGATATCAAATCAAAACCCCCGGGTTGCACATAGCTTCAAAACATGCAGCGGAAGATCAAGCACACGAAGCTTACAAGCTAACCCTACAAAAACCGAGTCCAAACACTCCTCTGGCGGTCTGACCACTTGGTTGGTATGATATTAGGTCACTGGTGGTCAGACCGCTCGGCCGGTCTGACCGGTGCCTTGGGTCGGTCTGATCGGAGCTCAGGCAGAGGTAAGAATAGCTTGAGTTCAAACCTCCAAAAGACCCAGTTCAAAAATCACAGTTCTAAATCTTATGAAACTTGGAACAAACTATCATAAGGATTTCAGGAACCTATTCCAACAAAGATTAAGAAGATTAATGTTAAAGTTTCAACCTTTATCCAAAACAAAGAAGGTTGCATCAAAACCGAGCCAAAAATAAACTTGGAGCCAAAGGCTTTCTCGTGGGTTAATAATTGTCAAGGTGACCTTGGATCAACTCACATATGTCCTAGCAAGCAAAATCACATCAAGAAACACAACAAAGACTCTAGGATCAAGATATCTCACTCGGCCCTCAAATCAAGCGAAGACCGAGCAAACTCAAGAACATTTCATAGAAAGTGTCTAGATAGATAAGATCTGATCTCCAAGAGATATCTTTATCACTTTAATGCCCTTGGCACCAAAAAAGATCAAGAGGGGAGAAGAAAATACAAAAAATAAGCAAAATCAAGAAATCAAAATCTTTGACTTGATGGCAAAGGCTTGGACGAATTTGGTGATCTATTGATGCCTAAAAATGAGAGATTACAATCACTTCATCATGGAGGACATAGCTCTACCCTTAGTGCACTCACACAAAGCTTCTGACACAAGGAAACCATAACCCTAAAGTGCCTTTCCAAGCACACGAGATATTTTCTCCCAACATACACAGTGGCTTATATAGTGGAGGCTCTTAACCTCACATCTAACCCTAATAACTAGCTCACACTTAGTAGATACAATCGCTTACAATTGAAAAAACTCCTACACACAAACGAGTTTTACACACACACACACACATTTGCATACTTTTCAAAGCACGACTTTCATATAACTTCAATAGCCCAATAAAATGATCCATCCTTCATGATGTGACCTAATCCACTTTAGGCCACCACCATGATTTTGCAAGCTGCCTCTTCACTTGGTATTGAATAATTTACGCAATTGCCACCCACCGATCTCCATCATGCTTCTCCTCGAAGCAAACTCCAATACAAAGTCTGTGATGCCTAATGATTTACCACCAATTCTATACACCTCCGGCCTCCTCCTGGATTGTCTCCACTTGAAATGGCTCAAGTCCAATGGCACATCACATACATGCACTTACCTCATTACGATATGTGTCTTTCTCCCATGCTTCTCCAATTGAAATGTAGCCTCACTCAGACTTATGTGATCCTCCATGGCCCCGGACTTCTCCTCTAGCCTCGGTCTTACCAGTGACCACTAACGATCACTAAGTGCCCTGCATATCAAAGAACAAGAAATCATCCCGAGCACAAGTGATATGCATTTGACTCCTGTTAGCAAACACCACATGGCACTCTTAGCCATGATTAACACAATACACAGACTTCTACCATAACTAATGTTTGTATGGACTCTAGCCATGACTAACACCTTGCAAGGACTTCAAAAAATCTTCTAGAGCAACAACACAACTGAGATAAAACTCAGCTCACTCAACTCAGCACAGGCCGGTCTGACTACCAACTAACGATGGGTCAGACCGCCCCAATCAACCTCGATAATGGGGGAGTTGGTCTGACTGCAGTAACCATACTGGTCAGATAGCTTGATACAGCTCCAATTAGACCGTCATCATTTGGCCAGTCACTACTCTCAAATCCTTTGCACAACACAACGAAGATCTCTCTGAAATAAACATACTGCTAACTACGGGCCAGTACAACCGCTCCTCGGTCAGACCATCATCCACGGTCGGTCAGACCACTGATCACCTGACAACAAAATCAAAGAGCACAATGACACAAAAACAATCTCAAAACTTTGACAACAAAGCACAAGTAAAATTAAATACTCATCACACAACATGGAGTGACCTTCACATGGTTTAACATGTTTCAATGGTTCTTTCCATTTGTTTGTGACATGAGGTCCACCATATTGGGACATATAGAGAGGAAAAAGAATTCAAGCATTCTTTTCCCTATATCTAGGACGAACTATAGTGATGTTTAACTACAGTGATGTTTACAATCTGGTCAGGATATGCTAGTTATGGAATCACAATAATAATGTAATGATAAGCATAGGCCAGGGCCATCTAATGAAATGTTAATAACTTAATATAGGTCAGCCTAATTTGGGTGAGCAAACCTTCAGGGTTATTGGAAGGCAAACTAAGCCTGCTTAGGATAAAAATACAGGCATCACACTTTTGAACATTATATGCGGCAGAGGCAACAGAGTGAAGTTTTGTTGCCCTATTTGAATCTTTCCTGGTGCCACAGTTTAGAACTGGAACAACTTAAGGTACAATTCTTGTTTCAAAAAAAAGCTTATGGTACAAATCGGGGTTTCTTTAAAACATATTTAAACAAGTTGGTAGCCCATTGCTAGATTGTTTTGTCAGGGGATTGGACATACATGCCTACAAAAGAAAATTTAGAATTCCTACTACAGTGCATAAAATTTTTCTTGATATTTTAACAAAGCTGTCTCTCACCAAAAACTAGTTCTTTCCCATCGCTCATTGTTTGCTTTTCCTTATGCCTCCTGAAAAAACAAAGGACAAAAATGGAATGAGAGAGCAACGACAACTCCACGTCTGGAGCCATCCATGTTCAGGTGATGTATGAATGTATGTACTACACCATACACTCCAATTTAAAACCAGATTATCCCCAAATTATCAACTGAACTGTGCTCGCCAGTCGCGCAGCAACCGAGCCCAACTAATCACAAAAGAAATCATTGCAGAAGCAGGCAAAGGAACTAAACTAAATCGCACCAAAAACTCAAGCAAAAAAAATGTATACAATTGCACCCAGATGACCCAGCCAGCCCCCCTGTCCTTTGTTCTACCAGCTAACTCTCCCTGGATTGGCAGAGTGGTAGCTCCTCCATGTAGTAGTAGTGTAGTACACACAAATGGGCATAAAATTTAGCAGCAAGAGGCGAGCGCTATTGGGAGCTCATTGAGCTCAAAATAATGGAGCCGGTTGCCCAATGGGGCGACACAGCTGAATTTTTTTAATCGCCAGGCCCTAATCCCCAGCCCTCCTCCTCCATTCCTCCCCTTATAAGCGATGCAGCTGGTGTTGCACCACTCCACACCTCAACCTCGCCGCGCCACAATAGCAAAGAAACGCACGGAAATCACTGGGCGATCGGAGTGTTAGCTTGTCAAGTATGACGGGGTTTGGGTCGCCGTGCGGGGCGTGCAAGTTTCTGCGGCGCAAGTGCGTGCGCGGGTGCGTTTTCGCGCCATACTTCTGTCACGAGCAGGGCGCGGGGCACTTCGCCGCCATCCACAAGGTGTTCGGCGCCAGCAACGCGTCCAAGCTCCTCGAGCACCTGCCTCTCGCCGACCGCCCCGAGGCCGCCGTCACCATCTCCTACGAGGCGCAGGCGCGCCTCCGCGACCCCATCTACGGCTGCGTCGCGCACATCTTCGCGCTCCAGCAGCAGGTGCGTGATCCATCCATCAACACAACGCTGAGTCTCCTATCGATCGATCACTTGTATTATGCATGGTTTGCTGATCTTGCTGTGGCTTCGTATCGATCAGGTGATGACCCTGCAGGCGCAGCTGACGTCGCTCAAGGCGCAGGCGGCGCAAGGGCAAGCGATGCAGGAGGACGCCAAGGGCGGCTACATGAGCAGCGTGGAGCAATTAGGGTACGGCTACCCGTGGTGCAGCAGCAATGGGGGAGGCCTCGTGGGCGCGCAGGCAGCGCAACCGTGCGCGTACAGCAATGGCGGCCACGAGTCCATGAGCGCGCTGCTGGCCCGGTCGGAGGACTCGGACTACATGCAGCAGTCGTTGTACCATGCGTTTGAACAAGCGGCAGTCGACGACGGGCAGGCGGAGGCGGCGGCGGCCTTCGACGCGGCCGAGTCGTCGTCGTTCGGGGCGGAGGAGAGCGGGTGGAGGTCGTCGTCGGGGTACCAAGATTGCGAGGACCTGCAGAGCGTTGCTTATGCTTACCTTAATCGCTCGTAAGAACTAGAATTACTAGTAGTGCAGAATATATCACAATATATATCCTCAAATCTTGATCATGTTTTGGACTTGAGTTTGGGTAATATATGTGCGTTTTAAAGCGTCGGTCCATCCATCTCTGCTAGTAATAATTCAGAAGGGATGTGAAAGTTCATTGATAGATCTATATATGAGTATATGACCACTGTAGAAACCTAATTAATTAGACAGCAAAAATTCTTCTTGATATGATCATGGTGCCATTTCTGTTTGGAAACGTGTTATCTTCCTGAGGTCTATTTGTAACTGCAGTAATCTGCACATAAGATTCGATTTGTCATGCAAGAAAATCTATTGCAAAGAGAGGAGGAGAGCCAACTACACAGTAGTAATATTGAAGCCAACACAGTGACTGACAACTGAGCCATGGCCACACCTGAAAAATCCTATTAAAGTACAATTTTCATTGACTCCTTCAACTCTGCTTGTATGGAACATATCTTACAGTGCCTTTATAAAGATTCCTATATGGCTATAATATTGTAGTGTTAATTGTTGATATAATCTCTCTACTTGATTCAACTACGTAGCTCTTGTGACATGCGATGATGTTATAATAGAATGCTAAATCATGATCAGCTTCGTCCTTAAAAAATACTTAGCTTATAATCCTCCAAAGTAGTGTGAAATATATACCATTTTCCCAGTACGATTGATAGAAACTTCTTCTGAGGTTTTCTTGAGGACTGTATATATTGATTAAGTTCCCAATATAGAAGTAGATTAACTTAGATAGGTATGAGATTCTCTTTATTTCTTTTCATATATTTGTTTGTCCCTTTAAAGTGGGTAGGGTGATTAAGAATATAATTTTGAGGCCAGAATATTTTTTCTAAACTAATAACGTCATGACATGTTGCGGCAGAATGGATCAACAAGCAAGACATAAGTAATGAAAGAGAAATGGGCCGGGCTCAATTAGTGTGCAAGAATATATTTTGATCAATATAACTAAGCATGAATTAACCTAGATAAAGTGCAATTACTTGCACCAAGCTGACCAATATAATTATTTTAGAGGCTTGGTATTGATGTTCTCATTCAGAGTATTTTCCTGGATCATCTTACGCCATTGAAACACTGAAATGCTCCTCAAAATCATGTCATGCATGTCCTGTGCCTGTGTGTAAATCATATGTGATCATCCTAAAACAGTAGAGAAACCGTCCTGATGCCAGCATACTGGAGGAAAAATGCCTACTAGATGTTGCTTGAGTTAATTATTTTGATAGAAGAAAGGAATACATTCATAATCAACCTGTTTAACTTGAAGTATTTCAATTCTAGTTTGTGTAAACATCATGATTACTTGTGGAATAACTCCTGTACAGATTTTATAGCTACTTTTCGTAGATTATGCTAGTTTATTTTGTGCGGAATAGAACATAGTATACTTTGCGAGCAAAGTGTACTATCATGTTAAGACCACTGCCGTTGAAGTGAGAATAACCATAAAAGTGTAACTTCCTTTTGACTCTTTTTAATCGTAAACGTAACAGGTCAACTAAAGTGATAAAAAGTTGTTTCCAGAAAAACTGAAGTTGGAGTATTCTGTTAATACATGGACAGAGGAGCTACATTTTGAATTAATGCAGCAAAATAGAAAGTAAAACAATATAAAAGAGATGGCACTTTGCATCCTTACAACATAGACATAACAATAAGCTTAATCTTAACCTATCCCACCTGGAAATGAAAGCCTCAATCATTGTTATCTTTACAGTGAAGAACAATGCACAATTTTTCCCATATGCTCCCCTCTTCTCACTATATTTTATATAAATCGATCTAGCATAGTAAGTCATAACTATTAAGAAGCGCTTCTTCAAAAGAAAAATATTAAGAAGCATTTGATGTTCTTATAGTGGTACAACCTAAGAAGCTACCCCCATTGTCGACATTTTGGAGATAGTACATGTCTAGAAGGAAATTTCACAAAGACTAATCTTATATCTAGATATTCCTAAGCAATCTGAATAACTAGAAATGCCAGACAATTTAATATGGACCCCCTTGAATCAGTGTTCAGTGGCAATCGATCCAGTCCTTGCACTGCTCTAGCTAGCCTATCAAGGAAGCCGCACTCTTGTCCCAGGTTCGTCAATTGGCAGCTCTGCTGCATTTTCTTTCCCTGCTTTCCCCCATCAAAGTATATATAATTCAGGAACGGCTATTAACTAATCCATTTCAACAGTACGAAATTACAAGTTTTTCTCGATCCCAGAAACACGATCAGTTGCACCCTTTACAACTGAAACCGGCAAGAAATACATTTCTCCCACCAAATTAAGCTCCGCAGAGCTGAACTAAAGCAAACGCACGCTGCAAATCGAGAAGAAACTATTAGGTGCCGTGTCTCTCGCGCGGGGGAGTGAATTATCTTGAGTAGCCGCCTTCCTCCTGCTCGCCGAAGCAGGACATCTCTTGCAGCGATGATCCGTCGGGGCGAGGCGCGCTGTAGCACCCGGAGCTCTGCGTCGACATCGACTCGTGCTCCATCTGCCACGCCTGCTGCAGGATAGGGTTGTCCATCATCAGCTGCGCGCCGGCGGCCGCCAACGTCTGCGAGACCCGCGTCTTCGCCTGCGCCACCTGCATCTGCAGGATCGCGACCTGCATGCACGCGTTTCAATTCGTTGCACCGTCATGCAAGCGTCACATGCACATGCACGCGGGGCGCGCGAGCGCGGGCGCGGCTACGTAGGTACGTACCTGCTGCTACAGCGCGAAGATGTGGGCGACACAGCCGTAGATGGGATCGCGCAGCCTGGCCTGGGCCTCGTAGGTGACGGTGGCGGCGGCCTCGCTCTGGTCGGCGGGGGGCACCTGCTGCAGCAGCTTGGCCGCGTTGCTCGCGCCGAACACCTTGTGGATGGCCGCGAACTGCGCCGCCCCGTCCTCCGCGCAGAAGTAGGGCGCGAACACGCACTCCGCCTCGCACTTGCGCCGCAGGAACTTGCACGCGCCGCACGGCGAGCCCGGCGCGCCGCCACCACCAGAGGACGCCATGGTCGTGTCGACCGATCGCTGCACCTACAGCTAGCTTACGACGCTTTCAAGCTGCACGAGTCTAGAGTTAAATAGAGGAGGAGACGCAAGAGCTGCAAGGGGACAAGGCCAGAGAAGAATGCGCATGATGTACAGACGAGCGAGAGACTCGTGTGTGCAGTTTGAGGACACCACCAAATACTTGCAAATAAATTTCGTAAAAGAAAAAGAAAAGAAGAGCATCACTTGCGCATCAACCTCTCCAATATTGTTATTTTGCATAATTTATGGACAACACATTTCATAAGAGGGGTATATATGCTCACCATTTATGCAAACTGATTATGAAGTACAACTGAGCTTCACATTGACACAATGACACTACTAATTAGTGTCGGTACATGAGCTTGTGGGTACCTGTAGCATCCCACTTCGAGGACTTACATGATTTATAAGTTTCGAGAGGTTGTGAGGACTCGAGCAAAGTTTCGAACAAGATGTGCACAAGAGGGGGAGAAAAAAATTTGGCCATTTTAAAACGGAGCAGGTGGCTTGTGAAGTTTGTGCTGAGTTCGACCAAAGTGGTTCAGGCCGTGCCGGGACACAGAAAAGAGGGGAAAGAAGCAGCAGCCATGGCGCCTTTTGTCCGCCGACTGCCGCGTAGTTTCGGAGAGTTTTGGGCCGCCTCATACGTGGACTGTGCTGCCTTTTCTTTACTGGCTCTGTTTCGTGTCCGTTTGCTCGTTTTGTTTATTGCTTCACCTTTCGTTCGGTGCACCAATGCTTGTTTGTTGCACAAAATTTCGGGGTCTTACCTGTAGGTCACATCACACGGTCGATCTGTCCGGACACAAACTGAGCTACATCGCTATCAATTAAGCCTCCGTTAAAACCAAGAACCTTGGTCAGATTTAGCACTGTTTATCACGTGAATCTTAAATTTAGCTTTTAAATCACCGTAATTTCATTTATAATCCTATCCCCGAGCGTGAGACTACGCGAGTACAGCACGTGTACAGTGGTGTAGTCGGAGAGCGCATGACTTAAACTGTGTACTGGTTTGATCGTGAGCGTGGTCGTAAGACGTGGTCGTGGTGGTAAGGCGTGGTCGTGGTCGTAAGCCATGGTTTACGACCACGGTTTGAGTCATGCGTTTTCCGATCGCACGGTTTGAGTCATGCACTCCTCAACTGCATCACTGCACACGTGTTGCACTCACATAGTCCCGCGCTCGGAAAAGGAGCTACAAATAGATTTACGGTAATTCGAAAACTAAATTTAGTATTCACGTGACAGACAGTACTAAATCTGACCAGAGCTCTAAAACCAATAAAATGGTACAGAGTTTGGTTATACTGGTACTCTTGCACTTAATTTGCAGTGATGAAAATAACATCGGGACGAATGGTTCTCCATCTCTCCGGGCTTTAGTTGCATGCAGCTTTGTTACTACTTGATTAATGTTCGAGGGGATGATGACACATGATTAAGGACACCAGATTGTCCTTAATTTAAACAATTTGGGTTGTTGCAAAGCTCACCTCGAGCGCGCCAGCTTTGCACCCAAAAAAAAAAAAACTATGCTGGCTCGCAATAAACAAGCCCCATGGAGCGGAATAGAAATAGTTTGCACGTAACCTGACTAGTTTATGCAATCCCGTTCACCAAAACTAGTTTATGCAATGATGCGAGCCTCTCCGTACGTGCAAACGCTTACTTTTTTTCATCAATAGGGAGATAAGATAATTTACGTGCCAATGCACTTCTGACTGCCCCGCTTGTCCGTTTCCTCTGATTTCTTTTCGGTGTGCATGCACGTTTGCGCCTGTAGTGCGTTGTGCAAAGCATGCGTACGTGCACATGTCCTCCACGACGAGAACACGGGCGACCGCTAGCAAGTATCCGTGAGATTGGTATTCATTATTGCTGATGATTTTTAATTAAAAATAAATAGTAGTAATTAAAAAAAGTAGTACTAGAAGAGACAATAAATAGTAATAATTAAAAAAGTAGCACTAGAAGAGATGACGAGAAGTGAAAAAAATGAAGGAAAGATGGGTGCCCATGATGGAGCAAAAGAAGTGGGGTGTTGATACACCTATGACCTTCTATTTTATCTCTGAAGCGAGAAGGTAGCGAGAGGAGTAAAGAAGCCGCTTTGAAAAGTCAGATGTTCATCTTGGTTTTTAACTTTTTCTAAGTAGAAGTCAAACAAAAATCAATACGAACAGGATCTAAATAGGTAGGAACTAAGCTGTGGGTGAAGAGAGGAGAAAAAATGCAGAGCATGCCGACATCTGATAAACATATCAAAATTCAAAATTTAGAATGCTTTTATTTAAAAGAATAGATGGAGGGCTTAGGAGCCTTCTGAACTTATTCATTGAACAGATAAAAAAGCGTTATGTTTACAAGGAGGCTGGCATTCCGCGCAGCAGGTGCTTCCAGGGGTTACAACAAGGGGGAGAAGGGGTGTATGGTGCGGTCTAAGTGACTATTCCTACTAGGTGAGTACACCAAAATGTGAGTACACCAATCGAGGGCGTAAGATCTTATGATGGTAGCTCTATGAAAGTGATGGGTATTTAAAATTACTTATGTATTTCTTTTATTGTTTGAATTTGATTTTGGGAATTTGTATTTTGAGTTGCTACTATCTATAGCTGGCAGTCATACCGGCAAGGGTGCCATTGTATGACTGGCCGAAGTGGTAGTACCGGCTTGTGGTTACTGGTAGCTATTTTTTTTAGAGAAGGTCTTTTTTTAGAGTTTTAGGGTGAGACCTAGTACGGTAGTACCGGCGTTGTAATCGCGGTATGACTAGAGTGTAGCAGTCTGACCAGCCTTGGCAAGGAAGTCTGATCGGTGTGGAGTTGGTGGCCTGATCGGAATGGGTGCCACGGTCAGACTGGCCCTTGTGCTGAGTTGGTTTTAAGTATTGGTTTTGGTGGTGTTAGTTACAGCGGGAGTTCGTGCAAGTGTTAGTCATGGGGAGGCCATGCATGTGTTAGTCATAGTGCTTCCATGCATATGGTTTGCTAATTAAGAATTATGTGTATGTCATTTGTACTTGGATTGTTTGTTTGTTCTTTGATGTGCAGATGCTTTGATGATTATTGCAGCCAGCGGCAAGACCGAGGTTATAGAAGGGATCCTGAGGCCATGGCGTGTCACGTAAATACGAGTGGAGCAACATCTCAAGCCGAGAATCACGGGAGAAAGACAAGTGTTGTGAAGAGGCGATGCGTGCATGTGGTGTGCTAATCGGACTTTTGCATTTCAAGTGGCGATGTTCCTCAGAGCAGCCGTATGATCTTGGCAACAAGCATTAAGTACCATAGACTGTGGTGTGATGTTGGTGTACCATAAGACTTAGGCATTTAAAGTTGAGAAGATCTTGGCGTAGGCGTACGATCTTAGTGACTAGTCATGGGTATCGTATCATTCATGAAGACTGGTGGGTTGTTCAATACCAGGTGGAGCGGCAGTTTGTAAAACCACGACGCTGGGCTAAGTGGTTTAGGTCACATCTTTATAGATGAAATATGTTATCGT
Organism: Dendrocalamus sinicus; assembly: GCA_036346575.1. Classification (NCBI taxonomy): domain Eukaryota; kingdom Viridiplantae; phylum Streptophyta; class Magnoliopsida; order Poales; family Poaceae; genus Dendrocalamus; species Dendrocalamus sinicus. Next base: position 31,952,922 of record CM070658.1, read on the forward strand.
GCTTGTGGATCCTTGTAGAAGTCACGTTTTGAAAAGCAAGTAAGTGTGTGAGTGTAAAACTTGATTGTGTATAGGTTATCAAGTTAAGGTTTTTGAGATTCTCAACAATGTGTGTGAAAAGTTTCACATTATTTATAGATGTATTTTGGAGATTGCATCTTTTTGGGTTTTGGCTCGGACTAATTTCCTGTTCTGGAATCATGGGTGCAATCATACCACCCTAGGCCTATGGTACTACCGGCATACACTAGTAGTCAGACCACTTTGTTTGGTACTACCGCTTTCTCAATAGTGGTCATACTGGTCCTGAGGAGTTGAACTCCGTTTGCTTCCGCGTTTGTGTGAGTTCTTTGTTGGTGGTCTAAACTAATCTTTCTAGTTTCTAGTAGCTAGTGAAGTGAAAGTTTTAGGATACTTTTGGAATGTTATATTTGAAGGCATCATTCACCTCCCTTTGATCGCATATTAGGTCCACCATATTGCATCCAGTGTCGCCAAGTAGTGCCTAAGCCCCTAATCTGTAGTATTTGATCCAGGGCATCCCAGTTAAATCAAGTCAAAGGCTTTCTTGAAGTCCATCTTAAGTGCAATTGCTGACACTTTCCTCCTGTAGCAGCATTGCACCAGCTCCGTAGCATAAAAAGCTATCAGAGATATTACGGCCCCGAATGAGACCAGAATGATTGAATAAGACTGGGTCAAAGATGAACTTTTGTAATCTTCTTGTCACTATTTTGGTGATGAGCTTCATGACACAATTCTGAAGGGAGATTGGTCATTACCCGTCAGCAGTGATGACATCCTCCTTCTTTGGCAACAGTGCGATGTAGGCCTGGTTGATGCATTCGAGTTGTATAGTGCCCCAGTGAAAGTCTTGCAAGTGTTGCTGGAGATCGTGGCTAGCAGTGTCCCAAAATGCTTTGAAGAAGGCAAGGACAAAGCCACTTGGCCTGGGGCTGCTGTTAGGTCTCATACCCCAGAGGGCTTGCTTGATTTCATCCAAGGTGAAAGGCTCTTCAAGTATGTGTAGATGTAGGGTAGAGGAGATCAAATTGCCAAGTAGTTGGGGTTGCCAATCGTAGCAGAGTGGCGTAGAAATCACTTACGAGCCATTCATTGTCCCAATGAGTGTATAAAGGTGTTCCTTAGTCATGGAACACTTTGATTCTACTTTTCTGGAACCTGGTAGATGTGCCTGAAGGACCATGTGAGAAGGTCATATATTATATGGTGATGAACTATTGTAATTTAAAAAGATCAAAAATTAAGAATTGCAAATTTGGCAAATTTTCTGGAACTATCTTTAGTCAGGTCGATCTGACTGGTTTTGAAATTCGGACTGATCAAATGTGGTCAGTGGTCTGACTAGTGGTGAAATTCGATCAGATTAGCTGGATAGAGCAGGTTCAGCCAGGTTCTGTGATTTGACGTTTTGAGTTGCTGGAAGAGTTTGAATGTTCTAGGTTAGGGTTTGCATGTTACATGAGGCATGTTTCTGCTAATGTGGGTCAAGTTATGATGAACTTATTCCCAAAAATAATTTTTTGTCTTTAGATGTCCAGAATCGATTGGAGTCAACCATAGTCAACGACGGAGATCAAGGCTACGCTCATGGAGGAGCCGATGCCCAGAACAATCAAGGAGTCCAAGTGAGATGGTTGAGCTCAAGCATGATAAGAGAAATGCGTGAAATATTGAAGGAAAATTCGAACAACTGTTTGCACCATGTGGCTTTGTCAGTCTAAGTGAGGTATGGTCCAGTGGAACCTAAAGAGGAGAGACTTACCGGCACATGATAAGCTAGTGATACACCTACACGTGATAAGCATGGTGATTACTTGTAGTGGAAGGAGATGACCGGGTTAAGAAATAGTTTTTAGTAGTTTGACTATAATACTAGAAACTATCTTGAAGCAAAACCGCGGTGCTCAGATGACGCTTGGGAGAGCGGTTTAGGTCAAGGAGAAGCTGAGAAGATCAAGTTATATCAAGGCTAAGGACTTGGTGAATTCAGACTTATGCGCTTTGAAAAGTATGCATAAGTGTAGTGTATGAGTTAAAACCCGCATGTGTGGGGTTATTGGGTTCCCCCATTGAGTTAAGTGGATAGTACCCACTAAGAGTTAGATGTGGTTGGTTAGTCCGTCTATTTTAACGGGTGATTAACCATCCAACCATACTCGAGACTAGGTGTTCACATGTTAGGGTTAGAGTTTGAAGGAAGTTAAGTGTTGTAGTGCGCTCTATTGTCCTCTAAGTGTAATGGCTATAAAACCTTTATCCTCAAATAGCAATGCATCAATATTTGTTCGTCTCCATGACTCTTTTGTGTTGATTGATTTGCTCTTAATTTTGTTGATTTTTTCCTCCTCTCTCCCCTCTTCTTGATTTTGTTGTGCCAAGAATCTATAAAAGATGGAGATATCCTCTGGAAATAGATCTCCATCCATCTACACATTTTGATGGTAATTTTATGAAGAAACCCGATTTTGTATAATTTTGGCATCACCAAGTGATTTCATAATCTGAAAGTTTTTAGCTTGATTCCTTCGGTGTTCTTGTTTGCTGTGACATGTGGAAACATATTTAAAGTCATCTTAGTCATCCTCTGTCCACGAATAAATCATATTCACCGTTTTCATATTTTGCCCGATTTTGATGTAATCTTTCCTCAATCTCAAAACGGTCTGAATTTTATCATGAATTTCTTCTATCCATAGATGGAATAGGTTTCTGAGACCTTAAATAAGCTATGTACAAAATTTTATAGCATTTGAACTTATATCTTAGAAGTTGCATCATTTGATGGATCTTCTTGAGCTGTTTTCAGAGCAGTCGGTTCAATCGTATTTGGGCCGATTAGATCGGGAGTGTTGTGGCGGTCTGACCGCCAAGAGGTCAGATCGGTCATTGGTTGGAGATCAGATCTCTAAGGTTTGGATTTTCTCGGAGTTTGATTTCTTGAGCTATTTGTATTGGGATTTTGGATAAGGATTTTATTCTTTGTGACTCTGTAGTTATATAAGAATAGGATTGAGAATATTTGGGGAAATTTTTAGGTTACATCATTCATCTCTTTGTTACCTTTTTTGGTCCTACAGCGCTAGCATGAAAAAAAACGCTATGTTGTCATCACCAAGTTTGCAGAGCTTGGACTGGTGCCTCTATTTCTGGTATAGCGATAACGCCCTGTTTTGGGGGGAGAGTTGCTCTCGAGCGAAACCCCGCAAGACAGAGCCTCTCCAGGTGCGAGGTGGCGAAGCTCCTCTGTTAGATCAAGTAGCTGTATGACCTGCACCGGCAATTAAGGGTGATATCTTTCGGTCTCTTCTGTTGTCGTTCTCATTTCTTGGATTCCACACTGACCCATTTGAGCTTTCTTAAAATCCTCTGAGCGGTTCCAGGAATTTGGTTTTGCTGCCGGTTCCAAACTTGTATCATAAGATCCTTGTAGGAGCTGGAGAGGGTCTAGGACCTCTCAAAGCGAAAAAATCGAGGAAGAAGGAATAGAGGAGGCAGGTACCAGGAGTGGCACGTGATCAGAGCTGGTCTTGACGAGACAGTGAAGCGTCATATTGAAGAGTTTTCGGCCCTAGTGCTTGTTGATGAGTGCCCGGTCCAGCCGGACCAAGGTGGGGTTCTGGCGGTGGTTTGGCCGAGTGAATGCTGGTCAAGAAGGGGGAGGTCCTGAAGTAAAAGATTTTCAATGACTTCAATAGACGCTTCTGTTGTGGCGGTGTGGAAGTTGTCATTGTTCTTCTCCCCGGGTGATCTTTGCACACGCATCCTCTCCCTCTCAAGAAAAGAAAGAAGAAGCAGCCTCGTTCTTTTTAGTTTATGGTTTTCTTCGAGCAAACAAATAAAATAGTTTTTCCATCGCCGTGTCGAATAGCTTATTGGAATAACCTTTTTGAAGTAATTTATCGACGTTCGATTCACACAAGTGCTCATGTTAAAATCAAAAGTCATCAGTTATAACTATAAACTATAAACTGCAGCCGAAAAGAAGTGAGAGAGGCGTTAACGGAAGTCTCGTGGGTCTCCAATTATTATTATAATAGGCTTGTAGCAACATGAGTCATCCTATTTCAAGGTGGCATGGGCCGTCATCGCGGGTTTTGTCCGGGATCCAATTTCCACGTGGCTTGGGTCGTTATCGGGGATCCAATTTCAACATGGTCTTGGGCTGTGATCGGGAATCTTATCCACGATCCAATCTCGGGGCGGTGCGGCCCATTTGTTCGGTGATGGACGGCCTGGTACGCATCTCTTAGCGCCTCGAGCCACGCCGTCTCGTGCCGGCCCAACGGAATCGTCCGTCCCAAACAGACAAGGCTCGAAGCGACATCGATGGATCGGCTTCGCTAGGGTTTCGCTTCCCCGCAGAGGAGGGAGAAGGTAAGAAGGGAGATACGAGACGACGACGGCGGCGCGGCGGACGTGAGGACGAGAACGAGCAGGAGGACAGTTCGTGCAGATTTAGGCGGATCACGTACGCGAGCCTCACTCAGTTCGACCGAGGGCGCAATTTGAAAGATCGATGAAGCCGGCCGCGCCGCACCGCCGAGACGGCCGGACGGGCGGAGCACTGGAACGGCGTGCTGAGAATGCAGGCTGGCACGTGCAGGTCAGGCCGAAAGCCCAAAACTTGAGAGGCATTGGCGGAACGGCGGTGCGCGCGGGCACGGTTGGAAAAAGAGACCCTTCAAGCTAAGCCGATCATGGTCAGGCACGTACCGACGTACGGCGGCCGGGCAGCGGCAGCACGCGGCGCGCTGGAAATTAACAGCACGGTGGTACGCAGCCTCGCGCCGCGGCAGGCGAAAATTGGATCGATAGGCGAGGCCCCTGTGGCGCGCCCAGCCGGTGGTGGTCGAGGACGACTGGCGAGCCGGCGGCCGGAGAGTGGTGAAAACGTGCAAGGTACGTAGGATTGTAAAACAAAAAAGGGCACGTACAGCATACGATCGATTGATTCGAACCGAATGTCAACACGCACGTCACAGGTACACACCGTTTGGCCTTACGTATTGCATCTGTTTCTACTTTCCACGCCCCAGTGAACTGACCGTTGTTCAGTATACAAGTTACCCGAGTGTCTGACTCAGCTAAGGTTATGCATCTCGAAAGATCTTCAGTCACGCATCCTCCAATGTAATCTATCATTAATCCATTCTCAATCTGCACTGACTGCGACCAAGGACCAAAAATTCCTGGGTCACAGGTGCATGCATCAACAGAGCACCGAAGATCAACTTTCCAGTCAACGATCCATAAACAAAATCGCAACCGCAAGCGATTCACTCAGAGGCCAAATGCAGGGCGACAAAATAAGCAAGTAAATTATTCGATGCGAGGGGAAAATCGATTCGAAGAAGAAACGTCACAGGTAGTCCAACTAGCAGTGGACTTCAGACACGATCTGTCTGAATTCTGTACCAGATCTGCCCATACATGCATAGCAATCTAAGGTTAGTTTAATTAATACAGCAAGAGTGTATACATATCATAATTTAGCTGCATCCTACGCAGGGCCGCTTCAATGACATGGCAGACAGCAACACAAGAAGTAGCAGCTGCACCCAGCTAGCTGATTCACCCGAGTGTAAAAACAGCAAACGTATATGAAGAAAACTGGAAAGAATAAGCATCAGCAATGAACTTCGCCTACTAGAAAAACATCACATCAACTGGGATTTTAATAGTACTCTTGCTCCGTTGACGCAGTGTAAAAGAATCTGCGAATTGAAGTGCTTTACTGAAACGTTTACAGTGATGTCAGGCAATAACCCGTTATGAGGGGGAAAAGGAGAGCAGAACCTGCAGTTGATTGCTATACAAGTAGTTATGAGTTGCAGTGGTAATGAATATTAAAGCAGAACAGTTATATAATTAACCATTCAAGTCTTAAAGTAATCAGCGACAACAATTCTAGTTTTTTTCTTCTCTTTCTAAGCTCACAACAAATTAATTTAGTTGTTAATTTAGAAAAGGCCAGTAGCATCATCCAAACATAAAAGGAAACAGCAATGTCCATGTAGCAAAATGCAAGGTTATGCACTTATGCTACCTCCAAGAGGGCAAGAGGCTGACTACAACCCCTTACATATTGTAACAGGGAGTCCGAGATATTGCTGATCAAATCACCAACCTTCAGCCCATGTTATGCAACTTGTTCACTCTGCAGACAAGAGTTGGAATCCGCCATACACCTTCTAGCCGAGTGCCGCTACACCAGAAGAATCTAGTCCTCTATAGTCCTTTGGACTGCTTGTGACTCAATGAGGCTGGCTTCTTGGAGGACTACCACCTCAACTTGCAACTAGTGGGAGTTGGTGGTGCTACATATTGGCACACCACGAAAGGCAACAGATTCTCTGGTAATGCTTGTCTCTTAGCACATTTGGAAGGAACGGAATACCAGAGTGTTTCGGACGACAGAAACCGCCCCGTTACTCTTAGTAGCAACAATAAAGGAGGAGGTTACTACCTAGGTTTTAGCGGACACAACAAACTTAAGGGACTCTTAACCACTCCTATAACAATCTAATTTTCCTCCTGCCTCCTTACGCCTTCTCTGGGCCTATCCTCCCTTCTCCCCACCCTACCTGTTTCTTCTATACTTTAAATCTATGTGTGAAGTAATAGATGGCAAGCCTCTTGCCCACCTGTTAAAAAAAAGAGTGAGAAATTAAGCCTGCACTATTATATTTTTAAGCCTGCACTATTATATTTTGCAGCAGAGGATACTTCAATATGAAGCAGCTCCATCCATTGCACCGCAAGATACACACAACATACAGCTAGGGCACAGTAATGGATAGCGAGGCAGCTGCTAGGCACCAATGCCGGCCCGCCGAGCAGATGCCCTCCAAATTCACATTAAGGGCTTGTTTGGGAGAGCTCCACCATTGAAAACGTGGATCTGGAGCAGCAGCTCCACCATGGAGCAGCTCCACCATGGAGCAGCTCCACCATGGAGCAGCTCCACCGTGGATCTGGGATCCCACCATGGAGTGTTTGGCTTGTACAGCAGCTCCAGATCCACGAAATTGAGGTTTTGGTGGGAATAGTCACTTTTGGTGGGATGGGGTGTGTAACCAGTGGTATGAGTGGGTAATTACCACCCAACTCCACGGTGGAGCACCCATTGAGGAGCTCCATGAAATCTATGGATCTGGCCCTCAGATCTAGGATTTTGGTGGATCCAGATTTCGCGGAGCTGAAGCGTTTGGGTAAAATTTCGTGGAGTGGAGCTGTTTTTCGTGGATCTAGAGCTGGTGGGGCTCTCCCAAAACAGGCCCTAAACTACCTTTTCAAAACCGTGTGCAATGCTCTCTTCTTTGTTGTCCCTGTCCTCTCTTTCTAAATGTAGCCCCATGTACACACACTTTGCCATCTCTTCGTCAACCCTTCGTTTACCAGTAAATCCCCAAACCCTGCGAATCATCGCAGGCTCGTGGGTCATCGTAGCTATCACATGGAGAGTGGCAGCAGCAAGGCGGCGTCAGGCGACGAGGCCGGCCGTGAGCTCGCCTGGGCTGGCGGTGGCAGCTGGGCAGGGCCTGCTCGGGACGACGACGTGGCGGCCGTGTCGCCCCCGGCGCCGGCTGCCGCCAGCACCCGTCCGTACTACGAGTGCGTCTTCTGCAAGCGCGGGTTCACCAAGGCGCAGGCGCTGGGCGGGCACATGAACATCCACCGCCGCGACCGCGCGAAGCCCGGCCGCGACACGCCCACCGGCAAAGCGTCCGTCTCCCGGAATGTTGAGTGCTATAACCAGGACCGCCACCTGGCGTATCCCCCAGCGCCGGCGGCCACGGCGCCGCTGAGCAGCGGCAGCAGCAGCATCGCCATGTACTACAACGGCGCGGCAGCTGCGTCTGGAGCGGATGGTGAGGCCGTGAGCCCTGGTAGCCCTAGCCCGAGGGAGCTGGGCCTGTTCGGTGCGGACACTCATCATCATGACTTGCACCTGGGTTTCTATGGACACTTAATTTGTTGTGCATACTACTTTGGTTTCTTTGCTGTTAAATTTCATCACCGCTATATTCTGTGCTGCTTGTTCATCACTAAATGTGTACTTCCATGCTAAACAACGAGAGCTGCTTGATGTATTAAACAATATTCATGTTTATCGAATTTTCTGACAAGCTTAATAAGGTATGTAGGAAGTTATACTCCAGGGAGTTTGAGTTGCGAACCTGTGATAGCTAGCTCCTTTTGCACTCCGTGCTTGTGGAGCCCGAGTTCAAATCATTTTAATTTATTCTCAGAAGGTAGAAAAATACAGCGTTTAACATATTGTGTATCTGGACTGAAAAAATAGGCCTTCTGTGACCAAAATTTACACCACAAAAAACGATTTCCTTTGTAGTGGGAGGAAAATCGTAGCACTCCAAATTTCATAGGAAATTGCGTTTTTCACTCGTTTGGAACGTAGGGAATGAAACAAATGTTCAATTTCCTATTCCTTTATTCTCACAGGAACTAGTCGACTTGCCTATGCAATTGCACAGCTGCATTACTACGACGCATCTCTTTTATTTGCAAGATATAGAGTTATATTCAATATACAGCTATAGTACCCATTATTTAAATATAGTTATATTCACTATACAAACTTCAATATCTATATCTGATAATTTGTAACATAATTTGAACCAACAAAATAAATGGTGCATATATTTCTCCATTTCTTCTTATTAACATGGGAATCTCTAGCCCATCAAAACGAACACGGTAGCACATTTAAATATTCTTTCAATAATACAACGGAATTTAGGAAGAAAAAATTGTTTAAGCTTCGAATTCTTTGAAAAATTCAACTTGCGAAGCAATAGGAATAGGGGGACAACTGATATTGTGGTATATCCCCACCCCTCAGGAAAGGGTAACTCTTATGTGATCCTAGAGTTCTTGTACGCAAAGTATTGTCCATGTATTAGAGTAAAACGAGGGCATCTTAATAATACCCCCTACTTTAGGCCAAAATGAGAGGGCAAGAAGGGAGTGCACCTCTCCTCTTCCGCTATATACAGGTCACTGGAGAAGGTGCCCCATTCTCTCCTCTCTCCCGCAACATCACCTCTCTTGCAACAACTTTAGAACCCTCTATTTGAGGAATCGAACATCCCTTCTTGTAATACCCTGAAATCCTAAAGAATATAGAAATGAGGGCAATTTAAAAATTTTGTATGCATTTGCTCTCCCTTGGCTTTTATCGGAATTTCTTTGGAAAATTTGATTTTTAAAAGTCAAAAGTGCATAAAATATAAATAAAATTGAATCCAAATCAAATATTGGAGAGGGTAGTTAAAAGTGGCGTCAGAGAAAGGATGGTGGAAATCATCCTAAAAGCCCACGAGTATAATATTGGCACTAAAAATAAATAAATATTGAAGGCAATTCTAAAATTATCTAAATCAAATAAGTATATTTAAATTCAACAAGAAGTCTTCTCAGATTTTTCTAGAAAGATCAAGAAAAGATAAAACTCTAAACAATTTATGCAATCATCAACTCTTTGTCAGGAGCATTCACAAAGATTTTTGTAATCTTTCGAGCTCATCTACCGTGTCTAATAAATACCCAAACCTCTCAGCTCAACTTACCTCTCTTGCCGCCGGATCCCCGCCACACCGCCCACCCCGATCCCGCCTTCCCCTCTCCATCAGCCGCCACTTGTCCGGCCCCGATGTGGCCACGCCACCCCGGTCGGCTCGGATCCGCCCGCGCTCCTCCCTCGCCATCCGACGCCCCGCGTCTCCCTCTCTCTCTCTGCCCTGGGTCCCACTCGGCAGCCACCCGCTCCCCGCCCCTTCTCTCTCTTACCGCCTGACCCCACCCGGCAGCCGCGCCCCTCCCCTCCATCTCTCTGCGCGCCCGGCCCCACATGTCATCCCTCCCGCGCGGCCCCGTCTTCCACCTTCGGCCGCCTCCTCCCGCGCCCACCCGCACCGGCCCCTCCGCACCTTCCGGCCACTCCCCCACTCGCCGCGCGCGTGCACCACCTCCCCCGCGAGACCCGCGCCCACCTTCTCCACCCCGGCACCCACCTCCTCCCCCGATTTCGCCGTTTCCGCCCGCAACCGCCGCCCCACTCCGGCGAGAGATTCCCGTTGGCCCGTTGCCCTCCGCCGCCTATAAAAGGGTCCCCCAGCCTCCCTTCACTCCACGCCACCTCCCCCTCCGCTCCTCATCCTCTCCCGGCCACTCCTTCACCGCCACACCGAGCGCCGCCCGCCGCCGCCTCTGCCCGCTCGCCGCCGGCCTTCTCCCGGCCACCTCCGTAAGCCGCACCCTTCCCGAGTCCCCGGCCTCCTCTCCCGATCGCCCTCGCCGCTGGCGCGCCGCCGGGCGCCGCGAGCACACCGTGCCCGTCGCCACCCCGGCCACCCTGTCCACGTCAGCCGCCTGCGTGGCAGTTGCGTGGCACGCCACGTCGGCGCCACCTGGCCCCTCCTCCACCCCGTCGGCGCCACGCTAGCCCGGCCCCTCCCCCGTGCCACCTCACCACCTTCCCGGGTCCGTGGACCTAGTCCATAGACCAAGGGCCCACATGTCAGCCCCTTCCCCTTCTTTTCCCGTTCAAAAATAAATCGGCCGAAATTCAAAAATCCCCGGCTGACGCAAGGCTGACGTCATAAATCTCTTTTCAATAGAACAATAATTCCAGAAATTCCTCTTTTTCCATTTTCTCTCATTTCAAACTTCTCGGAGCCCGTTCTCCTTCGTCTTAGCTCCGATTTGGCCCATTCAAATTTCTAAATTCATAAAAAATTCCCCTCTATCCATTCCTAGCCTCAATTTGAATTTTTGAGTTTGTTTGAATTTAATTTGAATTTATTTAAATTTAGTGGGTTATTTTCACGTGTAGACTTCGACGATTCGGGAGATTTCTTCGACGAAGACTCAAACCAATTTGAAGAGCAAGGCAAGTCACCCTCCTTGATCATGTTGATCCCAGTTTTCAAAATAAAACTATGTTGTTTTAAATTATTTTGCATGTATATTTTTATTCAACGTATTTCAATTCAGTTTTAAATTTAGTTATTGCCTACTTGTTAATCCCTCCATTGAATTTGAATTCCTCAATACCTTGTCACCCTAGATTCAAACTCTAGTTAATACATTAGTGTTGGCTAGAGAGTTTATTCAAATGCTTAGCCCTGCGAAGTTATATTATTTGTTTTTGGGATACCTTTTCACATAAAATGATGACCCTTTTTACATGAAATGATGTACTCTTGACTTTGGTGAGTCAAGGAGGTTTATAAAATTATTTTGAAAACAAATATGAAACTGGTTTAGACTTAGGCAATTGGTTAGAGTGGTGGGTGCAGGCATACCCTGTTGGTTAGAGTCGCAGTGGTTGATTGTCGTGCACAGGGGTATGTGGTTGGGCCTGAGTCAATTAAGGACCGGTGCAGTGAGCTCTTGTTGCAAAGCCCTAATCGTACTACCACATGGTGGTATGGGACACCTGGTGAATAATTTGTGAAGTCCCAACTTGAGCCGAGTTGTAGGTTGAAAGTGAGCGTAGTTGGTGCCATGTGAAGTCTCACTTGGGCGAGCGTGGTTAAGCCATGAGAAGTCTCGTCTAGGCTCAAGAGGGGTCCGTGCAGTGGATTCCTTCGGGTGAAACCTTAGAGTTGGCTCGACCAGGTTGAAGGCTTTGCATTGTAAAGGCCTTGTCACGACTCCTCGCCGCACACCTAAGGAAGTGTGTAACCCGGTGGCAATATGGGATGATTGTGTCTTGTGGGTAAAGCTGTACAACCTCTGCAGAGTGTATAATCTATCCTAGATAGCCGTGCCCATGGTCATGGGCATGATGAGTAAAAGTTTTTCATGGATTAGACTTTGTTTTTCAAAAATATTTTTGAAAACCTTGTGGATGGATGGAATCCACGAGAGATGAAAACCTTGCGGATGGATGGAATCCGTGAGAGATTGAAACCTGGTGAATGGATGGAATTCATCAGAGTTGCGCAGTGAAAGCGTGTGGATGGATGGAATTCATACGTGAGCTTTTGGAAAAGATGGTCCGGGTGGGATGCCCGTGGTTAGGTTGGTGTATGGTCGGAGCCTGCACTGACGGTATTATTTTCTATCGCAAGTAATATTTTTACTTAATGTATTAAATTCAGCAATTTCAATCTATTACTGTATTTCTTAAATGATGTTTTATGCAAACTAACCCTATAAGCCTTACATTGAAGCCTTTATCATTATGTTGCATTTTCCCGGGTGACTTGCGGAGTACAAGTTTGTACTCACGTTGCTTTTTCCACACAGAGAAGGAAGACATCAACTACGGTGAAGATCGGGCGAATAGGCGCGTCTTACTATCGTTTGCACGTGGCGGACTTGGGCTTCGCTATTTATCAGTTTGCTTCCGCAGTTATTTCCTTTATTTATTTTGCCAATGGGCGTTGATGTAAGACTTGGCCATAAGGCCGTACCCTTTATTTAATATATTGAGTCATTTGTGCTTGGTTATTATCTTTGTTGTGACTGTGTGCACTACCTAATTCTGGACTAGTGCGATTTACACAGAGGATCCAGGAGTCGTTACTCCGGGTTCCGACAAATGCCCAGTCGGTAATCATAAGCTATAGTAGCCAGTCAGTAGTCAGAAGACCTGCATGGTTGAACACTGCTAGTACAGGCTCTGTGTGAGTGGTACGATCAGAGTTATGGTGAGGCACGGTGATCATAAGTCATACTCATAAGGTCGGTAGCAACAATGGTTGCAAGGTCGTAAGGTACAGTGGTCGTGAGTTGCTAGCTGTTGCGGTCGTAGGTTGCAATAGTCATAGATGGAATTGAGTAGCAGCTGAGAAATGTTAGAAGTCAGAAGAACATCATAGCAGCCGAAGAATGTTAGTTGTTGTAAAGAGTACTGTACCGATTGAGGAGATAATTCAAACCGAGCCAAAACTCAAACAATTATAATTTTTGCACATGAACTCTGAATTTAGTGATCTTTATTTCTAAATTTTTCTAAAATCATGATCTTCCTGAGTATCACAGTATGCCACCAATTGCGCTTTTCCACCACTTTTTTGAGATGAGAAAAAACAAAAGGGTAGCTTTTCTCTACAAAACAATATGTGTAATTCATTGTGTGTTCACCAATACTAGTGATGTGGCCAAGAGTGTGAATGCTTCATTGATTTGTGCTTCATCCATGGAATCCAAAGTCACAAGGCTTAGCGCTGAATTGAGCAAGGAGAAAGACACAAGATCAATCAACCTTTTGTGCTTGCAGTTCTGTCCACAATGTTCATGAAGATTTCAATGCTAATTCTGAGGTTTCCAATGCACATAAAATGCATATTTGAAAAGATAATGAAGTATACTTTCCAACGAATCAAACGACGCTTGATTTGGAGCTTCCTAAACAAAGTTATGACAATTTCAATGAACGTTGCACGAGCTATCTGAAGAGACGCGCGAGAGAAGCCAAACATAAGGAATCCGTGCATTGCAAGGCAAGTGTGGATAATATTGGGCCACAACAAGGCTTTCCAAAGGTTGAGAATGTTTCCTTTTCATCTATCAATCGGACTTGTAAGCCTCGTAAACGAAGTAAGGAAAGATATGAAGATTTGAAGGTAATTTGGACTCGGTTCAGGACAGCCAGTTAGACCAATATTAAAACGCCTATAACTTTTACAAACGGAGTCCGATTTGAGTGTTCTTGGACTCGTTGGAAATATAATTTGAAAACCCATATAATGCATGAGGTTCTAGCCTCAGAAACATCTTGGTCGCGATGCAAATTTAGACACAAACTGACAACTGTATTTTAGGTATTTCCTTTTTAGTTCATATTGGCGTAGGCCTTTTGTGTTCGTGTGATGTTCAAGTTGGCCGCACCCTTGGTGCCAATATGAGGTAAGGTCCTTAGCCCCATTGTAACTTAGGTTATGATATGATAAGTTTTTATACTTGTGAAATAAAGAAGAAAATCGTCATGATGGTTGTTGGTGGCCAGATTGCGTGATTACAAGGTTTTCTTGTTTAGAGTTTGCTGAGTTGGTGCAAGGTAAAAATAGGAAATTCTTGAGATTGCCTATCGAATTTACAAAGTTCATCTTTTCTAATTCGTATCTTTTTGCTAAATTCACGGTTTGGGGAGTTCGGTGTATCGCTTCTAGTGTGCGTCTTGTATACTAGTGCAAATTGCCTTTATCAAGATTGTTGGATGCGTCAAGATAAGGAGAAGACTCTATCTGCAGGAACCAAAGGAGAAGGAAACTCCCTAAACGTACCGGGAAAAATCGGACCATCCTTACGCATCAACTAATTCTTAATTGGTCCGTATCATCTTCTTATGCCGGAAAGCCTATTGTACAATAATATTGTGTTTTCCGAAATGTACATTCACTTTATGTTTTCCCTTTATAATTTGTAGAGCTTTTCCTCCGCCTACCAAATCATCTATTCCTAAGCTTTTCTTGTGTGTTTCCAATTGTGTAGTTTTCCACATATATGCCTAGAAATTTCTTGTGTTTTCCCGTTCTTCTATTCTTTTTTAATTCTGTCTTGTGATCCAAACAAGCAAGTCTGAATAATGCAGTAAGTACTGCACTTTGTATATGGCGGTGATATTGCTGGATTTTTCTTCGCCGGTTCTTGATTTTTGCCGAGACATTCCTATGATGGCCCTTTTGGATCTCTACCGCTTGATGTTTCATTGGTTTATGGGAGATAGCCATCAAGCATCGGACGGTGCTTATTTAGGCTTAAAAGTATTGGTTTATGATTTATTTTATACTATAGTTGTTGAAAATATATTGTTGTTGTCGGTAGATATTTTAGTATAATTAAATTTGAAAATTATATCATCACGAAGAATAAAAAGAAATAAAAAAATCATGTCACTAGAAAAAGATGAACGCAAGAAGTTAGAAAGCCAGAAGTGATGTTAAGATGGTGTGTCAAGTGAAAACCCGCGCCACCCCGTAGAGTTTTTTGCTACTATGGTATCCTCTAAGTTGGGCTTCGACGAAACGGTATCTACGTCGTGGGCTTCTCTAAAATAGTATTCTTGTACTTAAGACTTCTCTCAAATAGTATTCTCAGGGATTTTAACTCAAATAATTTGATTTTCAAATTTGTACTCCCCCAATTGACTGAATGCCCCTGCTCATTTTGTTTAACCCTAATCACTTTTATTTTCTTCTTTTCACATCGTTTGGGTTTCATTGGCGGCGGCGCGCGCGATCGCGATCGGAATACTCGGCGCGGCGCCGTCAACGCCAGGCGAGAGCGCGGCAAGGATCGCACGGGAGTGCGCGCACCCCAGGCCACGGACGATTGCACGCCAGCTAGGGACGGTCGCACGTCGGCAGGGGCAACCGGACCACATACGCGGCAGGTGTGATCGGACCACACGCCAAGGGTAAGACCCTGTCTTCACTATCAAAATTTTCTGCTTTATTATTACTTGATTATTTTCTTTGCTTTTATCATTACTTTCGTTCGTGCTACTGGAACTGGAAGAAACAAAATGAGCAGGGGCAGTTTAGTTATATGAAGGAGTTAAAATTCAAAAATCAAATGAAAATTAGTTCAAATTTCTGAGAATACTATTTTGGAGAGGTGTTAACAACAAGGGTACTATTTGGGAGAAGTCTACGATATAAGTACCGTTTCAGCGAAACCTAACTTAAAGGGTACCATAATTAAAAAAAACTCCACCCCGTAGGCTCTAGCAAGGACGCAACTTCACTCTAAGCTGAACTCGGCTAGCGAAAAGTACCAACTCGTTAGCAAGCGGAAGACGCTGGAGGCCAGGGAGAGAGCACCCAGTCAACTAGAAACTAGAAAGGCACAAGTGACAAGTCAGTCACGGCAACCCTAACCGAAGTGAGAGCCCAAACCAAGCACCACACGAGGAGCCGGACGCGAAAGCCACGCCACACCACCAGAAAATTCTCCCCCGGGGGAACTCCCCAAATTCCCCAACCCTCCGCGTCCGTCCCCACCACCACCACCCCGGTCTCCGCCGTCTCGCCTCCCCCCCGGCCTCCGCCATGCGCATACGCCGCTACGCCGCCCGCCTCCTCGCCTCCTCCACCTCCACCGCCCCCTCCTCGCCCCCGCCTCAGCCCGCCGCCTCCTGGTTCCATGCCACCGCCGACGATTGCGCCTTCTGCGAGCTCAGCCGCTCCGCCCCACAGGTACCCCCATCCCCCCTCTCTCCCTTGCTACTCTCCGCATTTTTGCGCCTCGTCGCTCTGCACGAGGTAATTTTGCCTCGACTGGTGGGGGGTTCTCATGGCTGGGTGTTCGTCGGAATCGCAGGCGGCTCCGGACGCAATCAAACAGAAAGGGCACATTGCCGGTCGGGTGCCGGAAGCCGAGCTCAAGGGCGATGAGCGCATCGGCCTAGCTCAGCGACCGCCTGTCCCGGAAGGTGCGTACTATACTGCCATTCTAGGGATCACTTGAATGTATGGGGGGAATAACTTGCTAATATACCAAATTTGTGTTCTTTTGGTCTTCCGCTAACGATTCAAGCTCAAGGATGCAAGATAGATGATGAACCTCCTGTGAGTAAAGCTGCTGCCGTACTGGAAGCTGCAAGGGGAGCTTCTGGTGTTAGTGGAGCCGCTGTGAGACCGGAAGGTACAGGGGGAGCTTCTCTTGTTAGTGAAGTCGCTACTGAGCCAGCAGCTACAGGAGGAGCTTTTATTGTTAATGGAGCCACTGGCGATCTGGAAGTTAGGGGGGCAACTTCTCTTGTGGATGAAACTGTCGCTGAGCCAGAGATTACCAGGGGAGCTTCTCTTGTGAATGGATCGATCACTGAGCCAGAAGTTTTAAGGGAAACTTCTCCTGCTAATGAAGCTGTTACTGAGCCAGCAGTTTCCGAGAGATTTTCTCTTGTGAGTGAAGCTGCAACTGATCCAGCAGTTATAGTCACTGCGCCGGAACTTATTGGGGGTGTCGAAGGTGCTGCCGAACCAGAAGTTACAAGGGGCGCTTCTCTTGTGAATGAATCTGCCATCGAAATGGAAGTTATAAGGGGAGTTTCCCTTGTTAATGAAGCTGCAACTGAGGCAGGACTTACAGAGAGAGTCACTCTTGTGAGTGAAGCTGTCACTGAGCGAGGAGTTACAGGGGCTGCTTCCCTCGATAATGAAAGTGCTGTGGAACCAGAAGTTACAGGAGGAGCTTCTCTTGTAAACGAAGCTGCTGAACTGGACATTACAGGGGGAGCTTATATTGCTAATGAAGCTGCTGCAAAACTGGAAGGTAGTAGCGGGGCTTCTGCTTGTTGTAGAGATGGTGACGCTGCTTTAGATGAGCCACGTCCTCCTGATTGCGATATGGAGATTGTCGATGTGCAGGTTGGAAATGCACGAGAGGCTGTTGCTAGCTCAGTGCAGCCTTCTAGAGATGATGCAGCAGACGTTGTTGGTTCCGTAAATTCCACAAGCAACGGTCCTGTAAGAGCCAAGAGTCCAACTGCTGAGGTAGTAGCACCACATGATGGATGTATTGACATACCCAGTGTTTCGTTTGTATCAGACATAGTGGCTAGAAGCATTGGTAAATCAGGGAGAACGGATATCATATGCTATGCTAGGCGCAGAGGTAAAAGGAAGCTGGAGATGGTGGAGATAAAGACAGAACAATTTGAAATGGATGATTGTACTATCTATGATCAATGTGAGGAAAAGGTGACATTGGAGAGAACTGGTCCTTGCGAGAGCGCGATGTCAACAGCTGGATCTACAGAAATTAAAATTGCTGACTTAAAGAGAAAACTTGTGGATAATTCAGCTGCAAGCAAGGGTAAAAAGATGAAGATACACCGATTTGAATGTGACATTGATTATTGCCGCATGACATTCAAGACAAAAGCTGAGCTTTCTGTCCACAAGAAGAACATGTGCATAGTCAAGTCATGCAGCAGACATTTCAGATCCCACAAGTATCTGAGGCGCCACCAGAGCATTCACAATGATGAGCTGCCTTACAAGTGCCCATGGGAGGGTTGCAGTATGGCTTTCAAATCGACATGGGCTCTGGCTGAGCATTTCCAAGTCCATACCGGGGAAAAGCCCTATAAATGCATGACTCCTGGGTGTGGCAAGATATACAGGTATGTTTCGGACTTCACCCGGCATAGGAGGAGGTGCAAACCTCAGAGGTAAAAGCTCGCTTGATATTACAGAGTTAGGATAGGAGTAAAGCTCGAGCTTGCTACTGTAGATGCTTTTATTTATTTGCTGGAAGATCCTTTGCTCAACTGTTCTGACGACTTATAGCGGGATTGCTCGTTTCTTTGTTAAAAAAATGTTACATTCTTTAGTTTAGAAACTTTTGACTGTGTTTCTCAAACATCGGTGTACATTTTCAAAAGCTGGTTGATAAGATCCATGGTGTTTGTTTGTTACAGCGAGTGATATATCAAATCTGAAACTTGGAACTGTAAATATGAAGCTATTTTTTATTCACTTCTATTTTTTATTCGGTTTCAGGATATTACTTCCATGCTTATTCATCTACCTGCTTGATTTGTCTGCATCAAAATACATGTAACTTTGTTATGGGAAAAATACAACATAAAACTTGTTTTGTTTGATTATTCTTCCACTTATTTTGAGCCATTAAGCTTCAAATTCTGGATGTCAGATAAGCTTTAAAGCTGCTTAATCGTTAACTATTGTAATGTGTACACTTTCACGGTGAGCTTTGAAAAGTAAATACCCAAAAGAAAACACGGCTTCACTGCTCCTATGAATTCCCAAAAGTAAACTACACAAATAATAATTCATAAATCAATGAATCGTATCAACCAAACCATTAATGACCACAACTGCTTTAGAATCTGTGCCCTTTCATTTGGGAAAGCACGGCTGCACAGGAGATGCTTAGTTTATATGCTTGTTGAAAACTAGAATTAAGCAATATGGTCGAAGTTTTGAGGTCTAATACTCTAAATTCTACTTAATATGTGGGCTGACTGGCAGGGCCTGTTCTTTTTTGCTGCGGCTTATGGCTTATGGCTAAAATTTTTGAATTTTGGCTGTTTACGGTACAGATTACAGAGAGATCGATACTCACTTGCGATTTTGGCTGGTACAGATGTTGGGTTTTTAACGTGTACTACTTTTAACTTGTAGACTCCGTCTTGAGAAAATACTCCGTTTAAAAGTTAGATACTGTAGCGGCTGCCAAAAGCCGGCCGGCTTATGCCCTGCCGAACAGGGCCTGTATGCTGTTTAGGCTTTTGATAGTTGCAGTACTTTGGATCCACCCAATGAATTCCTTGTTAGGGAAGCATGCACCAAATTTACTCTCAAATAGATGTTTATTCTTTTGTATTGTTAGCAATGTAGTAGAAATGAGCATGTTATATAAATTTTCTGCTTTACAATGATTTTAGTGCCCAATCTGGCTTGAGGCTTCTACAGAAAACCTGAAGGCAAACTTTAGTGCTTTTGGTATATTTCAACTAGATCGCAAAAGCAAAACCTATGGCTGAACCTCAGCAGTACATAAGCACATTCTATGAACAATTGGTTCCCAATCTGTTTTCTGCAGGAAGATAGTTACTCTGGCAAACTTCTGAAATAACACCGAAGGTAGATGTTGAATTGATTGCAAACGAAAAACCCAAGCATATGTGAGCTTCTGGACTCTGGAGTACTTACCTGTGGTCACTGAATACCTTTCCTGCTCAGTTTGCCATTTGGTTTCTCATAGAGGAAATTAGGCTGCTACCATCGCAAACATCAAAATTCAGCAAAATACCTATAGAAAAACGGTATGGTTGTGATTGTGATGATCATGATGATTGCCAAGGGTGAATATGTTATTTTGACTCAAATTTTGATCTCCGATAGAGGGCTTTCATATCATAAAGCTATTATTTTGGTTACCCTATTAGTATTACAGCTATATACTCAAGAATAATTGCTGAAAAGATAATCACCTATTGGAAAGCTCTGGGATCTGCAGTTGGGGTGGATCCGTGGATGATTTATTGTTGGAGCATTTTTTTGCCTCTGTTTTGTGTTTTATGATGCTTCAGTTGCACCAAATGCTATCTGCTTTATGGCTATTCCGTTCTTAGGCCCGGGTTTTTGGCTTTATGGGGCTGTTTGGTTGGTGCCCTGAGCGATATGCCTGAGAAAAATTGGTGCCTGAAGGTAGCCTGTAAATTTGATGATTTTTGCCTGGTCGGGCATACCTGACATTGTGTTATTTGGTTGGAGCCCCGTACCTGAGAAAAAAAACAGAACAACAAAAACAATGATTACTGAATAAGAAGAGCGTAAACATCAAGTACACTTTTATTATATAGATACTAGTACCTATGTGTTGCAACGAAATCTTAAACCTTACACATGCATGCATCAAACATAACTAGGCTTTTTAAATACTAGATGAAACAAAGATAACATTTGTTGACACTTCATTGCCTTCCAAATATTTTAAATTCTAGGTAAGAATGAAGGCATGGCTTTCAAAGAATAAATCATTTTTGCCGTTTATAAAGAAGTACAACAACGTAGGTAGATGTAATGTTTTCCGGCGAGATGAACAACACATAGCTAATGTAACATCCTCATCCTCTTCTCCAATGTCACATTGTAACATCCTGTTTACGAATGGTTAATCTATTAGCAAGAGCAAGCCTAATAAAATAGTGTGGACCGTAAGTTGGAGATGATTGGACCATCGAGAACTATAACGTCAGTTACGCATTTAAATTAACCACAAAATTTAAGAGAAAATAGAAATGAGCATAACTGGTGCTTCGGAACACCACCACAAAGCGGATAATGATACCATGTGAGTGGACGACAAAAGGGGTTAAAAAGGTAAGAAGCCTATACTGAGCATAATTATACAAAAAAAATCACCATTCTTTATAGAGAAAAAACTAACTTTGAAGTGTGCTCCTTGCTCAATAATTAGAAGAGCAAAATTTGTTAGTAAATATCGAATACTGTAAACACAATATGTACATAGTCACATAGAGAACAATCTTAAAGCGTCTCTGGTATTTTTTTTCTTCAAAGTGTCTCCTTCTCCAGTTGGATTCCTCATGTCATATTTCATATTACTATTTTCATTCAGCGAACTTATCTGAAAGAGATGTTAATTTGTCAACACATAATATCGTGGAAGATGAATATACAACAGGCATTAAAAACATAATTGAACTTATAAATCCATCCGCATGTATATTAATTAGCTGGTATTCAGTATGATTTGTATACATAAACTCTATCAGAACCTAAAATAAATAGTAATTAATCAATGTAGCAGCTAAAAATGTAGATTGGTTTTCTCTATTTAACTGCCAAATAGGCAATGATTAGCAAACCTAATATAACAATTTGAGTATTTTTTGGGTGTAAAAAGCTACAATTTGGGGAGATTAAACAACACCTACATTTGTTTTTAAAGGCCCTTTTGATTAACATTCAAAAGCAGAGTTCATGTGTTGGGGAGAAGTCTCCCCACTGGAGCTGTTGCAACCTGGTTGCAACAGGACATTGCCCATAATGAGCTAAGTGGTTATAAGAGAAGATTGAGCTGTGAGGTGGAGCTACTGATCTTGCTTCCTTCACGAGTTTGGGCTATTTTGGGTCTGTTCTTTAACAGCTTCTGAAAGCGGTTTTTAGCTTTTGCTATAGTACCTAACTTTCAAATGTAGTATTTTCTTAAGATGGAGTCTACAAGTTAATTGTAGTACACGTTAAAAGCCAAACTTCTGTATCCACCAAAATCATAAGCGAGTGTCTCTATCTCTGTAATCTCTGTCGCAAACAGCTAAAATTCAAAAAATTCAACCAAAAGCTATAAGCTGCAGCCATGTCAAACAAACCCTTTATTGATGTTTCTTGTTGGTTACAGTGAATCAATGATGACTACATGTGCTGAGTTACTCTACATTTATGTCAACACTACAAATCTAGCAGGTTTCGAGTATCAGACATGGAGCTTCTTTATGCTCATAGCAATGTCACTTCAGAAGTGGAATTCTTTCTCTACAAATCAATCAAGTAGTAGCACAAAGCATACGGTTATACCATATGATTCAGATTTTGTCTGCTTTCATGAATTACGAGGACTATAAAAAAAATCAGCTATAGTGTTCCATGTCTACTAAATATCACATTACAGTAAATAGAATATTAATGTCACATGTCTAATCCCATAACAAAATAATTTAACACAATACCATAAAATAGCATCAATGTCAAGTTTGTCGGTTCCTATAGATTGCTAAATAATGAAGTGATAACTGATAAGAGTAGCTCACTACTTTGTAAGAACTTGTCAAATTTGTAATTTAAAGAACGAAGTGATGTAGGTATTCCTCGTTCTTACAACACACCACTGAAGCTTGACCTTCAAGGCCTGTACTCTGTTTCTGTTAGTCCAATTCATGCTCCCAAGGGTAATTTAGACAATTAGGGGATATGCACCCAAAGCAACATACAACTAAACGGCATGAAAGATCAATTCCACTGGGAAAGCTAAGTCATGGATTTTGATGATTTTACCTTAAAACAGGCGGCGCCGGCAGCCTCCACATCTTCCCGCCCGGTGGTGGACGGCCTCCTGGAAACTCCTCAACAAATGGCATCGACGACGGTGGGAGTCTCCGTATCTCCTTTAGCGGTGGTAACAGATAGCAACAAGTATGGGTAGCAAAACAGTAGCAAGTATGGGCACCAGAATGATAGTGCGAGGATGGTCGACATGAGAAGGGGTTTAGATGGTGAGGTAAGAGGACGTGGAGGAGCAGTCGCAAAGCAACCACAACGCTAGCACCCATTCCTCCTCCACCGCCCTCTTTGATCGGATCTAAGGCTGAGGAGGCATGGGCTTTGGGCCAAAGGGTGAGGACAGCGCCTACCAAGGCGGTGACGGCGGCGCTGGGGTGCGGTGGGTCAATCGCGAGGGCCAGTGGAGGCAACGAGGCGGGGACGCTTCGGCTCAGGCTCGAGGGCATCGATCGATCAGATCTGACGGTGAGGAGGTGTGGGCATTGGGCCCGAGGGTGAGGACAAAGCTCACCGGGGCGACGATGGCGGCGCTGGGGCACAACGGGTCGCCACGAGGGCCAGAGGAGGCGCCCAAGAGGGAGCGCTTTGGCTCGGGCTCGAGGGCATTGACTGATCAGATCTAAGGCTTGACCTGGAGGGCTTGGTGAAGGTGGTGGCTCCACCATTGATGGACGGTAGCCGAAAAAAGGTTGAGCGGCAGCGGCGGGCCAAGTAGGGTGTGGCCGTCAAGCGAGGGGTAGATGCGAGAGAGAGGAGCGGAAGGGAGTGTTTTGGGAGGTTGGTGAAGTGCCTAGCTGACGCAAAATAGGGTGGTGGGAATGCGGTTTCTGCATGCTCTAAATGGATTAGGAAGAGGGCGAGAGGCCAATTGCGTGCACGGAAGAAAGAAAAGACTATCGTCCCACTGCGGGGTAAAGATACGGGCCCATATTTCAGCCTGTGCGAAGAGGAAAGAAGGGATGGTGAGCGGCTGTAGAGAGAGGAGGGGAGAGTGGACATACGGCTTCCAACTTGTATTTTTAAGTAGTAGAGATACCACACCGGTCATTCTCTATCCTTCCAACCGCTTCTGCCTTCTTATCCCCAAATTCACAAGAAGGCAAAGCCTAAAAAATGGAAAGAAAGAAGAAATCGATCTCCAAATTCGTATCTGCCACCCGCGCCCACATGCATCTAATCAAGCCTCAAGCAACAAAAGAAAGAAAGAACAATATGATTCCCAATCGGAGCCGATCCAACCAATGCAATCTTCTTGTTGCTCAACGGGCCATCAGTCTGATCCAATCCTCTTCGCCGTGCTCTTGCTACCAGATCGTCACTACGATGCACCACCGCTGCTCGACGTCCATGGCAGTTGCAACCACCACTCGTTGTGATGTCCCACCGTCGCCCACCGTGACGTTCACTGCCAGTGCCGAAGCTGCCCATGATGAAATTCCTTTGCTGCGTGAGGCAATGTGGTAAAAGGGATTAGTGAACCATTTGTTGCTGCCGGGAGGTCAGGCGGTCAATTTTAGTCACTTGGCTTAGGGTAATGAATGCGTCAGAGATTACTAGGCAAAGGGATTCAAGTCTCAGGACGCAAACCAAACACTCCTCCGGCAGTGTACAGGCACCCTTTCTGGTCAGGCATTTTAGCTCAGGGCTCAAACCAAACAAGCCCTATTAGGGGCGAACCCACTAGGGGGTCAGGTGAGGCTGGCGCCCCCTATTGCCGGTCGGCCATGGGTACCCCCTAACGCCTGTATGTTGTGAGAATGTAGGCTTACAACAGAATCGACGTTTTAGTGGATAGAATGGGAAATATCCATTGAAAAGGTTATACTAGCTTTTTTATATTCTGAATCTTGTTCTGCTGCTTTTCAAGAGTACATTGCATGAATGTGTAATATGTCTGATTAGGGAATCAGACGACTCAAAGCGAGAATGCATGCATGATGGATTGGATTCCAAATTTGCAATACCAGATTTTTCATGCTTCATTAATTTTACTTGTTCAATTCTTGTTCCAATTTCTCAACTACGATGTGGGCTATTGCGTCGACATACTCAGCGCAGACTTACCATCGTACCTGCTAGAGCCGAAGCGGAGGAGCACCTAGCCATGCATCGCCGCAAGCGCAGCCAGTGCACGATGGAGTGGCTTCTTAAAGAGGTGGAGGTGGCCAATGACGAAGAGAGACGACGGGCTCGAAGCCATCTAGTTCAACTTCAGCTTCCGCTCTATCCAGTACACCCTCTTGGCCAACATTTCATTCCAGGTGGTCGTCGCCTAGTTTTATCTGGACCGCGTGACAGTCGTTATCTTCTCCTCCGCACCGGGGAGTGGGCACCACTACCCTTCTTCGGCAAAACACGATGTGTACATAGATTGCCCGCTATAGCTGCAATAGTGTTTTTCTATCTGTCATCAGCATTATGGTAGACTATCGTAGGCCGGCAATTCGGTATTTGATAAACCAGTAAATAAGTCTCACTAGTCCTCTCTAAATTTTAATCTTAAGTCCGTCACTGGCCCTATGTCCTATAGTTGGTTCCTGTGTTTTAGCTTCAGTTCGTGAGTTCATGTTATGTGACTGTTCCTTTCGGTTGACTAGATTTGCGTGTGATGCAATAATAATCAGCGTTAAATAGTACATGACATCAGCTCATCTCCGATGTAATCCGGTGTAAACAATGCCAGCAAACATTCCCATCATGTGACCTAAGACTAGTTACACCTAGCGGCCTGCTTGTAGTAATAAAATCTGCGGAAGCGAGCATTACACATGTCGTAGGCTGATTGGATGGTCGTAGACTACTCTTTGGATGATTCCATTTTGGCTAACAGTATCGGTTCTACTTTTTACCCTGTTTCTCATTTGCACGTGAATCTGATGAAGAACAAGAAGGTACTATAGTCAACCATGTTCTTTTTGGTAGCCATGTGCAATTAGTTTCACGTCACCTTTGATCATTTCTCACAGAACCTGATAGGAAAATATATACCCAGAATCCAGTAAGTACGGATGGCGTTTCCGTACCTTTCTCTCTCTCTCTCTCTCTCTCCCGAGTCCCGACACTTCTTCCTCCTGGCCCCCGCCTCTAGCGCCCTTTACGTGCAGACATGCAGGTGATCCCGCCCGTCCACGCTTAATCGAGCGGCATGCACGGGGTGTGGCGGAGGATCCGGCTCCCTTTCCAGGCCTCCATCGATCCCCCTCGCCGCTTGCCGCTCTTCTTCCCGGCTTCTCTAGCCTACCCAAACTTCTCTCTCTCTCTCTCTCTCTCTCTCTCTCTCTCTCTCTCTCTCTGGCCGCGCGAGCTATAACCCACTGCCAACGAACGGCGACGTGCGAGGCGCGGCCGGCCGGCCGGGTCACTCGCACCCCCGTATGCCAGGTTTACCTCCCCAATTCTTCGCCGCGCGCGGTCTATGCGGTACCTCTGCCCCGCGCTGCCCGTTTTTGCTTTTGCCCCAAGAATGATACCATGTCACCGTACCACCGGCAGCCTAATCACGCCGCCGTGATTTGATTCGCCCATGCATCAATGCTAGTTAGCGGCCACGTGCATGAACGTATGTACCAGGAGCACGCATTAGGAAGCCTGGTAGCGTCGAATCGTCTGACGCCTTCTCTCAAGTGACGCGCTTACGTCAATTCGCGTTTGACGGCGTTCGTGCGGATCGCATTACGTACGGTTAGGCCATTCGGCCATGCATGCATCCCCGTGCACGTCACTACGTGCATACATCAAGCTGCTAATTAAACCCTAACGCCTAACATAGGCTAAATTCGCTCGATTAGTAAGATCGCGTTGCTTCAAATCCTTCTCTTTTTCCCCCCTTGCCAACGCTCGGCGCAAACTATACGCACGTATGTACCTTGCATGCTTTTATGTAAAGCTTTGTGATTTTCTTTGGTCAAAGGAAGTCAAATGTACCCCTATTGGACAGACAAAATCGGCGCTAAAAACTAACTTTTAGACAAACAGGAATAACAGTCAAATTACCAACAAAGCCCTGTAACACAATGACGGCCACCATGGAAGGATCACGGTAGGAAGAGGATCCAGAAAGACCCAGAAGACTGCCGCACCGCACACCAATCCAATTGCCACGTCGTACCCTGCATGCCCCCTGACACCTCATACCAGTCTACGTACGTTGGGACCAACCTTCCCAGTACCCCCTTTGACCCCGGGTCAACACGTACCCGACCCGTTTGGCTCGCAAAAAAAAACCCTTAAGATGATCTCAAATGCCGATCAATCCACTAATACACATATAAATTAAAATTTTGACCAAAACGATATCCCAGATCCATGCATAACATGGTATACGACAGATCCATGCATAACATGGTATACAACACAAAACACGACACAACACTGGGAGTTGGCACGATCGATGCGATCGAGCCAAGCCAATGCAATGCAATGCAAGCACAAAACGAAAGTCTCCACGAGATAATGTCGCCACCACGAACGATCAAAACGAAACGAAGCCGCCAGCCACCGCGCCCGTATTATTCTCCACTCACCGCCGTCTTTTCAGCGAGGAATTGCAGGCAGCTAGCTAGCTCGAACGCACGGGCAAAGGCAGAGCTACAGCAAGGACTTGAGCGAACGGGCTTTCACGCGCTTCCTCGCCATCTTCGGGTACCTCGCCTTCTCCACGGCCATCTTGCCTTTGCCGTTCCCGGCGCGGGCCTTGGCACCGCCGACGTAGTCGTCGTCGCTTTCCTCGTCACCGCCAGTGATCTCGGCGATGTCGGATAGGTCATTCTCGTCGTCGTCGCCCTTATTGTCATCTCGGGCTTCTGGGGTGGCCTTGTCTTCCTGTGGGGATCTCTCTTCTTTCACATCGGCAGTAGCGTCGCGATGGCTGCTGCTGCTGCTGTCGCCGCGTTGCTTTCCACGGAATGGGCCCCACCCTGCATAGTAGAAGTACTCCGTGCCCGAGCCACCATTCGCCTTCTTCCTCTTGTGTAGCTTGGAGATGGCCAGCGCACTCGCCGACGACACTGCTTTGGTGCTGGATGAGGCACTCGCCGGAGCTGACTTGGAAGAGGCCTTCGCGGGAACTGACTTGGAACTGGCTGAGGCCTTCGCCGGAGCTGACTTGGAGCTTGGCGAGGCGGCCCCCGAAGCTGCTGCTGCTGCCACTTTCTCACACGTGGGGTTGTAGTACGAGCGGCTCAGCGCGAAGTGGTGGTCGCACAGGGCGTTGGGCCCGCCAACGATGTTCGGGCAGTGCCAACTCCTGCCGTCGTTCTTCTTACAGTGCCAGACTTTAGCCTGCTCAACGTCGCTGGCTTGTTCCTCCTCCTTCGCCTTGGCCTCCTCCTTTTTCGCCTTTGCTTCCTCCTCCTTCGCCTTGGCCTTCTCCTTCTTCGCCTTCGCTTTCACCATCTTCTTCTTGCCATCTTGCTTCATCTTCTTGGCGACCTTCTGCTTGTTAATAACCTCCTTCCCGATCTTGTCCTCCCCCTCCATCTCCTCATCCTCCTGGTTCACGGCCACGCTGCTCAACACCAGGCCGACTTGCATGTAGTAGTTTTCGAAGGGATCATCCTGTAGTTCCGACAGGTACAAGAATCCAACACGCGCGAGCTCAAACACAAACCAAAGCAAGGTAACAACAAACACACGACGTACAGTAGACAAAAAACCACACGATTCTTGAAGCAGACGAGCACACATAAGCATAGGAGCTATGGACAGCAATCGAGCGGCACGCACAGATCTAGGGTTCGAGCGGGCGCTCCCATTTCCGCAGATCCCCAACCCTACCCACGGGGCCGAAATTGCGAGCGGAGGAATCCCGCCGGAATGCCGATCACGCCGGCCGATCCGGCTAATTTCTCCCACTCCAACCCGCCACACAGCGACCGGCCACCTCGATCGCTACTTCTGATGCTAGGGCTCAAGAATGCACGAACCCTAGGCGCATGCGAGAGCGAGACCACCGCCCAAAAGCCCAACCGGAACGCAAAAAGCATGCGAGGTAGGCGTCTCGCGCCGGAAAAAAACACCCGGAAGCACGGTGGAATAGCAGAGACAGCGGGAGGAGGGAGGGGGAGTTAGGGGGCGGAGGCTAACCTGGGGATTGGGGTCGTCGAGCTCGCTTGTCAGCTCCCATGGCAACTGGTTCAGCTCGCAGGGCCCCTCCGAGGAGGTGGCGGTGGCGGCGCCGTAGGCAGCAGGCGCGGGCGGCGGCGGCGGCGGCGGGAGCTGGCTCTGAGGCGGCGCCTCGGGCTGCGCGTTGAAGTAGGCCGACCCGAGCAGCCTGGAAGCGCACTTCCGGATCCGCATGGCTGAAATCAGGCCGCCAGCGGGCGGCGGAGCGGCGAGGGGCGGGGATCTGAGGGGCTAGGGTTTGGGATTGGGGCGGAAGGGAGGCGGAGATGAGTGCGTGGGTTTTTGCTTTGCTCGGCTTGGCCTTTTGTCTTGCAGGTTTCTATTTTTTTCCCTCTCTCTCTCTCTCTCTCACTTCATCTCGCTTGTTCTGTGGTGCGTGTGCTGGTGCGAGATTTTCTCTCGCACTCCTTTCTGCTGCCTCTGTGGGCTTTGGTCCTGCCTGGATATGTAGGCCGTCTGGAGGGGTAGGTTTTCCTGAGGTTTTATATGGTACACGGTTGGGTTTTGTGGTGGGTGTGGAAAAAGACGTCTATGCTCTTGCGCTTTGAGGCGTGAGTTGCACACTTGGGCACGGCTAAGGAGTAAGGAGGGGTATAAAAGACTTAATTTGCAAAGAACGGAAAGTCTATCTTTTTGGAGTTTTTATGAGTTAGCTAAAAAAATTCTTTTGGAAAAGATAATACGGAATTTATTGTTTGATATGAATCTTAGTGGTGTCCAAACTTATCGTGTCTAACGGACCAACCACGGTCTGTTATTGTAGGTACGGCCCATAACACGGCATGAAGGCGTGGTCCGTGCATGGGCCACCGCCTTGGCCCACTATGTTGGCATGGCACACACGAATAGTATCGTGCCCGGACATGGCACAACATGGACCGCATGGTATGGCCCACCAGGCACACATGGTTCATCGGCACGACGTGGCCCGTTTAGCATGCGTAGTCCGTGGGCATGGACCATTTGGCATGAAGGGCCGGCCATTCGGCATGGGCACATCCCATTTGGCCTGTTTAGCTTATTTAGCATGACAACGGTCGATTTTTTGAAAAATATAGCTATTTTGAGACTGTTTGTGAGTTTTAAAATATGAAAAAAAAATCTAAAAATTTTCTATAAATAGCCAGCATACCCCCTCATCAACCCACACTTAAACCATCATTCTTCTCTCCTCACTCTCTTGTGAAAATTCTGAAGCTCTTTGTGGTAATTTAGCAAAATACATAATAATTTTGTGAAAATTTGAAATCCGACATGCATTCTAGTAAAGAGGCAATAATATTAATTTTCATATTGTTATATTGTTCTTAATTCTCTTTATTGTGATATAAAATAGGTACTAGTTTAATTTTGTATTTGTATTTTGCAGTTTTCCACGTTTCTAAATTTTTTCATAAAACATTTTGACGAATTTGCTACGAGTGAGTACGGAATTTATCCAAAAGATCTTGCATCGTTCAAGACGGCTCCGCCTCCACCTCAAATGATCGAGGCCGTCACCACCGAGTAGACCATGGCTGTACTATCGTTAAGCTCTACAAGTGCCTCTACATTAGCAAGCACTTGAACAAAAAAGGTCTAGATCCATATTAGCACGGGATGTGCTAACCGTTCCTATCTCGATGCTTTTTTCAAGTCTGCTTTTAGTTTTTCTGGAAAAATATTGGAGGAGAGAAGAACAAAATTCACGAGTGAGATAGTGGAAGTACTTCTCGCAGTGAAAGACTCAAAACAAGCTTATGTGCGCGCCCAACACTGTATAGTGGATACGAAGTTGGAACACATGTTCAACAATCTGTATCTAGATGGTGGCAAAAGTAGTCAGGACATCGCCGATGATTTTTAGAGCACCCATCTATACATTGTACTTTTATGTTTTTTCACCTGTAATACTGAGCTACATGTTGTATTCTTTTTCTTTGCCAAGATTTTTTCAAGTTGAATTTTTACTTGGTAAAGTTTTTAACGAGAATCCATTTTAACATCAATAAAAGTTCATTATTACATCTCTATAATTTATTGTGTCTTTTCTATATTTTTTATTATTTAATGTATCTTTTCGTATAATTTCTACATTTTATTGTGTCCTTTTTTAATTCTATATTTTTTAATTGTTCAGTTCTTTCAAATTTGTTGGTCAAACGAACTACACGGGCGTGTCGTGCCTCGTGATAGCTTAGGCCAGCATGAGCCCCCTGGGCCATGCCTGTACCGGCGTCTCCACGGCTCCACCACGGACCAACATTACATGACCCGTTCTAGCTGACAGGCTAAACGGCTGTGCCTAACTGGCACGTGCCGTCCAATTGGGCATATATGGATATGATAGCCAATTTGAGTGACACATGTTAAAAGCATTTTAACACGGCCGCAACTTAACCCATAGATCCTTACTTTCGGACGATCAGTCGGCCCAGCATGCTTGCATGAGGAAGCTCACAAAAGTTGGTGTGATATGAAAAGCCCACACAGGTTTTTATTACTATTTGGACCTGGTACCCGTAAAACAAAAGAGCGTGACCTGTGGGCCCGCATAAGCTTCGCCCCCTTGCAAGTATAGTGTGTTGAAAGATAGAAAAATTCAACAGTATGCATAAAAAATGACATGTTCTTTGAACCACCGGGGATATCGCTTATCACATCATGACGACTCCCATGTTTGAAAGGTTATATCATTAGTATTATAAAAAAAATGAGTTAGTGGTCATACGTTCGTTTTCCTCCTCCTCCAACTATTCTATTCCTTCGACTTTGTACCACTCTCCACTCTCTAACCGTCATATTCCTTCGACTTTTCACCACTCTCCACTTCTCAACCGATCAAAGTAGTCATCTTCCATAGCATAATTATCTATACATTCAATAAATTCCGTTGCAACGTATGGACATATAACTAGTGTGTGTGTATATATATATAGTAAAAATAACGAATGCTCCTTATGCTCGGACATCGTATTCTAAAATAAGTATAAAATATGAAGTCTCTTATCTACTGATACAAAGAAAATGAGCAACACGATTGAGAAAAAAGAGTACGTACGTAATATGGAGTGATAATGGAGCGCTTTTGGGACGAGCTCATCTGCCACGTGTACTTGCTCTGTCTTGATCTGTGCCGTGTAAGCTCCATCAGACGGTGCGTACTGTCAGAAATTGAGGAATCAACGCCTTGCAGCAAATTAACAGCTCGATAGAAGAAACAAATCTGCGCTAGAAATCCTATTTTATTTGCGCGCCAATCTACATGACGGTCGTTGCTGCAAATAAATAAAGCTCTCGCGTATATAGTAAAATCGGTCGTAAACTTATTGCCGAACTAACGCGCGCGTACGTAGTAGGCGTCCACGCTGCAGATAAAAGTGTTGTTTTTTCCATGCAACGCAAACAAGCTGCTTCAATATCATGCACATGTTCGTGGGCTCCATCTTATAATTTCTCCGTATGGACCCTATTTGTCAGCGGAAGATGCCATACAACATCTTTCGGATTGGTTCATACGACAGAGACCTAGATTGCCACAAACTCTCTAATTTCAACTTTTTTTTTCCCTACGACTATCTATTTCTCAACTCAATCAAGAACGGGATGAAGTCACATTTTTTTTTGTTCATCTTAAGCAGGGTAGCTAGTACTCCGCTTGATTAATCTCTGGCCAAAATACTGTTTGTGCTTCTGCCTATGCTGCCTTTGCAGGAAAACAAGTTGGCCTCTGGGCCCTCGACCGAGACAAATCGTCGACGTGCAGTTTGTATGCAACGTTACGTTCATGAGCCATGCATCTATCGTCGAAAGAATTAACGCCCTGCCGTATCCTTTCTTCATTGAGCATGCAACGGTACGTAACACCTGTCATGTATATTAAGGTACTCTAGAATTGGTAATCTTCACATTATCTATTGTCCCTATCATGTGGGCTAATGGCCCCCTTCAGCAGTTTAATTTTATGATTCTCATTGATGATTGCAGATTCAGATTCCATTAAGATGACATGTATGGGAACAGGGAAAATTCGCCCAGTAGCATCGCAAGTATGCGTTTTTAAACGGATAACGCTGAGGCCCCGTTTGGCACAACTCAGCTTCACTAATGAAGCTGTTTTTTTTGTTTCAGCTTCACGAGCAGCTTCACCGGTGAAGCTAAAGCTGTTTTGGAAAACTGTTTGGTAAAACAGCTTCACCAACAGCTTTATGCATGGCTGAGAGAGGGCAATTGTCCAAGATGCCCCTGTCTACCTGACTTGTTCTAACATTTGGAGTTGTATGTTTGTATATGGTCATATGAATTAAAAAAATAATATATTTGAATGAGTATGAATTAAAAAATAAAAAAAATAAAAATCAGTGCGAACGGGAGGAGAGGAAACAGGCGGGGGGACCCAGTGGCAAAGTACTGTAATTTCTGTCAACTACAAGGGCAGTGGATTCCTAGAACTGCGAGCCTAAGGGAGAGAACTGTGAAAAGCTACTATTTTCAGCTTCACCCCACCCCATTCCCTTGTGAGAGCATGATTTAAGGAGCTTCATCCATAAAGTTGTTTGCAAAAAGGGTGTTTGGCAAAAAACAGCTCATGAAGCTGTTGGTGAAGCTGTACCAAACAGGGCCTGAATTCGTCGCGGCTGCATTATGATTTATGACACTAGAAATTCGGTCTGGATCAGATATGGGCTTGGGCTTGGTTTAGGCTTCAACCCATTAGCAATTTAGCACCGTTGACCCGGCGCATTTATTGTGGGCTGACAGTCAAAATGGGTTGGGACAAAATTCCTCCAACCATCAGGTTGAAAAACGGATGATCAAGATCCACAATCTCGAAGGCAGGATCACAAGAAATTCTTGTCCTGATTATTTTTCTCTGAATATGATCTGGGCGATGCATTTTTTATCGGAGAGTTGTCCATGTGAGCAATGCATCTGCAACATCTTCCACGAGGCTTTATATCCCCTAAAAGCATTCGTATTTAATGACCAGTTAATTACTTACCATTGTTTTCCCTTTCTTTGCAGTGAGGATGTCTAATGATGCATAGAGCATCATGTCAACAACCTAACCGGAGTATCTTTGCTAATACGAGTATTTTTCTGTGTGTGCAGCGATGGAGAAGCTAAGGGTATGTTTATATTGGTTTTTGTTCATGATTTTTGACTTTGGTTTATAAATAATAATAGCTTATAGAGAAGTTCGTAGAGAGAGACACTCACGTACGATTTTGACCAATATAAATGAAGTCACTATAGTGTGTACTACAATCGACTAATAGATTCTACCTTGAAAAAAATACTCCGTTTGAAAACTAGTACAATAAAAAAGTCATTTGCTATAAAAAAAACAGCTTATAGATGCCAAATTGAACTGGGCTAAAGACATATGCAGCCCTGTAGTTAGTTGGATGTTATGTGGTTATGATTTTAGTCAATTATTGTAGTGGGCATCAATCGATGGCCAAAGGATGCTTGTGGCAATGTCGATTGATAAGCCAATGTGCCAAAGGAGCCTGTATGATATTTTTTTCCCTCAATACTACTGGTACTTGAAGACTACTTGTGCCATCTTTTTTTATTTATTGTATTAATAAATAATGAAATAGTTGATTCGTGTTCATTTGTGTATATATTTTATATGAATTTTTCAAGGTAAAAGAATAGTATTACGTTGCATGATGTTATCAGTTGTGTCATAAGATGTGTTGGTACTGGAAGAAAAAGGTGCGACACTCTTTTTTTAATACAGTAGGATTTATCATGTGTTGAAATAAACCTACTTTAGCAACACCAGCAATAACAACACTTATATTATGTGTTGTTGTATGTCACAGCAACACATTATTGAAAGCTATAACAACACATAAGTGTGTTGCTATATCCCAGTCCTGTTGTAGTGTGTTTTAATAACATAACTAGATAAGTTTCCTATGCAACTATATGGCTATATATTACAGTACGCATTAAAAAAATAGAGCTATACATGGTATCCAGTTCCAATACTTATATATGCTAGAAAATACAATTGCATATCTTATACTACTTTAATAGTTCCCATATACATCTGATTAATCTACTTCTTTATAATATAGATACACCATAATTAACGGTGTAGATATAATCTACTTATATTACCATGTTCATCAACGACCTTGTCTTTCTCTTTCGGTTCAACTGGGCCCCAGACACCCTGCGCGATCATGTTGACCTTCACCTTCATCGCCCAGATCGGGTAATTGTCCGAACTGAGGATCGGGTACTGCAGCGACACGCTTTCCTTCATCTTTGAAGCCTCCGCCATGGTTCACCAAGGCTCTGATACCAACTGTTGTAAGGTCTTACGACCACCCAGGACCCTTTGCGACTTGTTTTACGACCAGATAGAATTGAGTACGACCGGTCTTGGATGCTTACGACCAGTTCCGATCGCTTCAAACTCTATCGATCAATTTTTCAACGTGGTCGTAAATTTCATGTAGCAATTTACGACCGCTCTGCGATATCGCCGCCGCCTTCCTTCACCGTTCGAGATACCGTGATCGTAACCTTCTACGATCACGCAGTGATGCTGGCGATCATCGCTCACCGTGGTTGAACACCCGCACGACCACGTTCACTTCCTTCAACGTGGTCGAGTCGCCCGACCACGTATTGGTCTTCTCGGTAGTCGTAGCTCGTTACGACCACCTTCGACTCCTCACGACCACCTTCACCGTGGTCGTAGCCTTCCTCCGACCACGTCTTGCGCAATCACACGACAAAAACAAAGCTCGTGTTTTCCTCTTTTGGTCTTTTCTCAATTGCTTGGTACATCGAATACATGGCTCTAAGCCTCTTTTTATACCCACTGTTCTAATTCAACACGGGTTCTCAACCTACTCGACTCCAGTCTTATACGACTTCGACTCGGTTTCCAACTACGACTTTGAATTTTACTCGATACGACTTCGTCGGAACTCGTCTTTAACTTTGACTTGATTTCTCCTCGTCTTGACTTGATTACTTCCAAACTTTGTATCGTCTTCTAAAACTAGATTATTTCCAACATTCTCTCCTAATCTTGTTTTAGTAACTTCCATCATGTCGATCTTCTTCCTTGATCACTTTGACGTTCTCCCGCTTACGCTTCTTCCTTGACCGGTCTTTACGGGCCGGAGCACCGCTCTCACGACCTTTGCTCGCCGCTTTCTTCCCGCAACTCGTTCGCGCTTCCTCCACCAACAACCCGTTTCACTGATGTGTGGCCTTACTTTCGACCATCGTCCTTCACGCTGTGCTTTCTCCTGCCACCTCGGGATCCAAGCTCCAGGCTTTTGACTGCCTTCTTTTGGTCTTGTGGGAGCTCCTCCTGAGACTTCATGTGATCTACGCTGACCACTCAAGCTCTTGTTGCTTCGACCTTCCTTTGCGCCAGTTGCACCTAGTACGACTTTACCTTACTTCCCTCCATCTGCATGCGAGTAAGCACCTCCTGTCTCGTTTGCTACAACTTCGCCTGCTGCGTGTGGTCGATGTCGACCACCTAGGCCACCCCTTCTTTTCTCGGCTGCGGTTGCTACATTTGGTCCGTGTCGACCACTCGGGCCGATGCTTCGACCGCTCAGGCCGATCCTGGGACATGTTCGTGCAGGTAGTCGTTCGAAATCGACTACTCGCGCACCCCTGGTTTGATGTGGTCGTAATGTGTTTCGACCACGCTCAAATCTTGTTTGCCATGGTCGTATGATTTCGACGCGTTCAATCACCGTTTGCGTAGTCGATTGTCCTCTCGACCACGCCCAATCACTTCACCGACTTGTTCGTTACGACTTGAGCTTTTTCTACCGTCTGCCACGACTTGTTTTTCTCCCGACTTGCTTGTTATGACTTCAGGCTGGCCTTCGACTACCAGTAGATGAAGTCGTTCATATTCTGGTTCCTCCAGAACCCTTTTGCATGCCATCTGGTTTCCAGATTTTCAATGGTAGCTTGTACAACCGATTTGCTGACTTTTGCACCTTCATTAGCAGCCGCTCTCTGTTGTCGAAAACTCTCAGGTGATTACCTTTTAGCTCGATCCGGCAACCTCCTTCGGTCAGTTGTCCAAGACTTATGACATTGCTGTAAAGACTTGGTATGTAATATACATCTGACAATGGTCTTCGACTTCCATCCTTGCACTTCAACAGAATTGTCCCCTTTCCTCTGATCTGCACGGTTGAGCCGTCTCCAAATTTCACTTTGCCGAGCACTTTCTCATCTAGCTTATGAAACATTGAATATGTTCCTGTCATATGATTGCTAGCTCCATTGTCAAGGTACCAATCTGACTGTTCCTGAGACTCCTCTCCCTTATCCATCAAACTAGGAAACACCTTCCCTTCATTCAGTAGCACCATTGTCGGTTCTTCAATAGTGCAAAGTGCGACAACGGCAGCGTTGGTTCCGTGAGTTCGAGAGGTTTGAGCTATGTTGACTTCTTCGACTTTCTTCTTGCTCCTGCATTTTGCAGCATAGTGCCCATACTTCTTGCAGTTATGGCATTGAATGTGGCTTCGACATTCCGTAGCATAGTGACCATACTTCTTGCAGGTATGGCACTGGATGTGGCTTTTGCATTCAGCAGCGTCATGCCCGAATTTTTCACATTCGGAGCATTGAATATGAGATTTATCTTGAGATCTTCTACCTCGACCAGTTCCATGACCTTGCTGGCCATATGAATCTGGCTGGTCCAGCTTGTATTGGTTCCTCATGTCTTCTCTCACGAGCAAGGCTTGTTGATTGTAAGATCCTTGTCCTTCGTTGTCGGCTTGGTGACTCTTCAGGAGCTGCTCGTGTGCTTTGAGCGCTCCGGTTACCTCCTCAATCTTCATCTTCGAGAGGTCTTGTGAGTACATAAGTGTGGTTACGACCGGGAGAAACTTCTCTGGCAGTACTCGCAGATACTTCTTCACCGCCACCTCGTCTTTCAAGTCGTCGCCGAGAGATTTGATCTCGTTTACTTCTTCGTTGAATCGACTGAGAAACTCTTCTCTGTTTGATTCTTTCCCATCTTCATGGCTTCAAATTCACTCCTCAATGTTTGAGTCGAACTTCCTTCACTCGGTCTACTCCTTCATGCATGGTTTTGAGTAGTCCGGACATCTCGGCGCCTCCTTCCCAATCAATTGTCGCATCATTGAATCGGAACGACTTGATAGATCGCCGCCATCGCCATCTTGTCTAGTCGTTCATCAACGACCTTGTCTTTCTCTTCGGTTCAATGGGCCCCGGACACCTGCGCGATCATGTTGACCTTCACCTTCATCGCCCGATCGGGTAATTGTCCGAACCGAGGATCGGCATCTGCAGGCGACACGCTTTCCTTCATCTTTGAAGCCTCGCCATGGTTCACCAAGGCTCGATACCAATCGTTGTAAGGTCTTACGACCACCGGGACCCTTTGCGACTTGTTTTACGACCGGATAGAATTGAGTACGACCGGTCTTGGATGCTTACGACCAGCCCGATCGCTTCAAACTCTATCGATCAATTTTTCAACGTGGTCGTAAATTTATCAGTAGCAATTTACGACCGCTCGCAATATCATCGCCACGCCTTCCTTCAGCCGTTCGAGATACCGTGATCGTAACCTTCTACGATCACGCAGTGATGCTGGCGATCACTGTTCACCGTGGTCGAACACCCATACGACCACGTTCACTTCCTTCAACGTGGTCGGAGTCGCTTCCGACCACGTATTGGTCTTCTCGGTGTAGTCGTAGGTCGTTACGACCACCTTCGACTCCTCACGACCACCTTCACTGTGGTCGTAGTCTTTCCTCCGACCACGTCTTGCGCAATCACACGACAAAAACAAAGCTCTGTGTTTTCCCTCTTTTTGGTCTTTTCTCAATTGCTTGGTACATCGAATACATGGCTCTAAGCCTCTTTTTATACCCGGCTGTTCTAATTCAATACGGGTTCTCAACCTACTCCGACTCCGAGTCTTATACGACTTCGACTCGGTTTCCAACTACGACTTTGAATTTTACTCTGATACAACTTCGTCTGGAACTCGTTTTTAACTTCGACTTCTGATTTCTCCTCCGTCTTGACTTCGATTACTTCCAAACTTTGTATGCGTCTTCTAAAACTAGATTATTTCCAACACATCAGTCAGTACTCAGCAACGACTTCTGCAATTCTGCTGTGCGTGATGAGGTACGGAAACACCCAGAAGTAAGAAAATACACCCGTTGAATTTTTTTCATCATATACAGAAAATGCATTCACTTCATGGGAAATACTCTCCTAAGAAACCCGCTTTGTTCATGCATCCAGCGGTGTAAGAGAACCTACAAGATATACACACCATTGTATATTCGTATTCGAATATGTTTCTTCACGGTAACAATTAACGCAACTGTATATAGGAGAATTTCTATGGAATTCTTCCTAGCTGCTAGCCAGTAAACACACAATTTCTAGAAAAGCCATCAGTCCCGTTCACAAATACGTAGACCGTAACCAAAAGAATAAATTCAGCGTCCAGCAATCAGTTGATTCATATCTCCATGCTTTGAAGAGAGGCAAACTGGAATGCAGCTTTTCTTTTCTTGATTGCTCCAGATGAACTGCTTCATTTCATGGAGGAGATTGGTAGAGGCAACTGAAACAACCATCGCTTTTAACTAAATTAAACAGTGTAAAAACTTAATTAAGAAATGATTAAAAAACAAGTGGCATAATTACAACATATTTAATTACATCACAGTACAAGCAAAGGAAAAGTATTACAATATTTAAATATACATGGAGTATAAAGTAATGCAACCGAAACTTAATTAACTATATCAGTGCATAATCGTAGAATTTAAAATTACAGGATTACATCATCCGTCGTACATTTTCATGCATATGCGTGTGGTTACATTTCCAGTTGTCAAATTGAAGCCATAGTTGTCGCGAAGGAATCACCAAAGACCTGCATTGTTTAAATAGTCCAAAACCTAGGGTTGCAACAATCCAAGAGAGAATAAAAGAGGAAGAAAAGAGTTGCCATTAGAACCCATTCGGTCTCAAAATTCCAAAACTTAGCGCTCATCGAGATATTAGGACCGTTCGAGGTCGGAACATTGAAGAGTTAGGGAGGAGGAGACGTTCCACAGGAGTTAGGAAGACTGAAGAGGAGAAAACCATGACCACAATGGCTTAGGGACCAAGGAACCACCAAGAACCAGACCAAGAGACTTGACCAAACCAAGTAGGTCACCCCCAACCGTCTCTTTCTTTGTCCCCCCATAGTGCACACATCTGCATAACACATCACAGAAGCCTCACCAGTCAATTAGAGTAATAGCACAAGGGTATAGAAGAGGGAGCTAGCTCTCACCTCGGCTAAGTAGAGCCAATACGGTCAACATCACTGGCTCACGGCCACCACCACATATACCATGCATAAAGCAAATCACAATAAATCAACCATAAAAAGAGTAAGGAAACTGAGTAGATCAAGGTTAGCTTGGGATAAACAATGAGAAATCCTTGTTTCAGCAGAGCCACGCAAGATCCACCCTCACTAGGACCATTTGGGGCTAGCCGGCACCTCTCGCTTTAGTGGGTCTCATTATCCAGCAAAAAACTGAGTCAACACCCACTTCAAATTTTACCAACCTTACCTTAAATAGTAGAAAACCGAACCACATTGCTGAGACTACCCCAAGGACCTTCGGTCCATAAGGGTTACCCTTTTTCACCCATCACACAGAAAGCCTAAGAGGAGGCTAGAGATAAGATTGAGCCAAGAGAGAGTGGTCATGTCCACTCTCTTCTTAACCAAGCCACCAGAACAGAGAAAGAGCTCATTTACTCAGCATTCCCACTCAACCCCTTTTAGCTTTCCTCCCCAACTCTTTCCCCACCGGAGGCAAAAGCGAGAGATAGAGAGAAAGCCAGGAGTTGGCACCATAGAGGATAGTTAGGGAGGAGGAGGAGGCATCATAGAGAAGTTAGGGAAGATTGAAGAGGAGGAAACCATGACCACAACACTTAGGGACCAATGAACTGCCAAGAACTAGCCGAGACCAACCAGGACCAAAGGGGACTAGAGAAGAAGAAGGTTGACCAACAGGGAGAGGACGTGGGGAGCACCATAGCCATCATCATCTCATTTCCAACCCGACCAAACCAAGTAGGTCACCCCCATTGTCCCTTTCTTTGCCCCCCACAGCACACACATAAGCACGACACATCACAGGAGCCTCACCGGCCAAGGAGAGTAGCAGCATAGGAGTATAGTAGAGGGGGGGGAGCTAGCTCTTGCCTCAGTTGAGTATAGCCGTGACGATCAATGTTGTTGGCTCACGGCAGCGGGACTCGCGGATAGCCACTGATGCACCCTTGGTAACCCAGCATGCTCCCCCGCGCATGCGAGCTCCCAAGTCTAGTCATGATGGCTCAACCACCAGTTATCATCACCACCACCGCATACACTATGCGTAAAGTAAATCAAAATAAATCAACCATAAAAAGGGTAAGGAAACTGAGTAGATCAAGGTTAGCTCGGGGTACAAGGAGGGGAAATCCTCCTTTTGGCGGAGCCACGCTAGATCCACCCCCATTGGCACTGGATTTGGTCGAAGGAGGAGGAGAGAAGGTGCGAGGATCGCATGGGAGCTTGTCAACAATATTGCTTGTGAGCGTTGCTCCTTACCAGTTGATGAATCTGAGGTATGGGATGTTTTCCCTATTTTGGAAGTCAGATTTTTAGGATTGCTACCAATCTGCCATTGTTTCATCTATTTCGACTAAAATTCTTGATTCATATCCCTACCAGTTGTTGGAGGGATTTTTTTGGTATATGATTGTCAGTTGATGTCCGCATTTCGTAGATGATTATTTATTACCAGGAAATTGAACCAAGCCTTACATTATGGAAAATTATTGATGATGTCATTTGTTTTAATTAAAAACAAAAGTATGGGCATGGGTTCACTGAATTGACTTTATCATTGTTCCTTTTTTTTTCTCTATTCTATTTACAGTGGTGGGATTGCAAGAAATGGGAATTACTAGATACGCTATAGATTGCAATAAAATGCAACATGTTAAAATCCTTTTGGACTTATTGTGGTATCAATTATTTGAGATCCGTTGCAACGTACGGGCACTCGGCTAATGTGTGTGTATATGCATGTATGTATATATGTGTATATACATACACACACACACACACACACACACACACACACACACACACACACACACATATATATATATATATATATATATATATATATATATATATATATATATATATATATATATATATATATATAATTAATTAATCGGGACACCACTATGGTCTAAAATAGATATTTTCTCTATGTATCGTGTGCGAAAAATTTTGAATTTTTTTGGATGACGAGTTTAACTAGTTTACTAACTAGTTCAGACATGTTTGAATTGAAATTCAAGTTGTAATTGCCTTTTTATATTAGTTTGATTGTAGGTATGTGTTGATTATACATACGTATATACGTACGTACATACATACATATATCAGCAAAGAATGTGATCTAAAT
Organism: Dendrocalamus sinicus; assembly: GCA_036346575.1. Lineage (NCBI taxonomy): Eukaryota > Viridiplantae > Streptophyta > Magnoliopsida > Poales > Poaceae > Dendrocalamus > Dendrocalamus sinicus. The sequence goes on from CM070658.1 coordinate 31,995,127, forward strand.
TCATTCAAAATTTTGAATTCGAGAGAGAGAGGATGGACTTATCTATAGGCGGATGTCCGCATTTCATAGATGATTATTTATTACTAGGAACTTGAATCGAGCCTTACATTATGAAAAATTGGAAGTGATGTCATTGATTTTAATTAAAAACAAAAGTATGGATATGGGTTCACTGAATTAACTTTATCATTGTTCTTTCCTCTTTGTTTACAATGGTGGGATTGCAAGAAACAGATATTACTAGATATGTTATAGATTACAATAAAATGCAATATGTTAAAATCCTTCTACACTTAGTTTTGGTATTGATAATCTGAGAACCATTGCAACTTATGTGTATTCGGCTAGTGTGTGGGTAGAGAGAGAGTGAGAGAGAGGGGATGGACTCGTCTATAGGCGGCCCACATGGAGCCTACGCGCGGTAGTGCTGCACTGCCTCACCAGTGGGACCAAGCGTGGCCTCGTGGAATTGGAAACGCCGGAGTAGAGTCGAAGCCCAATCTTTGCTCAGCTTCGCCAACCTATGGGGCAGTCGATAGATTTCGTTTTAACTGAATGGCAGGTGGGCCGGCCTCCAGCGTCATGGCTCATACTTCAGTTGCAACAGGTGTAGGTTAGATTGCTGTAGGTACGAAATGTTATTATATTACGCTTGCTCCTCGAACTTAAATCGCAGCAACCGGTGAGCGAGCGGTCAACAGCAAGTCGGCAGCTCAAAATTTTCCACTTGGCGGCACGAAGGATCTCACGACGTTGGCAAGATCCAAATTCCTCCGTCGCGTCGCGACAGCGCAAGTCAATTCCTCGGTCGCGGCAGCTCAAATTTATCTTCCGTGACCGAGTCCGAGTGGCAGTGTGCTATAGCAACAACGCTAAAAAAAAGGTACCAGTATACAATACAAAATAAATTACAACCCATAAAAAAAACCCAGATGAGCATAGCCACCGGTATGACTTTCTAAGAGCAGGTACAATAAGACTTAGTCAGCAGACTATAGCAAATATAATAGCAACCAAATCTTACGTGACAGAGAGAGAAAGGAAGAGAGAGAATGAAGCTAGCTACTAAATTACAGCTAGCTATAGCACGTAAAAATATGTATTTCACTCTCTTACATGTGGGGCCAAATAGTTATTGTAATAGCTACTTTATTGTATGAACTATTTTTTTGAAGGTTGTAGATGAGCTCTAAGGGCACTCCCAACCCATAGTTTCCATGGATAGTTTCTAGAGGGGAGAGAGTGCAATCAATGTTCAGTAGAAACTACCCCTCCCAACCCACATTTTCCATAGTAGTTTCCATACAGAGAAAAATTTAATGACAGTACAAGAGATACCTTGATTGATTGTGGCAAGCCACTACGTAACCACATCTCATGCTCCATCTGCATAATCGTAAATAAATATGTCTCCAACAAGAATTAGATTGTGGATAATTGCGGACCATTGTTGGTACATAATCTGCTTGACTAATCGGTCCAAATTTTCCATGAAGTATCGTGGCATCGAAGTTGCGAATACTTCCCGTGAGTAAGTTTCCTCTGATGCATTTCTCCATAATTAAGTTGGTGTGCAACAAGATATACATTTAAAAGAAATTGAAATAGCAACTTCTTTTCACCTGAATGGCTGGATCTTGCCATAATTTTCCCACATCCTGTACAAGTTCTTTGCTAAAACATGGGTAATCCAACCTGCCACCGATTTCGATAGTTTTCTCCAATCTCCTGAAGTTAGGATAACATGATATTATAAATAAACAAGAGTTGATAATATTAATGGTTTTGTAAGGTATAAAATTTGAAAGTGCTAACAGATATCTTGTAATGCCTAAGAAGGCAATATTTAGTTCCAGAACCATCAAACATGGTAAATGCTCAAGACACTGAAAATGCTTGAATCTAAACACTCAACATTTGAAATGACTATTATTTGAGCGTATCAAGAATAAGTCTTCTTCTCTTGAAGCAGTCAAATGTAATAGCAAGGTAGAGTACATATTTTCCAGCTTATTGAAAGACAATTGGTTTCGGAAAATCAAAGGAGCAACACATAAAGGACAAGGTATGATCATTTTTCCTATTTCATATAGTTGAATCATCAGCAGCTTCAATAGATATCCTTTCACTAGTCTATTGAACTCGCTCATGATTCAACCAATGATTAGTGAATGCAAAACATAAGAATGCGATAAAGCTTAACAAAGTTGCAAGGTCCGAACATGTTCAATCATAGCATAGTAGTGTAACTGCGAAGTGTCGCTTCAACCGTAATGACTACGCTTATAATGTTGCAAGATATGGATGTTTTAATGCTCGATGTAACTCTAATTACTGAATAAAAGAGGAGTTACAAACCTGATTATCGGGGATATAACGTATTTTGAAGAATCGATTCCACTTGGACTAGTTCTTTAGCTCCATCATATAGTATCTGTGCACATTTAACTCATTGCTTAGGCAAAAGATGTGTAAACACACTTTCATACGAAGACCACCGACGCTGTAGTAAACACACTTTCATTGTCTTTGCGAAGGGATTGAAGCCAATCGTCCACGAGCAAGAGAATCGCCACTAGAAGGGGCGAGCGCTGCGCTTGCGCGGGAGTGGAGCGACTTGCGCGGGAGTGAGCGCGCGCGCGGAAAAAGGACGCGCGGAGCGAGCACGCCGCGCGGGGACGGAGAAAAGCGCGGATAGCCGCGCGCGGGAGGAGCAGATGCGCCGGCGAGTTGCGCGCGCGGGAGGGAGCGAGACGCGCGGCGCGGCGTTGATGGATAGGGACGCCTCTGCGCGGGATCGAGCACGGGCTACCGCGACGGAGTGAGGAACGATGGGGCCGCCCAACGCAAAAAGATGGTTTCCATCTGCCTTGGGACACGAGAGGACGTCGTTTCTCATATGAGAAACGGTTTCTACAATTTCTTCTCTCTCTTCCTTAACTCAGGTGCCACATCAGTATTTTTACCTAGTTAACAGGGTATTTAATGCTATGAAAACTATATGTGGTTTCAAGTTAGGACTGCCCTAAGAGCTTTGATAACTATGGCGCGCATAGTCATGATCTAACATAAATGTGTTAGATTTACGGAAGAATTTGTTCGTTCCTTGGGAGGTTCCTTGCAACTACACATGTTTGTACTCATCCTAGCTCGGCTAGTCGGCTGGACGATCTGGGGCTAAGGCAATATCATTAGCGTCTGTCCGTACGAATTGAGTGCGAGGAACCAAAAAAAGAAAAGTGACAGATAGGCTCCGGCCGGACTTAAATGCACCCCTTAGGAATATTGCAATAACACTAGATAAGATCATCTTAGTTGTGCCGGGATTGAGAGAAGGGCACTTAGGCCAACTCAAATCGTGAAGGTGACTTGCCAAACTTTAGCCTAGTCAGATCGGCCTTAGGTGGTGTTCATTTGAGCTTTTTTTAGATGGCTTATGGCTGAAAAAACACTGTAGTTGGCTGAGACTTATTTAGCATAATTAAATTTACAAAAATTAAAAATATAAAAAATATGTTAGCCCATTACGTATAATACAAACAAATACGAAAAAAGAACTGGTAAAAAAGTTCAACAAAAAACCAAACGTTCAAAAAAAAATGAAATTTATGAATAGTAAAAAATAAACCGAAAGCCAGAAACTAAAGCCGAAATAAGCGGAGCCTTACTACTTTTCCTTTTTTGTAGAGGACGATCGCCTTAATATTTTCCTTTTTTGTAGAGGACGATCGGCTTGATTGTTACTCCATCTTCAGGCTGGGCCAAACTACAGCCAATCCTTGTAACCTGGTTTTTATCAGGCTCCACCTTCTAGAGCTGAGCGAGATCAAGCTCCTCCGACCGGCCTGCTGCAGTCCGGCTCTCACCAGCTGCTGTCGGGCACGAGCTGGGAAATGCTAGTAAACGGAGCCTATTTCTAGAGAGTAAAAGGCTGTTCTTGGTGGTACAAGAACTGTTCAGCCGTTTTCTCCAGCGACCAGGCGAAAGTTATGCGACTCATTAATGTGCCGAAACGTACAGCGGTACAGGAGCAAGACACCAGGATAAAATGGTGAAGTAACAGTGGTACATCAACATGGGCCGTGCAGAACAGGAGGTAGGCGTCGCTGGATCGGTTCCGTAATCTGGCGACTTCTCCGTTCTGAAATTTTAGTGCGCACCGCGCACGACGCATCTCGAGGATCGATGCGAGTATCTGGTATTTTTCCATAGTAGTAGTAGTACTCTGGTCGTGTTTTGCTTGGTTCGTCACTAGACCGTGTGTGTGGGGCAAAGCAACAGACCAGGATCTATACCCTTGGCTCGGGATGTCTTTTTTTTGGCTTTAGCTATGTTTAATAGCTGCAGCTTATAACTTTTAAATTATATGTAAGAGATAATATAGAGTAATAAAAAAATCACGTATAATTTTGACTGATATAAATAAAATCACTACAATGTGTACTACAATCAACTTGTAGACCTCGACTTAAACTCCATTTGAAGGCTATTTACTGTAGAAAAGCCAAGAAACAACTTCTAAAAGCTGAAAAGAACAGGCCCCTAGGCCCCACTCATTTCGACATAAACTTCTGGTTTATTTTTTACTATTCCTAAATTTACTTTTTTCTGGCTTTTTAGCTTTTTTGCCGGATCTTTTTTCCTGTATTCGTTTGCGTTGTCCGTAATGGGCTAATATGTTTTTTATTTTTTTAAATTTAGATACGCTAAATAAGTCACCATCAGCTACAGTATAATTTTAGCCAATTACAGTGCAATCTCAACCATAAACCAACTTATTTCAGCCCAACCGAGCGGCACTTTAGAATGTTTAGGTACAAACAGGCTTGTTGGATACACTTTGATACGACTCAGGGCCACTTATTTCGGCTTCAACTTGTGGTTTCTGGATTATTATTCACTATTCATAATTTTTGTTTTTTCTGGCTTTTTAGCTTTTTTTGCCGATTCTTTTTTCCCATATTCGTTTGCATTGTGCGTAAATTTAATTACGCAAAATAAGCCAGCACCAGCTACAGTGTAATTTTAGCCCGCTACAGTGTAATTTCAGCCATGAGCCACATTTTTCATCCCAAAATGAGTGGGCTCTCAATCCCTTCCAATGGACTTGGCTGAGTTTTTTTTTCACTTTTAGCCAGCTTATACTTGTATTATCTACAGTAACTAGCTTTTAAACGGTACATTTTTTCAAAGCAAGGTCAACAGGAATATTGTAGTAAAAAGTGTACTAAATTCAACTGTATTGACCAAAACCACATGTACTATTTTCTGTGCGTACTACCTCTCGTGAACAATCAGAATTCAAATATTTAAGCCATAAGCCATCAGCTCAAAAGAATCCACAAAAAAATTGAACTAAAATCCCTTTCGGACCTTTCAGTCCAAAGAGATTGGGTCAGGGTGAAGGAACTTCAAAATGCTCATAATTTAGGCTCTGCTTAACTTGGGTTTTTTTTGTGGCTTGTGGCTTTTTTTACTGTAGCTGGATTATTTTGCACAGTAGTTGTTAGTAGTTTTTTTACGTAATTAAATTTTAAAAATTTTAAAAATAGAAAAAAACAGGTTAGCCTATCATACAATGCAAAGGAATACAAGAAAAAAAGGGAGCAAAAAAGCCCAAAAACCAAAAAAAGGGATGAAATTAAGGAATAGTAAATTAGAAGCCAAAAGTCAGAAACTAAAGCCAAAAGGAATAGTAAATTATATATTAAAATTAACTAGGTAGAAGTAGTATACTCTGAGCTCTAAAGGATAGAATTGGGTGCCGCTCGGTTGGGCTAAAATAAACTAGCTTATAACTGAAATTATACTGTAACTGACTGAAATTATACTGTATCTGATGGTGACTTATTTGCCGCAACTAAATTTTAAAAAAATAAAAAAAATAGGTTAGCCCATCATGGACAACGCAAGTGAATACGAAAAAAGAATCGGCAAAAAAGTTAAAAGGCTAGAAAAAGATGAAATTTAGGAATAGTAAAAAATAAGGCAGAAGCTAGAAGCTCAAGTCAAAATGACCGGAGCTTGATTGTGAAATGATCAGTTAAATCATACAGCCCGTCTTACGGACCGCGTCAGTTGAGGATCATTTGAGATTGCACTGCTCTTTGCACACAAGTAATTGGCTTGGGGTTATTGACATTTTACCTAAGCACGGCCTCCACCATGTAGTCTCGCCGTAGGACAGCGGGCACCAAGATTTGAAACAACCGCACACTCCATGCGGGCGATGGCTGACGACTGTACGTACTGTCGGAGCCGCGTCGTGCACCCAACTGCCGGTGAAACAATAAACCCCGCGCGTGTGAATCCTGTGAGAGACCGGAGCCCTACCCTGTGCTCCCTCCCAGTGGTACTATTGCACTATCGCTCAAAGCCCAAACGCACACGCATCACACTGACTGGACCACCCTGCCATCCCGCGCCACACATTAACGTGCATCGCGCCCACCGCCTCCCCTCCCTGGGCTCCGTGCGGGCTGATCAGTTGTGGGGCACGGGCGTAGCTGTGCCGTGCGCTCTTGTGCGTGCATGCCCTTTCCTCGTGACAAATTCCCATTTACACCCTCTTTTGCCTAGATTCCTCGTCTTGATCCCATCTAAAGCTATTCAAATAGAATGGGCCAATCATGCCGACCCGAAGTACGGTGCTATTGGCCCGCCCCAGGCATGCATAGTCGATGGCTAAATAGACCGTGTCAACTCGGACTGACCAGCCATGTTATGCTTAGGCCAGCCTAACCAGACATGAACAGTATCGTGCCCACCAAGCATGGCCCAGCTAGTCCCCTCCCCCTCTCTTATTAACTGTGCCCGGTGTTCCCTCCCTCTCTGTCAGTTGTCGCTTCTCTCCCTCGTCGGCCCGTCCCCCTTCCCTTGTGCCCAACCACCCCCGCGCGGCCACCACCCTCTCCTCTCCTTCTCTCAGCAACCGCTCCCCCTCAACTGTCGACATGTCTCCTCTCCCTCCATGCCTAGCTGCCCCACCAGCTGCCTCCCCCTCCTCTCCCTCTCTCGGCCACCACTCCCCCTCCGCGTTGGCCCGCCCCCGTCCCATCCCCCGTGCTTGGCCAACCGCCGCCTCCTCCCTCCCCCATCGCGCTCCTCTCTATATGACTTCTTGCTTTCATCCAGCAATAGGGCAACACCTTTGAGATGGCCAACGACAGACAGCAAGCAAGCAAGGAGAAGCCCGCAATGACGACGGCGTCTCTCGGTGAGCATGTCGGGCATCGTCCACGTGAGTGGGATGAAGTCCTCATCTACACCGCTGGCAAGTCCGAGCCTCCTTGTCGTCGGTGCCGGTAGGATCCAGTGCTTGTCTTGCCCGTCGACCTGATTTGGTCCTCGTACGCAGCGTCACTACCAGCTTTTGAGGTCCACATAGACAAAATGGGGCAATTGTGTCCCATTGGGTTTAACGTGCTCAACTGACACAGCACAACCTGTGACCTCCTTGTATCGTGCTTAGTTTTGGGGGCTAAGCTTGTGGATAGATATGATACAATCTATTTAGTTAGCCAGGCTAATCAGATCATACCTAAATAGACCATATTTAGCTGAAATCACATCGTGCCATATAGGGCTGTCTATTTGGCTAGGTCTGATGTCATCCGCCTCCCAAATGCCCAGCCTTTTTCTCCGGTTTCCCCACACGCTTCTGCCCCCGAACCCAAAAGTCGCTTTTCGGGTGGCTCGTTAGGGTTTTTCTGGGTTCTGCCCATGTGGCCATGTCGCACCCGCTTGTCCCAGTCTGACTCGATTCGGTCGCCTGCCCGCTACATAACCCAGCTTCCAGCTCCGACCCAATGGAGGTGGAGGAGGAGCCGCAGCCGGAGCAAGACCGGAAGCAGGAGTCGGAGGCGCCCAGCGGCGGCGTCGAGCGGTGCGGGAGGCACCCGTCCCAGCTCCTCACCGGCATCTGCTCCTTCTGCCTCATGGAGCGCCTCTCCTCCGTCCGCAACCCCGGCGAGGCGGAGATCGTCGAGGTCGGCACCGCCGACGCTGGCGAGGGCTCCAGCGCCGGTGCCGGCGCAGACCCGAGCAAGCTGCGGACGACGCTCAAGCTGCTCTTCCAGCTGGACGACCCCGGCGGTGCCGGTACCGTCCATCCGCCCGAAGCGAAGGATCCCCAAGTTGCCGAATTTGGGGTGGACCCTGGAGGAGGTGGTGGGAATCGGGGGGCCAAATGGAAGGGCGGCTCCTGGCTCAGGTCGATCTTGCCGAGGAAGGGGATGCGGTGGAGGAGGAAGGAGCCCTCGCGGCCGCCACGGGAGGGGTCGGTGGATCCGGGTGGCGGCGGTGGCGGTGGCGGCGGCGCCGATGCGCAGATTGAGCGTAAGCCGAGTTTCCGGCGCTCGTGCGAGTGGATGGTGTGCCGGGAGCCTAGCAGAGGCTCACTGGAGCCGCCCCGGCACTCGTGGGACGGGTCGATGGTGGGCAGGGCCTTCGCTTGCTCGTTCGCCTGCTTAGAGGAGCCGCCTGATGGGGCGAGGAGGGCGAGGCGGAGCAATGCAGAGGAAGCAGTTGGGGAGAGCCTTGCCGGGGTTGTAGAGAGCAGGAATGGGGGGCACTTTGTCGATGTGGGCGGCGAGGGGCGGCGTTTCAGGGGAAGGAGCTGTGGTGACGCCGGGCGAGAGATGACCGTCTCAGGTGTTGGAAGGCGGAGGTCGAACAGGTGGAGCAGGGTGTGGGATCGGAGCATCACGAGTCCACTCAAGGAGTTTGTGAGGAAGGGGGAGCATGTTCTTGAGCGGTCCCTCTCGGAGTCAAGGAAGGAAACCCGGAGGGGCAAAAATGGGGAGACAGCAGACATCGACGGTGAAATTCAGCCTGGCCGCAATGGGCATGGTTCAGGCAGAGCAAGCCAAGGCGCAATCAGAAGCTCGCAAGCTGCAGCTAATGGGGATGCGCAGAATTTCCGCACAGATTGGCTTAGGAATAAGGAATGCAAGATTAGCAGGAGCAGGAGTGTGCATTATACTTCTCCTTGGAACTTAGATAATGGGATGCTGCGGTTTTATCTGACACCAATGAGAAGTACCAGAACCACAAACAGGGGGAGGGGAAGAAATTCGAGTTTGTTTGCGAGAGGGCTTTTCGGTTTCATTTGAGTGGCTGAAGTAGAATTCTAGCCCATGCCATGTGTTTTAGAAGATGGCAGCAGCAGAAGCAACTTTTCTTTGGAATCTATTGGCAACATCGTAAGTTATTCCACTACATTCTTTCTTTTAGGACATTGTCAGGTCCCAACTTGAAGTCAAGAAGCTTCAGACTTAGTTGCAGATTTGCTGCCCTATTCTTTTAAGATATTGCTTATAGATGGAACCTGCACAAAGCGGTGCAGATTAGTATCACAATGTAATTATTTACATGAATAATGTTTTTTTGTGTTATTTCTTCCGAGAGGTCTGAATTTCTGTCTCGATAAGGGTACATACTGTTCTAATATGTTGCCTCCTCCTAAGCATACGTATGAATCTATCGGACAAGCTTACCAGCCAAAGAATTTTAGACTGCTGTTTTGTATGATTAGGAAATAACCAGACATACAGCCCACATGCTACAATCTACACGAAACAGGCATTTCAAGATCGGATTGTTTATGTTCTAGCTATGACAAGATGAGTATGTTATATCACAGATTTGTTGTCCCATTTAGTTGTTTATGATGATAGTACTCCATATCCCTTCCCATCATATATGTCACAATCTGGTAAATTTCTATCAAGTTGTAAATAGTATTGACCAATAGAACTATAGAAGTATATGAATTTAATGGACCTGAATTACTCATCAACTTTAGGTCTGGTGGAAATAGGGTGTGTTTGAGAACAGATTTCACTCTGGTAATGTTAAGCTGTTTCTGTTCTGCGTTGTTCGGTTTATACATAGATTATCGTTCAACCAATAATTTTCGGTTACTGACACATGAGCAAATACGGACTATCCCTCTTTTGGAGGTAACTGTCAGTAAATGTGTCCAACAACTCTGTGCATGCAAGTTTTGCAGGTTGCAGAGAATTCTGATCCCACGCGTGTGATATCGCATTCCGCACATTCACTCCCCCTTTCCATTGTGTTTGGAGGCTAGAGAAGCATTCTCTGACCTGCAATGTCATACTGTACAGTCTCCGGCTCCAGTTTCCTTATGTTTTGCTTGGTTCCTGGTTTACTCAGTACTTGTAGATATCAAGCTGCAATTCATGATAGCAATATGATCATAATATTTCGATTCGGCACATTCTATTTCCCGCGGGGCCCGAATGCTACCCTGCTAGAGAAATGCTTAAATAAGCTTGCCATTTCCCCTCGATGTAGGTACATTTTTCATTGTCCTGTATAATATCCTTCTATTTTTCTTCCATGGAAAAACAAGCACAGTGCACCTAGAATAAAAATATTCTTTAGAGACCCAATATTCAAGAAGACGCTAGGTACTAGGCTGGCGGCGAGGTGGGGCCTAGCGTCTAGGGGGTCTAGGCGATCAAATTAAAAATAAAGTGTATTAATTTCTATTTTATTTTCGTCCTTCTTTTTCTGTTCTGGTTCATTTTCTCATTTGGCCCATGCCTTAATTCCTAACCTATTTAGCCCTTCGGCCCATTTATACCTGTAGCCGGCCCACCGGCCCATTTTCCTCTCCAAATCTTCTCCCGCGCGCCTTCTCCTCCCTCACCTTCTCCCCTTTGACCTCTGTCGTCACCCTCGCCTCCCCTCACTAGCTCGCTTGCCTCTCTCACTGATCCGTGGTGTGGAGGGGAGGTGAGGCCGTGAGGCTGGCGGAGAGGAGACGACAGAGGGGAGGTCGGAGGTGAGACACGTGAAGGGGAGGGGAGGCGGACGACGGAGGGAGCGACGAAGGGGGGAGGAGGAGGCGGAGGTGGAATGGACATCGGTCATGATGAGGCGGATTTCAGCGAGACAGAGGCGGTGCGGTGGATTGCGGCGAGGCAAAGGCGGTGGTAGTGTCTAGTGTGACACAGTCGTGCTCCACCACCCGTGCTATTCTAGCCCTTCTACCCATCTAGTCGCTCGCTAACCCCGACTACACTGCCGCATCCGCTTGAGAGGGCATCGCGTCAAGCCTGCCTTTAACCCGTCTTCGACCGACTAGACGGCTCCCCGCCTACCCACCCGACTTAGGGGCAAGGCACGGCGACAGGGTGCCACCCAGTGCCTACACGGGGCCTAGACGGTCGCCTAGGCCGCCTTCTTGAACACTGCAAGAGACCTTTATTAAAGCATCTCCAACCCTCCACCTCTGTTGTGTATAAAACTAAGGCTCTGTTCGTATTGGCTTCTTCTTTGAGAAGCCAAAAGTCAATATGAACACCCGATTTTTTGAAACAGCTTCTCCACTCCTCTCGCTTCCGTCTCGCTTTGGAGATAAGGCAGAGGGGGTCACGAGATCATCACGCACCACACTCTTCTCGCTCTCGTCTGGCACACACCTCTCCCTCATTTTCCCCACCGCTCGCACCCTTCTTTTTAAAGTCATTTCGTTTAGTCACTATTAGTTTCAGCCAAAAACTATTAATCGCAGTCAATACGAACGCCACCTAAGCCGTATCGGTTAGGAGCTTAGATGGAGGGGAGAGAGCACCAAAAAGCTACTATCTCTCATACAAGATATGGTCTCGACCCAAAGAGTAATCTTGGAGGAGCGTTGGTACAGGAGTTCTATAAAAACCCATAGGATTCATGTAGTAGTAATTAAAGGCTTGTGCAGCACCTAAGAGCATACAGAAATTTTAGAGGGTCTATGTGTAATTAAAAAAAGAAATTGGGAGCGAGCTATACGGTGAAGTTAGGAACAATGAGTTATCGTGGCATGATAAAAGGAATTGTGGGAAAGAGAACCCAAACCTTAGGCCAGTTGCGGACACAGGATTTTATCAAAGGGTATGTCGCACCAAAATTTTCATATGCAATTCGGTAAAATCATTTGCCAATTCGGTATATAATTGTAAAATTTGCACCGTAATTCGGTATATAGGCACTAAATAATATGACAAGTCTTAAATTCAAGGATTAAGTTGAAAACTTGCACAAATTACAATATAAATAGTTCAAGCACCATACTAATAGTCTTAAATATACATAAAAGAGATTTACAATACTACTTGTCTGACTTTTTTGACCTACGCTTTCTAAAGGACATGAAAGTCTCGATTATATCATCTTCATCCACTTCAAAGAAAATATCCCGCTCAATGAATGTAACTAGACAATCATCCAAAAGACTATCACCCATCTTATTTCTTAACTTTGTTTTCACTTAAACCATTGCAGAAAAAGCCCTTTCAACACTTGATGTTGCCACTGATAGAAGCAAAACCAATTTGAGAAACATGTAAATCATATCATACACTTGGCCGTGTGAAGGATCCCCAAAGGGAACTCTGTGTGCACACTAAAATTTGAAAATTGAAGTCAACTGTGAAAATATCTTGGCAGTAAAATGTGGTTCTGGTCTGTTAATAGTGATGCCACAGAAAAATGAAATGGATTGAGATTTGAGAGTTCCTCAATTGAAATAAGTTGCTGAACTAAAAAAAAGCTATGAATCGACGACCTCTCAGGTCTCAGTTTTTTTTATGCCTAAAGCTAGCACTTGTTGCGGTAATACTTCATAACAAGATACATTAAATAGACCTAAACACAAAAACAAGCACTGATCAGTAGACTAGTTCAAATTGAATTTCCCGGAAGAAATTTTACCTGAAAATGAGAGCTATTCAGACAGTGTGCAATCCTCCGAAACAATGGAACCATGCACTTCTGGAACTCAAGTATTTTTGTCAACTCCACCCGGTTGAGCCCCAGGATATACCGTGGCCCACCCGGTATATCCTATGGGTCCGCCCCTGCCCTAGGCACCTTTCTCAGCATCCTTGTTTCCACGCGCCGGCGCCGCTCGCTCCACTCGCAGCACGTCGGTGCTTGTGCGCCACACGCCGTGTTGCCAGCTCAGCCTGCGTGTTCTCGCGCACAGCAAGCGCGAGCGCGCGCCAGCGTTCCTCCCATCAGCCGCTACTAGCCAGCCGATCGCCGTGTGTTGGCGCGACGCCACATGCCCGGGAGAGACGGCTGACCGAGATCACCACGCACCAACACGCGTTTGAGCTGCTCGCGTGTCCTGCGCGTCGTTGCCCGCGGCCCACCAGCGTCGATCGCCGGTCGCCACGTATGGTGCCCGGCGAGCACATGCCGCCAGGGGCGTTGCCACATCGACGTGCTGGTGCAGTTGCGTCTCGGGCGTTTGTCGGGTGAATTGCAGAGTGCTAGGGAAAACTCGGGGAGAAGCAGGAGAGAAGCCGGGGAAGAGAAGGGTAATGTGAGGAATAGATCGTGGTTTCAGGGTTCGTCACATGATAACATTTGGTTTTTCCTCTCTATGTTGTTATTTTAATTAGAGATTGAAATCGATATTAGTGAGAGAGATGGCAAGTGTCCATTGGGAGATTTAAAAGCAGATCGATTTAATTTGTTGTATTGTTGTACTGTGAGCAGCTGGGGAACAGAAGGGTAACGTGAGGAATATATCGTGGTTCCAGGGGTTCGTCACATGATAACGATTTGGTTTTTCCTCTCTATGTTGTTATTTTAATTAGAGATTGAAATTGAGATTAGTGAGAGAGATGGCAAGTGTCCATTGGGAGATTTAAAAGTAGATCGATTTAATTTGCTGTATTGTTGTACTGTGATTACGGATATTGTATGGTCATAATTTGGAAATAGCATTTACAAGAAAGTTGTAAATGATTTTGATATTTTTCTGTAGAATTCTTATTCATATCGATCCGATAAATAGATTTTGAGTTATGAATTTTGTAAGCCCGTTGTCTGTTAAATTGTCATCTGTAGGCAGCATGTATTAATCTGTATATTAAAAATAGAATATGAAATAATTTAAGGATTTGGTATACATGAAAAATGTAGGTAATTTCTTAAGGGTTCCAGAAAGTCTAAGAACATGATTTTTTTAGTAAGTAGAACATAAGTTATAAATTTTGGGAGATTGCTATCCAGAACCGAGTTGTTGCTGAACGCAGTCATAGGAAATGATTAATTTGACTGATTTAATGGCTGAATTAAATTTTAGGCATAAGTATAAAGTGGTAGATAATTTCTTGTAGTTTCTAAAAATATCATATCTCAATATATTTGCATGTGTAGATTAAAAAATATGACATTATTAAATCTACTATCCAGAAGATAATATATCTATCTTCTGGGTTAAAAACAGGGGGGTTTAGATGATTTAATCTGGATATTTGATAAACTAGAAAGTTGTAGAAGATTGTGTATAGATTTCAGAACTGGTGTGGCTTGTTATAATACGATGTTGAAGTGGAAAGTTATGATGATTTTAGTACCGCAACAATAAAGGTGGCTGGCCGGTAAAGGGGGAAATTATGGATTGAGTAGCGTGTAAAAACGTTGCCAATTAAACGTTGTATCGTATTGTTGTAGCTTATATTGAGTTTGGTGTTTATTGTAAGAGGAGTAACTTCGAGGTTGGTGTCATCTTTTAATCAACCCGGTCATCGTAACTAGAGAGCCAAGTGCATAGTAAAATGATAGTGGATGGTCGATACTTATTCTTGGCTGTTGATTTATTATGTCATGCAATATTTAATTATCTTATGTTCATTATGATATCAATTTTGATGATAAATGTGATATGTGGTAAAATGATGGAAGATTGCATTCACGATATGACATATACATTATGAGACAAGGCGGTGAGAAAGTCAAATAGTTATGAGCAAATCTATTTGACTATTTTGGTGTGCTATTAAGTAAGACCTACAGACGTAGACACCTCTACGGAATGGAGAGAAAGACTTATTTCGATAGGCATCTCCACGGGATGGAGGTAGAGGGTAACATTGATGGGTGTACCCTCCGTTATATCGGTATAAGCTACAGAAGGAGACATGAGCATAAGTATTGTATTGCATTAAAGGAAATTGATTTGAAAAAAGAGAATGGTGAAAATTGATAAGTGAATTGAGTATATTGTTACTTCTATTGTTTTATTATATACTTGTGGAGTCGTAGATTCACTCTTACTTATTCATTTTTTAGGTGATCGTTGAAGACGTCATGCATTAGGTAAAAGTAGAATATGGAACAATACATTTTTGTAACTCTTCACTCCATCTAGCAATTTATTATTTATGGTCATGAACAATTTAGTAACTTCCATGTTAATAATTGGATAATTTACGGCTTCACTTAGTTTCTTATGGTTCATAATATTACTATTTGGTATGTTTCTTGGTTTAGACTTATTTATGATTTATCTTGACAATTGTTTGGTTCATATTAAGACCAATTACCCTGTTGTTGAAATTTATTTTTATTACCATATTGAATATTTATTTTTGACGTCTAGTTGATGATAATATTTGATTATTGGTTAAAATTGATAGCAATAATAGTTATGAGTGATATTTTAAATTTTTGTTATGTCGGAGCGTTGCCAATAAATTTCAGTACCCGCATTGCATTCTACTAAAAAAGTGCACACCCAGGCCGTGAGTTTTGCTTGGAGTTAGAAAACGTGGGCGGTACTCAATTGAAAAGAAATTCTTTCTTGCGTAAGTGAATTCGATGGAATACAGCAACAATATTATTCACAGTAAAAGCAAGAAAAGCACAAAATCTTTAGAGTAGATTAACTCCACCGTATCAAAGTGATTAATACTAATCATTCCCCTTCATTTGTTGCTCGTGCTGTCTTTTCTTCCCCTTTTCTTTCTCCTCCCCTGTACTTTTCTCACCGCCTGTCGTAGCCATCGCGATGACAACCTAAACTATAATACACACAGGAGAGGAGGTAGCAACGCAGACAACTAAATCTTTTCTTTTTCTTCCTCTTATTATCCCCAAGAACACATCTCAAGAGGAGGAAGAGAGGAGCGACAGATTCTTGAATCCCCCAAAAGATGTCTTCACCAAGCAAGCGCCGCGAGATGGACCTGATGAAGCTGTGGGGATCTTGGAGTATTTAAGATTTTTTTGGGGGGATTCCTTAATCTGGATTTTCGTGTCTGTTGATGCTTGCAGGATGATGAGCGACTACAAGGTCGAGATGGTGAATGACGGGATGCAGGAGTTCTTTGTTGAATTTCATGGGCCTAATGAAAGTATGGTTGTTGGCGCACAGAACCGATCTGATTCAGTTTCTTTGGCAGATGATTCTGTACCTTCAGATTTCTGATCTAGATGGACTAATGAAGTTTCGAGAAAGTTGATTTTTTTTCTTGACCATTGTGGCCTGTTGCTTATACTGGTTTAGCTTAAGAACAACGATGACTAGATCTCTAAATTTAATGTCGCTGCTTTTGCTTTTGTATGTTGCCTTTAGTAGTATCTTATTGCTGCTGTTAAGCTTCAGTCTTGTTTCATTTAAGTAAAACAAGATGAGCAGCTGCACTGTCTCACTGGTGTTGTGCTGAATTTAATAGGTCTTTATCAACGAGGCGTATGGAAAGTTAGAGTAGAATTGCCCGATGCATATCCTTACAAACCCCCATCAATTGGCTTCATCAATAAGATGTATCACCCAAATGTCGATGAAATGTGAGTAATTTCATATTCAGTATTTTTGCTCTAGCGATTCGAACCACAATAACTTTCTGGTTTCTAACCACTTTTGGATGAATGCAAAATGTAGGTCTGGTTCTGTCTGTTTGGATGTCATTAACCAGACATGGAGCCCAATGTTTGGTAAAATTGATCTTATTATTCATTATTTGTATAGTTGGCCCTGCTGGTTACCTCTGTTACATTGTCTGTATAAATAGAGCTCCATTAGTTGTAGTTGCAGCAATCTCAGCTTTGAACCTGTGTGCTGTATTTTGCAGATCTTGTCAATGTGTTTGAAGTCTTCCTTCCGCAACTTTTATTATATCCAAATCCTTCCGATCCATTGAATGGTGAAGCTGCTGCACTGATGATGCGTGATCGCCCTGCTTATGAACAGAAAGTGAAAGGTGATCAGATTTACATCTTTTCTTTTTATTCCTATCTAGGAACAAGTTCACTTTACAGCCCTCAACTATAGCCTCAGTCTGATTTTCAACCTTCAATTTCAAAACCATTATTCACCCTTGAACTATTAAAACCGTTCATAACACAATCTTCACACAAACCGCTCCGATTTGATCCGACATGGCGGTGGTTTAGCTTCAATGGTTCACTTTACAGCCCCCAACTATGGCCTTGGTCTGATTATCAACTTTCAACTTTGAAACCGTTCACTTTTCACCCGTAACTATTAAAATTGATAAAAAAAAAAAACAACATTCACACGAAACTGCTTTGGTTTGCTTCCGACTTGGCGGTAGTTTTAGTTTCAATGGCATCCTAGTGGACAATGCACACTAATGTGGCATCCTAATACATAACGGAAGCTGATGTGGCCTCGCCTCTCAGCAATATTTTTATTAGACCAGGAAAAAATAAAATAAAAAGGGGAGGGCCCATTAGTCAGCCTCCTTCTCCTATTTCTTCTTCTCAAAACTGTCCACATCACATCATTTTCCAGAACCCCCTCCCTCACATTCTCAAATTAATTTGAGTTTCATACTGACAACTGCTCATAATCGAAATTCTTCTCCAGCGCTGTCAATCTTCTCCATCGTGGTTTTTCGCGACTGGTGAGAATTCGTCCGATTCCTTCATACACGAGCATCATCTATTCCTCACCTATATTTTGATGTGTTCATTTTTTTCTCTCTCTTCCACCGTAGCGTTGTCGTCTCCATGACTTTACCGTCACCATTGCTCGCCATCGTTGCCTACCCAACACAACGCACCTTTACCCAAACCACCATCAACGTAAGTGTTGTGCGGGTGCCCAGCCCCTACAGCCATTAAATTTAGCTACTGGGCCTTGGAACAAGCGCGATAACATATTTTTGTGTAATAAGGGAATGTATCAATATGGCCTTACCAATTGCAACTATTAAGGGGTAGGACGAGAAATTCTCATTTTGCCCCATTCATGTATATAAACCCCCAGAGAGGTATGAGGAGAGGGATCCACTCATTTTTTACTCACTAGCTATCTCTCTCCCATGGTTGGCTCTTTCTAGCTCTTTTAGTTCTACATCTTCTATAGAGAAAGGGTACTCAGTGCCTATTATTGTGGCTCATGCTACAACAGTAAGGTTTCTTATATTGCGAGTATTCCGTTTTGCCCTCGCCCGTGCCTCTCTACCACCCAATCACTGGTGTCATGTCCAATCCGCCACCTCCTAGAGCTTTCTATCCATGTCTTCTTTTGTTGAAAATCATTTATGAAATCAATCTAAAGTTGAAAAATGAACGGTTTTAATAGTTTAAAAGTGAAAAGTAAACCATTTTGAAGTTAGAAGTTCAAAATCGGACCAAGGCCAAAGTTGAGGACGTAAAGTAGACTTGTTCCCTTATGAAACCAACCTAGGGTTAAAAAATGAACGGTTTTGAAGTTGGAGGTTGAAAATTGGACCGATGACATAGTTGAAGGTTATAAAGTGGACTTATTCCTCCGATCTTGCATCATGCTTGACTTACTTTACATAACAAGCACATTAATAGTCAAAATGTTATCCATTGGATCCTCTTTGCACTCCTTCGTGAACTTGTAGAAAGAGAGGTAAATTTATCTCCATTGTACTTGGCAGTCTTGCAACATTGATTTATCTTTTTAATTTACATCGCTACATTCATTTAGACGATAACCAATTATAAGCAATAGACACATGTTGAAGACTACTTTGAGACAGGTTTTAGGTAAGAAGCCTCCAGATTGCTGGTTTGTTATAGTTGTTATATTGTGTTTTCAAATTAGTAGTTTTACATAGATAACTAAATTTACCTGTTAGGTTCTAATACTAGAGGCTTTAAGTTATGTATGTGGTCTGAGTAGGCTTTGGATCTATAAGTCCATAACATAACTTTTTCCGATGCATTTGCTGAATCAGTAGCTTCTGTTGCTGGTAGAGCTTGTGCTTTTGAGGAGGAGCTGGAGGTGCTTCTACTAGAATATAGTGCCTCTTAATCATTTCATCGAATCCAATTTACCCAGACTTGTTCTGATATATACTACTAAGTGAAGCATTGGTCAAAAGATATTATTTTCTTAACCATATGCATGTTTTATTGGATTGTGCTCTCTTCCGCTGTACTTGAAAGCTGACTTTCCTTGCTCATGGTTCTGCAGAATACTGCGAAAAATATGCCAAACCAGAGGATGCTGGTGTAATCCCAGAAGATAAGTCGAGCGACGAAGAGCTGAGTGAAGATGAAGATGACTCCGGTGATGAGGCTATACTGGGCCAACCAGACCCCTAGTCAAGTTGGAACCTGTTTCTCCCACAAATTGGTATACAATGTTTATTGCAGCAACTGCAATTAAAAGTTCCTCCGAGGTCTGAATGCCATGTAAATAAGTGTACTCTCGTGTTCCCTAATGCTACCTCCAACCTCAGTTGACCGATTGAATTTGCAGCAGCACTTCAATTTCCCCATGCATCAAAGCTTGTAGATTCTGCGTTAGAAGTCGCCGACTGCAATGCTTTCGGATCTCTGCAATTCTTAACGGAAGCAAGTTCCGTAATAACTAGATGAACAGTGTACATAAGCCCTGCTTGACTGATGCTGAAATCTACATGCATGAACTGATCAAATCTGAAATCTCTGTTCTGTTTGGGAGATTAGTGCTTTAGTACGTCAGTGAATGCTGAGAGTTAAAGCCAGATTTCGCATTGTTACATCCTGTATTTATAAAAGTAGACATATACGTACAACATTTATAAAAATATCATTTCTGTCATCCGGTGGGCGGGCGGCAATGCCCGTGAGACAACACGCGGCGGGGCCGCCGGCGGTAGGCACCTACCACCCTCTCACCAGATGGTAGGCAGCCTACTGCCTGGTGAGGGAACGGCAGGCTTGAGGAGGCGGCGGGCAATTAAGCCAGCTAATTAGTTAGTTTAATTATCTGCTCTATTTTTTGTTTAATGTTTGTTTGAATTTTTAAATATATCAAATGAGCTCAAAACATTACGAAAATTTATATACAGTCTCCTGACACAACATACATTGCCGTGTAATTTTGGGGTAATTTTATCTGTTGCGAATTTTACTCAAAATTCATACAATTTTAATATTTTTATGAGTTTTTAAATATAGTAAACGAGTTCTAAAATTACAAAATTTTATGTGAAGCCTTCCAACACAGTTATAGTTATTGTGTAATTTTTTGGGAATTTTATGTGGTCCGAATTTGTCACGTTTATTCGGATTAACTTAATTATGAATTTAACGATCCTCACGTATCTTTTGAAGTGGCTTGTGTCGGCCGATCGTGCTATATTTTATTTCTTGCTATCTGGTTTTTACATAAAATTTTATAATTTTTAAAGCTCGTTTGCTATATGTAAAAACTCATATAACAGTGCTAAATCTGGGCATAAACTCAGAATGCCGATATACGTATGGACGCCGTACAATACGTATCATTAGTAATAAGTCGTTCGTATGCCATGGCAGTGGTTGGTTAGCCACGCTATTTTGGAGCCTGAGAAGCCGTCAGCCTCTTCAGATGGCGAAAATGGCGTGGCGTGGCACACTCATTCTCGCCGCCGGCGTCCTCCTGTGCGCGACCGTCGAGACGGCGCTGGGGGCGAAGCGGGTGTCCATCACTGACGACCTGCGCGACGTGGTGGACGACGAGGAGGATGACGATTGGCGCCATTGGGGCGCGGGCGCGGCCCCCACGCGTGACCCTTCCCCGGACTTGTCGCGAATGGATCCGGCGGCCGTCCAGGCCGAGCTCCTCCGCCGCCACGCCGGCCCGTCTTTCGGCTTCGTCAAGCTCCGCCTCGGCGTCCCCCGCTCCCGGGTGCGGATCCTTCGATCGCCATACACCGCGCGCTCCTCCTAGGTTCTTTCTTGTTTGTTCTTTGCCCATTAAAATGCTCCAACTTATTTCAGGAGGATGTGGTGGGAATCGCGACGCGGTGGAGCAATGTGCTGCGGACTGGATCGGTGGCGGCCAAATTCGTGGCTGTTGATTTCGGCACGCTCATGTTCACCATGGAGAGGGGGCAAGACGTGCTAGAGGTAAGGAGTCTTGTCTGCGCTGCGCATTTTGCTTGGATGCATTTGGCTTGCCTGCGAGTGCGATTACAGATCATGAGCAGGTTTAGATACAAGAACTAGACTCAGAAGCATTCCCGGCCTCCCGTGTCGTCCCCCCGGGCGATACCCAGCGCCTCGTCCCACCGCCCCCTCTTCGTAGCCTCGAGATCCGGCTTTTTCGTGAGTCATGGTGGGCGCCGACGAGCCCGGCAAGGGAGATGGCGATGGCATGGAGCAAGACCGGGCGACGTTGCTGCTGCTACTGCCGGCCGCCGGAGCTCCAGTCGGCGTCAGCGCTGATGAATCAGACAAACACGGCGTAGGCGCCGACGGATCTAGCCACGAAGCGAGCACTCGGGTCGCCTCTGTGCAGGCGGCCAGTGGCATAGCCACGTGCCACGTAGAAGCTATTTGACCCCACAGCTTATATAGAAGTCCAAAAAATTATAAATATGCTAATGCAATTAATCTCACAGGTTTAAGATCCTAGCTATGCCACTGTAGGTGGCATCCCCGTCGCTAAGGTCACTGGAGGAGCAACTGCTTTGTCCGTGCGAGGTCGTTTCGACCGTGGCGCGGGCACGAGCGGCGTGTCACCGGCGTGAACTCGGGTCATCCTTGTCATCCGTATCTGTGGAAGGCGACCGCGGGCGGCACCCCCCATGCTAGATCTATGAAGAGCCTGGGTGTCGCGGGTCAGCACCACCGCCATTGCCATGCCTCGGATCCCATCAAATTCAGAAGAACCGCTGCCTTTCTAGACGTTGTTATCCTCAGGCTCCCCCTGTTGCTGTAGCCGACGCTTGCCAGATCCGGGCACCCGCTACCTAGATCGCTCGCTGCGAGGTCTGACCTGGGCCTCCGTGCCTCCTCCGTCTCCTCATGAAGCAGCCCCACCAGTCCCTCCAGCCATAGCCGCCCTCCTCTAGCCATCACAATACTCTTCCCTCTAGATCCATCAACGTTCATCGTCATCCGAGAGTCTACCTTTTTGCTAGAGCTGAAGCCTCCCCATCATCTTTCTTCCTCTCTGGATATACCGTTGTCCGCCGGCGACCAGGAACTTCCTTGGCGGACCCCTTTGCTTGTGGAGAATGTCTGGACTTGCTGCTGTGGTTGGTGGCGCTCGTCCGTGGGCTGTTGTCTCAGGCCGATCGTTGAAGAGGCCCAAAGAGTTGGGCACTCATAGTTGGGTTGCTTTCCTAGTTTAGGCCAACTATTGTGGAGGCACATGAGTAGCAGCTGGTCTGGTCCTAGAGGTAGATCACCGTCGGTGATCCCTGTGGGAGGAGGAGAGGAGTCAGAGCTACTGGCTTTTGCGTGCCGTCTATCATCGTTGTCCAGTGGAGATGCCTCTTTTTCACCATTATATTCTAAATCTGCTTGCCTAGTCATCCTGTTAGTGCAAAGCAGAGGCGAAGGGAGGGGGGACTGGCAGGGGCCAGGGCTCCCCTATGATCCAAATTTTGCCATTATATCCCTTTGTGATGCACGGAATTTTATCTATATTTCTGCTATCCCCCTCATAGAATACAATTTCCCCCTCATCTCTAATTCTTGGCCCCACCCCTGGTGTGGAGTGCTTGCCGTGGTTCTTCAACTGTAGTGGAGAGTGGTTCTCCATGCCATTGCTTCTATTCTTCTCACTCAAGTCTTGTACAATGGTGATCCTCATTGGAGTGCCAGGCTGGTCAAGCAAGTAGGTCATTGTCGGTGAGCCATGTGGGAGCTGTGTTGGAGGGAGAGTAGAGTCAGAGCTATTGGCCTCTTTTGCACGTCATCCACCATTGTTTCCAAGCGGAAGGGCCGCTTCCTCGCCCACTTCATTCTGAAGTTGATTGTTGGTCATCCTGCTAGTGTGTGGTCTGCCATGGTTCATCTTGCCTCTGCTTCTATTCTTCTCTTAAACTTTGTGCAATGGTGATCCTCTGTATCTAACTTGAAAATCGGTTAGAAGCTTTAGCGTTTGGGGGTGTTGTCCTTCGTTCGGCTGCGTTGTGTGCTGTGCGTGAGAGTTGACGTTTGGCGTAGTGCCAGATGGCGTTCTTCTCTAGTTAAGGCCGATGACTGTACCTTATTCTTTTCTCCTACTTTATCAATATAATGGGCAGTTCTTCTACCGGTTTGTTTTTAAAAAAGATACAGTAACTTGTATGCTAATTCTACTGGGCATGGCATAAAGATTAATTTCAGAAACAAAACAACAAATCTAGTGCTATGAATTACATGCCTGCTGAATAGTTATCTTTTTGCTCAGTTACACTCGGACCACTGATAATTGTGTAATACTCCTAGTCCTAGCTCAGTGGCATCTTCCATTGGCATGCATGTGAAGGCAACCTTATGTTCAGCAGGAAAAAAACACTTCACTCCTAGTCGTCTAGGCTACTCCTACATCCTACTGTGGCATACCAGCATAACATTTCAAGTCACCTAGATTTGATATTCTCATTACCTTTCTTATGGTTTCTTTTTCAAAGCATAGCATTGACATTCAGAGCTCCAATTACAATATAATATGCTTGATGCCCTTTTTATCTTCTCCTTATATGATGCCTTTTACTGTGTGTTTTTCCAGTTGAAAGAGTTCATTTTGAGCCAGCCAGAGGCCTACGAGTTTAAGATTGGGGATCAAGCTTTCCGAAGACCTGGAGACCCACCCCTTGATCAAGTTGTCGAGATTCTACAGAAACAGAAAAGCGCAACGCACAGCCGTGATTCTGCCGTGCAACAGGATAAACACAAAGTTGAGCTATAGATTTTCTTGATCAAGTTCAGCAGTTCCTTTCTTTTTTGTGGATGCTCTCTTCCATAAATAACAGTAACAATTGTAGGTAGCTACTACTTGTTTTCTGCGATTTCACACGAGAGGAAGAAGTTCTCTTCTCTGTAATTGCTGTGATGTCGAACCACCATGCTATTTTAGTATTTTCGATGGTAGAATGCTACCATGTTGATGTGAGTCTTGTCTGGTCACCGGTAATCTTTTTGTTGTCATTATTTCCTGTCCTGTAACCTGTTAGACACAGCAAGTACGAGAAGTTAAAATTTCAGGAGATGCACCTCAAAAAAAAATAAGGAGATGGTTAATTCCAATAAATTAAAAAACAGGAGATGGTTCGCTTTCAGTAAACGTAGGGTTTGCTGAAAATTCACGGTCAAAGAGGATCCTGGGCTTCGATCGCAACTCGGCCAATTTGTAAACTGGGCTGTCTAGGCCCAAATCTCCCACCAGCCCAGCCGAACATGCGCATCGCGATCCAGATGCGGGTCTCTATCACCCGTCCAATCAATCTTCTGTGGACCGGATCAAGTGGGAACAACTAGCGAAGGAGGTTTTACGGGTAAGATCCTACAATAATGTAATTTATCGTTTACGCCCTCTTGCATTGGATCATCCGCTATGGCCATGCCGCTGCTAGCGTCGTGGTTGTCCTCGCCTTGAAAATAGTCGCATGAGACCCACTCTTACTGTGTCGAATCATCACCCCATGCCCACCCTGTTGCCTGTGTGCAGCAGTCGCTGCTCGTACTCCGCTCGTCCATCTCGCCATTGAGCTCCATGCGAGAAATCGTGCCTCGTCTTGTCCTACTTGAGCTGCAACCAAGCGTTGTATCGAGCTCTCCTCCACCTCTGCTTCATTCTCCCCATCTTCTCCTTCTCTATCACGCACCTGAGCAGAGGAGAGAGCTCGAGGAGCTAGCTACTTAGTTTTTAGCTGCTGCACTCCACCCAGTTTGCACCACCGCTCCGGTGAGCCTCGACCAGCACCATCATGCCCTTGGGCATTGCCTTGGCACCCTCTATCCATTCCCTCTCTCTGCACAGGATCGTCGAGAAGTCGTCATCTTCTTCGACTCTGATGCTAATGCCGCTCGCGGCCGCCACATCCGCCTCGCCGTTCCCAGTGAGCTCCCCCACTTTTAGCTCACGTCAAAACATGTTCTAGGACCTGATGGAGTTTTTGGGTTGGCCTATTCGATATTCCAATTAAACCCTAGAAAACCCCAAAAGCTCACTCATGCATGGTGGAATGTGGGAAGTTTAGTACCATATTACTAGTCTAGGTGGGAAGAAACCAATTTATATAATGGAATTAGTCTTATCTAGTTGAAGCAAGCAAAATAAGATCACACGCGCATGCTCACTAGCTCGCCTCACCACGACATGGAGTGGCAGCTTCTTTTTGCACCTCAAAACCATGCATACAATTTAAAAATTGAAAGTTTGAATTACACTATTTAAATTGACTTTCATGGCACGCATTAGCCATGATTAAAACAGTGTAATGACAGTAATGATGGTAGTTTCTTCTGATACGGTAGAGTCTATAAAGGAGATCTCTCCTCTCAGAATTGGGATAAGCCTTCCTTCCCATTTCCTCTGTGTTGTGCAGCCTTGGCTTCTCCATCCCTTCTTCGGCGTGCACCGACATGGGGAGAACAGTGTCTCCGAAGCTGGCATCTCTCACGATCCTACATGGGTTAGGATAAATCAGGTTTTTGGAAAGCGTTCGCATGACTGCTCATGACTTACGACCACAATTGCTACAATATTCCTGCGAGTACGATTTCTGACTTCTTCGGTACTCGGACGCTTTGACCACTATAGTAGTTAGATCAAACTCTACCGCAAACTATGTTGGAATGATTCTTTGTAACCTGCAAGAATATCATTTGATTTGGCCAGACCTTGTTTCCTAGATATCTATCCTGCGATGATGTTGATGCCTACTTCTGTTAGTAGAATTCTTGGTCTAGACTTTGTCTTGTCATACGAGATAGATAGTTGAGTATATGATCATGTTGCTATTCATAGTCATAAATATGTCTAGTATATATGTTGTTGATTCAATTATTGTTTTAGGAATTATAATAATCACAAAGTGCACATATTGCTAACAATCCAAAAACCTATGGTTAGTTTTGTTGAGGCAATGAAATTGGAGAAATTCACTGGAGTGGATTTCAAGAGATGGTAGACAAGGGTCCAATTGTGCCTCTTGGCTATGAATGTATTTTGGGTCATGATACCAGGTCATGTAGGACCTCGTACTGCTGCACAACAAATAGAGTACGACACGGCTACGACAATATTTGTCGGATGCATTCTAAGTGTGTTGTCTGACCAGCTTTGTGATGAATATATACACATGAAGTACATACATACGAGATAGATAGCTGAGTATATGATCATGTTGCTATTCATAGTCACAAATATGTCTAGTATATATGCTGTTGATTCAATTATTGTTTTAGGAATTATAATAATCACAAAGTGCACATATTGCTAACAATCCAAAAACCTATGGTTAGTTTTGTTGAGGCAATGAAATCGGAGAAATTCACTGGAGTGGATTTCAAGATATGGTAGACAAGGGTCCAATTGTGGCTCTTGGCTATGAATGTATTTTGGGTCATGATACCAGGTCATGTAGGACCTCATACTGCTGCACAACAAATAGAGTACGACACGGCTACGACAATATTTGTCGGATGCATTCTAAGTGTGTTGTCTGACCAGCTTTGTGATGAATATATACACATGAAGAACGTTGCAGATATGTGGCATGCACCTGAACATAAGTTCACTGCCTCAGATGCTAGACATGAATTGTATGTCATGGAGCAATATCATGATTACAAAATGGTTGATAACCGTTCTGTAGTCGAGCAGGCTCATGAACTACAATTCATTGTGAGGAAACTCACCCACCTTGGTTGTCAATTGCCTGATAAATTTGTGGCTAGGGGCATTATTGCCAAATTACCTCCAACCTAGAGGAATTTCGCCACATCTCTGAAACACAAGAGGCAAAACATTTCCGTCGAGGATCTGGTTGCTAGTCTTGATGTTGAAGAGAAGACTCGGGCAAAGGATGTGACACCAATGGTGAAAGAAGGACAGTCTAGAGCAAACATCAGGCAGCAAATTAACAAAGGGAAAAGCAAAGTTGTTTTGATCACCAATTTCAAAAGGACCAACAATAGTAAGAAGAAAGTGAATATGAAGGGTATTAGTTGCTTTGTTTGTGGTGAGACTGGTCATTGGGCCAAGAAATGTCGCAAATGGATGGGCAAGAAAAATCATCCAATGCAGAAGAAGTCTACTAATGTGATTATTGGCGAGGCCAAAAAATCTGGGTATGATAATTTACCATGTATCTTTTTGGCATGTCAATCTACTAATTGGTGGATTGACACAGGGGCTAATATTCATGTATGCGCTAATGTATCTATGCTTTCTTCTTACCAGGTCGCACGGGGTTCTTCCGTCCTAATGGGAAATGAGTCACATGCTTCTGTTCTTGGTGTTGGTACGGTAGATCTGAAATTCACTTTGGAAAAGATCGTGCACTTGAAAAACATACATCATGCCCCTACAATAAATAAGAACATCAGCAGTTCCCTTCTATGTTGAGAAGGTTTTAAGTTAGCCTTTGAGTCAAATAAAGTAGTCTTGTCAAAATTTGGACTCTTTATTGGAAAAGGCTATGAATGTGGATGCATGTTTCATTTTTTCCTTTCAGATTTTTGTAATAAAGTTGTGAATCATATTTCTGACTCTATGAATGATGGTGAGGCCAGTATATGTACTCACGTTTATGTCATATAAATTTTAGTTGTATGTCTCAGCTTTCCAGTTTAAATTTAATTCCAAACTTTTACATAGTCAAAGGTTACAAATGCCAAATTTGTGTACAAGTGAAGCAACCTTAAAAGCCTCACAAGGCTATAGAGGAAAGAAATTCGGCAAAATTGGAACTCATACATTCAGACTTGTGTGAGGTGAATGGTATACTGACGAAGGGAGGGAAAATATATTTCATGAATTTAATTGATGATGCCACTAGATACTACTATGTGTATTTGTTGAAAACAAAGGATAAGGCATTAGACTACTTTAAAACTTATAAGGATGAGGTTAAGAATCAATTAGACAGAAAGATTAAAAGAATTAGGTCCGATCATGGTGGAGAATATTTTTCTAATGAGTTCAATCAATTTTATACAAAACATGGTATTATCCATGAAAGGATACCTCCCTATTTGCCCCAATCTAATAAGGTTACCAAAAGAAAGAACCACACATTGGCTAACTTGGTAAATACCGTGTTAGTTACTATGGGTATGTCTAAGGCATGGTGGGGGAGGATATGTTGACTGCGTGTTATGTCCTACATAGAGTTCCTACTAAAAGTAGTGAGGTAACTTCGTACGAAGGTTGGAAAGGGAGAAAATCAACACTATCGTATTTGCGCACTGGGGGTGCTTGGCGAAAGTCAATGTTCCAATATCTAAAAAGTGCAAACTTAGACCTAAAACAGTGGATTGTGTCTTTCTAGGATATACTCATCATAGTACAGGCTATAAGTTTCTAGTTGTTCAATCCGGGATATCTGACATGCCATCAATATGATAATGAAACCGTGAGATGTTATTTTCTTTGAAAATATATTTCATGTAAAGAATTCCCATAGCTGTCAATCTTCTAGTCAAGCAAATGGTTTAACTCCTGAACCTATCACTCCAATTGAGTATATTGAACACATACATGAACATATTCATGAGGAGGATGACAGTGTCGTAGCTCCTCAAATGAGCAAGACACAAAGGGTTCCAAAATTTTTTGGTGATGACTGCATTGTGTATCTTGTGGATGATATTCCCAAATCTATTTCAGAGGCATATGCATCTCTTAATGCGAAGTACTGGGAGGATGTGGTTCATAGCGAAATGGATTCCATTATCGCTAATAGAACTTGGGAAGTCTCTGACCATCCATTTGGTTGTAAGCCAATTGGATGCAAGTGGGTATTCAAGAAGAAACTTAGGCCTGATGGTACAATCAAAAAGTACAAGGCTCGACTCGTGGCAAAAGGTTATACTAAAAAAGTTGAGAATTTCTTTGATACATACTCACCTGTTGCCAGATTAACCACTATTTCAGTACTATTATTCTTGGCTGCCTCACATGGTCTTATTGTCCATCAAATAGACATAAAGATAGCTTTTTTTAATAGAGAGTTGGATGAAAAAATTTGTATGGATCAGCCCGATGGATTTGTAGTACCTGGACAAGAGGGCAAGGTCTGTAAGTTATTGAAATCTTTATATAGCCCCAAACAGGCACATAAGCAATGGCATGAGAAATTTGATAAAACTTTGACATCTGCATAGTTTGTGGTAAATGAAGCAGATAAATGTGTATACTACCATTATGGTGGGGTAAAGGAGCTATATTATATTTGTACGTTGATGACATACTTATCTTGGGACAAACATTGATATAATTAACAAGGTTAAGTCATTTTTTACCCAAAATTCTGACATGAAAGATCTGGGAGATGCTGATGTTATTTTAAACATCAAGTTGATCAAGGATGAGAATGTGATTATCCTATTGCAGTCCCATTATGTGGAAAAGGTCTTGAACCATTTTGGCTATATGGAAAGCAAGCCCTCTCTGACACCCTTCGATCCTAGTCTGATACTTCACCAGAATCAAAGACTAGGAAAGGATCAATTGAAGTACTCAGATTATTGGTTCACTCATGTACTTAGCTAGTGCTACTCATCCTGACATCTCTTTTGATGTAAGCAAATTGAGTTGTTTTACCGTTAAACCAGGAGATAATCATTGACGCGCACTTGAGCGGGTTATGCGCTATTTGAAAGGTACATGAGTTATGGAACTCAATATACTGGTTATCCTAGTATACTTGAGGAATATAGTGATTCCAATTGGATTTCTGATGCTGATGAAATAAAGGCTACGAGTGGATATGTATTCACTTTAGGCGATGCTGCTGTATCATGGAGGTTTTGCAAACAAATCATACTGACAAGGTCAACCATGGAGGCAGAACTCACAACATTAGACACAACCACGATTGATGTAGAATAGCTGCAAGAACTTTTGATGGATTTACCTATGGTTGAAAAAACAATTCCAGATATCCTTATATATTGTGGCGAGATCCTGGGCAAGCACACGGGTGAGTGGCGAGAAGCTGAGGACACCGAGGAGACCGACAGGGGAGGGGAGGGATTGGCGGCTGGTGGCCGAGGTGCCGAGCGCGGGAAGTAGGGCTGTGGAGCGTGGGAAGTGGGGAGGGAAGAGACGGTGGCAGTGGCGACGACGGTTGGGAGTGAGGGATAATCGAATGAGTTAGGGTTAGGAGTGGGCTGTGGTTTTTATATGGACTGGGTGAAGTGATCTGGACAGTTGATCATTCATCTGGCTGCAAACATGATGCATAAACCTTTGATGACTGTTCTCTTATCTACACAACTGTAGGTTGGAATAGGATTGCATATATTAGTTAGGAAAACGAGTATAGTATTATTAATTAGACAACATTGTATATATGACGCCCTACTATCCTCAATTTTATGCATAATAACTTATCTTTATACTGTTGTCTTCATTTTTAATTCGACTATTTAGACCCCCTAGACACTATGCCCTACCTCGTCGTCCATCTAACGTCTTCTTAAACATTGCAAAAGCTATAAACTGAAGCTAAAAAGAATATACCCTTTTTCACATAAATTGTTTCAACGATTACGCCTTATACCAAGGGACAGCATAGTGTTCTCAATTTGTTCTATTGAAGTTTTTTTGTTGGAAAATCGATCATTTCTCGAAGTAATTAAAAACTCGAGACTCGATGAACCCATCCTTCCTCTGCGTCGTCCGAGATTAACCGAAGATCGGGATCGAACTCGTCGTGAACAAAAAGATCTTCAGGTAACGTGCATTGAATGCCGTGCGTACGTATCTGGGGGCCATTCGGCCTCTACAAAACAAAACACGCACACACACCGCTGCAAGGATGGCCTTACTTGGTTGGTGTCCTGATATTTATGTCTGATAGAAGGTTATGCCTAGAGATAGCATGTTATTTTGATGATTTTTATCTGACTGCGCGGTCCTGGCTTGGGCACGCGCGCGCGCCCAGGAAGCCAACCAAACACGCCCGATATCCGCGAGGAATGACGCCCGATAGCGTTCGGGGCTGGAGAACGTGTGTCGTCTGTCCCCTTTCCGAGTTCTCGGACAGACGCCATCCGCGCCCGGCTTTCCCGCCTCCACGCGCGCGCCCATCTCACGTCGAGCTCCCGGCTCGCCACGTCGGCGCGGCCACAAGCAACGGAGATGCTGGGACCCACGTGCCACGTCATCCGACCGGCGCATCTCGATCCGTCCATGCCCGATCCAACGGCGCCGGATTCTTACACTGACGAGCTACAGCTAGCTATCTTGCGGTGCATGCATGCGCGTCTCGTCCTCGTATCGTCCCGTGTCATGTAGAACGCGCGGCGGCTGTGAGCTAGTTGAGCTGGGTCTCCCTTTGAGTGCTTGCCAACCTTTTGGGCTTCCTTCCAAGCTTCGTCCAAAATCGGATGAGCAAGGAGAGAAGACGTGTCTTTGTCCCCAAGGATGATATCTTGATGGAGGCAGACTTTATAAGCGTCTCGATCCATCGACCCCAGGCTCATCACTTTGACTGGAAGAAAGCCACCACTGGTAGCTAGCTTACTGCACGCTCAGAGAGAGAAGAGAACACATGTGCTTCTAGCCGGCCTAGCTTGTCCTGGTAGCACAAAATTGATTGAATCCTACGAACACATTCTCTACCTAGCTTGATCGATCGCAGATTGACCAATGGGCGTCGCGTCCAGGTGCTTTGGAGGGTGCCTGCAGCCAGATGATGAACAAGGTACGTACGTTCGCACATTGATGTATCGTAATGCGACCGGCATGCTTCGTCGACATGTCGTAGTAGCTCAATGCATGCTTATTCTATTTGCGTTCTCTTTTTGTTGCATCGCGTGCAAGTACGTGCACCCCGGCCGGCCGGGGAATAGCTCCGACGTACACACGGTGCTGTGTCGGAGCCAGCAGCCAACCGGTAGCGTCCGCGCGCATGCATACGTGCAGGAGCACGGCAAGACAAGCCGCGCGCAACCCACCAAATAATTGCGGGTGTTGGTCGCTTCGCTTTGACACATGCATCGATCACCATTTCCGCGTTCTTTACATAACTCGGCCATGCATTCAGCGATATGTATAAAATGCATTTGCATATATCCATTCACGAAAACTAGTTGCACCGGCCGGAGAGATGGGCGGCGGTAACATGCTCAGGTGTTTCGGGGCATGCACGCAGCATCATCCTCAAGGTTGTTGCACAGGTCGAATCGATATATGCATGCATGTTTGCATACCTTGGTCTGTTTGCTCGTGTCTCTCATGCTTGATGCGGCATCATCGATCGATCTCATTCTCATTCTTGATTTGCATGTGGTTCGTATACTAACCTTTCGTTTCTTGGTGCTTTGGCACGCAGCAGTGCACGACCCCAAGTCCGTGATCACGCCGTCGTCGAGCTTCGACTTCCGCGAGGAGTACACGAGCGCGTTCCGCACCGAGTCCTACAACGACTTCTGGGCGAGCGTGCTGGACATCACCCTCGCGCACGGCGCCGCGCTGGTGCCGCGCCCGGGCGGCGCGAGCCGCGGCGGTGGCACGGCGTCCAAGCGCCTCCCCTCGTACCGCCTCTTCGCCGAGCACCTCCTCGAGCCGGACCAGCGCGCCGTCAGCGCGGCCCTAGCGTCCGCGAGCAAGAGCTGGCTCCGCCCCGATGTGCGCCGCCTCCTCTCCACCTACTACGCCGAGACGGCCAACGCCTCCTTCATGTGCAGCCACCTCCTCAAGGACATCGAGCAGATACGCCTCCGCTACAGCCCGCTCAAGAACACGCTCCGCAAGCTCGGTGCCAACGTCGGGATGTCCAACCTCGCCGAGGTTTCGGCCGCCCTCGGCCAGCCGTTCACCGAGCTGGCCGTGTCGCAGGGCAGGCTCCGGGAGGTGCAGCTGAGCTCGGCCGACCTGCTCAAGAGCCTCGACTCCGGCAGGAAGAAGGCGCGCCTCCGGATCAAGAGCATCGCGCGGCTCAGGCAGGCGCTCTCGGTCTCATTCATCACGGTCGTCGCCATCGTGGCCGTCGTCGGCGCGTGCATCGGAGTGCACATCCTGGCGGCGTTCGCGGCTTTCCCGATGATGTCGCCGGCGTGGCTGGGGCTCTTCTCCAGGCGGGCGGTGCGGCGAGCGCTGGTGCAGCTGGAAGCCGCGACCAAGGGCACGTACATACTGAACCGGGACATGGACACGATAAGCCGGCTCGTGGCGCGGGTGCGCGACGAGGGGGAGCACATGCTCGCGCTGCTGCGGCTGTGCGTGGAGCACCGCGCGGCGGCCGGCGGGAAGGAGAGGCTGGTGCAGGAGGTGCTGAGGCAGCTGTGCAAGAACGAGGAGAGCTTCAGGCAGCAGCTGGACGAGCTGGAGGAGCACCTGTTCCTCTGCTTTATGACCATCAACAAGGCCAGGAGCATGGTGATGAAGTTCATAGCTGCAAGCTAGCCAACTAGGTAGACCTCAGGTTGATCAGGAGGAAGAAAAACTTGTGCTTGTAGGACACACTTTAGTCTTTGTAGATAATAGTTTTCTTATTCTTAATACAGAAAAAGCAAAAGGATAAATTAAGATTGAGATTCAGTTGGCCTTCCGGTTTTGTTTGATTTCTACATACACACTGCTTGTCGCAGCATTAGAAAATAAAACCTGATTTAGTGATTTATCACCCTGCATTTGTTGAACCCCAATATGTTGTGAAGTTAAAACAAAAGGCCACTACGGTAAATTACAAGAGTTCAGAATACACTCTCACTGAACCCCCCGGAGCTTTATTCATTCAGTACTGAATATGCATGCATTTACAGAATGCAAATGATTCAAGCGGAAGGCCTCGCTTGAGAGTTTTCCACTTGACCAACTTGAAAATGAAGTTGCTTACACAAGTGCACAACAACAGCATCGTGAATAAAAGAAGCTTTGACACAAGTCACCAAAAAGTTGAACTGCTGTTAAACATCTGGTAGCCAGGCAAGTTCATAGGCCGAATTGAAATGAATTTATCATCCAATGTGGTAAGAAGTCAAATTAAACAGGTGAAATTCTATCTTCAGACATTTTTCTCCCCACTCGGCCAATCTTTGACGGTGGCCAGATGATGTGGGTCACCCTCCCTTTAACTAGACCTAAAGGGATCTGGAAAAAAAAACACAAATAACGAAACAAGTCATACCAAAGCAGCATATAGTAGAGCTAGGTAAAATATAAAGAAGTACAGATTCAATAATTAAGCTTGAAAGAATATTATCTAGGACATTCCAAATTAGCAATTATGCTCCCTTTCTTTGTGAAATAGTCAGAAGTTCATAATTAAAAACCAAGAATAAATTGTACCACAATTTAAGCTTTCTTGCCCCTCTACCTGCTTGCTTGGTTGTAGGCTACCAACCCACTTCAAGACAGGCCCAACCAATTATGAGTGAGTCAAACCGCTGTGGCTAACTATCCAATCTAAACAAGCCACAAAACCCTAGCTATATGCTAGCAGCTTTAGGACTCAAGATTGGTTTATATCACTGACGTGACAGACCAAACCAAGTTGGTTTGCAACTTCGTCCTCACACTAGATTGCAATACAGAAACATAAATAGGAAGGCGTCAGTGCAACTTGTCAAAGCTTAAACTCTCTCACTAGGCATACAAGTGTCAAGTGTGCTGGCCCTCTCATGCATTTGATGCGCTTGTCTGTTCTAATATATATTTTGCTGACTTTCACATTTTTTGTTTTGTTCTGATTTCCTTTTAGTTTTTGCATCTCTTTGGCATCTAGTTTAATGCAGTATAGTCCACAGTGTTCGTATAAGTAGGCACCGAGAATTTTCAGTATCACAGTCTACAAATTTTGGTGTATTAATGTTTGTTTCAGGCCCCACATACAGAATGCAGTGCTATCCAACAGGCAACAAAGATACTACAGCATGTACCAGGAGGCTTGTAGCTCAAGCACTATGTTTTGCCAACTAACTATGCTAATTCAGCGTGTTCTAGCATCTAACATAACATAGCATTGTTAAAAGAGAACCCAGCAAGAATGAAGCCTATAACAGTTGGCATATTTTAGATGGTTTGCTCTTATCACTTAATGACAATTCTTGGAACTGTAAATAGCACATGTAGTCATAGACTTACATGGTACGAATCTTAAGCCACACACACAGCCAGTGAGATTAATATGCCCATCTCTACACACTGCGTGCATATTTTTGGCACCCTATTTTTCTTTAAGGAAAAACACACTGTCTTATTTGCAATGACAGCCATCATCACAGAACCTTAAAAGAAGTAACTCACAGAAGTTTCAAATTTTATATAAAAAAAAGAAGGCTAGACTGCAAATTCTTTGCAATAGTGCCAGTGCTGGTGACTCGCCTTTTTAGTTGTCAGATTTACACCACACTACATGGTACTAAGAATGCTGGCACTCAGGATCAAAATATGGCAAAAACCTATCATGGGACAAACAAGCTCCCAACCCATTAATACTACTATACTAGTCAAGGTCTCAAGGACGCTGGATGCATTAACATGTTTCACTTAAACGACCAGACTTGAACTGTTGAACATTAACCCAGATCAGCCAAATCAAAGCGGAATAGTCTTGTAAGTTGAGCTGAAGTTAAAAAGAAAAAAGGGGGCAGAAGTAACTTACTGGGCCAAATGACTTAGAATCCCAACTACGGGCAGCATTATCACCTTCAACCCAGCAGTGCCCTTCCGGGATCCTAATTATCTCAGGGGACCCAGGGAGCTGCATCCATTCCCCAGGTAGGGCAATCAATCTCTTCACAAACAACTCCTTATGATTACTAGGGCACCTGCAAACCGCGCAAGGAATAATTAGACTAGAGGCATGGAACAAGACCGAAGGCATCGAGCTTTCCTCCAATTTCGGATACTCACTTGAATAAGACCACATCACCGTGCGAGAACTTATACTTTTCAAGGCAACCCCTTTCTGCTAACACGACATCACCTGGTTCGAGCAACCTGGTCAGCACAAATCAGAACCCCAAAAAAAATCTTTCACTATGGACTGCAGAATCATCCAACTGTCCATGCCTTCTTGATGTGTAGAAATTGAAACCACAATACCTCGCAGAGCACTATTGGACGCTGTAAACGTAGGATGCATCGAATCGCCCGTCACCGATACTACGGTTACATACCGATCAGAAATGGTAACACCGATTAAAGCCCCCGACACGGACCTCTTGGCAATTGACCAGAGATGGTTGTGGGTTCCCATATCCAAACTATTTAGTCATACAGATAGCATCGGAAGTGAACATACGGAACAAATGTAGTGCGTTAGTACGGCAAAGATTTGCAGCTAATCTAATGATTGGTGCATACAGGAACCGGATGGAATCATAAAGATTTCTCACAGCGCAAATTAGGAGAAAGCGAAACCAATCAAGGATTACCAAGAAATGTTAGTACGGATGGATCTCCAGCAGTGGGGGACGACCACGCTAAGCGTTGGAGAAGCTCCCGTCCGGTGAATTTGGAAGAGATAGAGGCGGGTGCTTCCGTGGAGCTCGCCGGACACGAACGGCGGGGCTTGGTGGCGGCGGCGGCGGCGGCGGGGCCTGGTTGGGGTTTCCTTCTGCGCTCGTTTCGTCGGGAGAGGAGAGGGCGCGACCTAGTCCAAGAAGAGAATAAGAACGAGCGGGTATCATCAGCCGTCCGATCGCGCAATCAACGGTGTAAATCAAAACACGGGTACGAGTCCGGGTCCGAGGTAAGTAGTAACCCCTCTACTGTCGATTAGGCCAATTCCGATCCACACCCGCACCCAACCCCCCTGTCGGCGGCGGCGGCGACCACCCCACGAACGGCGAGCGTCGGGCGCCAATCCGGCTGCCTCCGCCGCGCTCGTGCAGCACCGCCGCCTTCTAAGGCTCACCCACCGCAGCCAAACCCTCCCCTCCCGTTCTGGTAAGGTTCACTCCCTCTCCTCGTTACGTTTCCACGCTCGAAGCTTTCGACGGAGCCAGTCTTCGCGTGGAGAGCCTAGCCTAGGGTTTTGCTGTTGGATTGGACAGTTTGGTTCCTTTCTAGTCTGTGGTGGTGGGTTCATGTGTGGTGCTATTATAGCTTTTGATTTTTGCCAGAGATCTTAGGATTGGTAGGCTGCGTTTTTGTTTCGTTGCTCCGTTGTGAGGTTAGGGTTTTGTATTCTCCATGGATGACTGGAGGTATGTCGTTCTAGAGGGTTTAGGTGCAATCTTATGCTTGCTTGGCAGAGTCTGCGTGGTAGATTAGATAACGCCGTAGCTCCTGAAGTTTCTCACGCCCAAGTGATTCATTTGTCTGAGTTAATTAGTGGTTTCAACTGGTTGTAGGCGCCTGCTTCAATCGATCCTCTTATTATTTGATAAGGATATGATCGAAGGGGACTCTGTAGAGACTTTGTGCTATGTTCTCTTCGTTCTGTGTTTTTTGTGCCAGAAAATTTGTTAGATTGAGGCTCTGGAAGAATTGTAAGCTTTTGGGAAACTTCTTAACTAATGTAGTTAATAATTACATGATATGGGGGTAGATATAGCCTTCTTCTGCCGTTGGTTCATTTCTAGGTTTTGAACTTCTCTTTTGGTGGTATGTCATGCAATTTGTCGATCACTTGTTTTTACCAGTCATGCAATTTGTCGATCACTTGTTTTTACCAGTTTTGGTGCTGGTGAATAATCAGGCGTGCTAGTCGGTCTATATTTATACAAGGTGCTGACTTTTCCCAACTTCAGTTTTATATTTTCTCCAGTGTTGCACTTTTATTTCATCTATTTAATCCTGCAGCTTAACTCATTATAATGTAAGGAGCATAGCACATGTGTACTATATCACAACAACATTGTTTGGGAAGTTTCGCAGTACTTTAAGTTTTAGAATGCTTATTCTTATTGCCGCCTTCTGTTGTAGAAAACACAGTAATTTTAGGTTTGATATCTTTAAGTTTCTTAATCACAAGCTCACTTGTCTGATAGTAATGTTCCGTAATGCTAAATATGTTTGACATTTCTCTATGCAGTGGAATCTGAAGTTTCCAGCCAAGGTTTCTCAACCCGGTTGTATTATTGGGAAGAGAGGTAACAACAGCTGTACTTGACTGATTGTATGCTATAGAATTTGCAATGGATGGGTCTGAATCTAGTAGAGGTCGCGGCAAGAGGGAGGTTGAGGAGAATGTTGATGCCAGGAGCAGTTGGAAGGAGGAATATGAAGAGCGGGAGAATGTGGATAGCGGAAAGTATGCTGGCAGATTGAGAAAGCATGGCTATGAAGATGAAGCTGAGCATCAGGATGATGATAAAACGATTATATCTTTCAGCAATAGGAATGAGTCAAGAAGGAACTCAGCTATAAGCTCAGGCCGGGTCTGCAGCGCTGACGAAGATGTCTATCATGTGAGAAGGGACTCACGATCACCCAAAATTCCAAGGAGAAGTCCTGATGATTCCAAGGATAGGGACTGTGATAGGAGGAGGGGAAGAGAGGACAAGAATGATTGGGACTCTTCAAGAAGATATGCCTCTGAGACTTCTGCTTATGGCATATCCCAAAGTAGAAGTAGAAGCAAAGTAGATGGCCCATATGATGGTGAATGTGAAAGACTGAAGGATGCAAGGAGTTCAGAAAGAAGAGAGAGTAGCAAGGAGAAGCAGGGGGAATGGGACCAGGAGGAAAATGTTTCACTTAGGAAGGTGGATGAGATTTATACTAATGATAGTGGTGGTTCCTCTAGAGATGGCAGGTATTCTTCTGAGCATAATAAGCATAGGAGTGCAAGAGATATGGTTCATGAGTACAGAAATGAGCCAGGTGAAAGTAGAAGTAAAGGTGTGGATTCTAGTAGTTCAAGGGGTGGTAGGTCTGGTAGCAAGGAGGACAGCAGTGAGAGGAGGGGTTCTGCCATGGTGGAGAACATTGTTGAAGATAGCAAATCAGTGGATCAAAGTCATGAAACTGGATCACATGTGTTAAGAGATGATAAGCATGGTAAGGCTCTAGAAAGAATAGCTAGTTTGCATGGTGAAGTTGGACAAAGTGACTCGAGGATGTATAGTACCAAGTCTGATGAAAAAGAAGAGATTCTTGGGTATAAAGTGGAACACAAACATGAAAGCAATGGTGGCACGGAAAATAAAGATGGATCACCCAATTTGGATAAGGATGGATGGGAACTATCAGTGGCTAGAAGCAATAGAGAAGCCAGACAGGCTCAACAATCACAAATACCAGAGAAACTTGGCAGGTACCAAAGCGAGAACAATGAGTATGGTCAAGGCCATCCAGACTTGGACAATGAAAGAAGTATTGGTACAAAAGATAAAACAAGAGTGGATTCCCATAGAGATGATAAATCAGACAGAGGGAGGGACAGAAATTGGAATGAGAAAACCCGAGAGCTTGAAGGATCTAAGGACTACTTGAGGAACCGTCAGTGGCGAGATTCTAAGGAGCCAAATGACTCTGAATGGAGGAATGTGCAGGAAAGGCTAGATGGTGGGAGATTCCATGGCCGAGCTGGGTACCGGCGAGATTCTAGGGGTAGATCTGAAAGTGTTAGAGGTTCTTCAACCTATGGAAATTGGTATGACAGTTCTGATTCAATAGAGATCCGACCAAATAGCGATCTTGATTTTGGACGAGAGGGCTCTGTTTCTGGAAGAAGATTTGACGTGGGAGCTCATCAGGACGTAATACCTGTATCAAATGATGATAAATATGCCAATCACCCTGAAGCAGATCAAAGTGGTAGCACCAGCATGCTTTCTCCATTTTCTCAACAAGGGCCTAGAGGTGATAGACCCTCTAGAGGAGGAAGGGGGAGGCCAAACGGAAGGGATTCTCAAAGAATTGGAGTCCCGGTGCCACTTATGCCACCTCCTCCATTTGGTCCTCTCAGTGTGCCACCAGGACCAATGCAACATATGGGGCCAAATATTCCCCATTCTCCTGGTCCTCCTCTTCTACCTGGTGTTTTCATGCCACCATTTCCCGGACCTCTTGTGTGGCCGGGAGCACGAGGTGTTGATGTGAATATGCTTTCTGTTCCACCCAACCTTCCCATCCCTCCACCAGCTGCTGCTGAGCATAGGTTCACTCCAAGTATGGGAGCTGGACCTGGTCATAATATTCACTTAAATCAAATAAGCACTGGAATAGGTGCACCAACAAATGTATCAGGATTGGGTTTCAATCAAATGGGCACACAAAGTCGTGAAATGCCACATGATATGCCGCCTGCAGGTTGGGCACCACATAGGAACAGTGGACCAACCAGAAAAGCTCCTTCAAGGGGTGAACAAAATGATTACTCACAAAACTTTGTGGACACTGGCATGCGACCTCAAAATTTCATTAGAGAACTGGATCTTACAAGCGTAGCGGAGGACTATCCAAAGTTGAGAGAACTCATACAGAGGAAAGATGATATTGTTGCTAAGTCTGCTTCACCGCCAATGTATTATAAGTGTGACCTGCGGGAACATGTTCTCTCTCCAGAATTTTTTGGCACAAAGTTTGATGTTATTCTTGTGGATCCTCCATGGGAGGAGTATGTTCATCGTGCACCAGGAATAACAGACCACATAGAATATTGGAATGCTGAGGAGATTATGAATTTGAAGATTGAGGTTTGTTCTCATTTTTAGTTGATTCATCATTTCTCTTATGGATGTTTGCTCTTTTGGGGAGTTCATTTTATGCTACGGAATTATTAATATGCTTCAGTGCATTGTTTGAATCAACAGGCTATAGCTGATACTCCCTCTTTTGTCTTCCTCTGGGTTGGTGATGGTGTAGGTCTTGAACACGGCCGTCAATGTTTAAAGAAGGTGAGACAGCTTTCTCTTTCGGTAATTTATTACCTGTGCAATTGTTTTTTCTGCAGTGATGTCCATTTTGTGGGCAGTAGCATGAAGACGTCAGCTTATGGAAAGGCTATCCAGGCTCCTGTAGCCCTCTGCAAAACATTATAGCCCCAATATCTTTTATTCATGTGTTTTATTATTGCCTTTCCATGTGTTTGCAGCTCAAACTTTAGTTTTCATAATATTCACATTCCATATATATCCATTTATTTCATAATCAGTGTTTCATTTTATCTAGATCTGTCTGAAAATTTACAGCTGATTGATGAAACGTTTTAATAAGATGAACCTGACTGAAACTTCTCTTTTTCCAGTGGGGTTTTCGTAGGTGTGAGGATGTTTGCTGGGTGAAAACCAACAAGAAAAATGCAACACCAGGTCTGCGGCATGATTCTCATACATTATTGCAGCATTCAAAGGTAGCGCTACAGTTGACTTATGTTTCATAGCATTTACCTGCTGTCTTTACCTTGCCATTTCCCCTCGTCTCTTTGGCTTTCCTATGAAGTATCTACTCTTTCCTTGTGCAGGAGCATTGCTTGATGGGTATAAAAGGAACGGTACGGCGTAGCACTGATGGCCATGTCATCCACGCAAATATTGACACAGATATAATAATAGCTGAAGAACCAGCTGATGGTATTTGTTTATTACTAAATTGCCTTCATATGATAATGATTATTGTTGTTTTTCATATATGCTCTTTATCTACTAAATTGCCTTGTGGCAAAGGGCTTTACTCTAGTCTATGCCCCCATTTGGTACCTTATGATTCATTTACTCTATGTTATTGTCACCTGATATGTATTTTTCATATGTCATCACTTTATGTTACGTTATCTTTTTTGAAGTTTCTTTTTCTGTTTTGTGCCTGAATGAAATGAAGTTTTCTGTTTCTGTTTTTGTTGTTGTCATGAAATGAATATTCCAGTTTGACCCACCAAACCTTTTAAAATTTTGGCTTAGTTGACAAAAGCACATTTTATCTGGCTTTGGATGAATTTGCTTGTTTATGAACAACCTGAAGCAAATTGTACATCTTGTTGCTGCCATTTGCTTGTTGACCTGTCTTGCTGTCCATATGAAGCTTGAACTATGAATAATATGGCGTTGGTTGCCCAAAAGCAGCTGTAGCAAGTATACAACTAGGCCTACTTTTTCGGAGTAATAATATTATGACAACCATCAAAGTATATGCATGATTATAAAAGTGTTTTTTCATGTAAAATGGGGTTTCGATTTCTTAATGTGCACGATCATGCACATTTAAATGGAGATGTGTTAGAGACTTCATGTGCTGTAGTGTTGATGAATATCACTTCTTGAGATAATGGAATGTGGAAGATGAGCAGATGTTTTTAACACCTCTCTGAAATGAGGACTGCATACCTGCTAATAATTGTACTATTGTTTGTGTACATTGGGGTTGCCTTCCATGATATCTCTTAGCAACTGTACCTTAGTCTTGGTTTTGTTCATCATTTATGTTTTAGTATGCTCAAATAAAGTCACACATTTTGGGAAGTTAATAGAGAAGGTTTACTTGTTCCTCTTCCAAGTGTATGGTATATATATTTTTGTTGTCCGTTGATTCTCTAGAATGCAACTTGGAGAGTATTCCAGAATTTCCTGCATTTGCAATCGTTTTAAGCATAGCCTTTCTGAAGAGTGCATCTTTTTAAGCATAATATTCATTTTGTTGATGCCTTAAAGTATTGTCTTGTACAGGTTCAACAAAAAAGCCTGAAGACATGTACAGGATCATTGAGCATTTTGCTCTTGGAAGGAGGCGGCTCGAGCTCTTTGGTGAGGATCATAATATTCGTCCCGGCTGGCTTACTCTTGGGAAAGGTTTATCTTACTCTAACTTCAACAAAGAGGTAGAAAACTTGAAGTCCCAACTTTATGCACATGCACACAAGCATGCACTTATTCCATGAAGAGATCTTTTTACGTTCTCTCTGCTAAGAAAATCCACTCTTACAGGCATATATTAAGAACTTTGCGGACATGGATGGGAAAGTATGGCAGGGAGGTGGTGGGCGAAACCCTCCTCCTGAGGCTCCTCACCTAGTTGTGACTACTCCGGAGATTGAAGGCCTCAGGCCGAAGTCACCCCCGCAAAAGAACTGACTGCAGCAGCCAATGCCTCCTACAAGGGCTTGCAACTGCACTAACAAGCGTCCTACTGGGAAATCCCCAAGGAGCTCAGGACCGTGATTGGTTTGGAAGCTGCAATGCTGGCTACATTTTTGACAACTATAGCTTTCACGCCTCTTGTGGAAGGCTGAGCGGAGATCGTATGAATTTTCAATATCACAGAATGAAATTTTTATTGTAGTAGTGTTCGAACAGGATGGTTCGGCCTGCAGCAAGTAGCAACTAGCAGATCGGCAACTGTTTTAAATATAACCATTGAGACATCCAGTCTTGCCTTCTCGATTCGTATCATAAACCCATTAAAGAAAATGTACTCATTGCCGTCTCATTCTTGTTTGCCAATACTTTCGTAGTCGTTTTTGTTGCTGCTTGAAGGATGCAGCCCGCATTTGTTCTTGCTGCCAGCCAAGCACTGAAGAACAGTGCGATTGATGCTGAATAAGTTGTTGCTATTGCATTGTATTGTTATGTCCGACTGTACAGCA
Organism: Dendrocalamus sinicus; assembly: GCA_036346575.1. Classification (NCBI taxonomy): domain Eukaryota; kingdom Viridiplantae; phylum Streptophyta; class Magnoliopsida; order Poales; family Poaceae; genus Dendrocalamus; species Dendrocalamus sinicus. The sequence continues at coordinate 32,038,770 of CM070658.1, forward strand.
AATCCGACTTTTTCTATTTTACTGGGCAGCTTCATCCGTAGCCGTCCTTGTACTCATCCAACGGCCGCGATCGGCTGCAGTCGCTGTCGTGAGCGCAACTAATCTCCGTCCTGTGTACCTAAACCAGTGATAAGATCGAGCGATGAATCACGATCCATACCGTCAGAAAATACATCTTTTAGGTACATTTCGAAGGAATTCTCTCGAGTGCATGCAAACGTATGAATTCAGACAAGCAACCGATTTTGACAAACCGGGAAACTGACAAATGCCAAAGGATCGAACAACTTCGCGAGGCTCAAACAAGCACTGCAGTGTGTGTGCCACGACAGCACTGCCTTGTCCTTTCGGGCGTCTGCAAGCGCTCTCGAGCCTTTGCAGGTAGGCAAGCAACGAAGCAAATTCCAAGCGTGACGGAAGAGGTGTACGACCTCCTTCAATTTTCTGATCACAAACAGAAGCGAAATCGGATTAGCTCGTCGCTGAATGATCGCAACGGCGAAGTGTCGATTGATCTCGTTTTAACAGACACCAAGGATAAGACGTTCCATTTGACCATGAACCGAAACTTTTTAGAAAGCTTGCGTCGTTCTCTTTGCCGATGGAGTCTTGCGGAGGAGGAAGATTTTGCGGAGTGATTCGGGAGCCACGACGCGCTCTCCCATTGTTGGTGTTGCACACACAAGATCACCCTTTTTTTGGCTTGGCTCCAAGCACAATCTTCAGAATGAGGCTTCGATTATAATACTTCTTCGGTGAATTCAAATTGGGGCGCTCCAAGTGGCGTGTAAGCCAAAATTTATGATTTATTTTACACTGTAGCTGTTGTTGGCTTATTCTACGTAATTAAATATAAAAAAGTTATATCAATACAGGTAATACAAAGAAATAAGGGGAAAAAAAGTAAAAAGGCAAAAAAAAACTCATAACAAGCTAGAAAAAACAAAAAACCATAAGGTATAAGTCCGAAGCTGAAACTGTTTGGAGCAGAAAATAGCCGGAGCTATACCTTCACTACCGAGAATTATTCAACAGCGCGTTAAGATCGCTTGTTATTATACATTTGATTCACGTGGTCCTGTCAGCTAGAGTGGATTGTCTAGCTCGCAAGAATAAATGCTTATCGTTTTTTCCGCGTTGTTCTTTTCACCCCCTCTTGCTTAGGATCTTAGCAACACTACGACTTGACTGCACTATCCCTGTGAAAAAACGTCCATTATTGGCAATAGCGATAGATAACGTGTAGAAATCTGCCATTCATTTCGTTCGCACCATATAATCCGTATCTGCTCATCATCATCATCATCTCTTACTTTGCAATCCTTGCCACGCACGATACTTTGCAATTCAAGTACTTTTCACATTGTTAATTCAATTGCTATACAAGCAGGTCTCTGCCGTACCATCTGCACTGCATCATCACTTCATCAGCCATCAAAAGCTTAACTCTGAAAAAAGGAAGAGAAACTAATTAAAGAAACATAGCATGACAATGAATTAATACGGCTCGACGTTACTTGGGGCATTGACTTTAACCTGCAGGAAAACGACGGGTTTGTGCAGAGGATCTGATGAACCTGTTCAAGGAAGCATGCATGCATGCCCCATTTGTACATCAAGCGAGACTCGAGAGACCAATGATCTTAACTGAAAAAACAAGACAAACAACGTGCGAGTAGATGATCAATAGATCATCGCAATTCTGACGTGGAGTTAATTGGTGGCCACAAGATGTAGCTAGGGATCGATGCATGCAATTAATTATGTTTTGAGGTGATGTTACAACATCTAGCAATGTACAACATCTAGCAATCAACATTTTTTGTTCGAATGGTATATGGCAATTAACACGGTACCTGCATCCACGCACGACTCAAAATCTGGACTTTTTTTGTTCGTTTGGTATCTACCAATTAACGTTTTTTTTTGTTCGTTTGGTATGTGGCACATAAGGTTGAATTTCGAATTTGTTAAGGGAATCGTACCAGCGACTCCACATTGTTTCAGCAAGTAGCAATAAGTGATGTACAGTGAAGTGGAGTCCTACCTCTCAAGAATCATAAGGCTGACTAGAATGACACGTAGCTAGCCCTCCTGCGTGTTCTTGAGAAAAGAGTTTTCCACTGAAAGGTAGCCTGATTGACAAAACTATACAAACAAAGTAATATTCGCATGATTATATATATGATAAATTATATAAGACACCTGGGCGTCTAGGTATCTGCATCAAAAATACATATTATGATTAATAGAATTTTTAGAGTTTGGGTACGAAAATATTTTGTATCCTTCATATAATTATGATAAGTGAGGATATAATTATGGTAAGTGAGTTTTAAACTCATTTAAACTAGTTTAAACAACTTTTGAATTTAACATAACTATAGTGAGTATATACTATAAAACTAGTTAAACTAAAGTTGAATTTTTTTTCAAGGTTTAATATCTCAAATACACTTTTTCATAGGTATATGAAGATACATATGACAAATGTCACGAATCTTAAAGCATATCAACAAGTATTGATTTAGGTGCCTAGGCACTATGATGTATGCAACACTTACTTTATATATATATATATATATATATATATATATATATATATATATATATATATATATATATATATATATATATATATATATATATATATATATATATATATAGTATAGTATAAATAATAAGGCACCATGGTGCTCAGGCTCCATGAGTGAGACTTTCCATCCATGTCAATATCTTCCTTTCCATACCATTGCACTAGCGCGCATCTAAAAGCAATCCAAAGCGACTTAGGCCTAAAATTACTGTGTTTTCTATCCATGCTAGTGCAATGCGTGCTAGTGTGATTGAGACTTTTCATCCATGATTAAGACTTTTCTTCCATGATTGATTTAGCATGCCTAATATATTATATAACATTGCACTAGCACGTATCTAAAAGCAATCCAAAGGCAGGGAGACTTGGTGCCCGGGCACCATAGTGCCCCATTTAAGCGTCCTATATATGTACATATATATAAACACTGAAATAGGGCACTGGTCGGTTAGTGCGGTTCGTGCTAACACGGTTGGTAAATAACGTCATAAATTATAGATGATAACATTTTGGGTACGAGATAGTAACTTGATAAATTATAGATAATAACTTTATGTGCAAGAGATAGTAACTTTACCATAACTAACAACTCCACTAAATGATATCTTTACGAATTGTAAGTAGCTTCATGATTTATAGATGATAACTTTTTATGCATGATTAACTAATTAGTAGGTAGGTGGGACAATTTGCTGATTGGTGGGTCGCGTGTTTATTCCTAGCGCACAAACTGGCGCGCACTGTGCACGCATGTGCAGATTAATGCAGCCCTATATGGCTGCGCTAACGAGGGCATGCACGCACGGTACGCGCGGATCGCTAGATGTACATGCGTTCTGTCTGCCTGGTGCAATTCATGCATAACTCAGTTGGTGCATAACTTCATGAATTATTGATCATAACTTTTTGTGTATGAGACTGTAACCTTGCAAATGTAAATAACTTGATGAATTATATATAATAACTTTATATTCAGGAGATAGTAACTTTTTCATAACTAACAACCCCACTAAACCCAGAAAAATGGCACGGTGGATGGTTACGGTCTGGCACATGCATGTATGCAGCAGGAGAAAGAAGAGAATAAGTGCACATGACTTGTGATTTTTATCTTATTTACAAGGTAAAAAAATAAAATAACTCTTTCACTAAAAGTCCGATCCGTGGTCCATTTGGACTATTATGTTCGAAATTATGAGCTTAACAAAATAAGATATATGTTTAATATATTTTGACACTGTAAAATATATATCATTTTACTACCAGTCAAAAAAAACTTTGTTGTCAATATCCAGTAACTTTGTGTAAAGTTACTATGAAGTACGAATATATAAAGTTATTGTCATGCATAAGTAAAATTGTTGTCAAATACATATAAAGTTATTGCTAGTTTTATAGTTTTACAACTAACAGTAATTCTTCATATGTTTGGCAGTAACTTTACTCACACACGGCAGTAACTTTTTGTGCGAGTTATTTGCTATTGACATCCATGTTTCTCTCTCCTCTCAGTGCATGCATGTTTGTCTGGCGATCTGGTGGGATCAAGTCAATGGAAAGGGGCAGTGCGCTTATTCTACACGTAGATACTGATTAGTACTTATATATATGCATGAATATGTATATACATGTATATATATAGACACATATATATATATATATATATATATACATATATGTATTATGTATATATGTGTGTGTATAACTGGTGATATTTAAGATACCTTCCTTCGTTTTGGATGTCTAAAATATCCCACAATAATCCTTAAATCAGAAATAAAACATAAAAAATTCTCTCATGAATTGAGAAAAGGAAAAGATCTGCGTCATTTATTTTGGTGGGACTAAATTATAACGGTACAGATTAATCATATATAGACAAGAAAGTCTCTTATTAATCGAGAAAAAAGAGAAGATTTACAACATTTATTTTAGTGAGTCAGATTATAATGGTACATATTAATTATATATAGACAAAAAAATCTCTCATTAATCGAGAGAAAAGGAGAATATCTACATTACTTATTTTGGTGGGACCAAATTATAATGGGACAGACTAATCATATACAGATAAAAAATTCTCTCATTAACTGAGTGAAAAAGAAAAGATCTACATTACTTATTTTGGTGGAGGCTAGATTATAATAGTGCAGTGTACAGATTAGTCATGTGTATATTATAGCTATTATAATTATATATAAATATAATATGTTGTAATATCTAGCTATGCAATTATGCTAGTTCCGTTAAAATATGAGGCTGCTTACTCACCAACCAAACAGTCTAGTAGCATGAATGACGAACTGTGTGTTAGTTTGATCTACAAGATTATAAGAGCAACTCCAGCAGGAGCCCTCAAATCAGAGCCCCTACTTTTGATTTGAGGACTCTCCCTACTTTTGAGGGCCCTGTTTTTTGAGTTGAACTCCAGCAGAAGCCCTCAAATCAGGGCCCTCAAATTCATTCTAGTAGGGAATGACACGCGGGACCCGTTTGTCATCCTCTTTCTTCATTTTCTTCCTCGTGGACGAGGGTCGCGCCGCCGCCGCCGGATCCGGACGAGGGTCGCGCCGCCGAGGAAGGGAGCTACCGGCGACGGGGAAGAGGCGGGTGGGGAGGGAAGCGGCGGGCAAAGAGGCAGGCGGGGAGGGAGGCGATGGGTAAGAGGCGGCGGGGAAGAGGCGCTCGGGAGGGGATTGAGGCCGAGGCGGAGGCAGGCGCGTAGGAGGGTGTTCCAGTTGACGGTGTCCGGGCGGGGGATGTCGGCGAGGAGGCGGCGCGCGGAGGCGGGAGAGCCGAGGGAGAGGTAGAGCGAGAGGAGGAGTTGGCGAGGCGAGGTCGGAGGAGGTGGCGGAGGAGACGGCGGGCGTGGAGGCGGAGGCGGTGGGGATGGTGCGGGGCGATGGTGCTTGGAGGAGAGGAGGAGAAGCGTGAGGTGGTCGCGGGAGGAGACGGAGGAGTGCCGGGCGGCGCGGGGGAGGTGGGGAGGAGGGAGTTGAGGAGGCGGGAGGAGAGGCGGGGTGGGGAGGAGGCCGAAGGTGAGGACGAGGCGAGGACCGGAGGAGGAGGCGCGGCGGGGTCGTCGGGCAGCGGCGGGAGGAGGCGATGGGAAGAGGCGGCGGGAAGAGGCGCTCGGGAGTGGATTGAGGCGGGTGGGGAAAACGACTACAACAGAAATTTGAGGGCTTGGTCTAGAGCCCCCCAGGAATGAGGGCTGAAGGGGGGATTTGAGGGGCTCCTCAAATTTGAGGGCTCTAGTAGGGGCCTTACTGGACATCTGTTTTTACCTCAAGCCCTCAAATATGAGGTTTGAGGGCTCAAGTAAGGGCCCTGCTGGAGTTGCTCTAAATATAGGTACAAACGATGATCTTTCCCACGTTGATCGGAGAGCCGATTTGCAATCTCTGTTTTAAGGGGTGTTTTTATTTTTTATTTGGGGGGTTCTTTAGTAATTGGATTCAAACAAAAAACAAATCTATCCAAGCAAGCGTAAGGAGTGCTTGGCCCGCTTCAAACAGATCCAGGTTCTAAAATTTTTTAGGTTTTAACTTATTTAAGTCAGAAGTCATTTGAAACATATCGGTTTATAATGTTAGCTTATTTTGATTTTTTTGTCTTTTCTTTTTTTTATACCTTATTTCTTTGTATTGACAATGATGATATAACGGTTTTTAATTTTTTTCTCATTTTTCTCAGAAAATGCTAACAGTCGTTACAGTGTAATTTCAGCCAGAAACCCACATCCGAAGCCGTGAGCCACTTGGACCGCTACCTAGCTCCGCTTAATTGGGCTTCAGCTTTTAGCTTCTTAATTTCGTCTACGATGAGATAGCCTTTTTTATTTTTTTTAAAATTTAATTACGCTGAAAAGGCTAACAACAAATATAATATTAAAAAGTTTAAAAAAAACTAAAAGCTCGTAGCAAAAGCTGAAATGAGCACTGCTGACCGCTTAATTTGTTTCATGTAATATCAAACTAGGACACTATTTTCCAAGAGAGACAAGGTAGACTAGGTAGTTGTGCAATAGCAATAACATAAAGCAATTAACAGAACCGAAATCACGAAATGTACGAAGGAATAAGGGATATATGGCTATGCTTGTCAAGGACTCTACTCGTGAAATTTGTTGTTCTCGTCCAGACATCGGATTCACCTGCTCGGTACCAAAAGAAAGCACGCACGAGTTGAAAAAAAAGGCGCGTGCACTCCAATTTTGTCAATGCACGCTGTTACACAGTTACAGTTTCCCCATCTGAGAGTACTGCCTAATGATAGCAAGCGAGACCGTGCATCACGAATCTCGTGCATGTTCATATTAACTTTTACTTGATACTTTTTTAACAACGGCTTATGAATAGTAGTGACTGATAAATAGTAATTGCTGATGAATAAATACATTATATAAAAAAAGACGGTGTAACAAAATACATTATAATATTCGAACAGTCATGCGACTTACGAAATTATGATATAATAAAATACAAAGTACGTTGCAATATGTAAAAGCGAAAAGTAGTGGCTAATAAATAGTAGTTACTGATATAAACGGTTTATAAAAACTAAGATATCCGTATTGATTTCTCTTTTAAAAATAAAAATCAGGAATAGAAATTAACATAAGCAAGCCCGTAAACACGTTAACTAATCAAGTGCTATCAAGACTAAGCGAGCACAAATCGTATGCAACGCCTGCAAGTACTAGCACGTACTACGTAGCAGTACCGACAATTCCATCTCGAAATTGGAAAAGATTCGGCACATGGTCCAGGCAAAACCGGCCGTAGCCTTCCGCTCAAGACGTGCAACGATCCGAACGGAGTCGGCGACTTGTCCCGTGCAGCCAACACTGGTGCAGAGCCAGACCAGCGGCATCACGCTGCACGTACGTGTTAGTGTGAATGGATGGAAGATTTTGCAGCCTGCCGTCCAAATCACGTCCTCGAATTCTTGATGCGCAATTACTCACCCGCGCGACTTGTGAACACATTAAATGCACGGGGCACCAATCTTCTAGCCATGGCTAGCTTGCTAGCTAGCTTAGCTCCATCGACATGCGTAGAACTGACTACTACTCTCTCTGTCTGCGAATCTCTCGAGTCTTAACATTAACAGCCAGTCAAATCTGTAGTAGTAGTACTAGCTGTAGCACGCACTCTGGTCAACTGCGCAACGAGTGCACGGCAAACAGGACAAACGTCGATTTGTACGGTTAGCTGGAGCGCTGCTAACGAAATCTTGTGTGATCAGTGCACGATAGATGATGGACTCAATTTTTTAAAAATTCTATTGTGCAACAGTTACACAAAAAAGTTTATATAACTAACGAATCGGACGATGATATGTGGCATATGTGTACTGTAGCAATACTATAGATGCACTGTAGCAGTACGGTAGTCCGTGCAAAAAAATAATATTTTAAATTGCTGTTACAGTACTGGATTGTACGGAAAATATATATTAAAAATAGTTGCTACAGTATTTTACCACATGTCGTTGTCTGATTTGCTATTTACGCAAACTCTCTTGTGTAACCATTGCGCAATAGAATTTTTCCACAAGCATGGCTTGTACATCAATTTTATGTATGCTCTATGTATATCACTCCCTCGAGTCAAAAAAATTTTTTGATACATTTTACTTTTTAAAGTCAATAAGGTACGATCGTGATGACTTTTTTTGAGGGATAAGTACGTTTTTTTTTCATATATTCACAAAAAATTTTAAAAGATCTAAAATTGCGAAAGTATTTTTATGATAAATTTACGTGTTCGTATCATTTCAGACTACATATACTGAATTAATCTATTTGATTAAAATTAATATGGTTTTACTACATGCATTATAGAGGATCGCTATTTTGGCTGGCTGTAAATCACGTACGTGTGCTAAGCAGGTGATCAGCCCCTGTGGATTGAGCTCAAGACCGAGTACCACTCGCAGGTCATTTTGCGTGCACCTCGTATATACATATTTGTTCATATACAGTCAATCTGTAATTGACAGCTAGAAGGAATAAAGGCTGGATTCGGTCAGGTTTATTTTTGGCTTGTGCTCATACTGTCTACATTAACCAGTTTTTAAACAGTACATTTTTTAAGATGGGTTAATAGAAAAATTATAGTAAAAAATATACCGAGTTCATCTGAACCGGCTAAATTTATATGCAACTATTTTTCTTTACATACTATCTCTGATAAACAGCTAAAATTTAAATATTTAAGTGGATAAAATCGTGCGCGACAAAAGATGGATGTGTAGAAAGGAAGCATGTAGTAATCAACTGCTAATCTAAAAAATGGTGGCTGCCATGGACTGCAATCTGAAGCATACACGTGGAGCAACTGGCTAAGCTTCTACCCTAACAAATGGCAAGTACCTATACAAAGGTCAACTAGAAAAGGAGAAAAACTCAGTACACGACGACGGGGTAGACGCCGACCAGCCGTTTCCTCCTGTCAAATTACTCTAGCACACTCCCAGTACTCCTCCTCCTCCGTATGGAGACGGAGAAGTAGGCCAATACGCCAATACTCGTGGACAAATCACGAATTAAGGTCCCGCTTGATTGGGTTGAAAAGTTATGATTTATACCTGAAATTACATTGAAACGGCTGAAATTTTACTGTAACTGAAGGTGGCTTATTTGGCGTAATTAAATTTAAAAAAATTAAAAAATAGAAAAATATGCTAGCTCATCACGGACAACGCAAACGAATACAGGAAAAAAAGAACCGGTAAAAAACTCAAAAAAGCCAAAAGTTCAGAAAATGACGAAATTTATAAATAGTAAAAAATAAGTTAGAAGTTAGAAGTTGAAGCCGAAATGGAAACGAGCGAAGCCTAAAACTCGTGGGGATGCGCATAAATGCCTTCCCACCTGGACAAGCGCGCGAGCACGCCCGGTCGTTGTTGGTTCCTAGTCGTTTCGAGTGTGCAACTCACATATCACATATGGGACATGCATGTATAGGTCAGGGCCCTACACCTTTCATCTGGCAAATTATTTTGCTTGGAGCAATGCGAGTGAAATGGCAATGGAGATCGATCTTTTGTGAAGACACATGTGCCATGTAGTACCCATGCTCAAGTACTACGTGTACAGTGGTGGATGCTGGAGATAAGCATTGAGAGGTGTGGATGGACTGGCTCATGGGCGTGAAGAAAGGGGATGAACAAGTGGGAAAGGGCTGATCGATGACGTTTTGATGACGTCAGGGAAGGCAAGCTGTGAGGACAGACATGGGCCCTCCTGTCTTAGGGCGGACAAGACACGTTGACGATGTAGCAAGATGCCTTCCTCCGTCTCGTCCAACCGCTGGATGTACGATGTAGGGCTAAACTTTAAGAGCATTTTTAGAACAATAATGATATTTTCCTTGGGAAAAACGTCTAATTTTCGGTCATGAATTCCGGCCTTGCTTCAATTTTTAACCCTGAATTCTGAATCCGTTTAGGCCCCGATCGTTTCGGCTTCTGGCTTATAGCTTATTTTTCACTATTCCTAAAATTTGTCTTTTCTGATTTTTTTTTTATTTTTTGAGTTTTTTACCGGTTCTTTTTTTCCCTGTATTCTTTTGCATTACACGTAATGGGCTAACCAATTTTTTTTCTATTTTAAAATTTTTTAAATTTAATTATACCAAATAAGCTACATTCAACTACAGTGTAATTTCAGCCAGCTACAGTGAAATAAGTCATAAGCCACAGCCCAACCGATCACCACCTTAATTTGGGATCTCGAACTAACGAAACCATTTATTTTATCCCCATTTACCTAAATCTAGGTGGTTTTAATACGATATGGCATCCTGGTAGACAAGTCTATGTTGATGTGGCATCCTAATGAAATACTACTTAGCAGCAACAAATAAGCAAAAGAGCAAATAGTATTTACGGTCCCACATGTCATACGAGCCCCCTCTTCTTCCTCCTCTCCTCTTCCTCCTTCTCTCTCTTCTTTGCTCAAGGTCACTCAACTACAGTGTAATTTTAGTCAGTTACAGTAAAAATTCAGTCATAAGCCACCAAAATTCAGTTCAACTGAGCACCACCCAGATTTAATGCCAAGTTGGCATTCACGTGGACGACACGTCGGCAGAAAACAACCCTAATTTGGATTAAGGGGGTAAAGCAAATGGTTTCGATAATTAGAGGTTCTAAATCGAATGGTTTCATAGTTTAGAGTTAGAAATTGGACCGATCTTGGAGCTCGAGTTGAAAAATAGATTTTTTTCCCCTTTTGTTAGGTAGTACTGTAATTACAAGTGCACGTTTCTACATTTAGCATAAGAAATCGATTATTTATGGAGGAATCATCGTGTTGTTCAACTTTATTTCAGAGTAGTTGGCTCATTTGACAAGATTCTTCCTTCCTGGGGTACTGACTGCTGACAAGACCAAAGGAAGAATACCTATCCACCTGGTGTACTCCGAAGGGCTACCACTGAAGCTTCACGTTTCAGTAATAGATGAGATCGGGAGCGGTATCGGTTGGATGATCGCCATCTCGGTGGCTCTTCGGCGCCGCCCTCATGCGCACGTCAATTGAGCCATGAGCCGATCGATCGACTGAACAAGATAGGAGCCGTACTAGCTTGGATATACATTCCGCTTTTCTAAGTTATATGTACATCGAACTCAGCAATAATATAATCCGTTCATTAGTTCACCATCAGTTACCAACATTTATAAAGACATTTTATTGTACCGGTCCTCTCCCAGCCCGTCAAATATCTAATCCATGGTCCATGTCGTACAGCAATCTGCCGGCTTATGTACCGAAGGAAGTTATGGTACATGTGGTACTACAGCAATTTTTATTTACAAATCTAGCTTTTGACATATGAATTTTTAATTTTGATCTACTCTATGACCGTAGAAACAGCGGTAGACGGTATGTATCACCTACCAAGCTTCCGCTTCATGGTAGGTACTTGTGGAGCTAGGGGCCTAACGCGATGTGGGAGCTCAACAGGAGAATGTGCTGAGCTAGCCGGCCGTGGCAGGAGGCAAAATAATCACTAAATTAGTGTAAACATGCTTAATTAGTATAAAATATGTTTATTTAGTGCAAAGCATGAGCATTAAAGTGTGTTGTCGATGGCTGTCGAGCTGCGGAACTTGGCAAGTTTAGGTGCTACTGCGGTGGTACTCTCCTATCAAGCTGGGGTAGCGTAGTCTATCGAGCTGGGGAGAAGATTATATTTGTAAAAACATACATCTAAGTTCAAATTTTAAAAAAGTCTACAGTGTCAAATATGTGAATGACTCCGTACTAAAGTGGTGGTACACCTGAAAAGGTGTGTTATTCACGTATATCCACCTCCTTAACTACAAAAGATTCCATCTTCTGTATATACGCTCTAGGTCTCGCTTCAGCTAGTTTACGGCTTATAAGTTTTTGACGGTGACTTTTGGCTTATTGCTAAAATTATACTGTAGCGGCAGTTGGCTTTTTTTAAGAAAAAAATAGAAAATAAACGAAAATAAAACCGTTATATTGTCACAGACAGTGCAAAGGAATAAGAGCAAAGAAAGGCAAAAACCTAAAAAACCAAAAATTAGAAAGCTCACTATTCCAAGTGACTTTGTCTTAAATAAGTCAAAAGCCAAAATAACACAAAAGCTGAAGCCGTTTAGAATGAGATCATAGCTAGGCTCTGTTGGGAACGAAGCAATTTGTTTTTATTCCCATGGTAACTGAACTATTTCCTATAAAATTTATGCATTTCGAACGGGCCTTGTAGCACAGGATGAGATGAACATATAGGTTGTGATCAAAATGGCTGAAAAGCTCGTGGCTTATGGCTGAAAACATCTTGAATTTGGTGAAAAAAGATCAGAATGATAGAGGCTTATTTACCATAATTAAATTTAAAAAAATTTAAAAATAGAAAAAACATATTAGCCCATCACGTATAATGTAAACAAATACGAGGAAAAAAAGAACCGGTAAAAAAACTCAAAAAAAGCCAAAAGTTCAGAAAAAGACGAAATTTATGAATGGTGCAAAAATAAGCTGAAGCCAAAAGCTCAAGCCATATTGATCACACCCATAATCAATCAATCCATTCATCATCGATTGCCATCTAAGTAGCAACAAGCGCTCCAGGAAATAAAGCATCATCACCTGGTGACTGGCTTGAGCTCAGTTTTCCACCAAATTAGCACGCAAGCAAAGCAGATAAAGCCTACATGTAGCTATAATTAATCGTTAGGTAAACAATGCCCTGTTAAAACTTAATGAACCCGGTGGACCCTTTTTTTTACTACGCATAGCGCGCGCGCACACACACACGACCGATGGATGGACACCGACGGCCGGAGAGCGACGACCCAACAATCTTCCGGGACGATAGGGATCGGTTTCATACTAGGCCACCACCTTTCGCTGCTCCGTGAGGCTGCGCCGTCGCCGTCGCCTTAACAGGGCGACGGGCTCGGTTATGTCCGTACACGTCTAATTTCAAAGCTGCAATAGCAGCTTGATCGCATTAGAAAAGCTAGCTGCAAGCCTTTGGAGGCCGGCCTCACACGTCGCCCGATCCCTCCCTCTCGCCTATTTAAGCCGGCCTCCCCGGCGTCTGCTTCACTTCTTCATATGTTCACACATCCGTCCGTCTCCATTGCCACTGCAGGTTGCAGGCCGTCTTACTGTTAGAAACGAGTCCGAGCAGGAAGTGTGTATCTATAGTGCTCGATCGATCTACTTGGAGAAGAGATAAGGAAGAGCGTGTATACCGAAGGGCTGAACGAGCTGCCATCGCGCGCGTGATCGACCAGGCCATTGCGTAAGTTTCTTATGACAATACCTTCTGTTCCTTGTTGCTTTCGCTTTCATGCATGCGTGTGTATATACATGGTGCGACCGCGGCATGGCATGCTCTGAGATGCATGCGACATTACCAGGATGCTGTATGCTGCTAGCTTCTCCAATGCTCCACATCGATCGATCTTCTTCTTTTTTTTCCTTTTGAAGTAATTTGCTTCACATCGATCTTGAGATGTTTCGTTTCATGACCTGACAGTACTGTTAAGTTGTTTGGACGTACTATGTACAAAAAGGGGCCGGCTTAATATCCGTTAATTCCTGGGATAGATTTAGCATGCGCATTGCACAAGGTTTTGCTTGCAGCGCTGGGTGTACATATCTTGTTATATTGGTGAAGCAGCAGAGAGAGAGCGAGAGATCCTACAGAGCAGGTTTCCTCTGTTGCACTCACCATAGTAGTCCAGACTCCCTACTTCCACGGTAGCATAATACTAGTTTAAGCGGATTCGAACGTAGCTAGTAGTACTAGTAATTGGGATATATACGATTGACCGATGGAGCACTTGGCAAGAGAAAAACTAGCGAATGATATACCTTCGCTGGCCCTTTCTCTACTTGCCTTCTCTCCCGCTCTCTCTCTCTCTCACTCGTCAACGATGAGCACCACGAGACAATGCCTACCAGCAGAGGAGGAGGATCGATAGGAGTGCTGTCATTGCCGGGTTCACCACACCCTCCGTTGTAGAGGGAGGCCGAGGAGGCAGTGGCCCGACAGTGGAGTGTGTTGGGTGGCGGAGGGAGGTACGAAGAGGTGGCAGGACATTGAATATTAGGTTGAGTGCAGTGGGGATGATGGGGAGAAGGAGACAGCGGTGTGACGAGACGACAAGGTCGCCATTGGCCGTCCGTGGGAGAAGAGGGGTAGGATGGGCGTTAAAAGAGTGTGAAACTAGGTCAACATCAAAGAAGAAGATGAGAATGGCAACACAGAGAAAAGGGAGAAAGAGAAGGGAAACGATGGAGAAGAAAATAAAGAGAGCGATATTAGTTGGTTACTACCGTTTGAATCGATCTTGACAACGTGGTGTAGTAGCACTCCCTTGGTAAATATGTCTGGAGCCTTAGATACAACAAGTTGGACTTTAAAATAGTTGAACGCTCAAACGCACAGGTGTATTTCAATCATTGAGCTAGCTAGCTATGCTACGCCCAAAGAGGTTGGAGAAGCTAGACTGCATGCATGTGAGCGTACAGTAGCAATATCCTGTAGTTTACTAAAGCCAGATCACGCTAGTATATATAGCGACCAGCTCGCTCGTACAAGTGTTGTACTAACCCTTCAAAAAAGAAGTGCAGTAATAGTATACAATATACTTACATCAGTACTATATATGCTGGTGGTTGTACATTGTAAAGTGATTGGTTCGAGGTCACATGAGACACCACTCGAATTAGGCGCAACATAGGGTGTGTTTGGTTGAGTTGTAGCTTCTGAAAAAGCTGCTGTGAGCTGTGGGTTATGAAAAAACTGCTATAGGTTGTGAGCTGTGGAAAAGTTGTAAGCTGTTTGGTTCAAACAAGTATAAAACTTACCTTCTATCTCTATTTTCCTTGAAACAACTGTGAAACAACTCTCTATTTTCACCATTTCAAAAAGCAGAAAGCCAAAAGCCAAAAGCAGAGTCCAATGTGCTTTCAAAATTGTACTACCCAAAAATAGCTGTTTCTGAAAAAGCAACTTCTAGTTTCCACCCCTTCGGTTGGTTTTTGGCTTTTTGGAAGCAAAAGCAGCTCTCAAAAGCTCAACCAAAGGCACCCATAATATGGCTGACCCAGCCATTCAGCTGCTGTTTCGTTCATGACCAAAGTTGTAGCGCGAATTCAAAAAAAAAAGTTGTAGCGCATCCTGAATCCTTAGGCAAATACCAGTTCATGTACGTACAATTTCTACGCTGCACATACGGTGAATATTTGACTACTTCACCAATAGTACTATTCCGACAATAGAGTGGCAGCTGGTGGTTTACGACTGCATACACAAGAGGAGGCAACAATGTGACGGATAGTTAGAGTCCCTTTTTTCAATTTATAGTTTATAATTTATGATTTTTAAATAAATTTATGACTTATGGATTCTCTGAATAAACTAGCTTATGACTTCTTTCGAACAAACAAACAAAACGACTTCACTACCATTTCAAAGCGACTTATTGAGACAGTTTTTTTGAAGCCGCTCCACCACCATCAAAACGGCTTATTGGGACAACCTTTTGGAAGCGATTTATCGGTATTCAGTTTGTAAGTTTGTTCATACAAACAAAAAGGTGCTAGGGCAAAAATCCATAAGCCACGGCCGAAAAGAACACACCTAAATAAATATGAGGACTTTTTCGTTGTCTTTTTGAAATGCTTATCCGGACAGTTTTTCGAAGCGACCTATCAATTTATTAACATTCAATTCATTAGCCTAAACATTTATATTAGAACTAAAAACTATCGATCATAGCTATAAACTATTAACTACAGTGAAAAAAACTTCACCCAACAGGCTGGCTAGCCATTGGACGGGATCACGGGCTTGGAAAGTGCTTATATATTTTTCACACGTACCGCATGGGGTGGGGGTGGTATGTAGTAGGTGTAGGCTGAGGATTCGTTGGTGTCCGTCGGATACCAAGCTAACTATCGGCAATGTCACATGTCGATACGTAATGTCATAATTTACTAGGAGCGAACCAAATTCATATCTTTCTTTTCAGTTTTTTTAAAAACTACCTTTCAATAATTTTATAGTAACTAGGTTTTAAATAAAATATCTTTTTATAATAGGATCTATAAGTTGATTGTAGTACATATTATAATAACTTTATTTATATCGATTAAAATCGCACGCGAGTTTCTATTATTATATCCTCTCTCATGAACAATCTAAAAAATATAAACCACAATTAAAAACCATAAATCGAAGAAAAAAAAAACAAGCCTACTAGCCACCCGTACCGATTGATCGCCGCAACTAATATGTGACCCATACGACCAATACAACTAGCGAGAAAAGACATCTACAGTTGGCTACCAAACGTTAAGGACCAAAAGCGATATCAGTGGTTTGTACATCAAACAGGATACGGCTAAGAGCAAGTACAATAATGGTCTTATAATGCCAGAATCGTCAAAGATTTTTCATGATGTGGAGAGAGAGATGAAAGCTTGGCTCATGCAAGCAACAAGTGGGCACGGAGCCTATGCAGTGGTGGGCCAAGATAATAAATGTATGTGAGGAGGAATAGGAAAGAGAATGTGAGACATGGTACCACATAATAATAAAAAACCTTTTTGTAGACAAATAGAAGACAAATTATTGTATAACTTGGCTCTTATAACTTGACTTATAGCCAAATACTTGACTTTATTATTGGACTTGCTCTAAAACGCGCGGTGTCGAATCCACTGGCGGGCCAAGCAAAACGGACAGCAACCGAACAGATGTCAGATTTCGTTGGCCATCGCCACGACTGACGTGGTATCTTCTATCAGGCCGGCACCGTCATAGCACGGCCAAAATATTTTGGGTTTGTCATTACCAGACATAGGTAATTGTCACTACCTTGTTCTGAGTAAAAAGATAGCGTCGATCTGTCCTGCTTAGAAACGCGACAGGCAGATGCTTACCCCTGAAAGAAGTTGACAAAACGACCCCTTTGTTTTCACTTTTTTTACTCTGCCGTGTTCCTTGAAACTACATCGAGAACAATCTTTTATCTTCCTGTAAGGTTATTTTGTTAGAATGTGTCTAGGTATCACTTAGATGTTTTTTTTAATAATTATTTAAATTTTAGACCGTTAAATTATTTTTTTTGGAGAGAGACTATTTTCGTCTATGCTGGCCAAAAAGCTGGCGATGGGTGCAGCAAAAGCACTCTTGCCTACGCTTTGTGAGGCTTTAAAATTCCTATCTTATTTTAGCATATACGTCGAACACATCCACGTAAGTGGATGAGTATATATAGTGTTGTGTGTACGTAAGCGTGTTGTACTCCTGAATTAAAAAAAAGCGCTTCTCGTTTCTCCTCTCCACGTCATTGCACGGACCGTCTCATGCGTGCAATCGGTCCACGGGAAAAACTACGCTGGTGGGTAGCCGCTTGCCAGACGGCTGGATTTGGGTGCATCGAGGAAAATCAAACGGTGGCTGGGATCACAACAGTTGCTGGGATCGCATGGTGCAGCCGATTATTTTGGCAATTGCCACCCCCGCTTATTATGGTCATATTCATTCCGCCTTCAACTTTTTGGTTTCTAACTTATAGAAGTTGAAAACCGGAATAGATATATTGGTTTCTTAAATTTATTTTTTATTTTTCTTTTACATTATCCGTGAAAATATAATATTATTTTTAATTGTTTTTTCTTATTTTTTAATTGAATGATCTAGAAAAATTAACATCGTTACAATGTAATTCTAACTAGAAGCTAGAAGCCAAAAGTCACTAAAAAAAAGCCTAGAAAGAGGTTGCTCGAGTTCTAGGTTCACTGGCAGGAAAGAAGCCACGGAGCTTTGATTTTTGGGGCGCTTCATCTAGCTTCTGGCTTCGGATTTTGGTTTTTTTTGCTGAAATTATACTGTAGTGGCTGTTAACTTTTTCTGAGAAAAAAGAGAAAAAACCATTATATCATCATGGACAATGTAAATAAATACGAAAAAAGTAAAAATAACAAAAAAAGGAAAAGCCAAAAAATCAAAATTAGAAGTCAATACGTTCCAAGTGGTTTCTGATTTAAATAATCTGAAAGCTAAAAAAATCAGAAGCTGAAACTGTTTGGAGCGATACCGTGTTACTAGTAGTCTATTTAATCGACAAAAATCATAGCGCAAGATTCTTTAATTTTAAGCAAGAATCAATGGGTAGCATTTTTTTGCTAGTGACTCCGACGGTTGACTCCGTGTGCGCTTCATAGAATTCCCTTCATAGGGGGTAGCATTTTTTAGACAATTAGACTTTCGTCTCATGTGGCCAGCACTTTCATCGTCCAAAAGTGTTCCACTAGCTTGGCTTTGTTCTCTTATCTATCCATTAACCAAATATTTCGAAAGGCTATCCATTAACCATATACTACTCAATTATTATTGGTCGGTCATTGGTTAGTAGGGAAATGCAATAGAAAGCATTCTGTGCTCCTCTAATCTGTAGTTGTTCATGGACACGTGGATCAACTCATCAGACCTCTATGGGGTGAGCACTGGAGCAGAACACATCTGAGGGAGTACTATAGTGGGTCTATGTATGGTACTACCAGCCATCAATTTAAATTTTTTTTCAGTTTTTAAAAACTATTTTTTGACTTTTCTATAGAAACTATATTTTAAATAGAGTGTTTTTTCAAGGTATGGTCTACAAGTTGATTGTAATATACACTATAGTTATTTTATTTATATAGCCAAAATTCACACGTGAGTTTCTGTTATTTCATACTCTTCTCACGAACAGCTCGAAATCTATAAACCAAAAGTAAAAAGAACATGTCCAAAAAGAAATTTTCAAGAAAAGAAACTAAGTGACTGAAGGACTAATCCAATCAAGCAATCGACGGCCCAGATGTCTGGGAATCAATAGCTACTTTTCCAGGGAGATTATTCCGAACAAGTATTTACAGTGATGGGATTGATCATTAAAACATTAATGGGTGGGTTCTCTTGGGCTGTGGTTTGTAGTTTAAAATTTTGAATTCTAACTATTCGCAAAAGGCAGTACGTATAAAAAAATAGTTATATGTGATTTTGGTCGATATAGCTGAACTTAATATTTTTTTTATTATAATCTATCAATTAACCTCGCTTTGAAAAAATATATCGTTTAAAAGTTAGTTATTGTAATATAAATCATAAATCATAAGTGGAAAAGAAACACGGCAAAGCAATGTAGAATGAAAGCACCCCTCGAATTTCGCATATACAATCAGTGCTATGGATTAAAGGAGGAGAACCCAAAATCCCAATTATTCCCTCGAAACACGGCAAAGCAATCCAGGATGAAAGCGCCCCTCGAATTTCGTCGCTTCATCGACCGGAGCGCGTCTTGCTGTCGAAGCACAAGTTTCTTGGATCCGAAGAAACAGCGCCATCACTCCGCTGGCCGCCACACACGTCATACGCGTTAATCCGAATCAGCAGCATCCATCGAGATCACGCTTCGTCCCTAACCGTGTCCAGTTCACGAATCACAACAACAGATTTGACATAAGAAGTTGCTAGCTGCACCCCGTGGACACCGACCAATAATTGTATATAGCACATAGCGGGGCTACCAAAATGTTTTGTCTGATAGGGTTTTTTTTATCCCTCCGAAAAGTTGGAGTTTCTTCTTGGACATGGATAGAAATTCAAGTTAGTTAAAACGGTGATATGATTGCTCGAGACTATATTAGCACTGTTTTGATATGTCTAATGAATTGTTTATAGTTTGGCAGTTCAATCTATCTTACATAATAACATGATTTAAGGTATGCTTAGTTGGGCTGAAAAATAGTGATTTATAGCTGGAATTGTATTGTAACCGAAGGTGGCTTATTAACGTAATTAAATTTTTTTAAAAAATATGTTAGCTCATCACAGACAATACAAACGAATATGGAAAAAAGAACCGGCAAAAAAGTTCAAAAGGCTAAAAGTTCAAAATAATAAATTTATGAATAGTGAATAATAAGCTAAAAATTAGAAATTTAAACTAAAATAAATGGGACGTTAACCGTCACCGATCCAAATAGAGGGAGTAAATTAATAGAAATAAAATAACACTAGACCTATCGACCTATCTATACCATAGACTCAGAAGATGGGTGCTCCACCGTGTGTACATAATAAAATGCCGTCCTAGGACCCTCACCGCGTCTAACAGTGGGACCCGACTCACCTCATCCTCGAAGTTGAGGAGTACTGCCCTCGCTCATGGTGGCCGTCAGGCCCCATGGCCCTATATTTAGCTGCCTGCTGCCCCCAGTCCTCCACTTCATTCTCGCCTTCACTCGGCTGCTGCCTGCTCTTGCGTCTTGCCACAGCATTGTGGACTATCGAGTCTCCACGCCCCTACTCGGAGGTGAGCAATCCCCAACCAAAGTTAATTTCTCCTTTGTCACAAACCAATCGTAGAGCACGAATCTCTTGCTCTTGGCACCACTTCATGCATGGATTTGTGCTGGATCTTTCGTAACCGGTAAGCCCAGCTTTAATCCATTGCAAGAAACACCCTTCGATCTGATCCACCGCCGAGCTAAATCTAGTTTGGACATGTAGGGTTTATCGACTTGTTCTAGTAGCACCTACCTAACTACCCAAAATCTTGGGAGCTCTTTGGCTTTATTTGGTTTGGTGAACTGTGCGAAGGCCTTTTGTATTGATAAGTTTTCTTTTTTCTCGCTTCAATTGTTGCAGGATACACCGTGAGTAGGCGTGGTGCTGCTTGATATCAATACGTGTCCCCCGTTTTCGTGCAGTCTAACGCAGTTTCTTGCTAATTCGTTTTTGTTTCCCGGCTCAAAGAAACTTTATTTACAAAGGATCTTTGCACATCTCTTGCTTTACTCCTTCTTTTCTTTTTGCTAATTCCACCTTATAGCGTTGGGATTAACGAGCGACCTCCGTTTGTTTGCGCCAATTTTGCAGGATCTTGAGTTCCAGCAGGAGAGCCTTCTTGTGAGCGTAGTCTGACCGATCGACCTTGGTATTTGGGGGTTGTTCTGTACTGTCTCTTTACTCTGTGAGTTGTGACAGGTTCTTGAAGTGCAATTGTTAAGAGTTTTAGTGTGTTGTAGAGGAAGAGAGATTTGCTTGCTAATATGGCGTTGGCAGGGACCTCCAAAGTAGTGCTGGGATGTGTCGCCTTTGGGATTTTCTGGGTGCTGGCTGTCTTCCCCACCGTCCCGTTCATGCCCGTTGGACGGACGGCTGGGTCCCTCCTTGGTGCTATGCTAATGGTCCTGTTCCGTGTCATTTCACCGGAGGATGCCTATGCGGCCATTGACCTCCCGATCATCGGCCTGCTCTTCGGAACAATGGTCGTCAGCATCTTCCTTGAGAGGGCTGACATGTTTAAGTACCTTGGGAACCTACTCTCATGGAAGAGCAGGGGGAGCAAGGACCTGCTCTTTCGGGTTTGCATAGTGTCCGCGATCGCGAGCGCGCTTTTCACCAATGACACCTGCTGTGTTGTGCTCACTGAGTTCATTCTTAAGGTTGCCAGGCAGAACAACCTGCCACCGCAGCCTTTCCTTCTGGCCCTTGCCACTAGCTCAAACATCGGCTCTGCTGCGACGCCGATCGGTAACCCGCAGAACCTTGTCATAGCCGTCGAGAGTGGGATTTCATTTGGTCAGTTCTTGCTAGGTGTTTTCCCTGCAATGATTGTCGGGGTTCTGACAAATGCTGCTATCCTCCTATGCTACTTCTGGAAGTACTTGTCAGTGGAGAAGGATCAGGAAGGTGGCGCACCCACAGGACCGGAGGTGGTTGCCGACGATGAGGTTACTTCACATCGGTTCACACCAGCTAGAATGTCACATGTTTCCTCCCTGAATCCAGATGATGTGGATTGCGTAAGTGAACCAATCATCAGGAGCAACAGTGTGAGTACCAGTGTGAATGAGAATCTGAGAAGCAGAAGCGTTAACTCTGAAGCCGACATACAGCTCGCAATTAAGTCCCTGCGGGCATCGAGCATGTCACATGAGATGGTAGAAGTCTCAACAGTTTCTGATAAGAGGGATGAAGGTGCATCCTCAAGGAAGTTCACAAGAATTGCTAGCCAACAAAGGAGTGTGATGATCGAGGACTCGCCACCCTCCCCGGACACCAATGGCGAAAAAGAGAAGGAAGCTGAGGTTGCAGAGAAGAGGTGGAGGGTACTTGTGTGGAAGACAGCCGTTTATCTTATAACTCTTGGTATGCTCATCGCGCTTCTAATGGGACTCAATATGTCCTGGACTGCAATCACTGCAGCTCTTGTTCTTCTGGCACTTGATTTTACTGATGCGCAGGCTTGTCTTGAGAAGGTATGCACATTTTTAATCGACCAACGCTTAAAGGGTAGATCTTTTACTGATCATGATGGTTATATTCTTATTTGAGTGTACTCATTAGGAACAACTACTTTCATAACTGGCAGGTGTCATACTCATTGCTGATCTTTTTCTGCGGGATGTTTATTACGGTTGATGGCTTCAACAAAACTGGCATACCGAACACACTCTGGGAGTTAGTGGAACCGTATTCACGAATTGACAGTGCCAAAGGTGTTGCACTTCTTGCGGTGGTGATTCTTATCCTTTCAAATGTGGCCTCAAATGTTCCCACAGGTAATTCTTCGAAATTAATCTTCTTTCGGATAGTCTTTGAAATATGAACGACAATTGTGATCATTTAATCCTTTATATATGTACGTTTTTTTTTCTTAACAATATCCTTGATGTGTTCTACAGTCAGAGTTATGCGCTCAATATGTCCTTGTGGCCGTTTATTATGTACACCTTGATGCATTTTTAGGTGCCAAACATGTATCTGTGACATATATAAATGCTGCTCTGTTCCCTTGTCTTATCTGCTGCCTTGCTTTGACATTTTGGAACATTTGTTTCAGTTCTATTGCTCGGCACAAGAGTGGCTGCGTCAGCTGCTGCAATTTCTCATGATTCAGAGAGGAAGGCCTGGCTTATACTTGCATGGGTCAGCACCGTCGCTGGGAACCTCACTCTCCTGGGCTCCGCTGCAAACCTGATAGTCTGTGAGCAGGCTAGACGAGCTCAATTCTTCGGCTACAACCTCTCCTTCTGGAGCCACCTCCGATTCGGGGTACCGTCGACCATCGTCGTCACGGCGATCGGGCTGCTCATCGTCACTAGTTACTGAAGCAGCTGACGGCAGAAGATCAGAACGAATCCTTTCAATAAGAGAGTACATGTAAAATAGGCTTGTCTCGTAACTCTCTCTCTCTCTGTGTATCTATGTCTTGCGTCTGTGCTCTTGCTCATTTGTTGTCGCTAAGCAGACAGTGAGCAGACGAAGTAGTCTGCATATTCAGTTCTAAATGGAAGTCGCAAATAGGGTTATTGAAGAATGCTATGGTGATCTGATTTCGGTTTTGATATTCCAGATGCCTGTTCCATAGTTCGTTCACTACTGATTTCGGGAGATGCAATGCACAAGTTGGCATGCTGCTGAACGATGGCTCTTGCGAGATTTTGCAGCTCGTTGCTGCTTGAACGCCAATCCGAAACTGTCATGAGTGGAAATAAATTCTTGTAGCAAATTCATTTAAAAGAATTCCATCTAAAAAGAGTTCATCAAAAGAAGGTAAGAAAAGGTAATCCTTGCTGACTTCATGCCTGCAGGAACTCAGCCGTTCTTGTGTCAATTGATGTAGAAAATACTCCCAATGTTCAAATCAATGTCATGCTGAGATAAGTTCTGCTGGAATCAGATTTAACACGAGAAAAGAGAATAATGGACTGATGGACAAGATCTCCGTTCTTACCGTCCCAAATTGGATGTATGATACAAGTATGCAACAAACATCACGATCAGTGTGAGACGAATAAACGGCTAGGATTAACTTGCTTCGCATAAACGGGGAGTAGCAAACAAGAGGATACTTCCGACCAGAAAACTGCGAGCCCATCCTGATTTCGAAGTGGTCCATAATCTTATTGAGCCCATCCTGTTATTCGGCCCAAGTGCCCCTTACAAACCCCCTTCCCTTCCGTCTCCTCCCCGATCCCCAAACCTTCTGCGCCTTCCCGCCACCGCCGCCCGCTACAGGATGGAAGTCGACAGAGCTACGACGGCCGCCGAGGCGGGAGACTCCTCCTCCGGCGCGATGGCGGTGGACACGGCGGGCAGCGTCGAGAGGCCGCGGTTCGAGCCGCTGATGCCGAGCGAGATGGGCGGCGGGAGGCCCCAGTTCCGGAAGGTGCCGGGGCCGAGCCACCGGTTCGCGCCGCTGAAGAAGGCGTGGATGGAGATCTACACCTCCGTCTACGAGCACATGAAGGTCGACATCCGCATGAATCTCAAGGTAACCCTCACGGCTCTCGGTTCTACACTTCTGCTTCTGTCTGAACTCAAAAATCACGGGCCTTATGGTTATCCTTGCTCGTGGAGTATGCTGCTGCAAACCCTGAATAGTAAATTAGTAAGACATGTAGTGTCGATTTGACAGCCTTCGTGTTGGTTTTGCAGCATGACACTGCGGCGTGGAAGTTGCCTCTTTAACGTATGCAAGATTTAATTGGATGGATCATGGATGAACGCTTCTGCATGCTGCAATCCATGTAGTTGCAATAATAATTATTATAGCTGATACATGTTATAGGATAGCCTTTGTTGGGAATAGTCCCACACCAATTGTGAGGAGAGAAAAACATAACTTAAATATAAGAGAGATCTAATCTATTGGATTAGTATTTTGAGAGAAGAATCAATACCACTTATAATCCTGTTGCTATAGGGCTTGCATGCAGCAGTCTGTAGGCTTAGTTTTATTCAGTCCCTTTGGACCTAACGCTGAGGAGTAAACCTAGTTAAACTTAGGCATGAGGCTCGGGACCAAAGCCAACATTTGGTATCAGAGCCATACCGAGGGCAAGGTTGGTGTCGCCGTTGAACCACACCATCGTTGTCAGCGGTGATTCGTCAAGGGTATCCAGAAGAGAAAGTAGTGTCTATCTTCAATACCTTATGCTAAACAAGAGCAACTGCGGCGCGTGGACAATCAAGATGAAGGTACCCATGAAGACCCAAAGCATTTGAAAAGCTGTGGTAGCTGATGATGTTGATGAGTGCAAAGATCAGATGACCATTGTGGCCATCTTTCAAGGAGGAGACCCTCGTCCTACTCACCGAAAAGGAGATGACGAAAGCTATGTGGGATATACTCAAGACGATGTACGTCAGTATCGACCGCGTCAAGGAGGCGTGTGTGTAGACCCTCAAGAGTGAGTTCGAGGGTTTGCACATGAAAGAAACAGAATTAGTGGAAAACTTCGCTGTGAGATTGACAACCTCACCAACCAGATTCGTTGTCTTGGTGACAAGATGAAGGATAGCTACGTCGTTAAGAAGCTTCTCCACGCCATCTCAAGCAAGTACCTACAGATTGTCTCAACCATTGAGCAATTTGGGGATTTGAAGACAATGACGGTGGAAGATGTGATCGGCCACTTCAAGGCATATGAGGAGCGTCTATGCGTTCTGAGCGGTGACAATGATGACAAACAACGGTGACCTACGTGAGTATGATCGTGAGGTTACGATCAAAGGAAGTTTGGGTATACTTTCTTAAGTACTCTTGAGAAAATACAGGGACATGACCATAACGTCTCAACCTGAGAGGGAAAGGGCAAGCCATCTTGTATAGAGTGCGACTTGAATTAAAGCTCTCACACCAAGACATTGGATCAAGATGAAGTCCTCCTTCTTGTTGCTATATGCTGGGTTCAAACTTGAAAGGTACTCAGAATCAAACAACTGCATATTATACAAGACTTTATGAGCATCTAACATCAAAATTGGTAAATGGTGGGGATTATTGGATTTGAGGACTCCTTTGTGATTTTTGGATTTTGGTTGGCTTTTGAATCAAATTGAGTTTGATGGGACCCACATGTCATGGAAATGGAGAAAGAGATAGAGATGGTGACCGGCTTATCCATTCGCTTGACCGACTCCTTTGGTTGGATTGGATTGGACACTGATACCTTGACCTCTCTCTCATCAGTAGCTTCGGCACCACCGCCATGGCTCCTCCCCTCTATAAATTGATGGATTTCCTCTATGAAAAAGAGGGATTCATAGCAACATCATCCCATCCTCTACTTCTTCCATGCCTCCCGTGTCCTCGATTTGAAGCAATTACTTGATTTTGAGGAGTTTTGGGTTCACTGCCCCTGTTCTTGTTGTCGCTCTAGTCGGCAGCGACAACAGCGACAGTGGTGCGTCTTCCTCTCCAGCAACCAATAGTCCCTTTTGGACCTATCTGGAAGGCGGAGGTGAGGACTCGGCTGAGGGCTGAGTCTTGACTGATGTTCTTGCCAAACTCCGATTCTTGTGTTTCTCGACTGTGGTTTGGTGCCTTTGGTTCGGTTGTGATTTTGATAAAGATTGCATTGCTTGTGCACTTGGCCAGTGCGCATTGTTTTGATGTCTTGTGCAGCACTTCCCTGACCTCGGTTCCACGGTTTTATTTGCCTCAATCGTGGGAGGGCATTGTAGCTCTTTGAACCATGCTAGGCACACCGTGGCATAGTGGCAGGAATAGGTTTTCAAGGACAGCATCATCTTCGATGTACCTTGTTGAGCTGTCTTCTTGTTGGCTTTGAGTGCCATCACCTTAGTAAGTTGGTTTTCTGCTCTCTTTTTTTATTAAGCTATCCTGCTTAATGTACCATTCTAATGTTGTTTCTATTTGACAATTTCATAGCACTAAGAACTGGGTGAGTGTGCACGATAATTTATGGGATTATGATTGCTCAATGAGGATAATCTGTCTGAGTAAAGATCAGTGTGAAATTTCAGAAATATACTGATGTCTTTGAGTTGTTGGTTCGAGTACTTGTTCTGGTCTGTTCATTATCAAGGCTTAACTTCTGTTGGGTAGTTCTGTTCTTACCGAAGCACTTTACTATTTCTTATCACATCAATTAATCTGTTGGTTATCTATCCAAATTCGCAACTAAGTTTAATTGGTACTGTTGATTTACTTTTCAATATTGTGGTAAGATTTAGAGCTCAAAACTAGTAGAGTGTTTAGAAAAGTTCACATTGATTGTTGATCCTTATTGACAATTGTTTGAGGGAAGGCTTTGTTCTAAGACAAGAGCAACCCAACATCGAAGAGCAACAATATAATAATTAATAATTTGAGCAATACGCTGATTGTTTATTCTCTTCCGTTTAACGTGTTGAGTATAATTTCACTTTTGGATGACATGGAAAAGAGTTATGTAATTGCGTTATTTCACTGGTGTATATATCATTTGTTTATTGTTGGAATTATACTATTTATATTTACAATTAAATATGAAATTATCATGTTAATACCGCATTATTTATGACACAATCAACATAAAAGGGAGGCTACTGCTTACGATAGAGTATCACATAAAAATACGTAATACTGTATGAACAAACAACAAGAGGAAATAATTAACACATGCACGGATGATGGATCGATGCCGTGTATCTATCAACAAAAGAATAAACATCTTGCGCACGCTCAATCTTAATTAGTACAACAAGTTCATTTTATTGATGACAGTAGTCAATATGTATAGGGGTAACAAAGGGGTACGGTCGTACAGATACAACACACTAAAATTAACTAATTATTAGAGCAGAGAAACACACCAAGATCGTACATCCAAAAACACCTCACCATCCCCTCTGATGGCTTGATATATATAGCCAAGATCGAACACAAGATTCATCCAGCTCCTATCTCCACCAAGCCTCCACCCCGCCGGAATAATTGCCAAAGGATACAAGTTGCCCTACCTTAGTAGAGGTAAAAGGTCGCTGAAGATCGACCGAGGCCATGGCCATTACCCCTCAAGAAGCGAAGTAACCTCCATGACCACGCATGAGCCCACGCTCTACAGCCTATAGGCGTGCGAAGCGAAGATGATACCCATTGCGAGGACACACTCCAAATTAAGAACAAGCTAGCTGGTAGTTATTGCACGACCATGACATAAGCTAAGACCTTGTGGCTTACATGGTGTGCTTGCATGGATGGATAATGGAGTGTGGCCAGGTAGCCCTTGGGCGTACGTGGGCTTAAAGAGGGGGAGAGGAGGAAGCTCCCATTGGGTGCTTTTATTTGGAAGTATTGGTGCCTGTGCCTCTCTGTGATTTGAGGGGCTTTCTTGAAGAGACGATTTCTTTAGTCAAACGCACCATTGGTACCTAAAATCGTCGCAATTTTGCATGAACCGACGTTAGCTTTGCATGAACTGAAATCTAGTCCAAAACTAATCTTCCTATCTGTCAAACTAAACCGAGTAAGGCTATGCTATTTTGAGATGTGGCTGATGACTTTTAGTTACAGCTGATAGTTTATGTTTGCACTTTTTGAGACGGCAAGGGACGGTGTATACAGTTTTGGACTCAAGAATATAATCCGTTTAGAGAATCTATTTCAAAAAATCACTCCGTTTGTTTCGACTACGAGAGAAACCAAAATCTAAAAGATGAAAGGCAAAAGCTAGAAGCCTAAAAGAACAGGACCTAAGAGTAAAGCGAGCTCGAATATAAGATTATTGGGTGTTTGCAATTCCGGTACAGATCAGGGGGCAATTGCGCATTCTGCAGGGGAGTTGTGCAGCGCAGGAGAGGGAGACGGTAACGGCATCTTCCGAAGCATATGCGGCGAGCATTAGCGCTTTCCCGGGGTGATGCCACCAACTTTGATGTGGATTTCGGTGTTTCGTTGCACTTTCCCTCGTGAAGTTGCCCTTTCCCGCGGCATCTTGAGGATATCCGAGCTGAGGTACTCCCGGCAAGTGCTTTCGTGCTCCTCTTTCGGGTGCCCCTTTTTCTGATGTTAGGGGAGAAGCTGCTTTGTGTTGTCATCATCAACCTCCTGCTCTTTCATGCCGATCGCATAATCCATGATGTGATCGCTGAGATGGTGGTGGCGGTCTAAAACTATGGTTTCAGGGTCTTGATGAGGCAGGCATTGTGGAGCTACAGTTTGGCTCCATCGTTTTTTATTACTGCTATTTGGAGGAAGTCAAATGTGTACTCCACTTGCTATATATCAGCAAATTTGTGTATATGCAGTTAGGTTTTTGACACGTGCCAATGTCTATTGTATATCTCTGTAATTTTAAAAGTCGAGTTTTTTTGGTTGGTAGATCGATGCACAATAATTGTATAACTAGCAACTGGGCAGTATGTAGTCATACTACCTATATCCCCATGGTAGAGTGAGATCAGCTTGGGGGGAAATGATGGTCGCTAAGTGAGATCTGAACGACTGAACCGATGCATTAGAATTTAGAAGTGGTGGTGTTTCACTTTTAGAAGATCACACTAATTGATCCTACAGAATACAAACTAGCTTGTAGGATGTGGAGTGCGAGATGGATGTGGTGTCAGAATACAAACTTTTCTTGTTTGCAGTTTTTAGTTCAGTCAAGCTAGCCTGGCGCCTGTAACTGTAAGTAATGCTGAAGGCCTCAAGCTGAAAAAACTTGGCATGGCGGTTCTGAAAAGGCGGCAAACATTTCTTTGTTACTAAGTTCTTCGTGTTCGCATTGTCCGAAAGATGACAAGTACACTGTGTTGCAAATTATTTGCCATCATTGTATTCGAATGTGCAATTTGTGTTGGGCAGTTTTGTGAGGATTGCTTATGTTCTCATATTGTGTCATAGCAACCGAAGTGTCAACATATGTACCATGTGAAATCTCTCGAAAAAATATCTGCAGCACTAATCGCTATTTTTTTTGTACATAATCTATTTTTTAATCGAAATTACAGAAATATACCTACATAAATTTTTTTTACAAGAGTGACCTTCAATCACCGAATCGTTGGGCGATTGGAACTTATCGTCCAATAGCCACACGACATAGAGGCTATCCGTGGGTCATTGAGCGACATAATTACAGTCAGTGAGTAGTCAGGGGATTGCAAGTTTCAGTCGCCCAATCGTTCGGCGACTGGACGCGCATATAAATTGGCCTACGGCTAGGGGTGGATATCGAGCCGGCTCGGCTCGACTCGTGAAAGCTTGTTAGGGAGAAGGCTCAGCTCGGCTTGGCTCGTTAAACTAACGAGCTAAAAGAGAAGCTCGGCTCGGCTCATTAAAAAGCTCGGCTCGGCTCAGCTCGTTAGGCTCGTTAGGTGGAATATGCAAATTGACTTTTCTGAAAAGCTCGAACTTGGCTCGTTAGGCTCGTTTTGACTTTTGAGTGTATTTAACCTTTCTTTTTATTTTTCATATTTGTTTTTCTGAATGATAAGTTCTATGATTTCCTTTCCATATGTGAAATTAATAGAGAAAAGAGTAATATGTACTTTAATAATACCTCTCAGTGACAAAAGAGGTGCAAAAATTGGCATGCATACATACATATTACTACTGTCGTACTGAGTCGTTCACATGTGATGGGCCGGAGACGCCACCGAGCTGGGCCGACCGAGCCTAGCGAGCGGCTTGCGAGCCGGCTCGGCTCGTCTCGTTTGTGTCACGAGTCGAGTTAGCTCACGAGCCTTGAGCTTTTTTTCCCACCCCTACCTACGGCTGAGCCCCTGGCCATTGCCAACGCCGCGCCGTGAAGAGAGAAAGTCGAAGGGAAAGAAAGAAGAGAAAACGAGAGGCAAGAAAAGGAGAGGAAAGGGAGAGAAAGAAGGAGAGGAAACGGCGAGAATGCTCGAATCACAGATGTGATGCTTTGGCTCACCCACAGTTTCTTCTTGGATCCTAAGGTGTGCAGCGTCATCATACAAGAGCTTTGGAGTCGGTCTCCCACGGACATTAGATGGGAGTTGAGAACATTGGTGCACATTGTTGTGTGGAAGGGGTTTGTGCAAGGCTGTCAACGCCGTTGATACGAGTGTGTGCTGCTTGTGCAACCATACCTAATAGAAGTTGTACAAGGCCGTGTCGACAGCTATCATCCGAGTGGTGCGAACAGCTCAGGCACCCAGCATGTTGGTCAAGAGGACCCGAAGGCCGGTGTCACAGTGGTTGCGGAGGAAGTTGCTCATGACCATGCCGATGCAGTACATGAATGAGAGGAAGAAGGGTCACAGCATGGTGACCCTACAGGACAGGCTGATGATGGAGAACATATAAAGTACATAGTGCATCAAATGGAGAGCGATGATCTGTTAGTCTAGGCTAAAGAAGAAGCTGTATAGGAGGACGACAAGAATAGTTCCTATGAGGACGAAGCTCCCATCCCACAGGAATAGAACCGGTTTGATGGTGAGGGTGTTGCTGCGCATGACGAACATGAACCACCGTGGCAGTATCATGGCATAGATGTTCAGTTGCATTCAATATTTACTAACAAGGCATCGTTGCAGGATTCCATCAAGCTGTGGGCCCTATCCAGGCAACAGACTTTTCTAGTTGTGAAACCTAGCCAGGAGTAGTACACCATGAAGTGCGAGCAGGCTGGTTATCCTTGGAGGGTGCATGCACGTAGACCGAAGTATGAGACTCACTGGATTGTCTCGAAGGTGGAGCCACACTCCTGCATTCTCAGTTGTGTTTTGCTGAGACATCGTAACCTAACATCCACCTTTATAGCCAATTTGATGTATGGAGATATAGTGGATAAGAAGGACATCGAGGCCACACACATCATGATGGGTATCGAGAAGAAATTCAAGCACAGCATTAGCTACGCAAAGGCATGGCGTGCGAAGTAGAAGGCTTTGAAAAAATGGTTCGGATCTTTCAAGGTGGTGTACGACAACCTTCCTTGTATGCTTCAGGTGCTGTAGGACAGGAACCCGGGCACGTACACTGCTATGAAGGAAAAGCCATCTACAAGGTTGCCAGGTTTTGCGGTGTTTGCAAAGCGCCTTCTTAGACTTCGGTGTGTGCATCGATGTATTCAAGCATATGCTTCCTGTGATCTATGTTGACAGGACCTTTTTGACCAGCAAATACAGCGGCTAGATCCTTACGGTCATTGGCGTTGATGGCAACAATCAAATTCTGCCCCTGACCATAGTATTAATGGAAAGTGAGAATTACGATAGCTGGTTGTAGTTCAGCTACCTATGGAGACATACACACACACATCTATATACATACATACATATATAACAGGGGCACCATGGTGTTCAGACTCTATGATTGAGACTTTCCATTCATGATTGTTTCAGTATGCTAAATCAATGACTTCCTTTCCACTTGCACTCATCTAAAAGCAATCCAAACGTAGAGAGGCTTGATGCCCAGACACCATGATGCCCCATTTCAGCGTCCTATGCAATATATTGCATAGAGGGGCAGAGATCCAGTGATCGCTATTGCAATTGCAACTTTAGTGGTAGCCAGCCATCCCTGTCATCCAATGAAAAAGCCAACGACCCAAATCCTGCATGTGTTGCACCTTGTGAGCAAGGAGAGAGGTCTCTAGTTACATGTGTTACATCTAGAGGTGGATTTTTGTATCCACTTGAGCTTATGCATTCGTTGCACGTGGTGAGAGTCAAGCAAGAAGCTTGACTTATTACTCTTAGAGTTTGCCAACTCCTAGACGGCGTTGGAGGTGTCGTGCGTGGTGATCTTCTCAAAGAAGGTTGTAAGAAGATCCGGCAAAGTTGTGAAAGTTAGAGCTCACCTACTCGGAGCGGGAAAGAGCTACCACTAGTGGATTGATGTGTTTTGGCTTAATTCATGGAGTCGGTCCAATTCATTTGGGCTAACCTCAACATGGACTAGGGGGACCGGCAAGTCTCCAAACACCACGGTAAAAAGAGATTGTGTCAATTGTGATTTGTTTCCTTGTGCTCAATTTATATTCAAACAATTTACATACATAAAATTAAATTGATTGCTTGTCGTCTTAGGATTGCAAACTTTGACATAGCTTTAATGTATTTGTGCACTTAGGTGAACTTCTTTGATCTAAACGCTATTTATGATAAACCAAATTGATTTAAGTTTCTGTATTGTATGCTTGGTTTAAACAAATAGAATATATCTTTAAATTGATATTAATTGAAAGAATATTTTTAAGACTGTCTATTCACCCCCTTTCTAGTCGGTCTCCTCGATCTTACACCAAGGTAGCGTGGGGATCCTCCCTCAATGGAGAGGACGGTGACGGCGATCTGGTCCTTGCTCACTTGGATCCAGCTAGATATTGCCGAATGCAGTGTTGACACGAGGAGGAGGCCAACAGACGTAGTGGCGAAATGCGCCAGGGAGCCGACGAGAGGTTGTAGCCAAGCGGCCGGTGATCACTGGCTACCAGTGCAATGAGCACTCCATTCTCTTGCCCCTAGCATTCCTTCTCAAGTTATGGTCATCTCGTGGCCCACGCCCGAGTGGTGGCTGCAGCAACCTAACGGAATCAGGTCACCTCGACATCTCCTTTGCCCTAATCCTGGTTCATCTGAATGGTAATTCTTTCCCTATTCACTCAGTATGCTATTTGTTTGTTGGATTACATCATAGAAAGTGTTCTTTGTATTGCCTTGAGTTAGTAGACTAATTGTTGTTAGGGAAGTTAAGATTGATTGTTTTGCTTTGTGTTTACTAATTCAAATTAATTATGTATGATAAATAAAATTTTGCTTGCTTTGAGGTTGTTTCATCTGGACGCTATTGTTTAGGATTTTTTTTTGTTTGTTGAATCAGAATCTGGTGCCCTATATGCAAAAGGTGGAAGATTGTGGCTATTATGCATACTTATGCCCCCTTCCATGGCTTACTTGTTTCTCATATTGTTGATATGCTCACATGTGTTACTATGCTTTCATTAGCTGGTTGCAATCATATCGTTGTAGGCAAGAAGTTTTAGTTCAAAGCATTGTGTTTCCGGCAAGAATGTT
This sequence comes from Dendrocalamus sinicus, assembly GCA_036346575.1. Taxonomy (NCBI): domain Eukaryota; kingdom Viridiplantae; phylum Streptophyta; class Magnoliopsida; order Poales; family Poaceae; genus Dendrocalamus; species Dendrocalamus sinicus. The sequence goes on from CM070658.1 coordinate 32,072,709, forward strand.
TTGTGATTTTTGTTTTGTTCTTTAAAGCATTTTTACATTGTTACACTACAAGATCATTTTTTTGCATAATTGTATGTGTTCAATTGGTAAAATTGACGAGAGGGGAAGGGAACCCCTGGAAATGTACGTGTCTTCTCCTAACTTCTGACTTCTAGTTGTTTTAGATTATTAGTACAACAAGGATGTACCTACGCACACATGCACACACAACCCCACACACACTCATACACATGTTTAAGACGAGACGAAGATCGAAGAGCCTCCAGAGCGCGGGCACGCGCTTTGATTACTAAATGCACTCATGTACACGTATATTCAAAAATATTGATACTGTTCACATAAATTATACCTTCCGATATTATGCACATCCCTAAAATCAGCACCATGAGTCCATAAACAGCGCCCCTCCCAAAAATGTGGAACCACGAGTCAAGCCCGGGCGGGCAAGCAGCCCACTAGCTGACTTGCCAACCGAGCAGGCGCTCGGTACTCGTTCTGGTTCTTTTTTTAAGAGTCGCAATTTTCAGCTAAATTCCATTTCTTTGATCAGATGGGCATTATGTATGGAACTCGTGACGTGAAATTCAATTGTTTTGAGAATCAGGACTGAGGATACTGCAATACAGGTAGGTAGTTGAAAAGGTTTACGGTTTTAGGGAATTCGGACATGACTCGCCGACAAATGAGTGAAGTTACGTGCACATAGTTCATTGTGGAGATGACCTGTAGTTCTTTCTTTTATTTTGAGCAAGTACTTTATCTTATCTGTAGAGTACGATTAGTATTTGAAAGCTAAAATAAACTGATCTCTCTTCATTCCTTAAAAATCTCCACCGGTGATCATCAAAGACATCTTGGTTCTTGGCTTACCAAAATAAAATTAGAGTATACAATTCATAGAGGGACATCTAGGTTCACTTCTTCAGAAAGCTCTCCTACTCCAAATGTGGAAGAAGGATTGTGTTTTTCACATGCTAATTCCCAAACCATCCCTTTTCAATAAAACAACACAAGTTTCTTTTCCTTGCAAATACCAAACATCTACTCAGCCTGGAAAAGACAAGGCAAGAACACCAAAAAATGTGAACATCAGAATCAAATGCCCCTTGAACATCTCCGCACGAAATCTTGACACTGGCATAGTGGTTTGCACAATTGCACATATTGCCGCCAATATCAGATTACCATACTGAACTCCCAAGTTGCAAACACCACCCTTACACGGGATCATACTGTTTGCTACTGATGGAAGTGGCCCCCACATCAAAGTGCTAGCATTAATTTGATAACAATATTGGTTATAAAACAAGCCTTGAATCAGTTTGCACTTCCAATTAGTAGTTAACTATTTATCACAGAACATATGCACGTAAAAAACTGGTCAGATACTCATGATCTTACAACAAGGCATTGTAAATGGTTCGATCTACAGACGCTTGTAACTGATAGTAATCACCCATAGCCATAAGCAGTGCAAAGTATCTTCGGAGAGACCAGAAAGAAGCAAATGGTTATGACTCTAGGATTACAATATAAAACCAGGAGTCGGTGACTAAGTCCAACAAGGAGAAATTGTCATCAGCAAAAAGGACGGTGTATGAGCAGGACTGCTATACCCCATTAAACGGCGATAATTAAATTTAACAAGAAAAACTATCGTGCCTAATGGAGCTTTTTTAGAGAACACGCAAAAGTTGTGTGTCTTTGTATTAAGCAGGAAAAAGTTTTAGTACAAACCAACGTGCCCACAAGGACATAAAGGCGAGCGCCCACAACACAACCTAGGAAATAAACAGAAATTACATGGACTGGATCATGCCTAATGGAGATACTGGGCAGCTTCATATTTCACCAGTGCCAAGCGGTTTCCTTGAAGAATCACCCAAAGCCCAAGCTTGGTAGTCTTTAACAAGCTGAAAGCAAAACAATTTTCTTATCTGACAAATAACCTATAGGGAAAATATGAAGATAAACATAGGAAATGTTACCCACAACAATCTCTAGAACAAATATGGGAAATGGTTCAAGTCAAGAAACTTCCAGCTGGCAATTAATCAGCATAGATCTTATCATATATGACTCTTTTTGGGTCATTTAGTTCACATATGACATAGGATTGAACAAACAGCAAGTAAGCTAAAAATTGAACCATTCATGAGTCTTCAAATATCGATGAATATGGCCGAAACAAAATGTACTGGAAGTGACTTCAAGAAACTAGCAGCAGATAACTAATCAACATAGAACTAGTTCATAAATGACGTTTTTAAGGTTATCTAGTTTGCATATGATGAACAATAGAAAATCGCTAAAATTAAACCATTTGTGAAACGTCAAATATTCATGAATATGAGAAACAAAATGAGGCAGACTTCACTTGATTGGTGTTAAAGAGAGGTAATTTCCAAAAAGATAATTTCTTCTGAAATTTGTACACCATTATCTTATTTTATACATAGAACAAGACATCCTTGATTTTATTCTACTACAAAATCACCTAAAGATGTAATCCAAAAGAAACATGTGTCAGAGCTTGGAAGAAAGGAAATCCAGGCTGAACAGATGAAAATGGTACTAGACAAATGGCTATCATAGACAAAACAAAGTAGTATTTAACTAACCTGCTTCAGAAATCGTGGAAGCATGACTCGGAGTAACTGCTCAAGCACTTGCCTGCCACTTGATTCAATGGCTTCAATTGGTATTGCTCGAAACGGGAAGGGTATATCAATTGTAACCTGAAGATCATCAAGATAAGCTGATTGTGTCCAAGAGCATTCAATTATGTATAGACGTGGTCAGCTGAGAACTTGACACTGAATTACCTCAATTGTAGTATCTGATGTAAGCTGTTGAAATGCCGAATCATGCAAACTGCTATTGCAGAAAACCCTATTCACCATGGAAGCTGCATCCCACAGCAAATCATGTCAATGATTTCCTGGAACAAGGATTAAATATTTTATTTTAGAATATGCAACATACAACTATGAATCACACATAGTAAGCAAATATAGAGTCCACCATGCAACTCCGTGATTGTACCACTACAAGTCTATGACCAAAGAACTTTCCTCTGTTTGTCATTCATTACCATATGGACTATGCATACAAATTATTGAGTTAAAGAAGTGCAAACAACCCAAGAGAAGTATCTAAATCACAAAAGCAACAAGAACATCACTGTCAAGAATAACAAACAACATCAGCTATCGTCAATGAGGATACGATAACATATTTATACTCAATTACTATCGCTTTTTGAAACAAGAAGAGCATATCATCACATCACATAAAGGCCAGACAAGGGTACCTTAGTGCTTATGCAGAAAGACTGCATTTTAATTTGATGAGTCCAGTGGTAAAGGTCTGCATAAGGCAATGTGGTAGTAGGGCAGCGGTTTATACAACTAAAAATGCATATATTCTGTTTCAAAACATGAAAACAATACAACAACAAAACAGCAACTTTAAAGCTTTGCAGCAGTTAGAAGAAGAGGACTTATTCTTTTCCTATTTGTTCACCTGACTAATAGTGATCGCAGCAGCTAAAGATCCACCATGACAAGCATAGAAAACCAAAATGTTGTATGCATCATTCTGATTGATGAGAGAGGCAGTTCTGGACTATTCATCTAGCGAAAGAAATCGCTATTTGCATATTTTCTTTCAGTCAATGTTTTGACACAGCTTTGCAATTTAATGTCCCAGTAGAATGGGTATTTCGCAATCCGCATGATATAGCATGTGCAACATGATTAGCTTAAACCATGCTATCTGACATCAAAATGAAACGAATTCTCAGCTTCTTTGAGAATTGATCCCATCACAAGTTATAATCATGCGCAGTGCCGTTGAGCCATTAACCAAACAACAAGCAGCTCTCGTCTTGCACACTTAGCAACCTGGCAAGTACCTAGTCCAAAAGTGAAAACAATATATGTGAATATCAAGTGCGAACCTTACCAGAAAATTTATCGTTCTGAGCCTCCACAAGGGGTGACCCCTCCAGCTGCAAAACAAAAAATTGCAAAAACGAGACACTAATCAGTAATCACTATTTGCAAAATATACCATCAGCCATTAGTGAAGCACTACGAATGTTGTATTGCCGGCACCTTGCAGGAGAGGAGGCGAATGCAGCAGCCGCTGGGTTCCTCGTCGACGCGGACGAGGAGGACGGGGCAGACCTCGAGCGCGAAGAATCGGAAGCGGTAGACGTAGCATCGGAAGGTGGATTCGTCGACACGTTCGATGCGCTCCGCGTCGAGCACCGAGTACTGGCTCGCCGGCAAGCTCATGTACTCCGCTACAAAAGCAGGCAAACATCTCAAGCGCGATCCCCTCCCTCAGCATAGCAAGCGAGTAAGGTCAAGGTGAGCCTGGTCCCCAGGAGTCGGGGAGAATCGAGGGTACCGAGGGGGCGGGCGAGCTGCTGGACGGAGGTGAACTCGGAGCGGCGGGCGACGAAGCGCGCCTTGGGGGCGGAGGAGACGGCGGCGGAGGAGGAGGAGGAGGAGGCGTGGACGACGGCGCGGGAGCGGCGGAAGGCGGCGGGGAAGGGAGGCGGGGAGCGGAGGGACGCAGCCATTGGGCGCGTCGCGGTTTCCGGTGAGTGGCTGGTTGTGGTTGCGTCCTCCTGTGGGGACTGGGGAGGTAGGAATTCTGGGTTCCGATCTTTCCATTGGACGGATAAGATGGAGTGGGGATGGGCAGGGGATCTGGATTGGGTACTCGAGTACGCGGGTGGGCCAGGGAGCGGAATCTTTCCTTGTCGAATTCCGTAGCCGACTGAAACGTGGGGCCGCCAAGTACTGAAGCCAGATGCGCATGAGAGGGCTCGTCAACTCGTTCGTGCTTGAATTTCTATTTCTTCTATAAGTTAAATTTCCATCCGAGTGAAACATTTTAGCATAAATATGTGAGGCTAAACGCCATACATATGATTATTTTGCAACTAGTGCACATTTACCTTCGGCTTTATGTAGTTTTTTTTTTTTAAACTGGGGATTTCATTACTCTTCTGCTGAAAGATCAGCAGCAACAATTACACCAACATCACTAGGAACTGTTGCAGTAATTTGTTCCTCCCCTTCATCACATTCAAGACCCAATTTAGCTAAAGCATGAGCAGCTCTATTACAATCTCTACCCTTGAACACACACTCAAAATGTATGAAGCTAGAAGACACCAAATCCGTCAACTCGTCCACCAGCCCACCTTCAGGCATTACCGAGAAATCATCTGACTTGAGAGCTTGTTGAGCCTTGGAAGAGATAAGCGAAGGACCAAAAATATGTTGACTTAAAATTTCGCCATTTCGAGTTTTTAACTGAACTAAATTATCAAACGAAAAGCCCAAATCGGATCAACTTTCTTACCACCATGTATATCCAACTAGTTTATCCTATGTGTATCTTCTCATCGAAGCAGATCTCATCTACCATCCCATCCCATACAACTTTATTCCCCCAACCAAACACAACATCACCTTGTTGCACAAACTAAGTCTCAAAACTGTTGAAGAAAAAAAAAGAACATTTGAGAAAGTCTCATTTACAACCAAATGCGCCAGCACGCATTTTACCTGTTACAACAATTTGGAAGTTGGCTTACATTCACTGAAAATATTATCAATCCAAAGTACAATATTGGGCAAAAATACATCTCCATTTCAAGTTTTTACACCGTCTGCTAAGTTCTAATACAAGCCTGTTGTCTACTATACACACATTGGGTTATGTCCACTGAACAGCTATATACCCTAGCTTGGTTACGTACATGATCGTGTGATCCATGCCCGCTACACCCAGCCTCACAAAAGACCGCATGTTTGTTTAATCAATCTCAGCATGCACGTAATCTACAAAAACAAAATTCTTCTGGAGCTCGTGAAATGCATACGCCAGAGCGGCACTAACTAAAGCAGCAGCACCAAGCAATATTCTGAGCTGAACATCTGCAGGAATCCCAGCAGTTGCACAGAACGCCACCGTCGCTCCCATGAAGACCTTCTGCAGAGTCTGGAAGGCGTTGTATGCTCCTTTGCAAGACGAGCATTTCAGTGTGTGCTGCTCATATCTGTCTAGCATCTGCATAAGTAGTTCGCAACTCGGTCAGCATAAAGTCAAATATAAGAGTAGAAGAAGGGATAGATGAATTACGGAATGCAGAAATAGCTAATATGATGGAAGTTTCCCAATGCCAACTACAGGTAGATAATACTGTTTTCAGGTTCAGTGGGGTATAGTTTAAACTAAAAGGTAAACCTTGCTATTCTGGTAAAAGGAACTGGTACGGTTAAACATGATACTATCCTCAAATGTCTGATTGTCTGGTACCAAGGGTAGTTCAATGCTATCCGGTCTAAATAAAGATCTAGAGTATATCACTGAACTTGGACGCTTTGTGAGACTAAAGCTGGTTGGCTTGAAGACACTGGTAAATATGATAATTGATAATTCAAAACATAAATGGCATATTATGAAAAGGAACAGCAGCAACAATGAAGAGAAATACAGCAATACAAGGATACTGGACCTTTTCTGTCCAGAAAAATCCAAGTATGTGCAAGGAGGATAACATAAAATGCTACATGGAAATAAATTATCAATGCATAGATAATTCACATGATATAAGGATGTGAACAAAACAAAATTCCTTAATCATCAAAAGGATTAGCATATATTAATATAGAGAAAATTTCACAAAATCACACCACCATTTGTAAAACTATCTAAAACTACACTTTTAAGCAATAATTTTAAAGAACCACACTTCCCTTGACATAACATTTCACAAAACCGCACTTTAAAGTATCCAACGGGTTAGGTCCACTCGTCGGTCTCACAAACCTATCTTGTTTTCCGTTGGCTAATATGGATAAACTTGTGAGACCGACAAGTGGAACCAGCACGTTGGATATGACAGTAATGCTTGAAAGTGTAGTTTTGTGAAATGTTAAACAAAGAGAAGTGTGGTTCTCTAAAATCGTTACTTAAAAGTGTGCTTTTGTGATAATTTCACCAAAGATAGTGTGGCTTTGTGTAATTTACTCATTAATATATGAAGTTTGGAGGGGGAAAAACTGCACGGAGGCTCTTTGGTAACCTAGAAAACTTTTACCTCACGCTTTGAAAGGATGGTGGAAGGTAATGCTTCTTGGCTAGGACTTCCAAACCAGTCAGGTTGGCTATTGCCAAATTTCCTTAACCATGTCCGGAATGCTAAAACAAAACGATCAGCCTGTGTGGGTGTGAATGTGATCTTTGTGTACTGCTGATTAACATCTGCAGAAGATTCTTTGGATGCAGACAGGAAAATCTTCTCCTGGCCTTGAAGAACGATCATATCACCATCATAAACCAAATTTGAAGTCCAATGTTCATACCATCGAGGGACAAGCTGCATCATAAATACAAAGAGGCAAAGAGCAGGGTTAAGGATATCACTTTATACTTTCAAATATGATGACAACATGAACTATTGAACTCCATGCTTATTCTTTATAGAGTAGGGACAGTCCCTGCCGTTTCCCCTCAAAAATATGATGAGAACATGTTCATCCGAAAAAGAAAATATTGACAACACAACTGAGGAAAGAAGGTAAACAAAAAAAGGAAACACAAGACAAGCATATACCTGCCACCATGCATTTCCTGGCATGGTAAACTGGAAAAAGTTCCGAGCGCTACAGACAATAGAACGAGTCTTCCCTGGGGCCATTGGAATGTTGAAAGAGCAAATCCATATGACCCATTTCTGATCTCCAAAAATAGGCAACTTTGTGTCTATCTCTATTCTGCACAAACCAATTACCAAAAGGTCAGTATCATAAATTGAGTGAATTGTTGCATGGGGAACCGACAATATGAGCTACTCCACCACACCAAAAGGCAAGTAATGCAAGAAAAGGAAAAGGAGATGGTCAGGGTGTTTTGCTGAAACATACTTGTTCATTGCATAGCAAGGGGCCACAAAAGCTGCACTGATACGAGGATTACCATAATTTGCCCCTGAATATCCCCATGCGCCACTTGATTCCATCTTGAAAGGTAAAGGCTTGGCTCTATCTCTTCGTCCAGTGACCTGTGAGAGGAGTTAAAACTCTGAAGCATGGGTAATGCTGTTGGCCTCATTATCTAAAGTAGAAAATCAAGATAAACTGAATTCAGTTCTCCATCTTCACTTTGTCATGAGATCCTAACGTATAAGTTCTTATGCTGACTTCCAACGATTACGAGGATAAGACAGCTGGTTATGTTGCAGATTTGTTGAAACTAAGTTATATCCAAACATTATAACAAAGCATATTATCTGTCAGTATGCCAAGAGTCCAAGACAGATAGCCAATATGGTCGGGTCAGTAAGTATTGTCCAATTTTAGCATAAGCCAGTAGCATAGGTGAAGAGAATGAACTATTCTGCAGTAAAATATTCATAGTTCAAGGTGCAATAAGTAGCTCAAAACTGCACACCGGTAATCAGAAAAAATTAGAGGTGCAGACAGCTGTGCACTTTTGCCCACCAGAAGCCACTGTGAAGAAATTCAACGAATATACCAAAACCAAATTGAGATGGCAAATTTGAAGTTTACTCCATGAATAACAAACAATATACACAACTTGATTACAACAGAATTTCATTTCTAATATTTGACAGCTTTTAACTGCAAGAGAACCACGACTAGCATGAAGTGCCAGTGTAGCAAGCCACTAAGCATTCTCAAATCTAAACGCAGCATTACCTTGTGGTGAGCAAATTCTATATGTGACGGATCAGAGACGTTTTCCATCAACGTATCATACCCATAGAACAGATCCCTCTGGATCGTCACCGTGGAGAAAGCCGGGTCATCAAACTCTTTTGGCAGCCTGAAACCAGACAAGATCAACTTCTGTCACCCGAATCCTCAGTCAACTCAAATTCAATGAATAATCAACAACTTCAACTCCAAACTTGACGCACATTGGAGGCTTGGTAGCCGAGGCCTTCTCCCACCCATTCTCGTCGGGCCACACGAAGAGCAGCCCCTGCGAGACGAGGGTGGGGAACTTGGTCGCGCATGCCCTCGGCGACCGCACCGCCCGGGCCTCGGGCCCCTCGGGCGCAGCCTGCGGGATCCTCGTGCAGGCGCCTGAGCCATCGAATGACCAGCCGTGGTAGGAGCACTGCAAGCACCCCGTTTCGTCAATCCTCCCCTCCTGCGTACAGACAGGCAGAACGTCGTTGTGAATACAGTTGGATCAAAATTTTAGCCCAAAAGAGGAAGAGATCGGAGGCTACGAGGCGAGGAGCGTGAGGATGTTATACCGAGAGGGGAGCGAGGCGGTGGGGGCACCGGTCGTCGAGGGCGACCCACTCGCCGGATTTCGGGTCCTTCCAGATGACGAGGTCGCGGTTGAGGAGCTGGAACGGGGTGGGGACGCGGGGGTCGAGGTCCTCGACGAGGGACACGGGGTACCAGTGATCCCTCCACACGAACTTCTCGCCGGGCTCCGGCGACGACGTGCTCGGCTCCGCCTCCTCCGGCGCCCGCTCCGCCTCCCCGGGGACGGACGGCGGCGCGGCCACGCGCAGGCCTGTGCGAGGACGGCGGAGGTGGCGGGAGGCCGGGAGCGCGGGGAGAGGCGGGCGGAGACGCGGCGGCAGCGGCCTCGGGGAGAGGAGGGAAGGCGCCGGAATCGTTACGGGCATCTTCTTCGGCTCGTTTGAAGTGGGGGAGCGGAGAGGCGGAGGTTCTGGTTTTCGACCGAGATTTTTTGTCGTGCCGCTTTTATACCTCGCCAGCGGATGGTTGGAAGCGGTGCTCCTAGAATCTGTCTCCAGAAGAATGGAGTTCCAGCACGTGAGAGAGTTTTTTGCTATTATGGTACCCTCTAAGTTGAGTTTCGACGAAGCGGATTCACGTCGTGAGCTTCAAAAATAAGACTTTCTTGTCTTAAGACTTCTCTCAAATAGTATTCTCAGAGATTTTAACTCAAATAATTTGATTTTTGAATTTGTACTCCCCTAATTGACTGAACTGCCCCTGCTCGTCGGGCTGCTCCTCGAACGCGGGTACACCGTCCGCGCCACCGTGCGGGGGACACCGGTGAGCGCCGACGTCTCTGATCTGTTCCCATGCCGTTCATTGGATTGTTTCCTGTAATTACCGGAATGTTTGGTGGAATCGTTGTGATGTTTGGTTGGTTCCGACGAGGAGCCAACTAATTTGGGGACCAGATGTCCCATCCCGATCGGTTTTAGGGTGGTAAATTGAAACTCAAACGAGGTGAAAAGAAGAAAATAAAAGTGATTAGGGTTAAACAAAATGAGCAGGGGCAGTTCAGTCAATTGGGGGAGTACAAATTCGAAAATCAAATTATTTGAGTTAAAATCCCTGAGAATACTATTTGAGAGAAGTCTTAAGTACAAGAGTACTATTTTAGAGAAGCCTACGATGTAGATACCGTTTCGTCGAAGTTCAACTTAGAGGGTACTATAATAGCAAAATACTCCACGTGAGAAGGGAGGAAGAAGAAAGCAACCGGTGACTTTTTAGTCAAGGTTTATCTATGCAAAAAAATTATAAAGATGTGTATAATTTTAACTGATATAAATAAAATTATTGTGTTATATACTATAATTGATTTATAGATTTTATTTTTAAAAATACTATTTAAAAATTAATTAATGTAAAAAACGGTTTTTAGAAACTGAGGAGGCTGAAACGTAGCTGGTTGAGAGCAAAAACCAGCAAGTACTTCTAGAATCTTACTCCAGAAGAATGGAGTTCTAGCACGTTAAAAGGGAGGAAGAAGAAAGGTACTAACATGCTGGTGTGCCAAGCCTTTGGCACAAAAACCAGCAGCCGCGGTTGATGGCTTCGAATTTTCTCAGGCTGAGAAGTGGAGTAACAATGGCAAGTATGAATGAGGTTGCGTGACGGCAGAGGAGGGCAGAAGGCGGGGACAAGTGTGCAGGAGCACGCATGGCGTTTTGCGGTGGTCGTGTGGTGGTGCTTGGGCCAGCCAGCCGCTGCCAACCCGAACGAACTTCCTGACCCGTGAGAATGACACGAACCGAACCCCCATCACAGTCCGCCCATTGGTTTCAGTTCAGGGATCACTTCCGCGCCACGGGCAGACTACCGATGACAGGAATCTGAAACGTTGGGACGGTAGAGTGCACGAGCTACGCGTTTCAGAATGCAAGGGCAGATCGAATTGAACTATTTCAAAGGTCCAGTTTTTTTTTTGCGGCCGATAGTTTTTTTTTTGTAGTTTTTTTTCAAAGGTTCAGTTTTTTGTGGCTCATAGTTTTTTTTTGTTATAGTATAAATGCTTGTATGAACAAATTGAATATCGATAAGCTATATAAAAAGTGATGTAGTCGATATTGACTAGGCACGAACCCAAAAAATGAGGGTAGAGCACTCACCTTTGAACTATCGGCCATACCGCCATCAAGGCACTAAGGCTTAACTGAAAAAGAGGGAGGAGACTTGGAACTTTATTTATTTATTGATTGATTATGAATACTTCGGCTCCTCTCTTTATATAGATGAGATTAGCCCCTAACAATATGGAAACTAATATAATTTAATACAACTAAAAATAATATCATATCCACACTATCTAAATATGAAAATATGTGTCTAACTATTCCAAATATAAAGATATGCATCTAACTAATTCTAATATAAAGATATGCATCTAAACTATTCCTAACAAAGCTACGCATAAGATTCTATCCCTAAGTATATAAGCACTACAGTATCGTGCAGGTATTGTTCATGTATACTACATCACCGGGTGGGGGTACTATTTACGTACGCTACAGTACCCATGATACTGTTCATGCGCTTGCTGTCGTGCCTCACTAGGATTGTAGATCATAACATTACACCCCCTTCATGGCGAAATAGCTTGCCCTCGAGCTAGCAGGTGACATCCATGGTTGAAGTCTTTCGTAACTCCATGTCGATGAGGGTCCATGGTGCCGGCAGAACGTCGTATAGAAGAGAGTTTGCAACACTCCGATGGATAGCAACGAGGACTACTGTCCCTTTGTGTGACTTGTCAGGAGGCGCGGGTGCAGAGAAGAACATGATGCTGATGCGGTTCTGACACTCGGCACACCCCCACATCTACAAAAGGCATGACACCGGCTGGGCACGTGGAGAGAACCGCCGCTGGATAGCGGCAACCTTCCTCCTTGGCGAAGGCATCAGAGGTTCAGCCAACAACAGCGCTGCTTGCTGAAGTGTTGGTGGCTACAGTAGTGATGGCATTGATGTTGGTGTTGGTTCTGGAGGTAATGGAAGTAGCGACAGAGCCATGTTGGTGACGACAGACGTTACCTCCTTCTGCTCCACAATTTTGGCATACCTTCTCTCCTCCTCTAGAAGACCAAGCATCATTTCAAGCATATCAATCACCCAGCATGTCGCTGACTGTTATGGAATTGAAACCCTCGCTGCCCGAAATTATGTAAGGGGCAATGATTGGCTCTAATACAAAATGATATGGTTGGTGTTGGTTGGGTACAGGTCTGAGGATAGAGGGTGGGGCACTCACCCTTGAACGGTCAATGATGATGTTGTTAAGGATCTGAAGCTTAGTTGAAGAAGAGAGGGGGATGACTAGAAACTTTGTTTATTTATTGCTTGATTATGAATGCTGCGATTACTCCCTTTATATAGATGAGATTATCCCCTAACAATATAGAAACTAACATGATCTAATCAAACCAATCAACTAAAGATAATAAAATATTCATTCTAAATATGAAGATATGCATCTAATTATTGCTAATATGAAGATACACATAAAATTCTATTCCTAAACATATAAGCCCTACAACACTATATGTGTACTGATCACATGCGCTATAACACCGCGCATGTACTGTTCACGTGTGCTACAGTACCCCATGGTACTGTTCATACACCGCTACCATGCCTTGTTGGGATCATAGACCATAACAAAAAGGTTATCTCAATGAACTGCTTCAAAATAGTAGCGGAGAAGCTATCCTATTTGTTAGTTTAAAAGAAGCCATTAAGTTGTAAACCCATATGCTAAAAACAACTGGACTTTTGTACCGAGAAAAACGCTGGCTTTTCGTGCTACGAACGACGGAATATGACATGAATTCATATGGTTAGGCTTTGGCCAAGAACATCGTATTCCGTAGGACAGATTCGAACACTCTACCGGCCATCAGATTGAACGTTGTATCATCTTTCGAGCATACACACCTTCTGATTTACTACAAACTATACGTTCCATCACACGATTCATCCTGATCGGATGTCCTCTCGCCGGGCTATCTGTTCATCACAACATCCACAACCTGCTTTCTTAGGGAGAGTGACTGCTGCAATGCTGCTCTCATACTCTCATAGTCACGTAGGATGCAGGCTCTGACTGCTGCAGTGCTGCTGTCATACTCTCATAGTCACGTTGGATGCAGGCTTTGACATCAAAACTGTTTCCTTAAAAAAGAGAGAGGAAAGATATCGGCAATGCTGTCATAATTCCACATCGACATCACAAAGGCGCCTCCACACTTAAGAAACTTACTCGGCCACGCACATCTACTTGCTACGCAATACGCACCAAAGCAAAAGGTACACATGATCAGTCGTCAATGTTCCTGATCACGCCACAGCCAACTGATCAGCTGAAGTGTCACTATTGGCTTTAACTTATGTATGACATAGGCAGCTGCGCTCTACTTAAATTCTGTCTAATGTCTATTACCTAAAATCTCTTAAAACCTAGGAAGTCAGCAAATTCTTGTCGTTAAACCTCGGCACCATCAATCCAGTAGCTTTTCTCCCAAAGGAAACAAAATTGCATAGAATGTCTTGCAATGATTGCGGAAATTCAACAGCATGGTGCATGGTGAATGACACAACAAATGGCCAACGTTTGTGCCATTGTATTACACGTCTGGTCTATACAATCCTGACTTGCAGCTCCAACTCCAGGCTCCACTACATGCACCATTCCATCGCCTGTTCAGTTTTTGCATCATCTTCTACTCTCGAGCTTGTGGAATGTGGATTCCAATTCTACACTGTTGCATGATCTCTGTTCATATACCCATGTATCCAGAGTTCCTCAGTGTTTCTTCCGATTGCAAGTTTGGAATGCACAAATTTTACAAGAAACAGAATGTATTCTCCAGAATTCTTCAATTCCCAACATGCCTTGAGTGTGCATTTCTACTTCGGCCAAAGCATTTCTGACATAAGTTTCACTGTCATATGAACACTTCACTGCTACTAAACAAGGAGGTAAGAATCAAACATGCAAGCATAAACACAGCCAGATCATCACAAACAGATTAACAACAGTACCAGCACCACATAACAACTTAGCAATCAAGAGTACCCATGATAACAGAGACTAAAACATTTCCAGTTCCTTCCAGGCATTTCCACGAACACAAGGGTGACAAGGCAGACACCCGCCGCCAACATGACCAGATTCCAACCAACAAACCAGAGTAAATTAGCAGTATCGCGACTCCCCTTTTAGAGATGAAAAGGGCATAGGATTTCGCACATTCCAACCCGCGGTGGCAGCCGCCCTCGCCGGGCGATCACTTGGGCAGCATCTGCGCTGTGGCGGCGGCGGCGGCGGCCGCCGCCTCCTGCTGCTGCTGGTAGTTGAGCGGCCGGCGGAAAAGCATGATGTGTGGCTCCGGCCGGTGGATCGCGTAGTGCACCCACCCGCGGCTCTGCTGCACGCCGATCGCACGCCACTCGTTCTGCAAAGAACCCCCACCGGAAAACCGCAGTTCCCCATTAGACAACCAAGAACGCGATTTTACAAGAACGCAATTGGAAATCTCGATGGTTACCTCCGAGAGGAGGCGATTCTTGGGGAGGAGCTTGGCGACCTCGGGCGGGAGGACGACGTGCCTGCACAGGGCAAAGGGGATCAAGTTAGGGTTTTGCAAACCACGGCACACCGAAGAGAAAGAGAGGGGCAAAGATCATGGGCTAGGGTTTCGCATCCACCTGTACTCGTAGGTGTCGTCGAAGTACTTCTCGGAGTACTGGATCTGGCCCATGTTCACCACCACTTCTTGATCAGCTTCTCTACAAGAAAAAACCCTAAAATCTTTCGGAAAAATCCGAACAAACCACCCAATGACGCAAAAATCAGAGATAAATACGATTCTTGCAGAGACATTCCGAGGAAAACACGAGGGATCGGAGGATTTGAGAGGAAGGCGAACCACGAAACCTTGGAGCGGAGGGGACGCGGTTGGTCGTGAAGCAGCCGAAACGAAGAGCGGCGGGAGGAGACGGTGGGATGGGCTGGGGTGGGGTGGAGTGGAGTGGAGTGGGGAGCGTATCTATTTAAAAAGGAGCCGGACGGGCACGGCCGTCGGTGCGGAGATGGACGGCCGAGATGGGGCGGGGCGGACAGGGCAACTAGTCGTTACTCCGTTACCGATCACCACCGGATCAGTCGGCGGCGTGGGCTGGAATTTTCTTTTTGGTGGGGGTTTGAATTTTGAAATCGCTCGTACGCTGTTCGGGCCTGTATTTTTTTTATAAAAAAAACTTACGAGCGAATCTCTCCGTTAGCCTCATAGAAGTGTTGCGAATTTGGAAAAGCCCCCTGCGTTTGCTTTTGTACGAAAATAAGGTCCTTATATTTTTTGTCGATTTGTTTCGGCGTCGGCCCTTGATTCAACCACACACTTTCCTTCACAAGGGAGCGATGCTTTGAATTTAAAAATTCCTCGAAAGGGCAAATTCTACCGTGCCAGGGAAGGAGCTCGGAAAAAAAGCCCCAGATCGTTTGATCAGAGAGGAGAGACGAATCTTGCAGCTGGGCTGAAATTTGGCAACTTGCTGGCGCGCCTGCCGAAGCGTCTAGTGGGCCAGGCCGAAACCTGAAAGCCCAGCACGAGTGGGAAACCACCAAGGCAGATTTGTGGCAAAGATGGACACGGAGCCCAGAAGCCCAGCAGGTTTCCACCTTCCTTGACAGGGAAACGAACAGAAGAGAGCAGAGAGCAACGCAACCGCTTCTCACCTGGGCTCTGCGTGGCCCGTGAGAAAGGACCCCTGTAAAGTCCAAACGGCAACAGAACCATCCGTCGTAAGCTTGCTTTGGAATTTTTGATTTGCGAAAACTGGTAGTAATTAGCAACTTAGCATCTTGCAAAAGGTACTCATTAATAATTATCATCAAGTGGTGGAGAAGTGTGAAGGAGCAGGTGACAAACTGACAAATACCCCTAAGAAAAAACAGACAAATGATGGTATTTGCGGTTTATAGACATCTTTTCTTTTTCATTAAAGAACAGGTATGCGGATACATGTGACTCTTCTTGTTCTTGTTCTTGTTCTTCTTCTCTTGTTTTTTTGAAAGGAAGGAAGAATCTCCCTATTTCTGTTACCAGAAAGCGACGCTACTACAGAGTTTTGATAGCAATCCAACCAAAAAGCGCACAGGTAGGGCCCTCATCGAATCCCCACTGCTCACTACTGTTTTAACCCAATCGAGCCTTAGCTCCAGGAACCTACAATTATTAATTTACTACATAGTTTTGTCCAACTAAGGGTATCTATAGTGTATGAAAAGAAGAGATCTTAAACCACCTTAAGGTCAACCTTATACATTACAGGGGTGACCTTAAGCAGACCCTAAGTAAAAAAAGCTTAAGGCTGGTCCTCAAGATAAAGACCTGGCCACAAGCATTAAAATACAATTTTTCTTTATCTACCAAGTGGGACCGTCTTAAGGCCCCTTGGGTTATATACACTATGGAGTTGGTCTTAAGGTTTAGATGGGACTCACCTTAAGTCCCTTTGGGTTATATACACTACAGATGCCCTAAGGTCTGCTCTAAACGGTGTGAAGCTCACGAGAGCTCATGATTTTTGACTGTAACTATTGATTTTTGGTTGAAATTAAACTATAATGACTATTAGGTCTAATTTATTTAGGCTTAGGCTTTTTTGTTTATAGCTGAAAGTCAGTTTTTTGGGTTAACCAGCTTATAAGTAGGGTGTTTTAAGCTTAAACCAGGTTGTTTGGTAGTCTGACTTTTTTAGAGATAGTTGGCTTGTTAAGATATAGGTGAAGGATAAAAAGACGGAATTACCCTTGAGGGTTTTGATTAACTGTTGAGCTTACAAATGGAGCAATGACCAATATATGAATGTTGTACGTGCAAGCCAAATACAAAGTCAAGCCAGATATTGTACCTTCTGCATGTATAAATGAAAAGGAAGCACATACCTGATGCAGATACATACATGCTTAACATTTTTCAGTTAAATATATCATTTGACTAGAAGGAATTATTGAGCCGTATTAAGGTGGTGATCGGTTCGGCTGAAAAGCTCGTGGCTTATGGTCAAAACATCAGAATGATCAAAAAAGCATCAGAATGACAGAGGCTTATTTAGCATAATTAAATTTAAAAAAATTTAAAAATAAAAAATATGTTAGCCCATTACGTATAATACAAACAAATACGGGGAAAAAAGGACCGGCAAAAAAGCTCAACAAAAGGCCAAAAGTTCAGAAAAAGACGAAACTTATGAATAGTGAAAAATAAGCCAGAAGCCAAAGCCGAGTTGATCAGAGCCTAAATATTATCAGGTGAACTCTAATTTAATTGAGTCCTTAATTATTATATTTGGAGATACAAAGCTACTACTATGTTATGTATTTATATGCAGATTCATACTCGTTCTGTACAAACCTAAAGTGAAGATGTGTTTAGAAGATTTCGTCGATACTAGTTCATCGTTCATCACTTCAAGTGTACAGGGTAGTAAGGACATCACAATTGGACCGATTACACGATCATGAACTAAACAAATTAATCAATAGGTAAATTCGCTCCTAATTGAATTTAGTTATAATTTACATGAGAACTGGATACACCTCATTTCAATGTGTTGTGCGTTCTCAGGTTGAACAATGTGAAGCTTTTAAAATTGGAGCCATTGAGGAGAAGCTAATAGAGAAGAAATACTTGGAGTCAAGAAAGGGAAGATACGTTCAAGTTCCCATTGCCACGTTAGATTGACCACAAGAACAATTACACTCAAAAGACGCTCTGGACATTCAAACGATTTCAACTGGTATCAAAAACTACCTTCGGATTGGTCTGATCGACCTTAGATGTGTTCAGGATCATCCGATCCACATCGGACACTCGCAAGACTTTTGGAACGTTCGGACCAGTCCAAATGATTTCAATTGTCCGAACCGTCCGATCAGCATTGGACGCTCAAATACTTTGGAAATGTTCAGACCGCTCCAAACGATCGCACCATTCGATCTTCTACGAACCGCCCGATCGCCTTGGAAACATTGGGCCCACTCCAAATAAGTCGTACCGTTCGATCTTCAATGGACCATCTGATCGCCTTAGAGATGTTCGGACCGCTTCGAACGTTTGTTCATTTTGCAATGTTCGAATGGTTTTGGACGGCCAATAGCGATGGTGATGTTCGGGCCACTCCGAAAGATCGCCCTTCTACGTCGTTTGATTAACTTTAGACGGTCGATATTTATGGTAATATTCGGACCATGCAATGTCCATACTACTCCTCTAGATCAAATTTCAATCAACGGATATAATTGATTGGTACCTCTTTTTTATGGAGAGGTACTGATACCTATTGGTGCCTCCCAAGAATGGTAAAAAAGTTTTAGAATAACATCAAAATATAAATAAGAGTTCCACAAACAAATCTCATACTTGTTGATCAATATGAAATATATTTATTCAAAAGATAAAATAACATATTATTAAAAAATCATAAACATAGAAATAATGTAATCATCTATATGATTACCTCTAAAGCATATCACTAACAATCTGAATGGGTGTTCAGTTTTTTTCCCAGTGTCCGAGAGGATGGGAGCAAGATCAAAAAAGAGCCTTTCCAGTGCTTTGGCAATGGATAAGGGGTAATGTTCTTCCCAATCAATACTCACAATTTTTCTATCAAACTTCTCATAAGTTGGATTTTCATGATCATTACGCCATGTGTAAGACCTCCCACTTAGGGCAAGCTCTCTTAACCCTTTTTCTTCTGTAATGGCATTAAAAATAAAGCTCCATCTATTATATCCCCCTTTCTTATTTTTTTTCACTTTCTTTCCTGATGATATCAAAATCCCCAGCAACTAAAACAGGATAAGGATTCTTTCTGCACATCTGATAAGTTCAGTGTGAAAGACCACTCTCCCCTCCTGTTGAGCAGCTCCATAAACAATAATTAGATTTCATGTAAAAGTATCACTCTTATTGCTCAGCAGCATTCTTACAAAATGCTGGCTTTCCTCATGTTCCAGACGTTTTTATACATACCTTTTTCCCAATCGAGATCTTTTGCCTTGGCTCTCTCCTTAGCTTTCTCAATTATTTTCTTGTCTTCTACCCTCAATCTCCAGCATCTTCTAGGTTCCACCACCCTGCTGTAAGTTCTGGTTGATCTAGACATTCCACCTCAACTTTCAGGTAAGTCCACACCGACCATTTTAGAGAAGTTGGTGATCTTGTGATCCAAAAGCTTCCTCACTATCTGAAAAATGTAGCCTATCTTGGCTTCCCATTCCATAATGTCCCTCCTCTTTATCTATCTGCTCCTCTAGAACCACATCATCTTTCTGGCCAGTTGCCATTACTACTTCCTGAACTTCATTCACACCTTTTTTTTCCCTTCCACTTCCTTAATTTCCATTTGCATGTTACTCTTATTTAAAAGCCAAAAGGGAAAAAGGCAATGTCTACTCAATTTTTCTTTGATGGCAACATAGGGACCTAATGCTTAGTTTAGTTAGACTTCAGTCCTGCCACCTAACCAAACTGCCTTAATTTGTTACATCGCCACTCTATGATCAATCTGTGATTGGATCAGGTGATAGCTGATAAGCATGAATTGCTACGCAGTTTTGCCTTGAAACTGCTCGATCGGGGGTCGAGAGAATAGTTCTCCCAGGCGGGGCAGGTCAAGCGCTCGATCACATGCAAGACGAAGCCAATGTTTACCAATAATAACAACAAGATCTTATCCTAATGTGTGGACTCTAATACTAGAAAGTGTCGGATGGGATCTGGAGCGGTACTGCTAGCTCAAATACAATTCCAATACAGGCATACAGCTAATTACATTGAATCCGTTCGTCCTTCATGTGCTGTTCCTGGTGACTGTACTGGTATGGATTAATACCGATCGATCTGAAAGGTTCTTCAACGTGGCGATGCATGTGACCGGGGGCAGCATATGGCAAGAACACAGAGGCAGGAAAGAACAGAAGGTACAAAATAGTGGAGCCAAGCTGCTGTTTTTTTGTATAGAAAAATCATGTGGATATGGATGTCCTACTGCTTATAATTAGTAGTAGTAGTATACTCATGCGGATAATAGTAACGTAATTAGAGGTTCGCCTAATCCTGGAGGTTAGTGGTCAGTGGACTAAAACTATTGGTTCTTCGGCGCACGGAGCATAGATACTTCGAAAACATGAGGGTATGAGCGTAATTTACCATAGCTGGCAGCGAATTATTAGCGGAGGTGGCAACATCAGCCGTGGCGCGCCGAGCAACGAGCAGTTTTGAGTGGACGACGTGTCTCCATCGTACGAACCACGTCGGCAGAGAAAAATATGGGCTGGACGCTTGTTTTTGTCTAGGGTTATGATGGATGGAGTATGAAATTGTCCTGGCCGTCCTTGGAGAATTGTTAACTCCGGAGAAGAAGGATCTCGCTGGAACAATGCTACAACTACAAGCAAGTTTTGCATTTCAAGAAACTGACAGAATAATCATATTCATATCCTCTTTCGACTGAAGGAGAGGAATTAACCACACGCACATATTCGCTTAGGATAACCGAGAAACTAGGGAGAGAACATCCAATTCGGACCTGAGCTCGTGTATGATCATAGATTCATGGTTTTTCAAGAAAGCACATGCATATAAGGTCTTCCCAATTTAGATGTGCATCTACCTATACATTTTTTTTTCTAGTTACATGCAGTAAGAAGAGCAACTCTGGAGAGATCACTCGAAGCATATGCAACTCTGGAGCATGTGCTAATCCCGGACTCCGCCTTCGACGTCACGGCGACGACCTAATTAGGCTGCAGATTAGCAGCCAATCCGTGCTGAGAGGCCACGTCGCCCTGGCCTCCTGATCCACACGAACCGCGAGCCCTGCCTACCCGCACACGTGGCACTCTGGCAGCTCCCCGGCCGGCGCGCCTGCTGAGCTGGCCGCGCGCACCGGACGGACGCTCCCCCGGTTGCTGCTTTCCCTCGAAAACAGCCGGCGCCCTCCGCATGAATTGGCTGCAATCCGAGCTCAACTACGGGATACTCGTGTTATGAAAGTGGAGCAAAAGGTAGCGCTACTGTATTAGTGTTTGTCAAACGTAGCTGTCGAACTGTACTCTGCACGTAGTTAATTAATTCTTGCAAGAAAGGTAGTGCTACTGTATTAGTGTCTGTCAAACGTAGCTGTCGAGCTGTACTCTGCACATAGTTAATTCTTGCAAGAAATTGAACACAAAAGATGGTGAGTGATAATATTGTCAAAGCTTTCATCTAGAAATCATATCGAGTACTTATTTTCGATCTCGATGACTTGCCTAAAGAAACATTTGGTGCTAGTACCGTGTGAGCTGTAACACAGAACAGATCGAGTTTTTCTTTATTGCAAGTTTCCTTTCTGTTTCGAGAGTCTTTATTTTATTGTGTCATCCTTATCTCTGCCATTCATTCGTTAATTGATTCCCGAAACTACCAGTACCACTTTCGCCGATACGATCATACCCATACGCTTTTGCTATGCACGTATGTCCACCTTATTCTCCCATTATCACAAGCCTAGAACCTTCACACAGGACAGGCATGTGACAATAATACAAAGATTCGGGGGTGTCAGTGTCAAACTGTCACATTCGTAGTTCATTTCTGAAAAAATATCGGCTCCCTTCGTCTGTGCGGTTGGGGGTGTCTTAGGCTTCAATTTCTGAAATAAATAAAAAAGCTTCTTTAAACGATTTTTTATTTATTATCATATACATCGTTTGTCACATCATGCTATATTAGAGATGGAAGAGTTCCCAGCCTCCTCAGGCTACGTCAGCATTTTTACAAAAAGTCCCCGGTATTTGCAAGGTTTTTACAACAGTCCCTGCCATGTCACCAGTTTTCGTTAAAAGGTTCTCTATTTTTTAGAAATTACGTATGGACTCTTTAGATTTTTCAAAGGAATCCTCTTTTTGCTTGATAGTGCCCCGGATTTCTCAAAATTACATATAGATCCTTAGTTTTTAACAAAAAAGACCTTGGATTTCGTGGAATTATGTACAAGATCTTGCTTTTTGTAGAACATGCTCCCTACGAATTATTGGCTCTTCTATTTTGACGCAACGCCATACTACTGCTGCTAGTTGTTTCTATTATCCTATCATCAGCTTAAAAACACAATTAAGAGGTATTAATTATAACCAAAAGCTAAAAAAAACATGGTCCTCGCGTTGCAACCGGACACGGGCCGCAACCGGTGGCCCGCGCCAACCCGACCTATCGATGCATGCCTGTGCGGGTGTATATATACGGCCTCTATCCCATTTCGTCTCCTCACCATCACATCCCATCCCGGAGCTATAGCTACCCAGCAGTCTTCTCTTGTGGTTAGCGAGGGAGGCAGGTGAGAATGCCGATCAACCGTATCGCCGTGGGGAGCCACCAGGAGGTGTACCACCCGGGCGCCCTCAAGGCGGCGCTCGCTGAGTTCTTCTCCACCCTCATCTTCGTCTTCGCCGGCCAGGGCTCCGGCATGGCCTTCAGTGAGTTCTCAAAACACCTTGTTCCTGGCATGGCATGGCACATCATCTCCTTCAGTGAACTCTGTTTTAAGGCTAGGAGGTGAGCTTAGTAGTTTGGCACGTAATAGCACAAGTCAAGTCATCCTAAAAAAAATAGTACAAGTTTAGAGTGTGTACAGTGCGTACATCCTTTGGGTTAATCTATCTAGCAACGGATGGAGGTCCACACAGGGAAAATGGAAAATCGGTTCCGTTTTTTAGACTGATTGGTTCCATTTTCTTTCATCTCTTTTTGGCTTTTGCCAGGAGAAATGAAAGCTGGCCATAAGTACAACTTTATAAGGTGTTTCCAGAAGGCCAGAGAAATTTCTTTTAAAGAAAAAGGGTGAAATGTGATGTGATAGCCTTTTAGATGGAATGATTACTGCAAAATGACTAGTTTGCCCTTAAGATTACGTCGGGGAATACTTGACTGACTCCTAGCTTTTTTTCCCCGTCTGAGATACTGTCACGCACCATATGCTTCTGCCAAGAACTAGCAAAATGATTTCCTGACACATTTGCACCTGAAACAACCTAGTTTTTCTAACAAAAGTACAGTTAGTATCACTAGAAAAAATCTGCAGTGTAAATGGTTTTAAAATATTTTAACTCTGCATGTTCCAAAAATATGGACAAAAAAATCTCGGAAGACAGCATAGTTTAGCACGGTTAAACGGTTTTATCTAAACAGAAAATTGCTAATAGTAAAAACAGTTTTCAGTTTTCACAAAAGTAGCCATCTGCACACCAGGAAATTTCACATAGTAATGCCACTTGACGAATCAATACTTGTTTCGATAATCCTCTTGACTGTTATGTGGCCCCACGAATGACGCAGGCAAGCTGACCGGCGGCGGCCCGTCGACCCCTGCCGGCCTGATCTCCGCGTCGGTGGCCCACGCCTTCGCCCTGTTCGTGGCGGTGTCCGTCGGCGCCAACATCTCCGGCGGCCACGTGAACCCCGCCGTCACGTTCGGCGCCTTCGTGGGCGGCAACATCACCCTGTTCCGCGGCATCCTGTACTGGATCGCCCAGCTGCTGGGCTCCGTCGTCGCCTGCTTGCTCCTACGCTTCTCCACCGGCGGGCTCCCCACCGGCACCTTCGGCCTGACCGGCATCTCCGTGTGGGAGGCCCTGGTGCTGGAGATCGTGATGACCTTCGGGCTGGTGTACACCGTGTACGCCACCGCCGTGGACCCCAAGAAGGGCAGCCTGGGCACCATCGCCCCCATCGCCATCGGCTTTATCGTGGGCGCCAACATCCTGGTCGGCGGCGCTTTCGACGGCGCGTCAATGAACCCCGCCGTGTCCTTCGGCCCCGCCCTGGTCAGCTGGTCCTGGGACTACCAGTGGGTGTATTGGGTCGGCCCTCTTATCGGCGGTGGCCTCGCCGGCGTCATCTACGAGGTGCTCTTCATCTCCCACACCCACGAGCAGCTCCCCTCCACCGAGTACTAAGCTGCAAGCTTAGCAAGAGTGCTCGTCGCCGCTGTCCGTTTGATGATCAGTTCTCCTCCCATCAATCGTTTAGTTTCTTGCTGCATGCATGCATCGACCATCGCGTATCGCCTCATTTGCTTCGATCAGTCAGTCGTACCCCCGAATGTAACTGTGGATTTGGGACCCGTTTGCTTGCTGTAAAACTGTGCATTTGCCTGAGTTTTTAAGTCCAAGTTCGATCACAACTACTCTTACCTCTACCTCTTACTGGTAATGGTGGGTTTTTCTCGACTACGATTGATTTATAATTGGTTGATGGTTTTTTAGCATGAGTGAATAATTTATAATTGGTTGACGGGTTTTTTCCTAGCATGAGTGAACTGATGAATAAATAAAATATTGATAAAATGGTAAGCCGTTTTGATATTTGTAATTGTGTGATGGATGTAGAAACTGAAAAGAGGAGGTAAAACTTGAATTCTCAGGTCTGTCCGTTAGCCTGTTAGGTTTAGTAGTGTAGGTCGGATTCTTATAAGTTTAAAATTAGCTTATATTTATCCTATCAATAGTAATTAATTTTTAAACGATGTATTTTAAGATAAAATTAAAAAAATTGTAGTAAAAAATATACTGAATTTAGCTATATTTATTAAAATTGTATATAACTATTTTTTTTATATATTATTTTTTATAAATAATTAAAATTTAAATATTTAAACTATAAACCATCTGATAGAAAAACCCACTTTGTTTTGTTTGATGCGCTCGTTCGATTGTGACCAGGAGAGAGGTAGCGGGATGCTGAGGCATGCAGGCCTCCGGGCCAATGCAATAAGGCATGTGACGACGAAATGGAATGGTATGCCACGTCGGAGTGGGTGCAGTTGTGATAAGGCTGACCTGTTCTTGTCGGGTGGGGCGGCTCGATCGTGCTGCGTGAATCGCGATCTATTCTATTATATATACGGTCGTACTCGTACGTACCGATATGCACGCTACTTCAATCGGTATCTGCTCACACTGCCTGCCCCTTTTCACCCATCGATTGCCAACAGCTAGTGATTACACAGTAGGAAAATTTTGAAGTATGTTTTATCAACAGTAAAAAAAATAAATTTGATCTTTTTTATGAAGATATAATGGACTTTTCTGTATAAACGCAATAATAATGTTGGTACTGGTGATGACTTCGCCGTGGCATGCCAGGTGATGCCGGGGGGACCGGCGTCGCATGGCCTCTACCCCATTGTTTAGCTGCCCGCTGCTAGTCCTGAAGGATCTTAGGATGGCAGCCTTCACCTCCGGTGA
Organism: Dendrocalamus sinicus; assembly: GCA_036346575.1. Classification (NCBI taxonomy): domain Eukaryota; kingdom Viridiplantae; phylum Streptophyta; class Magnoliopsida; order Poales; family Poaceae; genus Dendrocalamus; species Dendrocalamus sinicus. Next base: position 32,098,317 of record CM070658.1, read on the forward strand.
GACCTTGACCACAGGCTTGTAATGGTGTTCTAATATTCGGAGGGAGAGCTGTTTGAGGAGATGAGCCTTTGGTAGCTCACCGAAAAGGCTTGGCTCCATTAGCAAGCTTTGTTCGATCTCATCATTCCAATGCCTTGGGGATTTGCATATTAGCAAGCAGGAAAAGATTTTCCGGTTGTAACAAGACCGGCACTGTCCACTCCAACGACGTCTTGCTCAACAACGCCAGCGGCACGAGCGTCCACCTCTTTGTGTCGTCCGACGTCCACGACGCGGCTCCCCGCAGGGGCAGGCTATCGTTGATCCTATTAAGGCCCTGTTTGAATCCCTTCATCTAAAATTTAGTTACTAAAGTTTAGATTTAAAGTCTTCAAACAGGTAGTCTAAAGTTAGATCTAAATTTTAGCTAGCCCCTAAAAAACACTTTAGACCATTAGTCCACCAAAGTGAACTAAAGTGGTCTAAAGTTTTGGGTTCTTAGAGCAAGTACAATAGTATAGCCAACTAATGGCTATAACACTTGTCCATTTCATCTATAGTCTTCAAAAAAATAATTCATACAATAAGGTAGTTATTACAATAACTATTTGGCCCCACGTGTAAGAGAGTGAAATGCATATTTTTACGTGCTACAGCTAGCTGTAATTTAGTAGCCAGCTTCCTTCTCTCTCTTTCTTTCTCTCTCTGCCACGTAAGATTTGGTTGATATTATATTTGCTATAGCCTGCTGACTAAGCCTTATTGTACCTGCTCTTAGGCACAAAGACGTGTTTACCCATGCATGTTGGTCTCTCACCTCCCATTTAATGGCTGACGCACGAAACGAGGAGAGGTAGTATGGTCTTTTTGAAACTTTAGTCCTATCCATTAGTACAGGATCCAAACAGGACCTTCGACTAAAGTTTAGTCCAAAACTTTAGACAACTAAACTTTAGACCATGGGATCCAAACAGGGCCTAAAACTATGATCTAGGAAAAAAACACATACATAGCAAATAAGCTAAGAGAATACAAGAGAATTTCTGAATTTCTTTATTATCTTATTTACTCCCCTTTTTCCTTGCTTTTCTTATAAAATTGACTACAAACCTTCTCAATATATAGGCTAATAATCTTCTACTCGTATATGTATTCGGACTTCAAGTTAGGCACAACTTCAACTTGAGTTACACATGGAGACGGAATCTACTACGTCTTGAAGTCTAATTCAAGATTATTTGTAACAATCTCCCCCTTAATCTTGACTTGAAATACTATAGTTTTAGTCTCAATGCATTATAAACTACCAGCCACGCCTTCACATGAAACGTTCTATATGCAAACTACATGTAAGAACTCAACTTAACTGGCACACGTTCATCCGGATGCAAAGATTCTAAAACATTAAGGCAGTCGGTCTCAACTACGATTTACTAAACTCATACTTGACACAGAACAGTGACATCTCCTCATCGTTCCGATTTCTTTTCACCTTACTTGAGTTTGGACGGCGGCATATCTTCTCAACGTTCCTGGCTCAACTCATCATCAGAGCACTATTGATTCATCATCACTGAGCGTTTCAACAAGAAATGCTTTCTTCATCGTGTGGACGAAGCGCCGCGTGATGGATTTGGTGGAAAACGCCCAGACGAAATTGCTGACGATTTTTTCTTCCGATGCGACATGACGTTCCGTCAGACTGAGTGCCATGCGCCAGGAGCGCCGCGCGAGATGAGCGCGAAACGGAATCGCTAAGACGTTTTTTTCAGTGACTTGATTCTCGGCTAAGCTCTGATACCACTTGTTAAAATTTTGATTCGGAAGAAAACGCACACATCACAAAATAAGCTGAGGGAACACAATATAATTTCTGAATTTCTCTATTCTCTCATTTGCTCCCTTTTTCCTTGCTTTTCTTACAAAATTGGCTACAAGCCTCTTCAATATATAGGTTAATAATCTCCTACTTGTATATGTATTCGGACTTTAAGTTGGACACAATTTCAACTTGAGTTACACATGAAGACGGAATCTACTGCGTCTTGAACTCTAAGTCAAGTCTAACAGATCATGTACTTCCACGGCGGCGGGTGCATCCTCTTCCACGCGGCCTCTGAGTCGTTCTACAACAACCACGTGGTTCTCGTCACCACTATCCCTGCAGGCGTCGTCTCCGTTGACTACCGCCTTGCGCCCGAGCACTGCCTCCCCGCAGCATTCGACGACGCCGACGCGGTCCGGTGGGTCCGCTCGTACGTTGCTGGCTCGCCTGGCAGGCTGTTTTCGTGATGGGTTGATAGACGGGCGCGAACCTCGCGTTCCGTGTGACGCTGGCGGCGGTGGATGAGGGCATGAAGTTACGTGGTCTGATACTGAACTAGTCGCATAGCAAGCGGTGTGACGAGGACGGCGACGATGGACACGTCCTGCCGTTGCCGGCGAACGACCTGCTCTGTGATTGAGAGCTCGCGCTACAACCGATAGCTGCTACCTCCTCTCGTGTAGCCTCACCCACGTACAATTTTACCCATTTAAAAATTCTTGTGCTAATAATGTAGATAATAGTATAACTAAATCCTAACTAATCTAAATCATTGGATTGTAAAGATTAGATGGCTCATATTAATTTTAAGATATCATAAAAGAGCTCACACAATAATTGTTATCTTTTGGACTTAAAGTTAACTTATGCTTTTTACTGTATACAGTTATTAGCTTTTAAACATGCGTTTTTTCAGGATAGGGTCAGTAGGAAAATTATAATAAAAAGTATACTGAGTTCAGCTATACCGTCTAAAATCATATACGACTATTTTCTCTGACTACTATCTCTCACTAACACTTAAAATTCAAAATTTTAACCTATAAACCATCAGCCAAAATAATCCACCCAACACTTGCCACCATATATAAATGCGTGCGTCATGGTCCTCCACATCTAATGCGGGTAGTTGGCGTGCATACTATTCTGCCCGGTCGATCGAACTGCTGCTCTTCACGAACAAGCTAGAGCTAGTTTCATTTATCCAAAAAAAAAAAATGGTAAAGCAAAGTTTCATGTTTGGAAGTACTGTAATCTTGTGGCCAATTTTGGTGACACTTGGTGGTAACTAGGAGCCAACTAGCAAGCTAGATTAGAGCCACAGCCCCAAGAGGATTACGGAAGAATTGAACGCAGCTTTCAGCTCCTCCTCCGTGGAATATGCCTCTCGGGTTCCTACAAAAGCAAGGTACTGGGAACTGTTGGTGTCGCTGGCAATGCGTCCAGAGGCCTCGTGCTTCTTCTGCCATCCTGACCACTCAGGTCCACCACTAACTCTGAGACAAGAGCAGCTATTCCATTAGCTATTATAGCTACTAGAAAGGGAAGCGCACTAGGCCGCGCCGCGCCGAGTAGGATCGTGCATCGGAACGACGTGTGTGTATACGGTATGTTCTTTTTGTCTCAGGGACTGTGAGTCTGTCATCTGTAGTTTTTAAACTGTTTATACGAGAAATTATGAAGTAATAAAAATTTATATATGATTTTTATCGATATAAATAAAGTCGGTATAGTATGTACTATAATTAACTAGTAGACTATATTTTAAAAAAATATTTCATTTAAAAACTAATTACTATAGAAAAATCAAAAACTGAAACTAAGAGCTGAAAAAAATAGGGAACGGTTCATTCAGCTGTGGCAACCGCAGCAGGAGGTCCTGTGTATTTGTGTACGATGGGCCTCTGCTTGCGTATTTCGTGATTTATACCAGATCAGCACATCGAATTTCGATGTCCAATAAACAATGAAGAGAAGAGATTATGAAATAAAATAAACAATGAAGAGAAGAGGCTGGGAAATAAACAGTCACCGACCAACATTAAAAACACAGGAAGAGATTAAGTACTACGATGAGAATACGAAAGCAATGGTTATACGTCCTTATGACCAAAGAAAAGAAAATTAATTGAAATAAATAGAGCGCTATCACCTGGTTTGTTGAAAGTAAATCCTACAGTTTGTTCAAGCAGGAAAGAAAACTAAAAAACTAAATCCTACTTACATTAGATATAAAAAGGATATAAATAAATCCTGCTTGAGATAGGATTTTTTTGAATCATGTTTGGAACAGCCATTAACAAATCCCGAAATCAATGTTTTCTCTGAGAAAGAAGGATACGCAGCCGACGAAATCTACCATTCTAGCAAAGACACAACTCTTGCTATTCTGTTAGAAGTAGAGAATACAGGTACACATCACAAAAACTAAATACTATTGTCAAGTCAGTGTATAGAATTTGTAAAGGAAAGTAGTCAAATATCGATAAAACTACATTATCACACTCCAACAATCAGTGCACCAGATATGCAATACAAATGGAAAGCATCAAAGATTATACATATGATGTTACCTCAAAAATGTAATGTGCTTTGCAGAGTATATTTCTGAAATACGGGGCACTCAGCAAAAACAACCTCTGAAAGAATTAGGCAACAGGGGGGAATCTACAGAGGCACAAACTGTCAGTAAGTCTCTAATTAAGCAAGAGAGCTCAGAACTTACAGAGTAATACTTTTCTGAAAAGAGTTATTGTACGCTATATTTTTTATTTATGCACTGCCATATCTCCTAAGTCATGAATCATGCTGATTAGCATAATAACAAATCTAATTAGATGTTTATAGTTTATACATCTTGCACATCCATGTATCACTTAGTAATAATAGGCATAAACCACGTTTAGCCCTAAGCCAATTACAAAACGTTCATGAACTAACTACATTACAAAACGTTCATGAACTAACTACAGAGACAACCCTATCCTAAGCCTAGGAGTGTGCAACAGTATGCCATAACAAGAACAATGCAAAAAAAATACATAAGGCTGTTTGTCATTCACGTATGCACATATAAAAGAATCCTCAAATGCGTAAATTCGTAATCAACGGCAGCGCTAATGAGATATGAAAAGGTGAAACGTGGCTTCCCTGTTCCTTGCTCTGTGTTTCCCTCATGTTTCTATCGACGTAGCAAACATCCAGAGCACCAGGTGAACATGAGGGGATAGGAAGGGTGTTCTAGATGTTTGCCATGTCGACGAGAACACGAGGGGAACACGAAGAAGGAAACAGGGAAGTCATTTTTGAAAAGGTGGCAGTCCACCCAGAAAATATCTATTGTAAAGCCAATAACATGAACCGATTTACTATGGTAAATACTATATATATTACGCCCCGCGGACTCTCCGGCCGGAGAGGATGTCCACGTGTCAGCCTCCGCGAAAAAGCCCGTAAAGATTTGGTAATTACGTTTAGGTCCTCAGTTTTCACAAAAAGGTCCCTGGATTCTTGCGAAAAAGCCCCTACACACTTTTTTAGCGACCCGCGGTTTCCTGTAATTACGAACAGGCCCTTATTTCTTTCGAAAAGGCCCTCGATTTTTTGCGAAAAACCTACGCTTTCTTTTTTCTGCGAATTTTTGTCTCTTTTACTTCGATCCACACGGTGGCTGGCGTGGCGTGGCGCCACGCCTACGTGGCTAGTAAATATAAGAGTAAGATTTCAGTTCAGATAGATTAATATCTAAGATGGGTAACTCCATGATTTAGGTAGGTAATGAAAAGAATTGAGATCTTGTGGATTTTTCAGTTTGGTCAAAGAAACATGACACTCATTTTTTTCCTTTTGCAATATGGCATACATATATACATACATGGGCTTATGGTCCAAGTACACACACGGCCCAACACTCCTCAAGATGGATGATAGATATCTATCATTCTTATCTTGTTACAAGCAAATTTACATTCCTTTACTCCTAAACCCTTAGTTAAAGAGTCCACTATTTGTCCTCCAGAGTTTATATAACTTTACTAGACCATCATCTAACTTTTCTTTGATGAAGCCATCTATCTCCAGATGCTTGGTTCTGTCATGCTGGACTGGATTATTAGCAATGCTAATAACTGACTTGTTGTCACACCACACATTCAAGGGGCCTTTCCTAAGCAACTTCAATTCTGATAGAAGATTCCTCACCCACAGCATCTCATTTAGCCCAAGTGACATAGCTATATACTCTGCTTCTGCAGTTCATCTTGACACAACTGACTGTTTTTTGCTCCTCCAACAAAGACACAGTAGCCTGATGTTGACCTTCTGTCATCAAGACAGCTAGCCTAGTCGGCATCCCTGTAACCATCAACATTCAAATGACCATTCTTCATGAAGCATAGCCCTTTCCCTAGACTTCCCTTCAAATATCGTAAGATTCAATAAACTACATCTAAATGTCCACTCCTAGGATCATGCATGTACACGCTGACCACACTTACTGTATAAGAAATGTCAAGCCTTGTGTGACATAAATATATAAGTCACACCACAAGCCTCTGGTAGCTCTCCCTGTTCACTAGGTCTCCTGATTCAGCACATAACTTATGATTTTGATCAATGGGTGTTAATGCAGCACGACATCCAAGCATACCGGTATCACTAAGTCCAAGACATACTTCCGTTGTGAGAGGACTATCCCTTTGGAAGATCTAGCAATCTCAATGCCAAGAAAATATCTAAGTTGACCAAGGTCCTTGACCTCAAATTCCTTATTCAGGTTCTCTTTTAAATGTGATATCTCCAAAGTATCATCTCATGTGTTGATGATATCATCAACATACACGATGAGAATAGTCATTTGTTTTTCTGAGTGCCGATAGAAAACCATGTGATCTCCATTGCATTGTTTGTACCCTCCTGTTGCATAGTGCACGTCAAAATCTATCAAACCATGCCCTCGGGGACTGCTTGAGGCCATATATGGATCTTCTCAATCTACATACCTTCCCACTAGTCTTAGGAGTAACAAAACTAGGTGGAATCTCCATATACACTTCTTCCTGAAGATTCCCATGCAAAAACGCATTCTTGATATCCAATTGATGTAATGACTAGCCAAAATTAGCTGCACAGGAAATTAGAGTCCTTACTATGCGCATCTTTGCAACATGTGCAAAGGTCTTATCGTAGTCAATCCCATAGGTTTGACTATAACCATTACCACTAATCTTGCCTTGTACTTTTCTATTTTCTCTTCTAGATTTTGCTTAATAGTATACACCCATTTGCAACCAACCACCATTTTCCCTACTGGAAGAGGTACAAAAACCCATGTCTTGTTCTTCTCTAGAGCCCCTAATTCCTCTAACATGCCTCATACCATTTTGGGTCTTGCTTTGCAGTTCTCCGGTCTGTTGGAAATGTTACTAATTGCAATTACACAGTAAAAGCTTTGTAGGCAAGAGATAGAGATGTATACGAGATATAGCTAGCTATATCATTCTCATAACCATATCTTGGTGGTAGTACACCTGCCGTGGTCCTTATTCCCTTTCTTAGGGCAATAGGCAAGCTAATAGAAGATCCAGACTCTTCTCCTCCTAACTGATTAGACGATTGATCATTTGATGACTGATCACTCACTCCAACAATAGCTGGAGACTGCTGCTGCTCCACAATTTGCACTCTAGGATTTCTCTTTCTCCTGGTACACACTTGTATATTATCCTGTTCATGCATCACTCCCAAGTTCTCTTCTTCCGACCTCTCTTCCATAGGAAAATTACTTTTAGGACATGGAATTGATCCTATAATAACGACCATCTCCCATGACCCATCATTTGTCTTCTCTTACCTCAGTAGCATTCTCCCCCTCTTGACCATTTCTCTTATGTTTGAAATATGAAATAGGATACAGGATGAGTGATATCCGTCTGTATATGAGGAAGTCTATTGTAACTTCACTTAGTAACAAGATAACATATAGGCAGATTACCACATCTAAATATATGGAGAATACAGAGTGTTCTTTCTTAGACATATCTCGAAGACTTATAGAACAAGTACGAAAAAGAGAAATAAGTTTACGACATTATCCGTTCGTATCACCGTAGCTAGTACCAGAAACCACAACCAACTCATGTGCATCATTCATATGGACCTGCGGATCGTCGTCGGAGCCGTTCGAGCGAGTGGCTCCAGCTTCCGCGAGAGTCGCTCTCATGCGACGCTCCTTTTATCAAGCCACCCGCACCGGCCGGATCAGCTCGTCCTCACCATTTTCTCGCGAAAAGCTCCGTCCGTCTTCCAAGAGCCGTATCCCCCTAAACCCCGGCGCGAATCCGAATGATATGCACTAGAATCGATACGCCCATCTCCTCCTGTTTCGATTCGTTTTTGGAAACGGAACAGGCTAGCACAGCGTTCTTGCAAACGTACTCGATCCGCTAGCTAGCAATGAGTACCGAGGGGAAGGCGTCGCTGCTGTCACATTGAATCTCTCGGTGCCACGGGTGATCGCGTGATGTGCAAGCGCAACCGAGATTATCCCAGCCGTCTTCCGTATTCGTCGTTGCTGACGATGTGAAGATAGAGATCAGAGCAGAATCGAAGTCAGTCTTCTCGACCGAGCATTGATGGCTGATGCTTCACGATGGGTAGAGGCCACGGAATTCACAGGGATGCACGTGCTGTTCGTCGCCCATAACCGTAAGTTTCTCATACATTCGCCTTGCAATTCTGAAAAGAACGGCCATTTTTTATTTTGTGTTATCAGAATCAGGGTGCCGGCTAATGATCAGGAAATATTAATTACTAGTAACGAATAATCCTGTCAAGAAATTCACAGAGAAATTCACAAGAGGAATAGACAGCTCACAAACAGTATTATGTTGGGTTCCTGAATTTCTCAGAAGCAAACGGAGCAGTCATATGTATCCCCATCGAGCTGATTTCGTGGTGATTTTGTCGGCTCGTGTGATTGTACCATCTAATTTCTCGTATACCTAACACCACTCTACATCGTTGAGATAAGCCAGGGAAACCTTTTACTTGTTCTGGCAGATTGTTTTGTTTTCGGTGGAATGGTCAGTGGCGACTGTTTCTTTAGATTTAGTTTTTTTTTGTTTATAGCTTAAAGATATCTTTTTTCTTAAACAATTTATAAACAGTTTATTTTTAAGCTAAGTCAGGATGTTGACAATCTGTTTTTTTCTTAACTTATCATTTATCTTAAAGTATGAAATATCTAAAATACCCTTATTCAAATAGTCAAGAAGGTTTTGTATATCGTCGGTTTTGAATTGAACATGCTCTCAATGAACACAGAGCAATCATCACAACTGAAGACCCAAAAAAATCTCATTTCATCGGGTGGGGAAGGCTGCTATGGAAGCTTATATAGCTGGGACGGTACGGGTAATATCTTTGAAGTTTAGGGGCAAAGGTCTACTCCACCCGCAAAAGCCAAAAAAAACACCTCTCACATCGCTTTTGGGTTAGTATTATATGGGTAGCTTGGTCTTTTCCAAAAGCTTCATAGAAAAGCCACACCTTTGTTTGAATGTTAGCTTTTTTTACTTTTTAAGTCAAAAAAAAGTCTAAACAAATACATCCATATATGCTCACGGGAGTAAGCGAGCACATAATTGCGCTAGCCACTGGCCTCTCAACACAATTTTATAATGCCTAGTGTGAAAAGCAGCTCATGGTGGAAAATTACTTGCATGGTTGGGACTTGGGAACCATGGTCGCAGTTTACGAGTGGTTTTACGCTTGATTTTCATCAAAATGGGATGAGTTGTCTAAGCCTCCGTTGCAAAGAAGATCTTTTACAAGTTGCTAGGTTTACTACATGATCTACATCCAAGGTGTCACCGTCTTCGTCACATGCATGCATCTCGTACACTGAAGGGGTTGTGCTTGCACCGCTGGGTGAGTGGAGCCCGCGCCACGCATCTGCAGAAGTCATGGACAGATGTACCAGCGAGGCCATGGCCCCCGTGTTCCCTGCATTGTTCCCTGGAGCCATCTTCAGAACAGACCAGTGTGAGTGCCCACCAAACCAAAATGTTGTCATAATTTTGCCGCCTACCCCGGAGACTCGTTGAACGGGTTGGGTTGGACCTGCTCCCAGTGCAAACCTATTCTGAATCTATTCTGTCCTAGTCCCTGGAGCCTGTTCTTTTCGGCTGCGGTTTATGGCTTTTAACTGAAAATTTTGAATTTTGACTGTTTACGATACAGATTACGGAGAGACATATACTCACTTGCGATTTTGGCTGGTACAGATGTTGGGCTTTTAACGTGTACATCGTTTAATTGTAGACCCCGTCTTGAGAAAATACTCCGTTTGAAAGTTAGATACTGTAGCAAAAGACAAAAGCCGCCAGTTTGTAAGGTAAAGAACAGGCATCTTATTGCTTATGCTTATGTACTGTACTAGATTTTTCAAAAACGGTGTGTTTTTAAGATGGGGTGTAAATGTCAATTGTAGTAAAAAAAAGTACAAAGTTAAGCTATACCGGTTAAAATCATATGCGACTATTTCTTATACGTACTGTCTCTCACGAACAATCAGAATTTAAATATTTAAATCATAAGATACAGTCTAAAAGAACTCATCCTATACTTTAGGTCACTGTTCTTTTTGCCATTACGCATGGAGCCTAACCTTTCTTGTGATTGCCATGCATGGGTAGCTTGGGCCTTTCCTGTCCCTTCAGTTTAGGCTAAATGCATCTTTTTTTTTCATCCTTGATACCTTGACTGCTTAGCCCACCATTTGCAAAAGGGCACTCGTGGAGTTGTGGTTGCATGCATGTGTACAGATCTTTTAGCCTATTTTGTTACCTTTTTGTTTCTATTTCTAAAAATAGTCTGCTGGAAACTAAGAGCAACTTCAGCAGGGCCCCTACTTGAACCCTTATCCTACTTTTGAGGGCCGAGGGGCAAAAAAACTCACTTCAGCAGGGCCCCTACTTGAGCCCTTAAAAGTAGGGGGCCCTCAAATCTCCCCCTCGAGCGCTCATTCACGGGTGCGGAGGAGCCCCTACTTTGAGGGCTCAAGTAGGGGCCTCTTTGAGTGAGTTTTTTGCCCCTCGACCCTCAAAAATAGGATGAGGATGAGGGTGGGTCCTATGTGTCATCCCCTCTAAGAATGAATTTGAGGGTCCTGTTTTGAGGGATCCTGCTGGTGTTACAAATCTAGCCATTGAATTCTAATCTTTATTTCTTGCAAATAATGCAATGCATAAACTAGTTACAAACATATCAATTTATATGCCTATAACTCCTAATAGCACACGACTAGGACTTCGAATTGGACACTACTTCAACTCGAATTACAGATAAAATCAAACTCAATTACGCTAGGACTCTTAAGTCAAGATTAAATCTAACAATCTGCCCCTTAATCTTGACTTTCTAACTTCTTTCCATCTTGTTTGAGTTTGGACGGCGACACATCTCAAACGTCCCTGACTCAACTCATCTTCAGAGTACTTCATCTTCGCTGAGCGCTTCGGCGACAAACGCTTTCTTCGTCTTCGGCTTTTGGCATTCTGAAGCAAAGTGTCCATAATCGTTGCAGTTATAACACCTCACTTTTGCCTTATCAAACCTCCGACCTTTACGCCTTGGCCATCACCTCTGGAAGTGTTCTTGCCTTCACGCTTTGATGATTGTGCCTCCCACTCGTAGCGAGTCAACAAGAGTTGTCCTTCACCTTTGTTGCTAGTGTCATGGATGCGTTCCTCATACGCCTTAAGATGACCGATGACCTCCTCCATGGTCATTGCTTTTAGGTCTCCAAATTGCTCTATGACTGAAGCAATCGGGAGAAACTGTGAGGGAATAGCACGAAGGAATTTCTTTACCACATACAACTCTTCCACGTTCTCGCCAAGGGCCCGTATCTTGTTGACGATGACCGTCAACCGGACGGCGAAGTCATTGATTGACTCCGTTTCCTTCATACGCACCACCTCGAACTCGGTTTTGAGAGTTTGTACCTTTGCTTCCTTCACACGATCTGCGCCAAGATGCATCGCTTTCAACGCCTCCCACGCGGCTTTGGCCGTTTCCTTTTCGGCCAGTAGGAAGAGCGTCTCCTCTGGGATGCCCTGGTAGATGGCCGTCAATGCCATCTGATCTTTTCGCATATCGACGTTGCCGTTCTCGATCGCATCCCACACTCCTTGAGCCTTCATATACACCTTCATCTTGATTGCCCATGCTGCATAATTGCTCTCCATGAGCATCGGATAATGTAGCGAGATAGCGGAACTCCCCTTCGCCATCGCACCGGATGATGCCTCGTTGCTGTCGAGATCGCTTCCCGAATTACGCGATATGATCTTGAGCGCGGATCAAAAACTCCGGCTATTTTGAAGTCTCTTGGACCGGGAGAAAACGGAGGAAAAATTGATGTTTTCCTTTTTCTCCTTTTTCTGAATTTTGCTCTTGCTCTTCTGCGTTTTGGGTGCTCCGTTATACTTCGGGTCTCCTTTTATGAGGCTGCCGAGGCAGCCGACTCCAAGATGATTCCACTCGACCGGTTCTGGCACGGTATACGCCTGGCGACTTCGGATTGGGATCACCGAAACCGAGCCCGGGTCTCTCTCTCTCAACTCATCCACCGCCGCACGTTTTTTTTTTCTTTTTTTTCTTCCTCCTTCGTGACTCCCCCGTCTCCTCTACCACTTGACGCGTCCTCCTCCACCAGCCACCGCTCCACATCTTCTTGGCCGGCCCCAGCGTCGCGCCCTCCCTCCCGACCTTCTTCCTCCCTTCTTCACCATCTCCGCCACATTGCCCGTCGGCGAGCCGAAACCTCCGGGTCGGGCCGCGAGAGACGAGCACGGGCGGCCGGCGGGGCCTCTTCGGGGCGTGAGGTGCACGGCGCCGCCGCCTTGTAGGGGAGCGAGACGCGAGGCGCCACGCGACGGGCGGTGTCGGGCCGTGGAGGCGGTGGACTCGCAGATCGAGCCCGGCGACGGTGAGGGCGGCCGGATCCGGTCTCCTCCTTCTCTGCAACAGCGGCGGCGGCCTTTCTCTACCGCGGCTTGCAGCACGGCGGCGGTGGCTCCAGGGCGTCCCGTGGCGGCGGCGGCCTCGGCAGATCTGCGCTCGGCGACGACGGATTTGGCCGGATCCGGGTGGATCTGCTGACGGAGGAGCCGACTTCTCCTTCTACAGCAGCGGCGCGCAACGGTGGCCACCCCCGGGAGCGTAGATTGCTCCTCTCGGGGCCAGCAGCAGAAGAAATCAAGGGTTGGCTCTGATACCAATTGTTACAAATCTAGCCCTTGAATTCTAATCTTTATTTCTCGCAAATAATGCAATGCATAAACTGGTTACAAGCATCTCAATTTATATACCTATAACTCCTAATAGCACACGACTAGGACTTCGAATTGGACACTACTTCAACTCAAATTACAGATAAAATCGAACTCAATTACGCTAGGACTCTTAAGTCAAGATTAAATCTACAATTGGAGTGTAGCTCAAAAAACAGAGCCCTCAAAAGTAGGGAGAGCCCTCAAATAAAAAATAGGGGCTCTGTTTTGAAGGCTACTGCTGGAGTTGCTCTAATATCAGGAATCGGTTTTTTCTCCACACCAGCACGAATAGCGCTGAGGATGAACATGTTAGTGCCAGGAAGACTGACGCTGAGGTTTGGGCCACGCTTGTACAGTGAAATGATAACTTATCTTCGATAATCTATCCCTTTTCTCAGCGCCAGCACTTCTAACGCTGACATGCTCATCCTCGGTGCCATTCATGCTGTTGCTGAGGAAAGAGAGCCATTCCTAGAATTAATTTTCAACAGGGGCTATTTTAAAATATAGAATTGAAAAAAAGATCAAAATAGGCAAAATGTACCATGTATATACGCACGGAAGTGAGTAGTGACCGAGCAAGGAAGTTGTCACTAATCAATACTCTTTTTGGGGTTATGCATGGATTCATCTTGTGCCTTTCAACTCGACGTGCAAGAAAGATGGCAGAAAAAGCTCAGTATTTCTTGTGTAAGGGCAGTGCACCCTAGTCTCTTGCGTGTAATAATGGTCTAAACTGTCTAAAGATTTTGATCGGACGGTCGGGACAAAGTGGAAGGTACACTAGTGCATTATTTTGTCCTAACGAGAGGGTCGGGATCGTCCTTTCCAATGCCCTTCCGTGCAAAAGAAATGCAAGTGGTGGCTACATGCATCACGTATTCACATGCATCCCTCTGGGAAGCCGATGCCCATCATATCTGTCCCCTCGATGTTCACAAGAAACACCAACGCAAAGTGGGCTTGAAGCAAAGACTTCACAGGCAAGTTACAAGTACATGAACAGGTTCAATTATAATATCATGTGAGTACTGGTACAGTTTTGAGATGTTCTGAAAACAAAATCTGGCTACTAGTCAGTTCCAGTCGTGGATCACTATCCTCCATGAGGATGGAGAATAATTGCATGGGAAAAGCTGCATGTGATGTGGCCTACTGTGCAGTAGAATGATTAGATTCCATTCAAACAGAGCTACAGTAAGGATGCTTCAGTTTGCTCACTGTAGTGACAATGCTATACAAATCAAGGCCAAAACAAGTTAAAAGAGTAGAGTTTTCTGTTGTAGTTAGAGCAAGTTTAATAGAAGATGTGGCTGTCACCTCTAGGATTAGTCAAATAAATAAAAAGAATACAAGTGACTTATGGTAGAGGTAACTAATACAATAAATTGAGTAGATGTTACCTCTACTAAAACACTCAAACATTTAATATTTGTATAAATATATCAGAGGCGACCTAGTCAGCATTATTGTACTTGCTCTAAGAACTAGCATCACCTCCAAGCTGCCCGTAACTCCTCGTATAATGTGCTAGAGGTCACCTCTTGCATGAGAGGTAGCTTGCCTCTCTCCTCTTTTCTCTCTCTTCCACTTAGGATTGTGTTAACGTGGATTTCGCTAGAGGCGACTTAGTCAGCATTATTGTACTTGCTCTTATACACCAAATAATACAGGCAGGGGCCCTGCCTGAAAATCGCCTAGGTGGCTTCTTAGAGCCTGATGAGTGTGAAAAAATGTGAATTGCCTTAAGACTAGATAACTGTGCCCAAAAAATGAGCCACCTGTCTCCATAATGCTCATGGCTTATCTTATACTCATAAGAAACCATATTACAATGGTGACCCTAGCTGGGTAAATGTTTACAGGGGCAATTGTGCTATTTTCTTTCCCTAAGTTTACATAAATGTTTCTACTTAGTCTTACACACAGAGGCTAATCGGTATTTCGTTATGCAGCAGACCTTTGGTGGATTGGCTACCCCTGTTATTGGCCTAATGGGCTGAGAGGGCCCTGGCAGGCCCATCCCCCAACACTTCTCACAAGTCAAGTGTTAAACTCAGTCCAACTAGGAGAATAATTGACTTGTGGGTCCATTTATATTGAATTTGGTTTATAAATAGTAACATCTTACAAAATAGCTTATAGGGACACTTGTGTGCAATTTTAATCAATATAAATTAAGTAACTATGATGTGTTGTATAATCTACTAATAGACCTACTTTAAAAAGACACTGTTTAAAAACTAGATACTATAAAAAAAATATTTACTATAGAAAACAGTTTTTAGAAGCTAATGCGGATACAAACAGGGCCTAACCATACCTGATACCAGAAATCAGAGCCGATTCCTCAATTATGTACCAGCTATATACACTTCCACGCATACTAGTATGAAAGCGATCAGCGGACTGGATCTCATTACAAGCAGCAAACCAAATTGCCACATCATGAAAAGAAGAAAAAGATCAGCATTTTTTTTTGTACAGATCAGTTTTCACCATTCACACCAAAACCTCACGCGGTTATTTCTAGATTAGTCGCACCGGTTGAACCAATGGGCATTTAGATACAACTCATTTACATCAGAATTCAAGAGCAGCTAGGTCTAGGCATCATGAGCTGGTTGCATACAATAACTGGATCTACTGACAACAACCGCCGCCCTGTTTTGCCTTGTTCTCTTGCTTCTGTTTCAGACTGTTCCTCTTGACAACTGAAGAACCTTCCTCCAAGAGACTTGGAACCTCAAGAATCTGCAATAGGTCAACACAACATGGCATTTACATTTTGTCTAAACCAGAGGAGCACAATATTGCATTACTATGAATTAAGGTGAGATATTTTCTACCACGAAGTAAACAATGTTCTGCCGATCGCGATTTGATCAAGGTACAAACCCTGTGACTATGTGACATAAAAGGTACTAAGAAGGCCTATAACTAGCTTGTATCTTGTTTTAAACTGCGTAATATGTAGGAAATGTATTTTAAATGAAAAATGGTATCTTCAGAAGAAGCTGGAAGAGTTTTTTTTTTCACATGGAGACTCTTTTCACCACATATATGTGGTATAGAGGACTTTTTCTGCATGAAGTTAAAAATCCAGCACAATAAATACCATGTTATTCATGACCAAGGCAAACTGTGGCTTAGTACAAACAACTCTGTGGGAAGAAAGCAGCACTAGTTGAATGCTTCAAGGATATAGTCCATGCATTCACATGCCCAAGCAACATCGCACACATAAAAAATTTAAAAGGTCGTACTATTAATAACTGTTAGAGATATATGTATAGTCTGTTATTCCCCATTGTTATAAGGGGTTCTTTGCATATTTGCCTCCTGTACTTTGTGTATATATTCCGGCCCATTGGCCTCATATTGAATACATGTGCTATTCATAACATGGTATCAGAGCCAAAACTAGGGTTTTAGCTTACCTAGGGTTCCGCGCGCGTCGCGACTCTGCCACCGCCGCCGACTCCGCGTCCGCCTCCGCCGCCTCCGGTCGCCGTCGGCCCGTCGATTCCTCCCGTCGGCCCCGCCGACTCCTCCGCGCCGCCGTCGACTCCGTCCCGGCCTCGCCGCCACCGGCCGCTCCTAGCCACTGGATCTCTCCCGAGATCGGGTCGCCTTCTGCCGGCGTCGCGGTCTTCACCCGAGGTCGCCAGTCGCCGCTCCACCATCGCGATCTCGCCGAGGTCGCCGCCGCCTCCGTCGCGCGATCTCCACCCGAGGTCGCCGCCTCGCCTCGCCCGAGCCCGCTGCCGGTCGGCGCCTCCCTTCCGCTCGGCCCCGCCGCCTTCCGCCGCTCGCGCCGCGGCGCTTCCTTTCCTCGCGCCGCCTCGCCTCGGCCTCTCCGCGTTGTCTCCGCTTTGTGTCGTCTCCTACGACTCCGCAGCTCCTCCGTCTCACTTTGTGTCGTCTCCTACGCCTCCGCAGGCTCCTCCCACTACAGTACCTCCTCCTCTTATCTTCTACACTCGTCGACCTCGTATTGAGGATCTTCCAGATGAGCCATCTTCTTCTGATGCTCCATCTTCCCCTGATGGGTCATCTTCTCCTCGCTACGCTCTCCGCGATCGCCAGTCGATTCGGCCTCCTGCCCGTTTTGCCTTTGCTGGCGCAGATATATGTATAGTTTGTTATTCCCCATTGTTATGAGGGGTTCTTTGCATATTTACCACCTGTACTTTGTGTATATATCCTGGCCCATTGGCCTCATATGAATACACCTCCGTCGTTGCCGTCGGTGGCCTCGCGCCTCTGCTCCGCTTCTTTGTCGCCGCCCGCTCGCCTTCGCGCCGCCTCCGCTCCCTTTGCTGGTGGCGGCACCGCTTTCTCGGGCCGCCGCCGCCTCCTCTGCCGCCGCCGCCGCCTCGCGCCGAGCCGCTCTGTTCTAGGGTTTGGGCTCGGTCGGTCGGTCGATCGGCTTGTCGGTTTTGTAAATCGACTCGAAAAAAAAGCAAAAAAAGCAAAAACGCGTCGTTCTAACCGCGCGACCGTCCAGCGCCGCTGTTAGACCGTTACCTTGGTCGCGCCGCGCCCGGCGCCGCCTACCAATGGGCAACGTTTCTCCTCGCTGAGTGGTGCTGGTCTGCTGCCACCACTACCTTCTGTACTCGCCGCTCGTCCACCTACTACACAGCCTCCTCCAGCGGCTGCCACAGGTGGTGGTGGCCGCCCTCCGTCTGGAGGTGGCCGTCCTCACTGTTCCTACTGCGACAAGGACGGCCACACTGAGCCCCAGTGCTACAAGAAGAAGCGGCATCTTTCACGCCGTTCTTCTACTGGCACTAGTGTTTCTACATTGACGTTTGCATCAACTTCTTCAGCAGTTTCTCTCACCGAGCGAGAGATAGCCGACTTCGGCGCCGCTTGCCGCCGTGTTCTTCTTTGACGAGTTCTGCGGGCTCGCTCGACTCTTCGCACCGAGAAACCACCCCCTACACAGTCAAGTACCTCCCCGTGGATTCTTGATTCTGGAGCATCCTTTCACATGACTCCTGATCCTTCCACTCTGTCTTCTATTACACCTCTTGATTCTCCTGTCGGTGTTCTTACTGCGATGGTACATCTCTTTCTGTCTCGTCGAGGATCTCTTAGCAACTCATCCTTTCATGTTTCTTACATTGCTCATGTTCCTCGCCTTACCTTACAGCCTTCTTTCTCTCACGATTCATCGACCTTGGTTATCGGGTTATTCTCGACTCGACTCTTGTTGTGTTCGGGGATCCACACGGAGCTCGGTTGGTTCTCGCCTCGCGCGTGACTCACAGCGTCTTTGGGAGCTTGACTGCTTCACCTTCCTTCCGCCGCCACCACCGCCGCCTCCTCCGCTTCGCCACTTCATCTACCGCTCTTTCAGCGGTGGCATCACCGTCTTGGTCATCTGTGTGGATCTCGTCTGTCGTCCTTAGTTCGTCGTGGTCTTCTGGGATCTGTCTCAGGAGACGTGTCTTTAGATTGTCAGGGCTGTAAGTTAGGTAAACAGATTCAACTTCCTTATCCTCATAGTGAGACTGTGTCTCAGCGTCCTTTTGATCTTGTTCATTCAGATGTTTGGGGTCCGGCTCCCTTCGTTTCGAAAGGGGGTCATCGATATTATATCATATTTATAGATGATTTCTCTCGTCACACTTGGATTTATTTCATGTCTTCTCGTAGTGAGGTCTTGTCTATCTATAAACAATTTGCCACAATAATTCACACACAGTTCTCCACCCCTATTCGTGTCTTTCGAGCTGACTCTGCTGGCGAGTACCTCTCTCGTCACCTGCGCAGCTTCCTTGCTGAACAGGGTACTCTTGCTCAGTTCTCTTGTCCTGGTGCTCATGCTCAGAATGGTGTCGCTGAGCGCAAGCATCGTCACCTCCTTGAGACCGCCGTACTCGATGATCGCCGCTCTATTCCACCTCACTTTTGGGCCGAGGTCGTTTCATCGCCACCTATCTCGTCAACATCCAGCCTCTTCGCTCTTGGTGCGATCCTGTTGAGCGTCTCTGTGGTCTTCTTCGACTACTCGCCTTCATATGTTTGGCTGCGTTTGTTACGTTCTCCTCGCCTCGAGAACGCACCAAACCGACCGCCGACCGTTGAGTGTGTCTTTCGGGATATAGTGCCGAGCACAAGGGCTATCGGTCTTTGGGATCTGTTGGTCGACGGATGCGGGTTTCTCGTGATGTGACTTTCGATGAGTCTCGTCCATTCTACCCACGCCCCGCCTCTCCTTCGACTTCCTCTGTGGAGTCTTTGTCTTTCTTGACCTTTCCGGATACTCCTATATCTGCTTTGCCCTTGTCCACTGTTCTCTTTGAGTCACCACATATTCCTCCTGTGGCCTCTCCGCCGTTGTCTCCGCTGTGTCGCCTCCTCACGACTCGCAGCTCCTCCGTCTCACTTTGTGTCGCCTCCTACGCCTCGCAGCTCCTCCCACTCTGATACCTCCTCCTCTTATCTTCTACACTCGCCGACCTCGTGATTGAGGATCTTCCGGATGAGCCATCTTCTTCGATGCTCCATCTTCCCCGATGGGTCATCTTCTCCTCGCTACGCTCTCGCGATCGCCCGATCGATTCGGCCTCCCGCCTGCTTTACCTTTGCCGGCGCAGCTACTCGTGAGCTTGTCTCCTCACCGGATCTCAGCTCACCCCGAGTGGCAGCTTGCCATGGCCGAGAGATTGCTGCCTCGAGCGTCTTGGTACTTGGGATCTTGTTCCTTTTCCATCTCATTCTCGCCCCATCACATGTAAGTGGGTCTATAAGATTAAGACTCGCTCGATGGCTCTCTTGAGCGCTATAAGGCGCGTCTTGTTGCTCGTGGCTTCCAGCAGGAGCATGGTGTTGACTACGACGAGACTTTTGCTCCTGTGGCCCACATGACTACTGTTCGCACTCTTCTTTCGGTGGCGTCTGTTCGCCACTGGTCTGTTTCCCAGCTTGATGTCAAGAATGCCTTTCTTAATGGCGAGTTGCGCGAGGAGGTCTACATGCATCCGCCACCTGGGTATTCTGTTCTCGAGGGCATGGTCCATGCCGCCTTCGCCGCTCTCTCTATGGCCTTAAGCAAGCCCTCGTGCTTGGTTTGAGCGCTTCTCCTCTGTGGTCACTGCTGCTGGTTTTTCAGCTAGTGATCATGATCCTGCGCTCTTTGTCCACACTTCGTCTCGTGGTCGGACTCTTCTTCTCCTGTATGTTGATGATATGATCATTACGGGGATGATTCAGTACATTGCCTTTGTCAAGGCTCGTCTTAGTGAGCGCTTCCTTATGTCGGATCTTGGTCCTCTTAGTTACTTCCTTGGGATTGAGGTTACTTCCACTTCGGATGGTTTCTTTATGTCCCAAGAGAAATATATTCAGATCTTCTTGATCGCGCTCTCTCACCGATCAGATCGTTGAGACTCCCATGGAGCTCAATGTTCACCTCCGACTCTCGATGGCGAGCCTCTTTACGATCCGACTCGCTATCGTCATCTTGTTGGGAGTCTTGTCTACCTTGTCATTACTCGTCCGGATATCACTTATCCAGCTTCATATTCGAGTCGGTTTGTGTCGGCTCCCACTCGTGTTCACTCTGACCACCTTCTTCGAGTTCTGCGATACCTTCGTGGGACTATCTCTCGCCGTCTCTTCTTTCCACGTTCCATTCGTTACAGCTTCAGCCTATTCGGATGCTACTTGGGCGGCGATCCTCCGATCGCGGTCTATCTCTCGCATCGTGTTTTTCTTGGTGGTTCTCTTATTGCCTGGAAGACGAAGAAACAGACTGCAGTGTCCCGTTCGAGTGCAGAGGCTGAGTTGCGAGCTATGGCTCTCTTGACAGCAGAGATTACTTGGCTACGGTGGTTACTTGAAGATTTTGGTGTTTCTGTCACTACACCGACACCTCTCTTGTCAGACAGTACAGGTGCTATCAGTATTGCCCGTGATCCTGTGAAGCATGAGCTCACCAAGCACATTGGTGTTGATGCTTCTTTCACGAGGACTTAATAACAATAACAAAGAACATAAGCAATGCACGTGTACTCATGTGCAAACGTAACATACGAGGATAGTGCATCAAGTCAATCATCTGACAGAAAGACCAACAAATTGGCTCAAGCATGTTCCTTGTTGGTACCACAGGTGACACACTACCCATACGAGTCACGAGCAATATTCCATTAAATCAGGTGACAAGTCATGATTTAATAAAAGAACACAGAAGAAATCATAATTAATGAATAATTCATCAATAAACAAACATGTCCTGAGAATGGAGAAATGAAGAGAAAAAATGTGTATGGCCATGTAGCCTAATAATGCAACATTTAACACAAGAGACTACTGTGGATGTGATCCATATACAATTAGAATGAGTGCACCCCCGAGCCCCAATAGTAAGCCATCGAAGGAGTGGCAACAGGATTAGGGATAGAAAGGGGTTGAACATATATAGTAGAACTTTCATTGAAAACATATAAGCTAGAACTGGGGCAAACACTAATTTTGTTAAGTATGGTGACTCGTCCTAGGATTTTAGGATTTAGAGAGAGATGCTATAAGGAGTCTTAAGATTTCTACTTTCTTTTAGAATAGGATTCCTTCTCCATTTTGGAAGAGGGCTAGGGGAGTAGGGGACTATATAAACCCTATAGAGGTGTTCATAAAGAACCTAAGTAACCAATTAACAAAGCAAATAAGTCACTCATCCAAAGGCAGAGGTGTACGAAAGGATTAGGAGCTAGGTTATTCTTCAGTACTAGATTTTTGTACAGAGCAAGGATTCAAGGATCTTAAAAGATTCGAGAGGATTGTGAGAAAGCAACAAGCTCTTGTACTCTTTTGATGTTGTGATTAAGCAAACAAGACAACACACAATTGCTCCACAACACTTTCGTATGAAGAAGATGGTACTGTCATGAAAAACAAAAGATATGTTATGGAATAGCTCTGAAAACACTTGTTAAGACAGGAATAAGACCAGGACTAATCCACACATCAAACAGCAAAGATTAGAAAAGTTTATATGCCAGAAGACTTCCAACTCTGAAGCACACTGTTATAATCTAGATTTGTTAGAAACTACAAATTTGTTCAGCTTTAACTTCAATAATGCTACTATGTGGAATTAATTTCATAACTTTACGAGTTAACCTTTATGTGTGTACTAGTTCTTAGAAGGCAAATTTTGGATGGTACAAGAGTAAAGAGGTTAAGGCTATGGTGCGTAGTATCTTTCTGCAGGTGTACCTTTAGTGCAAGCTCTTCAAAACATTTCTCCACATTTTCTCTTGTTTTGGCACTGCTCTCAAGAAAAAGACATCCAGATTCTTGTGCAAAGGCAAGACCTTCTTCCCTTGTCACCATTCTGTCCTCATCCTGCAAAGTAGAACCATCAAATCAGAACTATGCACTGTCACTTCATCTTGGGTGGCAATTCCTGTAAATGGCCAAGTATTAACCAGACTAAACTTGCTTCTTTCTTTGGATGGAGAAACAATCTCACAGTAATGTATTGGCAAATTACTTTTCTTCTCCCATTTACATAATTATATTTTAGCATTGTTAACGTCCATTATTTTATTACACCAAATGTCATCTATCCCATCAGGGGCCCAATTGATATTATGTTTTTTGTACAGTGTGTTACAAAGAGTGATCCCAAAAAACACACGCACATAGACATACATACATATGTGTGTGTACATATACATATATATGTATACATACATATACATGAACATGTACATATACATACATATACATGAACATGTACATATACATACATATACATGTACGTGTGCATGTAAGTACGTACGTACGTGTGCGTGCGTGCGTGTGTGTGTCAATTAATACTTCTACTTTAAAAACGGAAAACATTAACATGAGCTGAAATGGATCAATGTTCGCACCAAATAACAATTTGATTTAAATAGGGAAAAAAGATACCTTGTCCACTTTGTTTCCAACAAGCATTTTGATGCATTCTTTATTTGTTGAGTGCAATTCTATTTCCTTGGCCCATACATCAGCCAAATTTGCGAAACTTTCTCTCTTTGTGACATCATAAACTAACAGAAGAAGATAGCACAAAGTTAAACTTCTATGAGCTAACCTGCAACACTTTTCACAGAATAAAAGGAAGATTGTAAGGGTTGGATACACAGAATTCTTCCTAGACATTTGTTGCTAGCAACTTGCTACAAGTTGTCACAACAACCATTTCAGCATTGACGCACCATTAATTTCAGTACAAATACAATGCTAACATGGGAAAGTATGGATCAGCACACAAATGGATTGATTAAAACTATGATTCAAGGTGGTGGAAAGGAAACATTCATATACCAACTAACTTGAAGAGGTCCTGACATCATAACCCAGGTAAACTGAGGTGTCCAAGGCAAATAAAACTCATAACGCTAAATGCAACCTTTACTGCAAACTTAGATGTGGCATTGCAAGATCCAAGGTAGCAAATATATTGTTCGGGAATCATGATTGAGTATGTTAACTTGCTCAATTTACATGTATATTCAAAAGATCCTGTATCAGAAGTCAGAACCATAACAGTGACACTTAGTGGTGCTTGCACAGAATTTCAAAGGTAAATGTAACCATACCTAGAATGATTCCATGAGCACCTCTGTAGTATGAGCTAGTGATTGTCCTGAACCTTTCCTGGCCAGCTGCAGACAGTGGAAAACAAGGTGCTCAAACAATTGAAATCTTAGGGACATGATATAGGCTGTACAAGGTTATGATACCAGACAAGTATTGTGTACAAAGTCATTGATCACTATAGGAGGAAACACAATGTTTTTTAGACTATACTGAATTCTTTGTAGAACAAGGTGGTTGTGCTGCCCAGGGCAGGCAGCATCCAGCAACAAGACAAGCCGCCCTTTTTGGGGGCAAAAATAGCCCACATAATGATCATTATGGCATTATGCCTAGGGCAAGATAAAAAGCCTTCGCAAAGGACAAGTGGGCTTATAATTTTGGAGGTACACATATGTTGTACTGAAATTCTGAAGGTACACAAAAATAATTGCCCACAAAAGGCAAAGGCAACAGCATTACAACATGCAAAAAATATTGTCAAAACCAATATGTGAACACCATTTTCAGAAACAAAAAAAGGCAAAAACCTTACCAGTGTCCCATATTGTCAGCTTCAGTTTCTTGCCACCAACAGTGAGAAATTTGATTTTAAAATCAACACCTGGCAATCGGTGTGAAACAAAAGTAAGTTCAGACAAGTAATAATAAGAACAATGCAACAAAAAGGCACGCTTATACAATGAATGGAACATGACTACATGAGGCCATAACTAAAGTGTTCCTATTTGTGCTGCTATAATTGGAAAACATATTATATTGGCTTTTTAGGCAGCAGTTTGACCTATAAAGTTGAAAGAGATTTTGTTGAACTATGTGCACAATCAGCTGATACAATTACTTCCATGAGCCTGGCGACACCTAGATTATAAATATTAGTCTCTACATGAATCAAATATATGTTATTCAAAAAGCGAATATCTTATATCTCACTCATCCGTGGATAATTTTGGAGCTTTCTTCATGAATAAATTATCTGACACAACATTTCGACCTAAAAAAATCCCAAATAGAAAACATAAGTGGCATCCATGCCACATTGCTGCAGTGAGTTTATGTTTTAAAAGCATCATAAGTTCTTAACACTCAATTTTATTGCTGCTGACATCAGGCTAGTTACTTGTACAGTCATTCCAAAATTTCCATCCTTTAGATTGGCTTCCTGTAGTTTGATTAAATCAGCATAAAAACATGACAAAAGTGATCAATTTTACTGTGATCTTCTGATGTGAAACTTGGCAATCCACTCAATTTGTGCTTATTTACTAACACATAGAACAACTCAGCAGGAGACTATAATTGCCACCAAATTTATGAGGAAATGTAATATCTGCAACTTGTATTGACAGGAAACCAGCTGAATTAAAACAACGTAGAACACATCAAACCCATACTATCACCTTAAGCAAAGGATTGCCATTTTTATAAGTTTGCAAAGCATAATGGAAGATTTTTGTCTGCCCAGATACTGATCTAATAACCATACATTCTGCTCTATTCCACGGTGAACACATAGAAGGTTTGCCCTCATTAACAATTTTGATTCAGAAAAATATCAAGCACAATTTTGAACTAATCGCCATCGATAATTCATGCTTAGGATGACCACAAGACAGAATCCATCTTGAGAAGCATTCAGGATCAAGTTGTTCAATTCCTGTTTAGTTTTCTAGTACTGTTGGTAGTGCTATTTGTTGTCTTTGGTTTGATTTAAGGGTGACAGAGAGATAGGGGCAGCTCTTGTGTCTTTGGTTGCTGCTCATCTGTAGTAGCGCCAGAACAAGATGGTGGAACCTCTTGCGTAGGGGTGGCAATCGGGCCCGATTACCCGTGGGTAAAAACCCTGTTAGGGTAGGGTATGTTCCAATTTTTTTGCCCGCGGGTATACTAATGGGTCTAGGGGTGGCAGTCGGGCGCCACGGGCACGGGTATTGCATACCCATACCCGCGCCCGTGAGCAATTTTCATGCCCACGCCCGTGCCCGCCACCCGTGACGGGCAAAAACCCGCGCCCATGCCCACCACCCGCGGGCGCCGTATGCCCGCGGGCGTGCCCGTTTGCCCGCCAACAAATATCTAGACAATATTGCACATCAGACCCATCAGAATTGCATTTTACAAATATCATCTTCTAGCAAAAAATCCGCTGACAATATTGCACATCAGACCCACCGGAGACCACCGGAGAGAAGGGAGGCGGCGCAAGGGAGGAGGAGGGAGCCGGTGATCGACGGCGCAAGAGAGGAGGAGGGAGGCGGCAACCGGCGGCGCAAGGGAGGAGGAGGGGGCGGCGGAGCTGCGGTCGCCGGTGTGGGGGGACACCAGATCTGGAGCGGCGGCGGCGCAAGGGAAGAGGAGGGGAGCTCACCTCGGTTGGAGACTTGGAGCTGCGGTCGCCGGTGTGGGGGGAGAAAGGGACACCAGATGTGGAGCGGCGGCGGCGGCGGCGCAAGGGAGGCGGCGCAAGGGAGGAGGAGGAGGCGGCGACCGGCGGCACAAGGGAAGAGGAGGGGAGCTCACCTCGGTTGGAGCTGCGGTCGCCGGTGTGGGGGGAGAAAGGGACACCAGATGTGGGCGGCGGCGCGCAAGGGAGAGGAGGCGGCGCAGGGAGGAGGAGGCGGCGGCGGCGGCGCAGGAGGAGGAGGCGGCGGCGCAAGGAGGAGGAGGAGGCGGGGCGCAAGGAGAGGAAGCGGGCGCGGCGCAGCGAGGAGGAGGCGCGGCGCGAGAGCGAGAGAAGGAGGAGCGCAACGCGCAGGGAGGGAGGCCAAGGCTTTGTCCAGCAAGACTCGGTTGTGCTTGTGAGTTGTGCGCGGCAGGAAACCCTAAAGATTTTTGCTCGGTGTATATATACCAAAGACTCCCGGGAGGTAGGGGCCCACTTGTCAATATGTTTGGCGGGTAACGGCGAAGCGGGTATGGGTAGTGACTACCCATGCCCGTGTCTGCTTACCCATCGAACAAAGGATTTGACCCATTAGTATACCCGCGGCAAAAATTGGAACATACCCTACCCTAACAGGTTTTTACCCACTGTAAACGGGTGTCGGGCCGATTGCCACCCCTAAATGGGTCAAATCCTTTGTTCGATGGGTAACGGCACGGGCATGGGTAGTCACCACCCATACCCGCTTCGCCCGTTTACCCGCCAAACATGATCGACAAGTGGCCCCTACCTCCTGGGAGTCTTTGGTATATATACACCGAGCAAAAATCTTTAGGGTTTCCCTGCCGCCGCATAACTCACAAGCACAATCGAGTATCGCTCGACAAAGCCTTCGGCCTCCTCCTGCGCGCGCGCCTCCTCCTCTCTCTCTCGCGCCGCGCCTCCTCCTCCCTGCGCCGCCGCGCTTCGCTCCCCTGCGCCGCCCTCCTCTCGCTGCGCCGCCGCCCTCCTCTCTCCCTTGCGCGCCGGCCTCCTCCTCCTCCCTTGCGCCGCCTCCCTTCTCTCTTGCGCGCCGCGCCGCTCCACATCTCGTGTCCTTTCCCACACACCGGCGATCGCAGCTCAACCGAGGTGAGCTCCTCCTCCTCCTTGCGCCGCGGCCGCGCCTCCTCCTCCCTCCCTTGCGCCTCCTTCCTCCTTTCGCGCGCCGCGCCGCCCACATCCGTGTCCCTTTCTCCCACACCGCGACTGCAGCTCCAAGTCTCAACCGAGGTGAGCTCCTCTCCTCCTTTGCGCGCCGCCGCCGCTCAGATCTGGTGTCCCCACACCGGCGACCGCAGCTCCGCCGCCTCTCCTCCTCCTTGCGCCGCGGTTGCCGCCTCTCCTCCTCTCTCTTGCGCTGCGATCACGGCTCCTCCTCCTCCTTGCGCCTCCTTCTCCCTTCTCTCGGTGGTCTCGGTGGTCCGATGTGCAATATTGTCGCGATTTTTGCTAGAAGATGATATTTGTAAAATGCAATTCTGATGGGTCTGATGTGCAATATTGTCTAGATATTTGTTGGCGGGCAAACGGGCACGCCCGCGGGCATACGGCGCCCGCGGGTGGCGGGCATGGGCGCGGGTTTTTGCCCGTCACGGGTGGCGGGCACGGGCGTGGGCTTGAAAATTGCTCACGGGCGCGGGTATGGGTATGCAATACCCGTGCCCGTGGCGCCCGACTGCCACCCCTACTCTTGCGTCCCTAAAATGTTGCTTACTTCTTTTTCACTATTTCTAACCTCTGACAAAGGAGCAGATAAACATGCTTGGTTCACGGTTCCACCTACACCATATCTATCCACACTTTATTCTTTGAAATTAAGGTTGTGGCACGGAGGTGCTAACGCTAAGAGAAGAACTACACCCAGCTGTATCACTAAAACACAGACACAAAAGCAATCACTATCTTAGCCGTGGTTTCCGTTTGTACATACTACATAGTGCCCGAAACAGCAGCACACAAAGCTGCTGCCATAAATGGATGCTGCCAAGTTTGGTGATCCCTCCTCGGCTCCCTCCAAGACTTGTACTGTCATCTCACAGGGAAGGCACGTATGTTACGACACTATAAACAGCAACACTAATCTCCACTAGAGACAAAATTTATTGCCGTTGTGTTCCCTAATCGGGGCAAGCCAAGGAAGCGGACATACTTAGCACAGGAGGAGGCTCGAATCAACGAGATCCAGCGAGGTGGGAGGAGACCGTACGCACCTATGGTGGGCGCCATGTCGCCGTCGATGTGGGAGGCGGAGACGAAGCTGACGAGGAGGCTGCTCTTGCCGACGGCCGAGTCCCCGATGAGCAGGATCTTGAAGGAGCAGTCGTAGCTGCTCCCCGGCGACGAGCCCATGGTCCCTTACCCCGCTGGAGAGGACAAGCGCTCGCCCAATCAGGCTTGGATCGAATCGCGGGCAAAGCAAAGCATCCGGGAACGCGGGCGGTGGGTTTGGTGCGCGGGTCGGAGAAGAGAGGAGGGAGGTGGCCGATGTGGGAACAAAGCAAGGGGAAGGAAGGAAGGGTGGAAAGCGAAAGCGAAACGGAACGACGAGGCGTCGGGTGGACTGCTTTCAGTTACGATTGACGACTTGACGGGCCGCGTGGCCGAAAGCGGCCGCGCGGAGCGGCCAGATGGCGTCGCGCGGGACGGCGGGAGCTTTAGCGCCGCGCCGCGCCGTCTCGCTCCCGCGTCGTCGTGTTGTTGAGTCACTTGAGTGAGGCGAGCGACTGGCCGCGGTTGTCCTGGCGCGGGGAGAGGGAGCGTGCGCGCGCGCGCGCGCGGCGGTTGTCGAGCTGCCGAGACGGGTGCGCTGCGTGCCGCCTGCCGCGTTCGTGCCGCGCGCACGTAGCGTCCTCGTAAGCGGCTGCGGACAGATGCGTTGGATCGGCGCGCCGCGCGTGGACGGAAGGGGTGGCGTGCAGGCAGCGCTGTCTCGCTCGGGCACTCCCCCCGCGCTAGGGGTGGCAATCCCCTCCCGCCGAATTTTCCCATCGGGGTTGGGGAGGGTGTGATTCACCCCGGAACGGGGCGGCCCGCTAGGCTAACGGGCGGAAATGAGGTCAT
Organism: Dendrocalamus sinicus; assembly: GCA_036346575.1. Taxonomy (NCBI): domain Eukaryota; kingdom Viridiplantae; phylum Streptophyta; class Magnoliopsida; order Poales; family Poaceae; genus Dendrocalamus; species Dendrocalamus sinicus. The sequence goes on from CM070658.1 coordinate 32,127,550, forward strand.
TCTCTCCTGGACTACATCGGATCCAATAAAAATAAAAAATATTTTAAATTAATATATTATAGTTTTTTAATATGAAAGATATATTCTTTTGTATGTATATTTAGACTAAAACTTGAATATATATATATTAAAGCTATATTTTGCAAAACAAAATGTCTACATAATTATAAATTAATAAACAAAATCACATTACTATTTTTAAAAACATTTTACCCTATTTTTTTAATCCATCACGAGGGTCTTCGTGGAGAACACGGGCAAGGTCCCCTCGATAAGGCTAACGGGATCGGGGCGGGCTGGTAGGGACCGTAGGGGCCTCCCTCGGCACCCCCTACCCCATTGACGTACCTAGCCTACATGCGAGCCGCGTCGTGTCCTGTTGGTCATGGTGGTGACCAGCCTACCTGGGCTGCACCACGCTAGTGACAGGCAAGGATGCAAATGGGACAGGGCAGGCTATCTCGGTACTCCCATGGCCCATTACAAAATGTTAGGGTTATAGGTCGACTCAACCCAGCTTTAGCTAGGAACCTATGGCGCCATTAGGTTCATGGCCCTGGCCCTATAACCATATAACCACAAGAATCCACAAGTGCCACTGTTTCCTATGGCCTCCATGCCATCCTTGCATGCCACCACATAGTCGTCGTGGCCTCACATTGTTGCTACGTGCCACATCAAGTGTCACCTGGCCTCACATTGCCGCCTGCCACCGCTGCGGCCTTTACGTCAGCAGTTGTGCATAGCCGTGAGTGCTGCGTCGACCAATGCAAAGCCAAGATGGAGCTTGATGAGGATTAAATATTCCATTACATACATCTTTAATACTCAATTAAACCCTTATGACCCATGTTGTCATAAGCTTCCAAAGGCAATTACCCGAGTGCCCCTAGTCGAAGGTTTGCTATACATTTTACCCCACCAGCAAACTACTCGAAGATCTCATGAACTGGTATAAGGGCCCACATCAAGGAAATTCCTCCTATGCAACGAATCAAGCATGTGCTTTATTTGTTCTAAACAACACGACGATTCAAACAACAACCTCCATGCAGTTGTCTTCACAATTCTCTCCCACTGACAATAACCGAAGATCAGTTATTGTCAGATCTCTCTCTCTCTCTCTCGTTGATAGCAACTGTCCACTCGACTGGACGGGGTGATTCAACAAGGCACCTACTCATATGGATAAATGACACCCTTCAGTGCTATTTAAGGATTGACAAGAGAAGACACAAATAAGTTCAACAATCGGAATCACAACCAGAACTAGAAGAACATCGGACAACACAATCATAATCTTCCGACTAGTAGTAAGATTACAGATATTAAGGCTAGTAATGTACCTTTGTAATCTCTTAGTGAGAGCATCTTATAATCAGTTCATAGTAATAAAGATCATCTATATTCTCCTCCTAGATCCATCTAAGGAATCCAACATTTGTTCTCACATTTTGTAAGATTGGCAACTCAATTGTCGATAGAACTCGTATGACATCAACAAAAATCAAATCCAGTAAATCCATGTTGATTGAGGAGTAATAATATGCCATCAATTCACCTTTCCATTAGCAATTCTTCCATCTCTAGTCCCATTCTTCGGGCATGATCGTATTGGCTTCTGCTTCTGGTTTATGCTTAGAAAAGTCAAAAACCGATAGAATATCTAGTTTCTCGATATGACTTCTCCACTTCTCTCGCTGTTGTCTCACTCCAAGGATAAGGCAGGGGTCACGGGTGCATCACCCACCCACTCCTCTTGCTCCCATCACGCGCAGCATCTCTCCCTCACTTTTTGCACCGCTCGCACCCTCCTTCTAAAAACTACTTATTTTAGCTGTTACTATTTATTTTTAGCTAAAAGGCAAAAGTCACCCGGAAAAACCAATACAAATGCCCCCTTCGTATCCTCAAATTTGTGTGTTTCATTTAAGAAGAATCCAGATTGAATCATAGATACAAATAGGATCCAAAGTTGCAACTGGTGCATGCATTTCCTTCGTTCTCCTATGGTCTCCACTCCATTCTCCAATGGTGGGACAATCGACCGACAATGACGGGGGCAGACCAAAGACCTTGCTGGCGACAAGAAGGATTGCAAGATCGAGCCCTCCACCACACTCTGACGACAAGAAGGCTCGAGCTCACTGGCATTGTCTCGCATTGGCCGCTAGTAGATGAAGCAGGAGGAGGAGGAGGATGTAGCGGTTGGATTCGAGATAGGCTGAGGGGGAGGTGCAGGCGCAGGAGGAGGCGGAGTTGCGGAGGGGGAGATGGAGGTGGAGGGGGAGGCAGTGGAGGAGGCTAAGGTGCAGGGGAAGGTGGAGCCGCAGTAGTGGAGTCACAAGGGGAGGTAGAGCCGCGCCCCACGCAGGGGCGGTGGAGGCAAATGGCAGAAGGGGAGTCGCCAAGTAAGAAAGGGATGGCGGTTGTGTCGACCCTAGAGTTGACGGGGTATGGTACTGGACCTCCTAATTTTATGGGTCGGCTTATTTCTGATTGGTGCCAAAAATTTAGAGGTGAACCAATCGGATAGTAGGCTGACCCAGGGGCGGATCTACAGTAATTCATGGGTATTCAGCTGAATACCCAAAAAATTTTGTAAAAAATCTGCTATATATTAGGTATAATATATATATGTATTAGCAATTGGGTTTAAATGAATGTATTTGAGGTGGAAAAGGAGCTCGGGCCGACTCCGGTCTCCCACGCGTCGAACGGCCCGGTACGCCTCCGGTCTCCCACGCCCAAACAGCCCATTGCACCTCCGGCCTCCCACGCGGCCACGCCCTAACGGCCCACTCGCACTGCGCCTCCTCGCGTCGACTCAGTTCCTCGCTTGCTCTCAGCGACAGAGCGACTCGCTGGCTCAACCCTAACCCTCTCAGATCCGGCGCCCGGGCGCCGGCGGCTGCTGCTGGTGGTGGTGGTGGCGGCGCCGCGCCGCTCGCTTCCTCCTCGCTCGGTCCGGCAATCGGCAGCGGCCGCAGCGCAGCTCAATCCCTCTCCCACTCCGGCTCTCCCTCGTCTCGTCAGCTCATCTCCCTCCGTGACTCCGCCCGGCTGCAGCGCAGTCCCTCGTTCGTGGCTTCGTGCAGCCGTGCAGGTTGGTTTAATTTTCTGTTGGGGATGTTTGCCCAGAGCCGGTCACTGATGTCTGATGGTGCTTTTTTGCCTTTTCTTTGGATATTCCAGGGTTCCAGCTGCTCAAGTGTCACTGATTTCTTTGGATCTGCTCTGCTCCGTCTCTGTGCTTACTGAATCTGCACGCAGGGACTGTCTGCACGAGGTGCTTCCTTAGTTCCTTAGCTCTTTTATTCTGTCATCTGTGTAGACTGTGGATCAGTGGATGGTTGGTAACTTGGTGTATATGAGTATGACAATATTTGTGTAATTGTGTATATGAGTATATGGCAATACTTGAAAATGGAGTAATGGATTATGGACGTTTGGTTATGCAATTGTGAATTGACCAATATGTTTCTCAGTTTGTGCAGTAGTTAAGAGAATTGGCCATGTGAAATTGTGAATTGTAGTAGATAAGTCATAAGTGGGACGAGGGACCGAGAGAATTGGCCACTGCGACTCTCAGTTTCTTATTTCCAAATTGGCCAGTTCTCTTGTAAAGTGTCATCTCAAGTCATGTTTCTTGGAGCAACCTCATTTAGCTCTTAACCTAACAATAACATCCAGACAACTTTGATGCACTACATTTTCTTCATTTGACACAGTATCTTACAACATATTAGTTAAAGAATATAGGCATGTATATCTGTGCTTCAGATCCTTTGTTTAGTGTACTGTTGTAATGTCTGTCAACAGAAACGTGTAATATCTTTCAAAGGCAACATTCTGCTTCATAATTCATGTTACATTAATTCTAGCTGAATCTGACAACTACTCTTTGGATAATGGAATCGTGCTAATTTGGTTTTGTTCACCTATTGAGTGCTACGTTGGTTTCTGCTTCATTAATATGTAATTTTAGTCCTACCAAAGATGTACTTGTAGTTCCAAGCGGTTCCAGGTATAGTGAACAGAATTGATTGTGTTTCTGTCTTTAGTTTTTCACAATGGTGAATTTCAATTTCTAGACTTGTAAATTTTACTGTTGGAGAATAAAATGTACTGATTTCTTGCACACATTGAATTATTAGCATGCTGGTGCTTTTTTTGAAACAGTAGGAGATAACTCTACTGAAGTCATGCTGGTGTTTATTGAATCTGTGATCCTTATTACAGGAAAAAAAAAGACCGTTATCTAATGAGGACTTTTCAACGTCATAACCTTGAGACTATGAGAGTTCATTATTGCAAGTCTCATCCTTCAAAAAAGAAGCTTTGTAAGTTATCTGACGCTGTTGATTATTGAACAATATTTTTGTAACTTCGAATACCTATTCCGAAATTACTGGATCCGCCACTGAGCTGACCCGCCCCTTCGCACCACCAGTGGCATGTGAAAGCGGATGGATATGCTCGAGGATTGGAGCGCGGGTGTAAGTTGTTAGCCACTTGTTGTCGCGTCGCAATGCTCGCGCAGGGACTTGGGGCTCGATGGGTGTGAGATGGGTTCCTTGAGCTAAAAGCGAGTAAAGCCGGAATCGACGTGATCGTAATCAAAAGTACATAACCTCGTAGTGACATGTACTCTTCAACTGCAAGTATGTCAAACTCATTGGCAAACCAAATAAAGCCATTCTTTTCGCCCTCCATTTTTTATATCTCCATAACAATTTCGAAGGCGCTGAAGAAATAGTTCTTAAGCGTATGCAGCAAACATAATTGCCTTCCCTTGTTTATTGGCAAAGAACGCCCCGACATCCCGGAGATCAATCCACTTGTTCTATCACCTTCTCATAAACACGATTGGTACTGTTTAGCAGTTAACCGAGCTATCATCCCACATGCAGAAGCAGGGCGATCACGATGCAACTGAAGAACACAACCAGGTTTTAGTTATTGCGTAGTTGCGGTTCGGGAGAAACTTTAGCTGGGGAAGGGAAGTCCGCTCGAAGGACCTTTAGCCGGTGAGGTTATGCCATCACCACGGGTGGATCATGGATTCCATTACGTGTGTACCAAGGCCGAAGATAAAAAGGTGATATTACTCGTAAGCTGTCGTGTTCACGGGCCAGCATACAGTCGAATCATCCTTCATGAGGTCTAATCCGTGTTGATTTTAGAACTGAACTGTCGGATTTTTTTTATGGTGCTCTGCGGTGACGAAATCCGTTAGGTCCACTCGGGACAAGGCAAGGCCCAGGCACTATCGCGTACTGTTACTGAACCTATTCCGGAGAATGCCGATGAGCAACTCGAAGTCTGCTCATGAAATCGAGATTGGAGTAGTCAAATTTCAGAAAGAACGAACGCATTTAGACGGGCTTAATTTGCGTCAAAAGGCTCGCGGAATGGCTTGCGTTGCGTTGTTGCCGTTGAGGTTAGCTGTGTGCTGTGAAACAAATTAAGGAAGTGGAGTACTTAGCTTGTTTTGTTTGCCCTAAAAAATTGATGAAGTACTTGAGCTATGCTGCATTGCTGCTGTACTGTAACGTCAGGAACACTTCGTGTGTTTTTTTCGAATCAGCACTTCGTCACTTCGGGTTTCAAACTTTACAGGAGTTTACCACACGAAATATTCGTTGGGTGTGTTTAAGTATCACACGGATGTTTTTTTCTAACAATTATCCAAATTTGGAACCGTTGGATTAGAGATCCAATGTCTCCTTTTTTGGAGGGGGAATGTTTTTTTAAGGGGAGAATTGGTCTAGATGATAGTTAGGAAGAAAACATCCAGATGATGTTTATCAACACCCATATTTCTTTCAGTCAAATGTGATACGTCTATTTCAGGATAGACATACATAACTACAATGTTTACGTGTTCTTGGAAAAAAAACTACAATTATTACATTTGTAAAACATATGACCGTAACTAGCACTAACAGGCAGGACAAATATTAATTGGGACTATACACGTGAAGAACAAATTGCAGACTTTACACCAGCGATGAATCTGGTTCAGCTGTACAGATCATCTTCGCCGTCGGCTGCAGAGGATAGGTTGAAGCTGTTGGCCGTGACAGCAGCGTCCGCTGCTTGAGGCTGCGCGGGGAAGCGGAACTCACTGCCAAACCCCCTAGACTGCTGCAATGTCTGCGCGAACGCCTGGTACTTCCTGATGCCCGCGTCGCTCACACTCCTCCTCGCGTACTTCATCGACTCCTCGAAATGTGCCGCCTTGATATGTGCCGAGGAAGAGGTGGACAGTGCCGATGGATAGTGCTGCTTCCTTGGCACTGTCCACCTCCATACCTTTCATGTTCTCCTTGCCTTTCGATATCCTTCTCGTTATTTTCCCGGGTGGTGTACTTGCACGCCCTCTAGCAAATCTCTGTAATGTCGGCGCCACTGAAGCCCGCCGTGAACTTAGCAAGCGCACCGAGGTCGACGCTCTTGGCCACAGGAGACTTCCTAAGGCAGGCCTTGAAGATCTGGTGCCGCGAGGCCTCGTCCGGCAAGGGATGTATATCAGTTGATCGAGGCGGCCAGGGCGGAGCAGCGCGGGGTAGATGATGTCGGGCCAGTTGGTGGCGCTGATGTTGAATACCGTCTTCTTGGCGTTCATGCCGTCCATCTCGGTCAGCAGCTGGTTCAGGACCCTGTCCGTCGCTCCACTGGCGTCTCCCACGCTGCTGCCGCTCTGCGTCGCAATAGAATCGAGCTCGTCAAATAACAGGACGCATGCCGTGGACTGCCTCGCCTCGTCGGAGATCTCCCGGACGTTGGCCTCGCTCTCACCGAACCACATGCTGAGCAGCTCGGGTCCCTTCATGCTAATGAAATTGGCATGGCATTCATCAGTGTTGGAACTAATCTTATTATTGATAGCGGTTAGTGTCGAATACTCATATGTTCAAGTATTATGTAAATCGTGTATTGAGTACTCATGTGTTCAAGTACTGTATAAGTCATATGTCGAGTACTCAAGTGTTCGAGTACTGTGTAAGTCATATGTTAAGTACTCGAGTGTTCAAATACTATGTAAGTCGTGTGTCTAGTACTCGTGTGTGTTGAGTACTGTGTAGCCATGTGTCGAGTACTCGTGTGTTCAAATACGTGTAGAAGTCAAGACCCAGGAGTCAGAGAGTAGTCGGAGGCCCCAGATTCATAAGATACAGTGAACCGGTCGGTAGTCGGAGTTACAGTAACCAGTCGGTAGTCGGAGCTACAGTAAACGATTGGTACTCGTAAGCTACAATATCCGATTAGTGCTCAAAAGACCTGCATGGTCGAAGACCGACAGTATTGTCTCTGTATGAGCGGTACTGCCGGAGTTGCGATTGAGAAGCCGTGATCAAAGAGCCGCTGTCGAGAAGCCATGGTTGAAGTGTCGTGGTCGAAGGACTCGAAGTTGGTCAGGTCAGTGTGTAGTTGTAGACTTGATTAGGTAGCAGTGTGTCTACACCAGTCATATCCACTGGCTGTGTTAGTTGGTTAGTGAAGCGAGTTTTTCGCATAGTGCGCAATGTGCGCGAGTCGTATGGATCGTAACCGATAAAACTGGATCATAGGGTGTTGTGTGGCTATAGTGGGTGAGTAGTCTGCATGTGCGTCCCAATTGTATCTATTTAAGCCATGTAATCTGTTGAGCAATTTAAGAAGTGAGTAAATAGTACAGGAAGAAGAAAAAGGCATGTGTTGCCATAAAAGAAGTCTCTCCTGCATTTATTCATTCTCCACTCATGTGTGTTTATTCTCTAAACTGGGTCAACAATTGGTATCAAAGCCTTGGTTATGTCTGTGAGTCAAAGAAGATGCTGAGGGAAGAAAAGAGTGTCTCCATCAGCAGTGCAAGGCCTACTGCGAGGTGGTCTGTCCGCCTCTAGCTTATAGGTAGTGAAGTGGGAGAGCGCGGTGATGTTGTCGTACCCACAATTCACCCGCACGAACTACACGATTTAGGCGATGAAGAAGCATGTCACTCTTCAGGCTCAGAACGTGTAGGAAGCAGTGTAGCCTGGTGCCGTGTAGTACCAAAAGGATTGAATGGTATTGTATGCCATCTACTAGGCCACCTCTTGGGCGGTACGAATCTCAACGCTTTTGTTGGCCACCACAGTCGGGTCCTCTGTCTACGATGCTTCTCACTTTGTCGTTGGCGTAGGTGCTGAAGGGCCACCCTCATTACCTATCATGGGTCAGGACGTTGCTACGAGGATGTATCGTTGCCATGGGGGTAAGAGCCTTCGCGGACCGATTCCCTTGCCCTCATAGCAGCAGTCTCAATGGCAGTGCTACTCTTCCGTTTAGGAGTCGTCGTCTTCTTTGGTGCCATTGTGTCCAAACACTTCTTCTTTGACTCATAGCTTCTACGCTGCCTTCCACAGACGATGTCAACTATTATAATTACAAACCAAACAGTGAATAATGGGGCTACGGAGAGGCCATAAAGGGATTGTTCGGAGCCTTAGGAAATGTGAAGATGGATACAAGTTTATATTACGTAAGCTTATCTTTCAGAAAAAAAAAGAGACCTCCCCCTCATGATGCCTTAAGTAATATATTTATAACCATGATGAGGCTTCTTACATCAATGACCCTATTTGGGTCTACAATTGTAGAGGCAGTCTCGTCATCTCGTCTTTTCCATTGTGACAGCTCTCTCGGACCAACCACATGGTTGCACAATTATTAGGCTTCTTAGTGCAATAGGCCGATTGGAAGGTGGGGTACTCCCCCAGCACTAGCCAAACAGAAGAACAAGACAATTTACAAGTTAAAACCGACAGTAACTAATGAATTCAAACATATACAGATCACTGACCAACGTGAACATCTGGGAGTCGGTAAAATTATAGCCTGGCACGATGACGAGCCTTGGTGATTCTCTCAAGATGAGATGCTATGAACAGTAACTGCATTAACACGCCATCTCCTCAGTGCCAGTGAAGAGGCTTTCCTCCTCGCACATGTAGCTTCACACCTCGCAAGCTACAGCTTATTGAACATTTCAGACTGCAGGCAGCATTGCTTTCCTATGCTTTGTTCTCAGACAGTCAGACTCTAGAGCATGCGGCTGGGGCGCCTCTTGTCTGCCGGGTGTTGTAAGAGCTGCATCCCGGGCACTTGTGTGCCAAAGTGTGGAACTGCAAGTTTGATGTCATCCCGCAATCGTTGCAAAGGATCCATATCTGAAGGCGAAAAACGAAACATTTCTTGAACATATACTGGTTTGATAGAAGAATCCCAAGGGAGATGGATGAACTTTGTTTTCAGATAAAAATTTCATACCATCTTCTTTTGATAAATCGCTGGCATTGGCGATGCTGCAACCTGAGTAAAGAGTTACTTGGATGGTGGCTATCTATACAGGATCAATGTCTAATGAATGAGTTCTGTAATGGGAGAAGGAAACTGTACCTCTTGATCGAGTTTTTGCCATGCATCAGACATGTCACAAGTCGATCTCAGGCAAACTGGACATGAGAATCTGAGAAAATGGCACAGGTTGACACCGTATGCATAAGGATAGGCCAAGATCTAGAACTTAAATCAGATAAGTTTCTATGTGAAATTGTGAACTCACCGTTGATGTGCTCTCATCTCGTATAGGCATTCCAAATGAATCGTGTGTCCACAGTGCAGCACACTGATATCTTTTGTCGACTCGAAAAGATACTGTGGCAGAAGCAGATAATGGAACATTTTTTTTGGTAAAATCGTAGACTCAAAAGTTTCAGGAGTCCTAAAAATGTTCTCTCTGGACAACAAATATTCACCTCAAAGCATACAGGGCAGTTGTGATGCATAGCTCTTTCCACACAATGATGAGAATTCTTTAACACATAGCTATAGCAGCATCCTGTTATAGAACATGCTCACCATTTATGTTACTGCAACCTTTACTAGCAACAAGAAATAAGAAACTAACGAAGTCAGTTAACACCAAACATACCACACTTGTCGCAGTGATAGAAATTCTCTGCGCCACCAGTTCTGTAAAAGGTAATGACAAAATTAAGATTATGGGAGGAGAAAGATATAGTATTTCGGTAAGTTCACGTAACACTATTGCAGATGTAGTACTACTTGCCTACATATGCCACACCCATCACAGTGAAATTGGTTCTTTGATACCTGAAATAAGAGGGCACGCCACACAAATCAGAGAAAACAAGAGAAATATTTCTGAAATGATACTCAAAATAGCATTTGAAGAAATACTTCTGAAATGATATTCAGAATAACATTTAATTTCATTAACCGCACATAATTCAAACTCTGATGTGCTTACATCGTCATCAAAGAAGTTGCATTTTGCACAGAAGTATTTACCCAGGCGTGCCCCACAATTTGAGCAATCCTGTTGTACCTGTAAATAAAAAAAATTTCATCAGATGAGCACAGGAAAGACTGACAGCACCTGAGAAACGCTATTCTTACTATAGGCAACTTACATCCTGTTCTTTGTTGCAGAGAGAGCAGATAACCTGTGAGGTTTTAAAAAAGTAGAATAGTCCGAGTGAGATCACTATATGGTGAGGGAGGTTCGTAACGATTTAAACAGTTAAAAGTGGAAAAGGTGGAGAATGACTGATATCTGTATCTGCAAAACAACAGACGATGTCCATATCTACTCATGCAAAGAGATCTTTCTATGCTAGACATCTTCTTTGTTTTTCCACAACTTTTCTTGGATAAACAAGATGATATCATCCAATAGATAGCGGATTTTATATGCTATATCCGGATAATTGTTCCAAATTATCATTCTTTTAACCGTTATACGAGTGCGACTATAAGCTCTCCTTTTTTTCTTGCATTCTACTGTACCGCATATTTCCAAAACGATCAGCATAGGGTGTAAATGCACTATATTTTAAAGATTGAGGGGACAATTGTGGTTTCACCCGAGCTGTCTTTTGTCCTGAATTTACTAATCCTAATAAGCCAAGCTCTGTGCAGTTATGTCGTAAAGATAAAACATTCATTGAACTTTGCTTGAATTGTTAAACATCAAAAGTAAACATATGGAACCCATATCCCAGTCTTTACTTCATGTTACATCTGAAGCACCGGTCAGTCCACATCAATAGGACCATAGTTAACACCAGCCATTCCCTCAACTATGCAATGCTCAATCAGCTGTAGCCTGTAGTGCTATTTGTCTTGAATGACGATGAAACATGTCTATGTTCTTGCTCCCATAATCCCATTTGACATTTTCCTAGCTATCCTATCATTCTCAACTTTGTTACATGCTGATGCACAGGTGCAACTATGGTGTCTACATGGGCACACATCAACTGCACGGACCACAAGTAGGCATATACATAGTGGAGGAGCGTACAGTATAAATATGGAACAGAAGCATCAATGATCAACCAATCCAAGAATACTGTACTCGGAAACCACTATCATATCCAACAACACAGGCACCAAATGCAGCAAAATAGCGCGCGCGCGCGTGTGAGAGTGAAGTACAACAGGAAACAACCAAACGAACAAGCCAAGAACGCTGACCAGCTTGATTTCATGGCGAGGGATCTCGTGGCGGTCGCGGATGCTGACATCCAATGAATCCTGCAACAAAGTAAGCCCAATCAAAGACCTCAAAACATGTAAAATGTAAAATTCCAGGAAAAATTGTGCGCAGTTCTTGTTGGGTGGGATCTGCACGCCCAAACACAATACGACCGCACAACGGTTTCTATAACTACGAGGTAAAACAGAGCAGTCTTAGCTCGCTCTTAACCACTCCAGTCAACGCTGTTGTCGAATGATGAATAGTGCAGCTATGAGTTACCCGTGGACGCACACTACACTGGGAAGTTGAACGAAGAGGCACGAAGGAATTTTCCCGACGCGAACACAACTTGTGTCGCTTTCTTCTTTCTCTGCTCATCTGACTTACTTTGCTCTTATAGCTTACAAGGTATATATATACAATCGGGCCTCATAGCACTTAATTGCTCCGCCGCTCGTCCATGATCCACTGTCTACCCATGCTCTGCTTTGAGCACTGACGACTACTACAGTGCCTACCAACAGCAACTGTTGCCCATACCGAGCACAGTGCTAACGACTGCTACAGTGGTCACCAACTATTACAAAAGCTGGTCGTAACCGACCACACACAATCTGGTCATCTACAACCACACTGGTCGCAACGACCACGCACAGACCGATCGTAGCCTACCACACACAGACTGGTCGTTTACGACCACACTGGTCGTGATCAACTACACACAAGTTAGTCATCTTCGACCGCACACGTCTGCTACAGTGACCAGTCGCTCTCATCTTCGACCGCGTCTCCGACCACACAGATCGTTTGAGCACCAACCACTGTACTGTCGACCATGGTGCTACGACCACGACCACAGTTGCCACGACTACGACCACATACAGGCGCCACAACCACGACGCTGGTCGTTATGACCACACACAACATAGTCGTAACCGATCATTCACACAAACACTACGACGCTGGTCGACCACACACAACGTGGTCATAACCGATCATTCACATCCACGCCATGACACTAGTCGTTACAACCACACACAACGTGGTCGCAACCGACCACTCACAAGAGCTACGACTATGGCCACTGTCCGATCACGGTCACTCCGCCCTCGGCTGCTTCGACCACGGTCACTCCGACCACGGCCGCTTCGACCACGGTCACTCCGACCATGGCCAATCCGACCACGGTGGTCGTCCGAGCAGCGCTCACGGAATTGACAAGCATCAAGATTAATTCTAACAGTTCTGAGTTCTGACCTTGGCTTTGTTGTGGCAATGCCTGCAATCGAAGACCTCACCGCAGCACGGCGCCCTTATCTTGCATTTCCGCTTGTAATGCACGCACCTGGCATCCGGGAAAAAAATTGGAAAAAAAGACTGATTCACAGAAAACAACCGAAAAAAGATCAGCTGCAAGCATGAGAAATGGTGCTTACCCGTACTGCTCGGATCCCGAGTTCATCTCCATTTTTGCAGCTTTTCTCTATCTGGTGTCTCAATTCTCAGTTATTCAAGTTCCTACCTAGCACCTGAACAGAAATCAAAATGATGAATCAATTACAAAAATCAAAATAACTCTCGCTCTGCTTCTCTTCTCATGGCTTCTTCACCTTCTCTGCGTCATCTCGGCCATCTCGTCGCCGGCCACCAGCGAGACCAGATGGGGAGACACCCAAAGAAGACAACCGAAAGAAGAGAAAAATCAAGAGGCAAAGAGGGCACCCGACTGCGGCGTCTCACTGTATTTAATGCCAAGACGAAAACCAAAAAAATAAACCCGTGTGCACGAGTCGCAAGGCACCGTCCCACGCGCGTACATACCTGCGTGCGTGCGCCGGCCAAGGCGGCCGCGGGAGGCAGGCAGGCGGCAGCACGCGACCGGCACCGACTCGCCCGCGCGCGCGCGGCTTGTTAAACGCTTTCCCCGCGGGAGCCCGAGCGAGTGCACGGCTCGACGCGGGCCGGCTATATAGGCGCGGCGCGCAAAGTTTTGCGCAGTTTTTAAGAAAAGAAACGAAGAGGAGTTGCGTAGCATTTGGTGGCGCTTCACCTTTATGTGAGGCAGTAAACAAAGTACGAAGGCCGCGCACGGTTGGGCTTAACCTTCTAGCTTGCTAACTTCGTTTTTCTAGCTTTTAATTTTTTTAGTATCTTTTTATTTCTTTGCATTTTTTCTAAATTTAATTACGCTTAAAAATGTAACCGTAACTATAGTGAAAAATTAAGTCTCAAACAGTGCTAAACAATGAAAGAAGCTGAAGCTAGAAGACCAATGGAGCGGGGCCTCCCGTCCTTGACGTGTTTGCGCCGCGGCGGCGGCGGCGTCTGCCGACTTGCCGAGCCTGGGACGGTTGGGTGGTGCGGGCCGTGGAAGACGACGGGCGAGACGGGATGCGCGTCGGGACGAAGTGCTGGGTTTCCACCGGTCACGTCGCCACTTAGCGCATCGCTTGGTTTGGCTTTTGTCCGATGCATCCTGTTCCATTCCCGTGCCTTTTGAGTTGGAGGCATTGCATTCGGCACTCGAGATTCGATATCTTAACGAAAGAATTTTCACCAAAACGTTGATGTTTTTCGTAGCTTGGTCACGGTAGCAGCCAAACCGAGAAATTGGAGTGTTCGGTTTAGGGTCCTGTTATTTTCTCACGCTTGAGTAGAGGAAGAAATGTTTGCACTATGTTGTTGGCAGATCCAGGAGCTTGATTTGTCATCAAGCAGCTCATCGATCCCTTTCGCGGCGAAAGAAAAGCTGATCATTAATCGCCCGAAGCGTTACGATTCAAGTTGCTGTGCATACTTCAATGCGTTGTTTTGTGGTGGTGATGACGATGATCCGATATGATGCCTATGTGCAAGCGCCTCCCATCCGATAATTGCAGCCAAGCCGGAACCCTGTAGCTGAGTTGCCTCTCGCAAGCGTTACACGAACGATTTGTACCAAAAATGATCTCGTACGAGTGTTGGCCTCCCTCTCCTCCCATCAGCATTATATTTTTCACTCGTGTTCTTGGCGAGTATGATAACGGTATTGGTAGCATTCTATTCTACTCTGGCTTTCTTTTTTTCTTGTCGAGAGATACAACTCTTGCTTTCCCCAACCGGAAGCGACAGGCTTACGGAAAGTGCATGTACGTCTTTCGTACAAGCAGCTTCAAACTCAAACATGACCGAAGCCTTTTGACCTGCAGACCATCAGCCAGCCAACCTGCCGTCAGGGTCGTCTGAGATGCAATCTGACCTACTCGAGAGACCATGTCATTCGTTAATGCAGTTTCTAGGCAGATTGGACAGCGCGAAAGCAATGCTTTGCCTGCCTGTGTTGTGATCGTAGCGTTCGGTTTATTTTTCACTATTTATAAATTTCATCTTTTCTTTGAACTTTTGGCTTTTGTTAAGCTTTTTTGCTGATTTTTTTCAATATTTGTTTGTATTATACGTAATGGGCTAACATATTTTTTTATATTTTTTTAATTTTTTAAAATTTAATTATGCTAAATAAGTCTCTGTCAGCTACAGTATTTTTAGTTAACTACAATACTTTTCAGCTATAAGCCAAAAAAAATTCCAAATGATCACCACTCAAGACAATATGCTGTTTGATCACCTGTCTGACGCACCCACGTTTGACTGACCGGATCAAAAGAAGAGTTATTCAAGTCCGATTTGATGCCGATTCACAGTA
Organism: Dendrocalamus sinicus; assembly: GCA_036346575.1. Classification (NCBI taxonomy): domain Eukaryota; kingdom Viridiplantae; phylum Streptophyta; class Magnoliopsida; order Poales; family Poaceae; genus Dendrocalamus; species Dendrocalamus sinicus. Next base: position 32,142,765 of record CM070658.1, read on the forward strand.
AACAAGTACCAAGATTTGCAGGGGTGCCTTGTAGGCAACTATCAGCTCGACAGTGCCATTGCGTTGTTCAGCATTTTCTGACGATAGTCTGCTTCTGGTTTCTGGTTTTTTAATTTCATTAGTTTTGCTTTTTTGACTTTTTGATTCTTTTTGTCTTATTCGTTTTGTATTATCCGTGATAATATAATTTATTATTATTATTTAAAATTTAATTACGTAGAAAAAACTAACAGCAACTATAATATATTTTCAATCGCTATAGTGTAAAAAACTAGAAACCTAATCTTTTAAGCCCTTTAGAGCACCACCTTAAGCTCGGTGCCATCGGTTGAGAGCTCACCATGTGCAGTGATCTTTTTCTTATAAGATTGACTTGCGAGGTCTTTATTAAGTATGGAATTATTCTTTTCTTAGTACAATATAAAGGAATTGTTGTGGTTAAATATCAAACAATAAAAGAAAAGAGACCTCAAGGGACCTCCTAGTGAGCAGAGGGTGAGCACCCGGAAGCTCCTTGGAACGTGAAACAATCTTAAATGTGAGAGGAAAGGTATTGTTGTCTCCTTCAAGAATAATACTCCCCCTATTATAGCAGGGGGGATGCGCGAGCGGAGAGCCCCGCCACGTCGGCCGCGCGTGCGCTCCGCCCGCCGCGTGGCGGGGCAAATTTGCATACGGTCGGGGGAGGCAATTTTGCAAAAAAAAAAACCCTCCGCTTTACCGAAATTACGTAAAGGTCATTTTTCCTTGCGAAAAGGTCCCGGTTTTTTAAAATGTTTTTTTTGCGAAAACACCCCTCCACTTCACCAAAATTTTGTGTACTTTGCAGGATTGCGCCCCGCGTTTTCTAAATTACGTACGGGTCCTCATTTAGTTACGTACATGCCCTCGCTTTTTTACGAAAAAGATCTTTGGCTTTTTCGAAAATACACATGTGTCCTCATTTTTTAAAAAAAAGTCCTCCCGAATTATCGCCTCTTTTACTTTGGTACACACGGTGGCTGGCGCGGCGTGGCGCCGCGCCTATGAGGCTAGTTTCTATTGTTATATTAGGAATATATGAAGTTATAATGCTACCCTTACAAAGATATTAAACTCCAAAGACTCTATAGTCTTTGCATCCCTCTTTCATGCACCCTTAGTGCACGGTATATCGTTATAGCCTTCATTTACCACGTCTTCTTCCTTGTCCATAGGTAGCTGATCTTCTTTTTTAGCCCGTATGAGGTGGTCCTGAGGCGAAGCCCCCTCATTGGCGCTGAGGTAGCAGGCTTCATAATAGGGGTACCCTTGTACTAACTTGGATTTCCTTCGCCCTGTGCGAGAGGGCCATACCAGCATTTATGTACCCTTCGCCCTATGCGAAGGGGTCATACGGACGATCACATATCCTTCATTCTCTGTAAAGAGGTCGTGCTCATATTTGGTGGCTTCATGATTCATCAAGTTGGTGGATCAATGGGACCACCCCTATGATAGAAATTTTACTTTGCATTATAGGATACTGTTGTCACTTTTTTAAAATAATAATACCATCGTTGCATTGTTAGTACTATTTTAAGGTTTGTTCATATTGGTTTTTTGGTTTTGGCTTTTAAACAATAATAGCTCGTAGAAAAAGTCACTTTGCGTACGATTTTGACTAATATAAATAAATCCATTATAAGGGTACTATAATTGACTAATAGACTATACTTTAAAAAATACTTTATTTGAAAATTAAATATTATAAAAAAAACTATTTATTATAGAAAAGCAGCTGTTAGAAGTCCATACCATCTTGACAAAGCAGTCAAGCAATCTCGTTTTCATGATTGGGAATAAGAATATGAATTAAATGGACGCGGTTGGATTGAGCGACAAGAGTCGCTGCTACCTGGTCCATAGTAAGTATACACACTTGCACTGTGGCACTAATTGATTGAGGACAAACTTAAGGATAAACACGAATGAAAAAGATTGATTTCCATTAAACACAGAACTGTTGGTAGAGTTATAGTGTGGATGGGAGTAAAATAGCCTAGCTTAAATAATCTTAGTGCAAGGACATTTTACTTCCTTTTAGGCTGATGGCTTATAATTTATAGTTTAAATATTTGAATTCTGACTATTCACAAGAAGTAGTACGTACAGTTGAACTCGGTACATCTTTTACTATAATCGAGGTGGTGATCGGTTCGGCTTAAAAGCTCATGGCTTATGGCTGAAAACACTGTAGCTGACAGAGGCTTATTTAGCATAATTAAACTTAAAAAAATTTAAAAATATAAAAAATATGTTAGCCCATTACGTGTAATACAAACAAATACGGGAAAAAAGAACCGACAAAAAAGCTCAACAAAAAGCCAAAAGTTCAGAAAAGACGAAATTTATGAATAGTGAAAAATAAGCCAGAAACCTAAGCATGAATTGATCAGGGCTCCGTTTTAAAAAACACATCGTTTAAAAGTTAATTACTGTAAACAGTACTAGCATAAACCATGAATAAGCCAAAATGAAACCCGCCCTTTAGTTTTATGGAATTGAGAACCCACCATTTAGGTCATTGAATTTGAATAAGCGGTGCTTAAAACATTAATCGTGTGGTACATACATTCTATAGTTAGATGTGCATTATATGCAAATAATATATGGTGGTGATCGGTTTAGAAAAAGCTTGTGGCTTATGGTAAAAAACATCAGATTTGGATGAAAAAGCATCAGAATGACAGAGACTTATTTAGCATAATTAAATTTAAAAAATTTAAAAATAAAAAAAATATGTTAGCCCATTACGTATAATACAAACAAATACGGGAAAAAAGAACCGGCAAAAAAGCTCAACAAAAAGTCAAAAGTTCAGAAAAAAATGAAACTTATGAATAGTGAAAAATAAACCAGAAACCGAAGCCGAATTGATCAGGGCCATATATTTAATCCCAAATGTTATGCAAATACCACTACATAACTTGGTGACATAATCACAACGTGGTGGAAACTTGTGTTCATCGTTCAAATCTTTGCAAACTTGTCTAGAGTTCATAATCTAGTACGCATATTTTCCTCGTGTGAGCTGTGCAATTAAAAGATGAATACCTCCTGGAGAACACATCGAGATGTCAGCGTTCAATTTGCCGAAATCTAATTAATCCTGCACAAGAAATCGTCAAGATTTTATTTTGTTCCATACGATCTCGAGCGTCCATTTTCGATCCAACACTATGAGATAATGCACAGCACAGTATCCACCGTGATGACGCGTGAGGAGCGAGGACCGTCTCCAGCCGCCTAGGTTTTCGCCCTGAGTCTCCAAAGCCGCCGCCAAAGCGTTCTTCCTCCTGCCCTCTCGGTCTCTCCTCCGGACGCTCGCGAGCCCAAACCTCGCCGCGGATGGCAGTCCCCGGCGGCCGCAACGGACTCATGGACGACGACGACGTCGCCGACCACGCCGAGGCCTTCAGCGGCCCCTCCGACGACGACGAGGCGCCACTGCCTCCCCACCTCCGCGCCCTCGCTGACGCCGCCCAGTCCGGCAACGTCGACGCCCTCCGCGCCGCGCTCGGTACTGGCTTAATTCCGCACCCCCACCTGTCCCGATTCTCGTGCAATTTTAGGGTTCTATAAGATCATTTGGTTAGAGTAGAGTACGCATATCGTATAGATTGGTATCGGTTCTTATTTGTGCAGTGCGCTTCTATATCTGTCCTTTCGTGAAGATGTATAGGGCTTCACTAGACAGATCGCTACTTTGCATGGTGTGGCCGCAAAATTGCTGTTGTTTCAAGATCTAGCTTAGTGCTCTCCGACGCATGTTCTTATATGTGGATCAGCTTGCGTTCTACCTGAATTTTTCTTTTGCAAGTCTTGTATTGGATGATTCTGATGGATAGGTTTCAATCGTATCTGCACAAGCCCTCTATGTGCTTCTCAGTGATCACTTGAATACGTGATTGATGCTCTATCAGTTCTTATTTTTAGGGAATCCGGGATCAAAATCTTCGATTAGTTCCATAGCACTCGAATGCAATTGTGCATGAAGAAGCACTAGTTGGATGCATTTTGCAGTATAAGAGAAAGCTAAATTATACTTTTTGTCGTGTGAAATCTATAACATCCTTTGTACGAAAAACATGGCAACTTATAATTAGCACCTCACTTATGCACTTTGTGATATCTGTAGTGTAATTGCTTTATGTGTAGGTCTTTGCAATTTGTTTAGAGCCAGCTTGTCATTGCTGTGTTGTGCTGAGGAAGTAACAGGATAAAGCTAGTCACAGAAAACCTTATCTTACTATAATGAAATATTTGTGCTACATCTCTAAAAAGGGGGTTGTCAATTGGTTACTTTATTTGGAAATACAAGCATTTTGAAAAAGCCACTGCAATGCCAAACAAACCCTTAATATCTTTGCCCAACCCAGTAAAACCTTTTTCTTTCATCTGCATTCTATATGCTTGCTTGGTTGGCATGTTATGTGCTTGTTCATGAACTTGATTAACCTTCATTGGATGTCTTTGCATCTTCTTTGTTTCAACACCACTTTGTGGTTATCTTGAATTTCCATAATGGTGTAATCACCATTCTTCAAGAACATCTATGCATACATAGTTTACCCTGGTTTGGTCATTTGAGATTTGTCTTTCTGTTTCTATTTTCGTATTTGAAACTTACCAAGGTCAACAATTGATTTTTCATGAGCCTTGCGGAAGTTCAAACTAAAGCGAAGCACATGCTATTTCTGGGGTAGAACTGGGTTCATAGGTTTGATGCTTGACATCTCATAGTTACTATCCATTTTGTATCTTTATGTCCTTAGCATTCTTAACATAATGCTATAATGATTACATATGTTTCATCGTGTAATATTTAACTTTACCCATTTGAGGTCCTGATGACTATCCATCTCAGTCTGTCAGGACATAATGACTACATCTGTTTAAAATTTTTGTTGCTAAATTATTTTGTTCTTAAGAACTTCTTTTTCTTCGTGGGTATCATTTTTTTTTCTTCTGTTGGTGCTTTTGGCAATTACTTGCAAGTGGAAAGCTGGCAACAGGAAAAGCATTTGTGCATATGTGATTTTGTCATCTGTGGAGCTCTTTACTTAGGGTCTATTGTTATATGTACACAGATAATTATGGTGGCAGCATTGATGATCCAGTTGAAGATGGTGATACGGTGCTTCACTTGGCATGCTTATATGGCCATCTACCTTGTGTGCAGGTTCACATTGTTATCTTGCGTGTTTTTGCTCTGCTTATTGGTTGTACCTAACTATGGTCATCTTGTCAGCTACTGTTGGAACGCGGAGCCAGATTGGAATGCAAAGATGAAGAAGGAGCAATTCCTCTTCACGACGCTTGTGCTGGAGGTATGTTTTTTTTTAAAAAAAATCTTTGGCCATCCTTGTCTTTTGCTTTTAAGTTTATATGTTTAGTTTATTTATCAAAACTTTTTATTTGTACAGGCTTCACTGAGATAGTCCAATATATGCTCAGTTTTGCTGCAAATATTGATGGTTGCGTAACACGAATGCTCAACACCGTTGATGCTGAAGGTGATACTGTAAGCTCTCTAAACCATTTGACCATATGCTAACCATAGTTTCAGGCATGTGCTAGCAGCATGGTATATAAATTTCTGCATCTACTCCATGCAGCCACTCCATCATGCTGCTAGAGGGGAACATCTGGATGTTGTCAAGCTTTTGCTGGAGGCTGGGGCCTGTCCCAAGGAGGAGAATGCTTATGGGCAGGTACCAGCCGAGATGGCTGATCAAGATACTGAAGTCCGGACCCTGTTAACTGCCAAGCAAGTTGAGGCCAGTACACATATGAGCGACTGATTGACCAGTGGCACTCCTTAGTTAAAATTGTTAAAATGAGTGGTAGTCTCTTAATACGCAACTACCTACCATCAAAACTGAATTTCTATTGTCCTTAGAATTATGTAATGATGTGCAGGGAGCAAGGACATGGTTGTTTCTCCCTTTACCTTTTTTATTTGTATTGTTGAATTATAGGAAAGGTAAAATTGAACTCCTACCATTTGCTTATCCTTTTCTCGCATGCTTGTGCTAACTTAATGCCTTCCAATGTTCTTTTTGGCTAAGACTTATGGCTTTTGGCTGCGGCTTGTGATTTTTGAGCTGTTCGTGCGAGAAATTATAGAGTACCAGAAACTTACGTGCGGTTTTTGCTAATATAAATAAAGTCAAGCTAGGCCAATGGGCTGACAATACTCATGGTGGCTTATGCCTCTTAGCGGATATCTACCCAGATATTTACCAGATTTATCAAATACCAAACCTACCTACAACTATCTAGATACCACATAGAATCCAGCCAAATACCTATCCAACCTACCGAATTCGGTACCAATCGAATTTGGTACTAGGTTAGTCAGGAAAAACCTAACCCATTTGCACCCCTAGGTTTTAAACAGTATCGAGCTTTGTTTGGAATAGTACTGGGCCAACAGTATTTGGTTTGGCTCAGTTGGATTTTTGGTCTGTGGGCCAACTTGGCCTGGCCCAAATGAAGTAGCCTGTCAGGCCTTTGCCTGGCTTAGCTTAGCTTGTTGCATTCTATCGCCATGACACAGCCAAGGAGAGGAGTAGCAGCGGTGAGCCTACTTGCTTCGCGAAGATAGTCGAAGGCAAGAGAGCACATGGATGGATTCAAGGGAGCGATGCGGTTCTATTTTGAGGTTTGCATGGACCGAGGTTCGCTGGGGTTAGCTAATGGCGGGGTGGGCTTATCGGAGCAACACCAAGGCACGGCGATGCTCTGGTGGAGTTCCGGCGAGGCTGTGGGTGTTTTGGGCATCTAGGACAATCTAGAAACTTAGTGGTAGTGGTGGATTTGGTTCTTTTGGTCCTTGTGGAGCTGTCCACAAAGGACCTGCGAGGACGACAGTGGCGCATGGCGCCGGCGGCGTAGAAGTCACAAGAAGGCAAGGTGAGGTCAGTTTTGGTTTTGTGGTGGTTTGTGAGGAGCTAGTGTTACAAGGAATCAACTTTTGATTGATATTTAACAATGAATTGCAAATCGGGCTTACCGATGCAAGGCATGATGACGGTGGCGGTGTGAGACCGTAGGTGGGGAAGAGAGGTGGCTGGGGTGCAATTGGGAGCTAAATGAGCTAAGTTGCACACTGGCGATGCTTTATAGTGAAGGTAAGGTGGTGGGAGCAGTAGTGGTTTGGGTCACAGTGGTGGTATGTGGCTGATGCGGTGACGGCCAGGATGGTTTATAGGGGAGCTGGCATATGATGCTGGAGCGGCAAGGACGTGCTGTCTCACTGGAGATGGTGGGGAGCTGGCAAAGTTGGTAGGGGCGTGCACGCGCGCGTCGGCTGCACATGGCTCAGGCGGCGGTGATGGCGGAGATAGCTTTAACAATTGTAGCGTGTGGCCTTGGTGATAGGACCGCTTTAATGAGGGTGGCAGAAGCATGGCAGCGCTTGTATAGTTGTTGACGTGGTCGCAAATGGCGGCGGCGAAACGAGTTCGGTCGGGTAGTGCTGAGGCTCAAGGGAGAAGGCGAGGAGGTAAGATGGCGCCAAGGTATGGAGGGGACGGAAAATCAAGAAGAGAAAGTGGAAATGGCTAAAGAACTTCTAAATTGGGCAAGTTTTCAAATTTGGCTGAAATTCAAGAAAATTCGAAACTTTGCTATTTTTTGTTTGTTTCATTATGCACTTACGCTTTCCTCTAGAGAGTTCAAATAAGAAGGACCATTCTGTTGCATGCCTGGCTCTCTTTTAAAAGAACAATGCGAAGTACTGTTACAGCATGTGACTTGCCGTAAATACGAAGTACCGTGATGTGGTCATCTTGCATAACATGCATTATTTAACGTCTAGTTGTGTTAATTGGCCAATTATTGTTGCTTTATAAAACTGACTGATTAAATTATGGTTTCATCCTAGTTCCGATCAACATATGGCTGACCGGTCAGATAGTGTTATATATTGGAGATAGGGGTGAGTGTTTTTTGCTTCTAAAGTTGTCGACTGCTGATGTTACGCTTTGTTACCGCCCATTGCGTTTGCGACGTACCAATAGACATCAGATGCCGTCAAGATGATAAACAAAAGTGAGGCAGTTTATGTGGACAGACGAAAGTGAGATGTAACTGAACATTCGGTAAAGATCCACTGTTTTTTTTTCTTTTACCAAAACAGATGACAGAAGTGAGTCGTACTAGCTGCAGTTACCAGTTTGCTATTGTCCATTTGCTAATGGCAAAGATACCCCAGAATAAACAGGATTCTCCATGCATGGCATGCCGCCGTTTGCTTGCTGCCGCGCTTGCGCTAACGCCTTACGATTTTACCTGTGCTGAGATGTGTTGCCTTGTCAGTATCCTTGATTCATCATCAGTCAAGGTATACTATGCCCGAGTAGTCCTGCTATTGCTTGCTTCTCCGTTTCACTTTTACAGTTTTAACTGCATGCTCCCGCAAGTCTGAGGCCCGCTCAGTTAGACTAAAAAGCTGCGGCTTATGACTGAAATTGCACTGTAGCGACTGAAATTTCATTGTAGCTGAAGATGACTTATTTGATATAATTAAATTTTAAAAAATAAAAATAGAAAAATATGCTAGCTCATCACGGACAACGCAAACAAATACGGGAAAAAAAGAACTGGCAAAAAAGTTCAAAAAAAATAAAAAATTTAAAAAAAGACGAAATTTATAAATAGTGAAAAATAAATCAGAAACCAGAAACTGAAACCGAAACCGAAACGAATCAAGCAAGCAGCGGCCGGACCAACGTGGCTGGTCCTCGAGATCTTTACTTCGCCTTGCCGTTTGCCAAAACGTGCAAAAGGGAGAAACGCACGCGCGCGTTGCCTGCCATGCACGACCTTGAACATGCATGAGGTCCAGGTCCAGCCTGTGGGTCATGGCGGGCACGAAGAAGAGAACATCCCGAGGCGAAAACTAAAAGGTTCGCCCCTTTGGCTTGGTGTAAACGCAATTTTCACGTGATCATGTGGCCGTATTAATATGCTACAGCTCTGCTAAAGCATGGAAACAGTCTTCATCTACCATTGTTGCAAGGAAAACTTGCACACTTGTTCTCCACCGTACGCATACAAAATGCCATTTCACTGCATGTTCCATCTCCACCCGCTCTACCTCCTCCATACTGTGGCCATGGCATCCCCTAAGTTCAACAGAAGTTAAAACAAACCATTGTGTGATTTTGGTTTATCAACTAATTATGCCTTAAAGCAGCCCACGCTTTCATATTTACTGCGTAATTAAACCAACCGGACCTCTTTATATATATGTTTTGAAACAAATTATTTGAGCTTTTTTTGTGTGGCTTATGGCTAAAAAACACTGTAATTGGCTGAAAAAACACTGTATCTGACAAAAACTTATTTAGTATAATTAAATTTAAAAAAAGTAAAAATATAAAAATATGTTAGCCTATTACGTATAATACAAACAAATACGGGAAAAAGAACCGGTAAAAAAGCTCAACAAAAAGCTAAAAGTTCGAAAAAACAAAATTTATAAATAGTAAAAAATAAATCAAAAGCTAAAAACTGAAATCAAAACGATCACAGTCAAAGACGCGACACTGCCTCCACCAAACACAAGCCCTTGTTGCGTCTCTACCGACATCGTCCGGCGTGACATGTCGACCTCAATGCCTGGCATTAACTTGTGTTCTACTGCCCTGTCACTTATTTTTTATGCTTGTCTTTACGGTTGACGTGCTGCTTCATTTAGGCCCCTTTGTCACATTGTCACTCAAATTCTGAACGTCTAGTTCTAAAGAACGGATTTATACTCAGCCTTCGGGTGTACTTACATCTGTACGTGCGCATAAAGATGTGGGCATCTTTATTGTAATAATAAAAAAGAGAGATTACTTTTTGGCCGTGGTCGTAACGACCTTCATGCTCCAAACAATCAAGCACAAAATATGCTTTTTTAAAAAAAAGCACAAGTACAGGAAAAATACCAGAGCTCAAATGCACTTAAACGCCAGGGGGTATATGTAATGTAACATTTTTTTTAATGAAAAAGCCCGATGGAAGCGAGATATTTCACTTTGACCAGCAACTACACTTCACATCCCATCCGGAGAAAAGGCCAAGCGAGTGCATACGCAACAACTCAATCCTACCGAGTTGTGGGCCCGGTCCCACATATCAGTGGGACACCAGGTACAAGAGCGTAACTTGCCATGTGGCCCCCAGGCACCTGCCCCGCCGACCACGTGCCGCCCTTGCTCCGTCCGCTTTCCGTCGGACTCCATTTTTTTTTATCTTTTCCATCTACTTTTCGTTTCTCTAATTTTTGTTCTGTTTTTAACATTTACTTTATAATTCTCTCTACGATCTCGTCCTCCTCCTCTTCCCCTTCCGTTGGTTTGATCCTTGGCATTCAATTACGCACGTAGGCGAGCCTTCGAATTTCGATTCCCGGTTGCTTCGATCTCGTGCGCGCATGGAGCCCTCCGGCGACCCCGCCTCGCCGGCGCCGGAGCAGCACGGGCAGGCGGGGGAGGGGCGGTCGCCGCGGGAGGCGGACTTGTGCAAGGATGCAGTGGAAGGGTCGTCGACCGCCTCGGCGTCGCCGGTGGCATGGCGCGAGGGCGAGGCCGCCGCGGAGGCTTCGCCCTCTTCATCGCCATCAGTGTCGAGACCGCAGGGCGACGAGCCGGCGGCCGCGAAGGAAGTGGAAATCTACGAGTCACCCTCGGCGTTAGCGCTGGGGCATCCGTCGATCGACGGGGAGGAGTCGCCGGCGGTTTCTGAATTGCGAGAGGAGCTGGGCAGGGTAGATACGGGAAGCGCCGCGTCGCCGTCGGCTTCGGCATCGGAACAGCGCGCGAGGGGAGCGGAGGAGCAGGAGAATCCGATGGCCCCGACGGGAGCAGGATCGCCACCGAGGGAGGAGTCGAAGCCGAGTATCTCGTCAGCGCCGTCTTCCCCGGCGCTGTCGGGCACGTCGACGCCGTCATCGCCGCTGTCACAGATCAAGCAGCAGGTGCGGCACGTGCGGACTGGCAGCTTCCAGCGGTTCCGGCAGCAGATACAGCGCGCGTGGAAGTGGGGGCCAATTGGAGGTGGAGGAGGTGCCGAGAGGAGCCCCAGGGAGCAGTTGCTGCGGACGACAGTGAACATTGAGGCTATGGCGAATCAGAAGCGGCTGTGGTATCAAATCCACTCCAAGGCACGGGTATAGAGCTCTTCTGTTTTGTTCAATCCTGGTCATGATACTTGTGCATTTGTATGCAACTTTTGCCTAGCGGAACGACTTAAACTGATTTGAATGGATAACTGAGAACTTTAGTAGGTAAATCAATGCAAATAGCTTGAGAGTTGTAGTGTTACCTAGAAATGGAAAATAGCAGCAGACAGAGTGAATTCTAACACTTCCCTCTCCTATTTCACATTTTCACTGTGTGCTATGCGCCATTTGACAACATAGTCACTACTCACTAGTCAGATTGGTAAAGCAAATGAGCAAATTACTGTACCATACTGCCTTGTTTGGTGGTGCATTGGAGATGTTTTTGGTACTCTCAGGAAAGCAGTTGATGCAATCTGATGTTTTTCATGAGTCATAACCTAACAAGCTTGGTAGATATTTGAGTGTGTGATCGCAGAGCTGCCGAATTCAAATGTCGTAGTTATCTCTAACAGCTTGGATACAATTATCAAATATGTCCAAGTACAAAAGTACTTTCCTAGAAGCACAGAGAACTTCTTCCGTACTTTTAATTGGGGCCTTTAAGACCTACAACTTTTACACTACAATGCTCTCGTTTAGTTTCTCTTGCAATATTTTGATTTGTATTTAATGTGAAATTTCCCTTATTATTAAGCTATTTTTTACGATTCTTGCAGGATCATAAGCAATTTAAGGAACCAACGTCGCTCTTTGAACATTTTTTCGTAGTTGGACTTCATTCTTATGCAAATGTTGGGGTCATTGAGGATGCTTTTGCAAAAAAGAAAGCTTGGGAATCTAATGTAGCACGTTCAGAGATTGTAGATCTTGGAAAAATTCAGTATCATGGACCAATACCAACCATGGAACCACAGGTATGCCGCTTTGAAGAGTAAAAGGAATTCTTCTGCTTTAGAAGAAATTGTCTGTTTCAGCTTTGGATGCAACAATATGCTATTCATGTCATTTTTAAGACCAAATATTAGTTGATACTTCACTCTTCTCCTCTAGATGGGGCTGACAATGGTAGTTAATTATCCTTTTTTTTTGCTCTCTCTTTAGGTTTGGTGTAGATTTCATGTTATGAGAAAATGTATTAGGGTGTGCTTAATACTAAGAGAGATGCTTTGATTCTCTAAATTAGGTAGATGGATCATGTCAGGTTTACAGATTGTGTTCTTTTGGCAACCTTTCCTTTTTTCCTAAGGGAGGGAAGGAGGTTGTTTGTACGGGAGTCTCTCCTTTTTCTCTCTTAATATAAAGATACGCAGCTCTCCTGCGTGTTCGATAAAAAAAAGGTTTACAGATTGTTTTTTTAAAGATTAAAGGAATTTCTTCTATCATAACAAGTTCATTTTGTGTAATCATTTTAGTTGTATGTTGTTGATTCCCTTTCTCTAGTACAACAAAGCTTATAGAGCACTTATACTGTCTGCGTATGGTAAAACCTGAAGGGAACGTAGGAGCACTTCTTCGAAGAAAATGAATGTAATGCCTTCTTTTAATAGATGTAGCTTGTGTTCAGTTTCTTCATTTTGTTTATAGATGCACACTGTTGCTACGGTGAAAAATCATAAACTAACCTTTTTTATGAGGAGGGAGGGGTCAACAATTGGGTATTACTCAATTGAGCTCTAAAAGCTTTACTGTTGTTGTGCTTATTTCTCTCTTCATACTTATATCTCCTGATAGGAGTAAAAAACTTGATTTGATCACTATTGCAGAGTGACATCTGAATTTCTCCTTTATCAGAAATTTAATTTCAAGTTCGTAGGAAGGCCAGCATGTGTTTTTAATATCCCTGTCTGTTATAATCTTATATGCCTGTTCCTGGTACTATTATTAGTTTGGTGAAACCTTGTTAGACATACTTGATTGTGGATAGCTTTCATGGGCTCTAGAAACTTCAATCTCCTAGTTTATACTGGGACATGCAGGGAATTCTATCTTGATTTGGACTCTAGGGCCTTGGTCTCTAGACTGTAGACTCACTTGCTGGTTTTGATAAACCATCTATTTCCCTTACCCTTTTTGCTCTGATAAAAACTGATAAAGTGCAACTTACTTGCAGATTCTTTTCAAATATCCACCTGGAAAGAGAGTTGAAATTAGGGAGAGTGATCTGCCCTCATTCTGTTTCCCGGAAGGTGTACAGGTTAGCTAAATAAGGTTTTTGTTGAATTTGTACCGCTCTTGTTGGTTCTTTAAGAAAGTTGCCGTTTGATTTTCTCAATGCAGGAAAAGTCACTCTAATAATGACAGAAATTTAAAACTGCAGACATATATTTTTTTTCTAAAGTTTTTGAAAGTTAAGTGAAGACATATCATGCTTGTGGGAGTATGAACAGGGACTCACCTCTTTTTTCTGTCAGGATACAAATTCACTGAACTACATGAAGATGCTTATTGCTTCAATTTTTGTTTTGATTTTATCAGCCACTTGGATAGATATCTTGCAACTGTGAATGTTCTTCTACTTAGATGACTGAAAATGGAGTTATGAAAGTCTTTTTTCTTTTTAATTTTATTTCCTTAATAAGTTTCCATAAAGTGTCAGAACTTTTTAAGATGAGTAATTAGGATTGTTGCAGTAACAGTGTAACAGAAAGAATCAGTTAAGGGTGTTGTGAACCTGCTTGTTGTTATTCTTTTCTCAGAATCTGAGCAACGTATTATGATAATTGTTAGTGTTAGCATTAGTTGCTACTTTCATATGGTAATGCTTATCCATTTTCTGAGAGGTACTTGCAAGTGATTGCACATTTGGATAATTGGATTGTAGGTGCCCTATTAAAACAAACTGGGCACCTTCATTTTTCTGAAGTAGCCTCCACTTCATTATAAATTTATAATGCCAGTTATCCTTCCCCTACCCTAGTTATGATTATCTTGACTTGTTTACTAGCTTATGCCTTTTAGAGCCCTAGGCTAAATTCTTTTCGAGTGGTGCAGACTTTTGAGTTTTAAGTAGCTTTAGAAATGGAGAATGCTACCATCTAACCCACTGATTGAGTTTGTTCCCTGTTCCATTTGCTACTCAATTTTCGTTTCAAAATTGCTGTCTTCTTTTCCTTTTCCTGTTTGTTCTTTTTAGGATATGATATGCTACAAATATCTTTATTCTTGTTTATTTCAAAATTTCAGGCTCGCTTGATAGAGAGGACTCCATCCATGAGTGATCTGAACGAAGTGATATTTGGGCAGGTGAGAGTTTAGTTGTAGCAGGATTTGGGAAGCCCACTTGTATTGACAGTTGTCTGTTTTACTGGCCATCTGTGGTATTTAATAAACTATTTGTTTAGGGAATAAGCTTCAGGCCCTTGTGTGCTGAGCTAGTAAGCAATGAGATATTTAATGAATCTAGCTAACTTATGCATTATTCCTGCAAGCAATAATGTACTTTCACAATATTTGAAATTACTGGTTAATGAAGACCATTATTCCTTATTTACCTCTCAACGACTATATTTCTGCTGCCCTCTTACATGAGGTTCCAACATGATTGTGTCAGTTTTCATACTTAATGGCAGCTGCAATGTGCCTTCTTTTAAAGTATTGAACTTGCTAACTTGTATAACAATTTTATGTAGGAACATCTGTGCCGAGATGATCTGTCCTTTATCTTCTCCCTTAAGGTTTGTTTATTTATTCCTTTTTAATATTCCTGGATGTTAGTATTAAGGTAATTCTCAATTACATCTTTTTCTTATTGATTGTGTTCATGACACCAGATATCAGACAATGCACCACTATATGGTGTTTGCCTGCATGTCCAGGAAATAGTTCAGAGAGCACCAGGTATATTAGGCGCGGTCTCACCACTAAATCCCACTTCCTACAAGCCAAGTCGTTTCTTGGTTTCTGCACCACGTTGTTACTGTTTACTCACAAGAGTTCCCTTTTTTGAGCTACATTATGAGATGTTAAACAGGTTTGTTCTCACTTCCATCATATACATTTCGATTTATCTGACCACTTCAGTATTAAGCATATTATTGTATGAACAGCATAATTGCACAGGAGAGGCTTGACAGAATAACACAGTTTGCCAGTGAAATTGCTCTGGCAGAGCCAGTCCCCCATTCCATGAAAGAACAAGATCAAGTAAATGGGGATTTTGAATCCTCAAATGGGCTTTCGTACAATGCTTGGACAGAATATGCTGTGCCTGTCAACAGTATTTCGGGTCTTGTTTCTTCAGCAGGACTTCCATCAGAAAGTGATGTTCCTTCATATTTGTTCAGGAGTTGGGAACCTAATTCTCCTGAAAGTATATCTGCCAGTGAGACTTCAGATTCTAGTTATGCAAAAGAACTTGAAAAGGAAGGAAGGCATAGCTTCCAACAATATGATGACTGTGTATCAGAGAACATGGAATCCCGTTGTGATAGCTTTGGAAGAGCAAGTTGTACTCATGAGAATGGACATACTTCCCCAGATCTTCTGTCCACACATTCTCCTATCTCTAGAAGATTAGAGCGTGCACAGAGCATGGAGTCTTTACACAGGTAACCCTGAAAATTTGAGAAGATCTTTGCTGCAATTGTGGAGTGCAATGGTGCAATTTATAGCATCGATCACATTCACATCTGCTAGGAGTTATCTGAAATCATGTGAAATCTGTTCTCTGAAATTATTAATGATTACGTTTGCATACATATCTTTGTGAACTGTGATATGTCTCATATTATCATGCCATTTACCTTACTAATTAAGTATCATCATGGTTGGTGACAGTTCAGTCAAAGGTGCTGGGTCAGATGAAGAAGATGATGAAGTAAATGTGAAGCATGAAATCACTGTTGATGATGAAAAAGTTATGGGATGGGCTAAGGTTTGTCTAGCATAGTCAAGTTTTACATTCCGCTAGCCCTTGTCCTTACTGACCATAGACACATTTCATATTTTAGGCACACAACAATGAACCTCTACAAATTGTTTGTGGTTACCATGCTCTTCCTCTGCCACCTCGTGGAGGTGAAATTGTTTTCCACCCCCTTGAACATCTCCAGCCTGTTAAATACTCCCGGCCTGGATTATCATTGTTGGGTTTAGGGGAGACAATTTTAAACAATGGTTTGACTTTGGCAGAAACCAATGAGGTAGATACTTTACCTTTTACAGGCCTATTTGGTATCATCATGGCCCTGCTTCACTTATCATGAAAAATTGTTGTAGGTCAATGCCCGTTTGGCGGCTGCAGAAGAAGCTCTTGCATTATCGATATGGACTATGGCTACAGTTTGTCGTGCTTTGTCTCTGGAAAGTGTATGTTGTATTACTCCCAATTCCAGGTTCCACTTATGCACTTCCGTTTGTTTGCGTTATTATTTCCCCATTTTAAGACTAGTCATTTTGTAACAGGGGAAATATGTAGTAGAACTGTAGAAGTGATCATAGTAAAGTTGCTGCCCTATGGCTTTTTTCTTGCCTTTTCTTTTTTGAGTCCCGCAATAACTCCTAGACATTATATAAGTGATAATAGCCATCATGGTTGACTATGTGCGCATAAATTCATTATTTTTTCCTGCAGGTGCTAGCATTATTTGCTGGAGTTCTGTTGGAGAAGCAAATTGTGGTAATATGCCCAAATCTGGTATGGTTTTTCAAGCACTTGAGCTTTGTAACAACGTGCTCTGGTTTCATGCTATCCTTGTTCCTGCTGATTTTAGTGCCTCTCTCAAATGCTTGACTGCAGGGTGTACTATCAGCAATTGTTTTGTCAGTTATACCGATGATAAGGCCATTCCAGTGGCAAAGTTTATTGCTTCCCGTAAGTATTATTGTTTCCTGTATTGTTTCATGTAAGTTTTAAGTTTCTTTTCTATTTTGATTTTTTGGAATACCTTGTTAGTAACTTCAGTTTTGTTGGGGTGGGACCGTGGGTGCTTGGGCCTTGATCTGCTTGGTTTTGGATTGTGCTCAATTTTGCCTATTTTTCTGCTCATGTTTATTGTATCTTATCATTTGTCATAAGCATGAAGTATCTGTTTTCTATGTAACTGAATAACTGCTGTTTACCAGTGTGACTACTAAATTGCCCTTGATGCTAAATTTCAAAAATTGGTCATTGCCTTTTCATTTTAGATTTCCATTGATTTGTAGCTTAACTTTTTTTTTTAGAATAGAAATTGGTAACTAAAATAGACAACTGCCATGAACAAGGCATGGGCTTCGTTGAGTTGGTCAGTAGATGTGTTCTTTTGTTTGGTATGTTTTACCATGACGCAAAGTGCCACTAATATTTTGTCAAAACAATGAAATTGTGAATGATGAAGCTTTCGATTTAGTTTATGCAACAGTTCACATGTTGATCAAATAAAGAAAATGTCTGGCGGATTGTTTTTCTCTATTTGCACGTGTCGCCCAACTATATGCATGTGTTTTCCTGGAACAGATATATCCATGTTGAGACATACTTTAAACTTTTAACTAAAAAAGTGTGATATCTGTAGCCTAATACATATGCAGATATGCTTCCCATTACTATTCTGTTGATATCTGTAGCCTAATACATATGCAGATATGCTTCCCATTACTATTCTGTTTTAAGGTACAAGCAATTGCCTTTTCAGGTTCTACCAAGAAAATTGGTTGATTTTCTTGATGCCCCCGTCCCTTTCATTGTAAGTTTTGACTGTTCTTCGAAGCTCATTTATGTGGTTGTTGTTCTTTCAAAGAATCGTCAATGACCGCAGTTGCCAATTTGAAGCTCATTTATATGATAGATATCTGTATTAGCTGAAATTCGGGAGATTATCTGTTTTTCTTCTACAGGCTGGTGTCCAACATAAACCCCCTGATATCAAGATGAAAGCATCTACTCTTGTCAGAATCAATGTACAGAAAGATCAGGCAAGTGTGACATGTTCTTTCCTGATAGTGAAACTATCTTGGGAAAAGAATGTCTAAATCATTGTTTTTTTTTTTTGTAAAAAGTGGATACTTTGGTTTTTGCTCTATTGTCTTGTTGATTCTATAGGTGATACAGTATTGTTAACATGTGAACCCAAGAAAAATATTCAAGAGAACATGATCAGTGAGAGGAAGTAGGAATTCATTTTACCCGCTAGTGCCATTTCATATTTTTAGATTCTTATACATGATGTTTGTCAAGAACAAAATTTCTGTTTTGATACTATGAGAGCAAGGTCCACCTCCAGGGAACAAACTATGCATCTTGATTATTCTACATCTGTGTAATGCCACCACGGAGATTCTGGTCTGATCATGTCTGTTTTGTGATATTTAACTTTGAGGTAGCATGCACGAGGAAATACTATTATGCACTAGAGCTCAAGCATATGTGGTGCCGAAATTTCCAGAAAAGATTCATTGGTACTAATTGTTCGTTTTTTAATTAAAATACGCAGGTCAAGGCATGTTCACTGCCTCAACTTCCACGTTACAAGGAGCTCGTTTCTGATCTCAGTCCAATTCATGCTAGACTTTCATGTGAGAGTGCTTTGGCTAAGAGACATCCTATCTATAAATGCAATGAAGTTCAGGTACTAATTCATATTCTACTATGTGAAATGTGGGTCCATCCTCTTTGGAGCCATTCATTATCCCTCTAGAAGAAAGTTCTCTCTTTGCATATCTTGACCATGTAAAATTTTGTTGATCTTCATGCTAGTTTTTTTAAAGATAAAGATGGCAAATGTGTTCCGTTTATTACTACAACTTTGGATATTATTGCAGGCTGAGGCAGCTTGGCAGTTCTTAAATGTTTTGAGATCCTACTTGGAATCACTTTGTTCTGACTTGCGCTCTCATACCATCACCAATATACATTCAAATAATGACAGGGTTAGCAATATAAGCACTGTTGTTTTCATTTTACACCTTGATGCCACTTTGATATTTTACTTCTTGAAAACATATAGAATCCACTGAATATTGTTGCTCTTCTGTCTGATCAGGTTTCTTTGCTTCTGAAAGACAGTTTTATTGATTCCTTCCCCTTGAAGGATCGGCCATTTATAAAGGTACTTATCAATTGAGATTTTACACAGTGGATTCCTTTTTTTCTAGGGAAAAACCATATATTAGTTAATGAAACTAGCATAGTATGCTACGTTATAGACTTGCCAGTCTTTCTTTACTACTTTATGTATGTGCTACAAGTCCTGGTAATTTAGAATTTTCTTAGTGGATCTAGTATGGATGCTATTACTTTATAACTTTATGTACGTGTTTCATCGAATTGACTTTCTCATTTCTTTTGTTGTTAGCGTTATATGCCACCATCGTGCCTGCATATTCTCATAATTCTTAATGTTTCGCAGCTCTTTGTGGAGACGCAGATGTTCTCTGTCCTATCAGATTCTCGACTTTCCACATTTGAAAACGAACAGACTTAAACAGTCTTGTTTCATCTGGAGATCAAAATATTCCATATTTGAGGTAACAATGTCTTCTTCCTGGTGCGATCTTTACCTGTCATTTTGAATGATGGGGCAATGGGAAGAAAAAAAGGGCACTCAGAGCGAGAATACGGAGGATTGGACTGTGCTTAAGTCCCAGCGGTTATGGCGTTCCGTTCAATGATAGGGCTTGTCCGATGTAAGAAGACACATCGGACAGCCTGGTTATGAAAAACATGATGCAGCACAATCTTTTAAATGGGACGCACCTGCCCTTTGGGAGGCATATACGGGACACAAATGAAATGTTGCATTGTTGTATACTTGTATTAGAGTTGGGTTTCTGTTCCAAGTCTTTTCTGTGTTATACGGCGCATATAGTGAAAAGAACCATGTAAATAAGATGAGCTTATTCATTGTAGTGCCCATATCCTGTCTTATTTCTGTAAACTATGGTGTGGGTTCCTGGTGCACAAGAATGGAGAAGTTTTGATACTGTAGGGAGCATATTTTGCGGTTTTCTGTGAGTTATTACAAGGCCATAGTGCCCATCATTATGGCAACAAGGTTTACTACTCTCATCTTCACAGGCTGCTCGAAAAGGCTTCTCGTCAAAATTTCAAACGATCATAAGTTTACAACCTTTACCGATTCACCATGTAACAAAGTGCCATGAATTACATCGGCAACAGGTGCTCTAGGACAGAAAAATCGTCATGGAGCAAAACCTGGCACCTGTGGCACTCAAATTACTAAACACCAAGTCGCACGAATAACACGTTCGTCGGACTCACCTCCCCCACAAGCAAGGGCCAGTCACAGCAGCGGCGTGAGGAAATATGCGCGCATCATTGGAACAGAAGCAACCATAGGTGATCACTTTTGCATGAAAACAGAAGGAAAATAAGCAGAGTTCGCCCCTAACAAAATAAGCTCCCCGTTTCGGCTCAAAAGACTGTTCTTTTTGGGGAAAATAAAGAGACAATGAAGCAAACTTTCGCCGATCACAACAGCGGCGTCACTGAGTATGATACGCACGCATCATTGGACGACAACCTGGTGATCATTAGAGCATGAACTTCAAAGTAATGCTATTTTTGGAAGAGAGGCTGAGAGAAGACTATGGCAAGTAGTGTCAGCAAGGACAAGCAAAATACAAGGGACCTAACAGCATGCTATCCGGTATGTATTGAGAAAATAATCCTAAAGGGTCTATGTCTTATGGATGGACCCATGTGTGAGATTAGTGGAGAAGTTCACGGAATTAAAGTTAATACGTGTCGTACTCTAAATATCATCCTACCTCACCCCAATAACTATGTTTCATGCATGTGGCGCTGTTGAACAGCTCTAGACTTTGACTTAATTCTTTTTAACTTAAGGTTTATAATTTCTCTAAACAAATAAATGAAATGACTTCTCGTCGCCATTTTAAATTAGCTTATCGAGTAAAATAGCTTATCGATATTCGGTTTATCGTTTTAAAAACCGCACCAGCCGCCTCTGTTGCCTTAAACAGCAACCTTCTGTCGTAACAAGAAAGAAGAGAACCTTCGTCTCTAAACCTCAATCAGAGGGTGAGTTCTTTTAAGGTTGATAACTTATGGTTTATGATTTAAATATTTGAATTCTGGTTGTTCGTAAGAGATAGTACGTAGAGGGAAATAGTCATATGTGATTTTAGTTGGTACAGCCGAACTCAGTACACTTTTTACTACAATTTTCTTATTGACTCTGTCTTTAAAAAAACACTTCGTTTAAAAGCTATACGCACAAGAAATCAACAATAACAACATACTGACATACATGCATGCCATCCTCATGCGCGTACATGCATGCCATCCTCACGCGCGTTTGCATAACGGACATAACTGCATGTTGCACTGCAGGGGCCTATCCTGTGCACACCCGTTAAAATCCTCCATTTCTTGCATAGTTGCATTGCACTGCACGCGTATAAATATAGTCAGGCGCACGCTAACCAGTGCAGGGCACACACACCACAATCACTCGTCAAAACTCAGAACACAGACTAGATACTACCGCAGGAAAGGATTCCGATGGATCGTCGCGCTAGCCTCGCTGCCCGGAGCGTCCGCATCCAAATCCCCGACCAGCTGCCGACGCTGTTCGAGCCGCAGAAGGCCATAATGACTCCGCACATCCGCGCGCGCGAGCATTGACGACGACGTGGCGCCGCCGGAGCGATGGCGCACCGTGCTGGCCCTCAGCAGACCTCGAGAAGGCGGCGAGCCGGCTTGGCACGCTGGGCTTCATCTGGGCGCGGTCGTCCTGCTCGGCGGCTTCTCCATCACGCTCGGCCGCACCGACTTCTGGTGCGTCACCGCCCTGCTGCTCATCGAGGGCGCCCGCATCCTGGGCCGCAGCCACGAGCTGGAATGGCAGCACGAGGCGACGTGGCGCCCGCCCGTGGCGTGGGCCTTCGGCCGCGTCTTCTACCGGCTGCAGCTGCTGACCGCGTCGTCGTGCGTCGCGCTCTCGCTCGTCCGCCTCGTCCACCAGCACTACGGCGGCAGCGCCGACGCCCGGAACGCTCGGCTCTCGACATATTCTACGGGCTCGCGCTCGCGGAGGCGCTGCTGCTCCTCGTCGAGAAGGCGCTGTGGCAGTGGAGGGTGGGCCACCGCAGCCTGCTCGAGCTCGTCGCCCAGGAGTGCCACCTGGCCAGCGCGTGCGGCGCGGTGGCCGTCTGCCGCTTCTTCCACGACTCCTACTCTCGGTGCTTGAACGGCAGCATCTTCGACGGCCTGACGACCTGCTCACCGCGGGTTCCCACGACGAGCGTTGGAACTAAGCCAGAATTACTCACGCAATTTATCCGTGGACGCACACTTTTACCGGAAGACAATAAACAAGAAACACGGAGAAACGGTGAAAACTTGGTGGAACGCAGCAACCGCTTTGCGATTCGGATTTTCTTTCTACGTTATTCACTCGCTCACACAAACTGAATGCAGAGCCTTCTAATAGAAAAACACATGCACACTACTAACTCAATAAACTACCTGCATGCAATGACTCAACTAACTCGTAAATAGACTCGTGCTTATCCAACTAACAGACTAACCGAGTCTGTCCATCAACAACAGTACTGTTACTCCGTGCATGCCTCCATAACTCATCATAACTTGTGCCATAACTGACTAAATCAACTACATACTTGCAGTCACAACTGAACAAGCATTCACATGCCCTGAACTCTACGTACACATGCACATGCACGTTTTAACCATGTAACTAAATGCAAAGACATGCTAATACAATTTTGATAAGATTATAGCTAACATTTACCCCTTTAATCTTATCAATATTACTTAACGCAACCATTACATCAGAGTTGGCTCATTATCACTAAGAGCTTCAGCACGAAACGTTTTCTCCTTCTTCGACTTATGATACTCTAAAGTAAGGTGTCTATAATTATTATAATTATAATAACTCATTTTTATCTTATTAAAATTTCGATTTTTACGGCCTTGATCACCACAGCCGTACGAGCTGCCGTTTTCGCGCTTCAACGACGGGGCATTCCACTCAGGCACTCAGCACAGGGCAGTAGGATATGTTCATTGGTAATTTGGTACCGGTGCTCCCGTCGAATCCGAGCCATAGCCGTTTGGCCATCTCCGAGGACAAGTCGAGTTCATCGTCGAATCGAGTCGCTCGCCCATCGTCTAGTCGCGTGTCATCTCGGTCCTTCGGTTCCCTCGGTAAAGCAGCCATCCCGAGGCCAGCGTGCATCGATGCTGCCAAGCACGAAGTCCCGAGCCAGTGCACCTACTGCAACGGAGCTAGCGCCAGTGAAAGCGAAAAAAAAAAAGCAAAAAGTCAAAGCAGCAACAGGTTGGTCTCGGTTCGAAAGCGGGCCGCACAGTATTGTTTGTCGGGAGTGTTTAGGGGTCTGGATGTTTTCTTCGTAATTATTATCTAAATTTATGATCTTTAGATTAAAGAGAAGAGAGAGAATTCATGACCATTGAATCTCTAATCCAATAGTCCTAAATCTAGATGATAGTTAGGAAGAAAACATCCGAATGATATTTAACAAAACCCTTGTTTGTCCCCTTGAGTCGAGCGTTGTCCCTGTGAACAAAAGCCAGGAGAGAGAATTGTTTTCTTGTGCAGGATAGAAGCTACTGGGCCTTTTTTTTTGGCTGAGTTTTATGACTTTTGACTGTGGTTCGTAGTTTTTAGACTGTTCGTGCGATAGATTATAGAGTAACAGAAATCCTTATACGGTTTTTGTCGATATAAATGAAGTCGGTACAATATATACTACAATTAACTAGTAGACTCCATCTTAAAAGAACACTCCATTTGAAAATTAGTTATTGTAGAAAAGTTAAAAGCAGAAGCTAAAAATTGAAAAAGAACAGGGCCATTGTCAACACGCAAGGAGGACAGGGTGCTGCCGCACGACGTGCAAGAAAAAGGTGCGCCAGTGTTTAGTTCTTTCTCGGTCCGTGCAACACAGTCTTTATCCCTCCTTCCCTTCGGTCAGGTTATTTGTTGATCTGTATCTAAAAATCATATCGCGTTTTTTTAGAAAGTAGTATTATCAATACTAAGGTATCATCAAGTATGATAATAAAGAAGAGTTTCTATAACAGTTTGGTCCTTTACAGGGTCTAAGATGCTACTATCATATATTTACCATCTCAACTAAAAGCAACTAGCATATGAATATAGGATAATATCAATAAGTCAACTAATTTTATATTGCAAATAACGTTTACAAAAACTGAAATTTGAGCTTTATGACCATGGGGATCCACCACCATAGACTCACAAGCAAACTAAACCAAACGGCAAGCCAGAAAAGATTTAACACTAGATTAAACATAAACGCTCAGTGTAAGGCTAAGTTGTTATTTCATATGTACAATGCAAAAAAGACCATTCCCATTCCATGCATGCCGCCAATTCGGATCTCCCTAAAAAACAACAACAACAAGAGTGAGTCCAAAGATTCAGCTAGCACACGGTAAAACAGTAACATCAATTTAGCAATTCAATCGATTTCATGATTGTAAGCTGTAAATCAACTCTATGACTGTAAACTATAAATCAATTCTATGACTGTGAACTGTAAATCAAAATCATAACTGTAAACTGTAAATCAATTCCACGACTGTGAACTATAAATTGCTAAATCTCTGTAGCTGTATCACTTCTCTGTCATTTTCATGCAATGTATCTGTAACTGTAGCTTATATCGGTATAGTGGAGTGTTCACCCATCGATGAACCACTCAATTCCCGTCCTCTTTTATACGGGAATCCAAACTCCACTCCCGTGGAGTACATACCAAAGTATGTCATGTTGTCTGTGTATGAATGCAATGCATGATGCAACATGTTTCAATGTTGGCATTTAATCATAAGCAGCACTCATCAAAGTATGCTTAGCACGTAATTATGCACATCACTCATAAATACTATAGATCATGGCATGGGAACAAGAATAGTAAGATTTATCATAATTCACTGTTCTACCATGCACTTACATGTTAACCTAGCGGACGATGCGTGGACGGCACTAGATCTGAACCTCCACCTGAACAAGCATTACCCATTTCAATTCATCACTAACACGATACAAACACATATGGGCAAACAACATCGCTTTAACGCATAAACCCGACATAGCCAATTGCTCTCTCATCGGACATCCTTCCGTTGTCCCGGTGCTCAGCCGATCCAAGACTTTAGCGATCTCGTTATTTATACTTGCAAATTGAATTCTACACACTTAGGGGCTGTTTGGTTGCCTGCATGCGGGTGGCTTGCATCCGCGCATGCAGGGAGATGGTGTTTGGTTGCCTGCATGGAGGAGAGAGCCTGCACGAGTCGATGCAAAAAATCAACTGGAGCCAGGCTGAGGAGAAACGTGGCTGAGGAGCTTCCCTCCTCGGCGTAGCCACGCTCATGCAGCTGCATGAGCACATGCAGGCAACTAAACAGCCCCTTAATGTTTCTTCGCTCGCTTTTGGGCCAAAAAGACAAGACATCTATTCTTTCTTTTCTCTAATCTCTCTCTCCTTGATCAGTTATACTAATTGACCTTATTTTAATTTATCAATTACTAACTACTATTACCAGATGCTACTATGTCGGATCCCGGAGTAACGACTCCGAAACCCTCTGTGTAAATCGCACTAGTCCAGGAACAGCTAGTGCACACAGCCAAACAAAGATACATATCGAACGCAAATGGCCAAATATATATTAAGCAAATGGGTACGGCCTTATGGCCAAGTCTTACATTGATAAATCAAATAAAAAGGGAAATAACAGCGGAAAATAATAAGATAATCATGGCCCAATCGCTTCCCACACAGTGCACGATCGCAAGACACGTCATACTCGTCCTGGTCCTCACCGTAGTCGTAGACATCCTCCTCTGTTAAGATGCAGCAAGATGAGTACAAACTTGTACTCCGCAAGTCACCCGGGAAAATGCAACATAATGATAAAGGCTTGAAGGAAGGCTTTTAGGGTTATTTTGCAAAAACAGCATTAAGAAATACAATAAATAGATTGGAATTGCTGAATTTAATACAGTAAGTAAAACCATACTTGAGTGAAATTCATAACGTTAGTGCAGGCTCCGACCATCCACCAACCTAACCACGGGAATCCCTCCCGGACCAATTTTCCAAAAACAATCCATGTGAATTCCATCCATCCACACTGTAAACATACACTCATGGACTCCAACCATCCATAAGGTTTTTGAAAACATTTTTGTAAAACCAAGTCTAATCTATGAAAAACTTTTGCTTAGCATGCCCGTGACCGTGGGCACGGCTATCCAGGATAGATTTACACTCTGCAGAGGTTGTACAGCTTTACCCACAAGATATGATGTCCTCATAATGTCGGCCAATACACGCTTCCTTAGGTGTGCGACTGAGTAATCATAACAAGACCTTTACAATGCGAAATCGTCAACTCGGCCAAGCCAACTCTAAGGTTTCACCCAGAAGGAATCCACTGACACGGACCCCTCTTGAGCCTAGGTGAGACTTCTCATGGCTACAACCACGCTCACCCAAGTGGGACTTCGCATGGCACCAACCACGTCCACTTTCAACCTACGACTTGACTCGAGTTTGGACTCCGCAAATTATTTGGCCAGGGCTGTCCCATACCAGCCATGTGGTAGTACGATTAGGGCTTTGCAACAGTAGCTCAAAGACCGGTCCTTAATTGACTTAGGCTCAACCACATACCCCGTGCACGATCCAACCATCTGCGGCTCCAACCAACAGGGCATGCCTGCACCCACCACTCTAACCATTAACCTAAGTCTAAACCAGATTTTATATTTTATTTTGAAATGGT
Organism: Dendrocalamus sinicus; assembly: GCA_036346575.1. Classification (NCBI taxonomy): domain Eukaryota; kingdom Viridiplantae; phylum Streptophyta; class Magnoliopsida; order Poales; family Poaceae; genus Dendrocalamus; species Dendrocalamus sinicus. Next base: position 32,169,680 of record CM070658.1, read on the forward strand.
TTTGTAAACTTCCTTGACTCTCCAAAGTCAAGAATACTATCCAACAGCTTGTCATTTTATGTAAAAAGGGTCCCTAAGCCTAAGTTTCATCTATGCATGGCTAAGCATATACTATAAGGTTTTCTAGCCATTCTATCGAACTAACCGAGTTTTTAATCTAGGGTCACAAGGTGTTAAGGAATTCAAATTCAAAGGGAATTAACAAGTAGGCAATAACTAAATTTAAAATCGAATTGAAATACATTGAATAGAAATACGCATGCAATGTAATTTAAATCAACATAATTTTATTTGCAATTCTGGGATCAACGTGATCAAGGAGGGTGACTTGCCTTGCTCTTCGAATCGTGAGATCCGTCGTCGAGGAAATCTTCGAATCGTCGTAATCTACACGTGAAAATAACCCTCCAAACTCAAAATAAATTCAAATCGAAATCAAATAAACTCAAAACCCAAATTGAGGCTAGGAATGGGTAGAGGGAATTTTTGATGAATTTAGAAATTTGAACAGGTTAAATCGGAGTTAGAACGAAGGAGAACGGGCTCGGGAAGTTTAAATTCAGGAAAAAGAATAAAAGGAATTTCTGGAATTATTTTTGTATAGAAAATTGAGAATTATGACGTCAGCACCAAAATTAATTTCGGCCGAATTAATTTTCTACGGAAAAACCTGAGTTTTTGCGTCAGCATGACGTCATCTCGGGATTGGACCGACTGACATGTGGGCCTCGGTCTATGGACCGGGTCCACGGACGGGGCGGTGGCTGACGTGGCAGGAAGGTGCGGGTGGTGCTGACGGGGCGACTTGGTGCGCGGGTGGCGCCGACGTGGACGCCACGTGGGCCTGGGCTGGCTGATGTGGCTCGACCACCGGCGGGGTGCACAGGTTCCGAGGGTCGCCGGCGGTAGCGGCCACGGCGGAGGACGGCGAGGGCGGAAATGGAGAGAGGCGCGACGGGGCGAGTCTATACCTCCGCGGCTCGGCGGCGGTCGGGGTGGCCGCAACGAGGCGGAGGCGGCGGTGCTCGGTTCCGGCGGCGTGGCTCTCGGCGGTGCTCGGCACGAGAAAAGGCGAGGAGGCTCGGCGTGGGCGGCGGAGCTCGGCGGCCTCGCGGCTTCGGCGCTCTCTCCGCGGCGATTCCTCGCCGAGGAGAAGCGGCGCGGCGGAGCGAAGACGCTCGGAGGGGAGCTCTGACGCCAAGAGAGTAAACGGAAGGTGGAGCGAGGTGGAGTGGGAAGGGTGGTGCTCGGGGTGGCTTTATAGGGCCGAGGGGTGGAGGCGCTGCGAATCTCTCGCCGAGAAAGCGGGAGGTGGGCGGCGGTTGCAACGAGTGGCCTCGGCCGCGTGGGAGACGTGGGCGTCGTGCACGAAACGGGAGGACGGGCGCGGGCTTGCGCAAGAAGGAGAGAGCGGTGTGCGGAAGAGATAAGGGAGAGGTCCGGTTAGGCGGAGCGCCAACGGCCATGGCGGCGCGTCGCGCGTGAGGGCCGCGTGAGGGGATGGGGTCGGGGATGACAAGTGGGCCGGCAGAGAGAGGCGCGAGCGGGTGAGATCGCGGGCGGGAAATCGGACGGCGGAAAAGAACGCGAGGCGTTAAGTGGAAGGGAGCGGCCACGATCGATCGCTGGATCGGGCGGCGGTGGGAGAAGGAGGAGAGGCGGGCGAGATGGGCGGCGTGGTCGCTATCGGGCGCACGCGCGTGCGCGCGAGGGAGGAGGAGGCGGGATGGAGGTGGCGACGTGGGTGGCATCCGCCGCCCACGTGGCGGCGGAGAGAGGGGTTGAATTTTATTTTCTTTTTGATTTTCCAAAACCCGAATAAAGACTTTTGGGCTTAGAAAATAGCAGAAAAATCCAAATAAATCCTAAAAATCCTATAAGTCTAGAAAATGCAAGGAACCCAAATAAAAGCAAATAAACTTATTTTGATCACAAAATCTCCCAAACTTACTAACTTTTAAAACAAAGCAAAAACAAAAGAAGGACTTTAAATTCCAGAAAAAGAAATTAAAATAAAGGAAAAATTGGGATGTCACATACTACTACTCCAGTACTGGCTAGCAGCAACACCTCTCTCCATCCATTCTTTCTCTCCCTTTCCCTCTCCTGCCACGAATCAAGCAGATCAATAGTGGCAGCATCAATTTCACCGTCCAGGCTTAATAAACGATATCTTAATGGCCACATGCATCAATTCTAATATCAAAGGGGACGAAGAGGGCAATCCATCCCTAGTAGGTGCGCCTTGCGCACGCGGATGGAGGGGCCATGGCCATGGAAGAGACCGAGGCCAAGAGGAGGGACGGCAGCAAGGATTATGGTGTGAGGCCTACGGTCAGAAAGAGCACCTCACCTATGACTATTCCACTATCGCAACACTCTACGAAAGTGTTGTCAGAGAGAAAATCTTGGACGTAAGAACGCCATTAGTGGTATACTTGCAGCAGGCCCAGGAGGTTCAACTCATCCAGTGGAGTGTGGCAAAATGGTGAGCGGAAGTCGATAGGCACCGGCGCACTGCTGTGATAGTGTGTGGTGGATGTGCATCTGTTGAAATGCGCACTCCTGAGAGGCTGATACAGTGATATACGGCCGAGCAGTTGCTAATGAGACTCGGCGGGCTTGTTTGGTTGGGGGAGCACCCGTGGATGCCATTCCAATTCTACCAACATTTGTGATAAATTCATCTAAAAAGTTGGTGATAAATTTGGTTGCTCGTGAGCTGGCGAAAATTTAGCATGAGAATGAAGTAGCTATGTGAGTTTGTGGCCGCCGACTGAAACATGATCATGGTTTAATGGAAAGCTAAGGCACCACGTGGAACACACGAATTTCGTAAGGTTTTCATAGAAAATTATTTAATTCTTGCAGAATTTAGGAAAAACTCTTGAGTTTTAAATAGAGCCTAAGTTTTCATTCAAAAAAAGCTGCAGCGAAATTTTATTAAAAAGCCATATTAAGATGGCCAAACGAGTCGTGCCAACCGGACCGACCTGAAACATGGCGTTGTTGGCTCGGCCTAGACATGGCATACCGCACGACTCAAATGGACAAGGCCAACACGATACGATATTTTGGGCGCGGCACCACCCACGTGTCACCCTGTGGGCTGCCGCACGGTGGCTGTATGGTGGAGTGTCATTTGCTATTTTTATAAATACGAGTCTAAAATACGCTAAAACGGCTAAAATCTCACATATAAGTTTTTCCACATGTGTTTGTGCACACAATAATGCACGTCGAACAACACGGTCCAATATCATTTAAAAAAAACTGCAAAATTTTGTGAACTGCAAGTAATCACATACCCTTCCTCGTGAGAACCGAAGCATCCCAAATATAAAAGATGAATGTACGATCATGTCCTGGTGGTTTACAACCCAGGCAACAGCTTGGCCAGAGCGAGTGTTGCACCACCGCATGCTCCGCAGCCGTACCTCTTCTGCCGCCATAAATATCCCATTTGATCCAGCCCCTACTCCCAAAGTAATGTCAGAGAGCCGGTCTTGCAGGAGGAATGCTAGCCATGAATGTATGGGACCATCTCGTCGAACTGTTGCTCGCCGTGCAATGCCATGTGAGGATGCAATGATAAGGCTTTAGCCTAGTCGTCCTACGTGCTCCTGGGCTCGGCATCATTTTCAGACAGCAAGTGTTGCCGTTTGCAGAAGAAATGCCACGGAAAACGGAACTAGAGCCGTCACGCAAGAGCTTGCCCGGCCGGCGATGCTGCTCGTGTCGCATTCTATGTATTCTCTCATCTTCATTGCTTTGCTTTGCTACTAGGAGGAACAGATAAAACCTGACAAGCGCTTATCCCATTTGAACAGACATAGCTTATCACCATGATTCCACGAGTCTTGTTACAGCCAAGCAGCCAGGTTGCAGAAAATTATGATGGCGATGACGCTCTTCTTCTCCCTCTCTTTCCTTGTCTGAACTAAGATACTACCAGAGCACCCAGCAGCTACTCTCAAACGCCTAATCCTAAAGTCTCCTGACAAAATGGAAATTCAAAAGAAAAGAAAACCGATAAGGAGCGAACAATAATCATAATCTCTAATTATCTCCATGACTCCATCGCCAAGAAAGCAACGGTGTTTGTTTGATTGCTCCATCACTTGACCTTGGCGGCGGCGCGCGCCACCGCGCGCTCGGCGCGGCGGGCCTTGGCGCTGGTGCGGTCGGTGGCTGAGGTCTCCTCCTCGCTCTGGTGGCGCATCTCCAGGACGCGGCGGTGGGAGTTGGAATGCAGCAGCGGGGAGAAGGTGGGGCTGTTCGCTGGGCGGTACTCCGGGAACAGCCGCCCGGACTTGAACCGCACGCCGCACGCGTTGCACAGCGTGCGGGGGCCGTCCGGCCCCAGGCGCCACTGCGGCGTCTCCTCCACCGCGCAGTGAGTGCACCGGCGCCGCGGCACCCCGGCAGCCGCCTGGGGCGGACTCGGCAGCACCGGTGGGAGGCTCCACGGCGCCGTCACCCGCCGGCGCCGCCGCAGCCCCTTGGTCCTCGGCCCCACCGCCGCGCGCGCCGGCGCCGCCTCCACCTCCGCCGCCATGGTCTCCACCGACGGGAACGCGTCCTTGTTCGAAAGCCACTCCAGCTCCTCCTCTCCCTCCCCCTGCCCCCCTCCTCCCGCCGCCACCTCCAACCCCTGCAAGAACCACCCAAAAAACAAATTTTTATCGCCTATATCGCAACCCAACCTCAGCCAGTCATGCGAGAAACAGCTACCGTGTGGTCAAAGAAGCCATTCAAGCTGGCGCCCGCGCCGCCGGGTAGTTCTTCAGCCAGCGCCGCCGCGTCCTTGTCAGCCGCCCCGCCCCCCGCCATGGTCGCCGCCGCCGTCAGGGCACACGGATAAAGAAATGAAAACTTTATTCGATTTCTTGACACTTCTATTTTGATTGATCCGGTGGCCTTTTATCATCAGCTTGCACCCCTTTTTTTGAGGGTTTGTTCCTATCTTAGTGGTTTCACACGTTAAAGCAAGAGTTTTTTTGTCTGGGTTCTTGTGATGATGCGAGAATCCATAGGTTTTAACGATGGTAATAAGTAATAACCCCATGGCGTTCACGTGGGGTGGGGTGGGGTGGTTCGTAAATTTTTAGGATTTGGCTGTCACTGGTTCTGGTCTCTGGACGATTTGGATTTATTTGCTGCTTAAAACGGTCGGGTTAACCAGGATCTTCCGAGCTGTGTTGAAAAAACAGAAACGGAAAGAAGAGATGCACGCTGGTTCCGTGGTTTCTTTTCTGCATGCAGGGTGCGTGCATTTCGTGAATCGTGATATTATTAAGTGGGTTTTTTTATGTGATTTTAGCTTTTATTTTATGATTTTTAAATTCTAATGGTACATAGAGAAAAATAGTCATATACGATTTTAATCGTTATAGCTGTTAGTATCTATTATAATATATCTATAAACTTCATCTTAGAAATACATTATTTAAAAATTAATTTCTATAACAACGAACCCAAAGTCTTAAGTCTAATAAACCTTGCCGAAGGATGTCATTGAGATCAGTGGGTTCGTCCTATGATCAAACTGTGCCCTATTTTTTTTTATACATTTTTCTAAGGGCTCGTTGATAGGATAGATGAAGGCTGTTTCGGAGGTCTACGGTGGTGATCGGTCTGGCTGAAAATACAGCTGGCTGAAAAAACACTGTAGCTGACAGAGGCTTATTTAGCATAATTAAATTTAAAAAAATTAAAAATAAAAAAATATGTTAGCCCATTACGTATAATACAAACAAATACGGGAAAAAAAAGAACCGACAAAAAGCTCAACGAAAAGCTAAAAGTTCAGAAAAAGACGAAACTTATGAATAGTGAAAAATAAGCCAGAAGTCGAAGCCGAATTGATCAGGACCTATGTTTGTATTTACAACTTCTAAAGTGCAATTTCTTGCTATTAAGTTTAGGGAGACATGTGAATTAATGATGAAAAATGCACACGGTTAGCTCCTTTTATCGTTATACCGAAGTTGAAAAACTACATAATCGATGCGTTGCTTTGTCGTTTTTCCCTTCGAAGGTAACGGAATGCGCATGCTTGTTTATTGCCCTAATCGTTTACATGCGAAAGATGGAAAAACGCAATTTGTCCTATTCGTGTCGGAGAGAATGTGTCACTTCATCATTTTCCATATTTGGGTGGTAATTTATTAGTCTAATAAATAATAATTATTTAGAGAAATTAAAAACCAAAAACCTCCCAAAAGTTAAAGAGAACAAGACAGATAGATTGTTACTTTTGTCAAAGAGAACACGTTGTTTGTCATTCCTAGTCCTTCAACTAACGGGGGAAGCAAAATTTCATCTTAGAGGATGTGACTTAAAGGTGCAAGAATGCCCTTTTAATCCTAAAGAAATGGAAATGAGGCGCATGACTAGGTTACATGGTTAGGAACTGGGTTAATTGCTTGAAGTAGGTAAATAGAGTTGAGACGGTCAATTTTCTCTCAGTTTTTATCCATCGCAAAATGCCAAAATCATTTATATTTTCACTTAATGACTTAGGCGTTTGCAGCCAGCCACAGCACGATGGCTGGTTTGGTAAAAAAAAAAAGAGAGGAAAAACCGCGGTTCATGATCTGTATTGCATAAGGGGAATGCTTACGACAAAAACACGAGGACACATGAGCTCTGTAGACATAAATTTGGGTAGAATTTGAGGACACATGTGCTGTAAGTCTGTTTATATTGATTTTATTTTAGTTTTTTTATAAAAAAATTAGAAGTTAATATAAACACTCGATTTCTTAAAATGGTTTTCTCATTTATCTTACTTCCAGTTTGCTCTCGGAATCAGACAAAGGGTCACAAACACATCTTTTCTTTACTTTTCCCACCACACATATATCCTTTTAAAAACCAATTCTTTTACTATTTAGCTAAAAATTATCCACCGGAGTCAGTAATATGAACAGGCCATACACCAACCAGAAATGTTCAGCGCCGCTGTTTCAGACCATGCTTCGTGCCTATTTCTGCTTGGGTTTACACTCCAAAGCCGGAAGCTTCCATTTTTTTGCTTCTCGATCCATGCGGCCGTCGGCCGTTTGGGCGCAAGGAGAGCGCGTGCGCGCGCTGCAACCACGGCTTCCGCGTACGGTGCATTGACCGCTGGCTCGCCGCGCGGCAGACATGCCCCGCCACGTGCAGGGTGGAGCCGTTCGCGAAGCCCGCGCTGCCAGCCCCAGCGGCGGTGCGCATGCAGGTGCACGATGACGCTTTTCTGTGAGGACTGCTTGGGATGCATCTCGGAGTCGTCAGATCAAGCACTGTAGTATGATCGGACGGTTACCAGGCGCATCCTCACGTGGAGATGGTCATCTGCAATACGATGATGATTAAGAGCAAGGCTAAATGGCTAATAATACAGCCTTCAGCTGGCTGTATGGACACTTACAGCTCATTTATCAGCTTATTCATATAGTAGTTTACAGCCACCTGAAGATTGTATGACTCACTCCTTTCTCTCACAAAGTTTTTTGGTTCTTGTGTTTCAGCTGGCTGTAAACTTTCAGTCCACCTCTCTTCTATCTCCTCCTCTCTCTCTTTCATCTCAGCATACAGCCTACTAACAGCCTCTTATTATATTTGCTCTAAGCCGATTCAAAGGAGGAGGGGAGGGAAGAGGTAGAACGGCTCAATACATTGCAGCCATCGATGCTTAGAAAGAAAAAAAATTCTTAGAATCGAACCCAGAGTATGAATCGATGACGAAAGAAAAAAAAAATGCGTGGGCCTACTTGTCACCCGTTGCTCGACGCACCCGCCATAAAATGAAGGCTGCCATTGCCGCACGAGGCCCGTCGTCGTTGCGTGCCACTGCTCGAAGCCGAGGGCGCCGCGTCGCTGCTTGAGGCCGAGGTCGTTGCGCCGTCAGATCGAGGTCACCGTCGCCGCTGCTAAGGCCGAGAACAACATGCTGCTGCTTGAGGCCAAGGACGTCGTGCCATCAGAGCGAGGTCGCCGTCGCTGCTGCTCGAGGCCGAGGACATCGCGCCGATGTCAGATCGAGGGTAACAAGGCCATGCAACCGCGGAGGAGGAGGGGAGGGAGCAGGCTGGCAGCAACGGTGGTGGAGGGGGGTTGGGTGAGAGAGAGAAAGAGCGGTCAGGAAAGATGGAATAAGAGGCATGGATGGATAGACGATGCGCTTGCTGCGTTGATGCAATTATTTCTTTTTTTTTTTAATGATGTGGGTCTCACCTAAAGAGAGGAGTTCTCTTAATGCTAAGTGACATACCTTTATAACGATGTTAATTCAATACATAGAGATGCCCTTATAAGTTCTATCTGTAAACAAATGAATAAAGGGAGTGTCTATACAACATTCGACTGTTTTTTAGATAAAAACAGTCAGATTTTGAGCCGTTAGATGGAGATCCAACGCTCTAAATCATTTTTTTGGAGGGGGGCTTGTATGAGTGGATCTGTTGGATGGAGATCTAACGCCCCAGATCAATCTGACTATTTTTGTCCTCAAAAACAGTCGAATGTTGTATAGCAATACTCATGAATAAATGGGGCCGACCTAAAAGACCCAACAAGTATCTGTTGGGACGGTGAGGAAGACTTTAATCTGTCTTTTTAGTTTCAAGAGGATATGTAAGGGTATGTACAATAGTATAAACAGCTGTTGTCTATAATATCTTCTATGTCATTTATAGATGGCACTAAAGACGGCTTATACAATAGATTATCTTTTTGCATGTCTTTATAGATAACTTCTCCATGACACAATGTGTCTTGCCTACTGTGTTACAGTCGATTACTGTATAATAGACGTCCCAATTCTCTATGCTCCCACTCTCTCCTTCATATCATCTCGTGCCTTACATTGCAAAGTTTATAGACAATTGACATCATACAATTGTACATGGCCTAAGGCAAAATTATAACTAGCATAGGGTAATAATATGTTTTTAGTAGTTTTGCCAGTCTTGGTATTTGGAGAAATATCATATTGCTAGTATAGGTTACCATACTATTAAGAGGAGTTATAACTAGTAACTTGAGTGTATCATGTCTTGATAACTCATTTGTTTTGCTCTAGTTCTCCGTGATACTATCATTTGCGAAAATATTTTGCAAATAGTTGATACTCATTGATTCTAGTAGCATGTGACTTAAGTTGCAAATGAGTTTTGCAAACAGTTCGAGTTCATGTCCCTAATATTTGTGGCATGATTCTAAAGTGCGCGAATATATTTTGCAACTTGTTGTGAATTATGTTTTAATCCTTGTGTGCATATTACTATGATTTATGAATATGTTGAAGTACATGCACTCTATCTCTACTAAAAAAATGCAAGGTGGTAGTACCGACTCTGTGAGAGCGGTTGGACTAGCCGTGCGGTATGACTGCCCTGTGTGTGGCGGTATGACCAAGCGATCTGATCGGCCATGTGTCGGCGGTCTAACCGGCTCATGTTGAGCGGTCAGATGGTAGGCGGTTTGACCGGCTCCGTGTGGTACACTGAGCATTAGTTATCGGTAGTAGTTTTTTAGAAGACATGTTTTCTGATCTTTGGCCAAGCGGTTTGACTGGGTTGAGCAGTTAGACCGGACCCTATGTGTGCAGTCTAACTGGTAGCACCCGTAACGGCTAGTTTTCTAGCCGTTGTAGAGGAGTGGTAGTAACAGCCATTAGTTAGCGATAATACCAATCTCATTTTTTTTTGCTGAATTCTTGCTCTAACGGCTAGTTTTTTGTGTGGGATATAAATATCCCCTTGTGACAGGTTGGAGAAGAATGCTGGTTCCCATTTTTTCACCTTTGAGCTAAGAGCAAGCTCTCTCACCTCTTATGTACATGTGTTGTACTTAGTGAGCTTGAGAAGGGAAAATTCAAGTGTATGTGTTGCACTTGGTGGTGGATTTCATACCCTTGAGCTGTGGCAATTGATTCGTTCAAATGAGCGTTTTCGACTTGTTAGTCTTAGAGGTTGCCAATTCCTAAATGGCTTGGAGGTGTGATGGTCCAGTAATTTTCTTAAAGAAGCTTGTGAGAAGATCCGATGTGTTGTAAAGGTTAGAGCTCACCAATCCAGAGGGAAAAGAGCTACCACTAGTGAAATTTGATGTGTTGGCTTAATCTATAGAGTTAGTTCAATTCGTTTGGGATTACCTCAGCAAGTCTACGAACACCATGATAAAAAGTGATCATATCAATTATGGTTTGTTTTCTTATGCTTAATTTACATATTTACAATTTATATTCATAAAAATTGAATTGGTTGTTTGTTACCCTAGGATTGCAAACCTTGACTTAAACTTAGGGTGTTGGTACACTTAGATGAACTTAGATGGTTTAGACCTTAATTATGCAAAACTAATTTGATTTACGCTTTCATATATAAACTCGGTTTTAGTCAAAGAGAAATTTTAGAAGTGCCTATTCACTCCCTCTAATCGGCCTCCTCGACCTTTCAGCAACACGAGGTGCTTGCCGTCACCACCATGGCTACGCCGCCACCACCTCTCTAGCACTGGTGACGCTTCCTCAATCAGCCATGCCATCCTTAGCTTCACCATTGATGCTTTCGCTGAGGAAGAAATTTGCCGCCGTCCAACAACTGTCTTCTTCACATGGCCAACTAACACTGTGTCTTTGAAAGTGTGGAGCACAATGATTGCCATGTAGGGGTCAACAATATCATCGCAACTCTCCCACAATATGCGTACTAGGTGAGACGGATGTTGTTGCTTCCGTGCGCCGATTGCGTGACATCAATCGATGCTGGAGGGTTGTTGTCTTCACTATTGTTCATTAGGGCTTCACTGATCCTCTTCCGCATGACACTATGTCATCATCGTGCCCTCTCGATGACATGGGGACACGACAATCTTTGTCCATGGCTGCCACCTGATAACTTGAGGACGAACTATCTTACCGTGATGGTGTAATGTTATGGTCCAAGTTCGTAGTGAGTCAATGTAGTAGGCGTGTGAACAATGCTGCACGTACCATAGCAATGTTATCTATTTTCCCTTGATGGTTTGATTAGTTTCTAGGATAAAGATTAGTTTGCTTAGCTATAACTTATTGTCAGGGATATGATCTTATATGTTAGGAAGGTTATCTTTTATGGCTAAAAAAGATTAGATTATATTGTTAGATAGCTGACACTATATAAGCACAACATTGTTATCCTTTCTCACTAAGCAAAAAAATAAACAAAATTCTTTAGTCTCTCTCCTCTTTTGAAATCAGGCCTCAGAGACTCTATCGCATCAGGAAAGATCCTTGCCAGTGGTTAGATGAGGACAAACATCCTACCCTTGGTCCTTGGACTTGTACCCAATCAACATCCACAACAAGCTGATTGCACTTCTTTCTTAGTCCATTATAAAGTTCAAACACCCGACTCGAACCTAAGGCTTTGATACTAGTTGTTGGAACTATAACTAGGTTAGATATGATACCAGTTGTTGAGGATTTTGACACTCAAAGGAAGCAAGAAAGGGACAGAAGAAGAGAAAACAGAGGAGCTTCAAAACTTCGTATTATGTTTTCATTGATCTCTTGCACACATGTTACAAACAAGTATGCATATCCTTTTATAGGCTACATGCACTGACTCAAAAGCACAGCTAACCAACTATGTTACATGTCTATTACTAACCGACTTCAATTCTACCTACTTTGACTCAGCCATTCAAAGCTTATGGGCTAGCATGCATGCATCCAAAGCTTATGACTGGCATATGAAAAACTGCATGTCGGCTGCCTCTGTTTACACATGGTCGGCTGCTTCTTTGTTCAAAATGACTTCATATATATGTTTGAGTATTGACATTAGCTCATGTAATTATCCATCTGCATCAGTAGATCTTTCTCAAATAAGCCGGCAACAACACAATAGTGGCCTTTTTAATGAAGAAAATAAATTAACTCTAATAATGAGCAACAGGCTGAAGGGTGGCATCCCGGCTGGCATCGGCGAGCTTCCTATGCTAGAGGTGTTGGAGCTATGGAACAACTCCCTCACCGGCCCATTGCCTCCGTCGCTCGGCACCGCACAGCCGCTGCAGTGGCTTGACGTGCCGATGAACGCATTGTCTGGGTCCGTGCCCGCTGGCCTCTGCAACAACAACGTCTTCACAGGCCCGATCCTCGGAGGGTCTAACCACATGCTCCACGCTCGTCGTCCACGTCTGTGCGCACAACAGCAGGCTAAACGGCATGGTGCCTGTGGAGCTCAAGCGACTACCACGGCTGCAACGTCTTGAGCTAGCCGACAATAAGCTGTCCGATGAGATCTCGGCCGACTTGGCGCTCTCGACGTCGCTCTCCTTCATCGATCTCTTGCACAACCAGCTGCAGTCGGTGCTGCCGTCGAACATCCTATCCATCTCGACACTGCAAACGTTCACGGTGGCTGACAACGATCTAATCGATGGTGTGTCGGATGAGCTTGAAGATTGCCCGTTGCTGTCCGCTCTCGACCTGTTGAGCAATCAGCTGTCCGACACAATCCCAGCCAGCCTCGTGTCGTGCCAGACAGCCAGAGCCCCATTTCGCTAAGCCTCCAGATCGCTTCACCCGGCAGATCCCTACACCGGCCTCTTACGTACGGCCCATGAGCTAAGTGTCCGTGAAGATGCATGACGCCCCCAGCACCTGATGGACCAAGCCTCTATTGCTACAGACCTGCAAGAACTTTCGGCCTCATAACGTCCATTTTTCCCACTCTTGGGTCATGCCCTTGCAACCACTTCTTTTGTTTCAGGCGCTGCATCATACATCACTTTTTTTTTTCTTTAGAGAGTGCACAAAACGGTTTTTTTAGTACAAAACGGATGCACACACTCTCAGTCGCAGGTCGCCGCATTGTAACTAACATAGTGTTTTTCCTACTAATTTTATCAGGCTTGGAACATATATCTTTAGAGTCAGCTTTTGAACAAGTATCTTCAAGTTAACAAGTACAAACAAGACCTGGAGCAATGAACAAATGATTAAAACAAGGATGCCACCAAAAGCATCGCCGTCCAATATAATAATCCATGCCACCGGTTGGATCCCATGCTTTGAGGTGACACCATCTCTTGCTTGCATGGGTCCAAATTCGAGTCCCAAAGGTCGGAACAATGCCGCGCTTTTTCATGGCAAGTTCATCAGCAACGTGGGAACGTGGAGGACATACTCGCTTTTGCTTACTGGTGCTGAATGAGACCTGGCCTTTTTGACTTGATAGCAACTGGACGTCCAGCAAGAGACCCTAATTTCCTCTCCAAAGAGAAGACACCCAAATTAATTTCCTGATAGTAGATGTGATGTGCTGAGCTCTGAGGGAGTTGATCCATTCTTGATAGATTAGAAATAATAAGGAATACTGTACATAGAATTTTGCGGGTCTAGACTCTAGATTCTAGAATATGCCATTCTACTTGAAAAGTATGAAGCGCTAATGGTTCAGCAGCTAAAGATCCAAGAAGAAATTACGGTACGTACATATAGTTTTTAGCTGTTGTTTATGACATTTAACTGAAAATAAATAATAATAATTAAAAAAGTAATTTTTAGAAGAAGATAACAAAGGATAAAAAAGTGAGAAAAATATACGTGTATGTGATGAGAGATAAGTAGGGTGGATGATATACCTATAATCCCTTATCTTATATTTCCCAAACAAAACGGTAGCAAAAGAAGTGGAGAAACCGCTTTAAGAAGTGAGGTATTCTTATTAGCTTTTAGCTTTTCTAAATAATACTAGAAACCAATATAAACATACAGAAACCAATACGTACATACCTATAGTAATTATGGATGGATGTACTGTGAATACAGATTCCCATACACCCCACATGCAAATATCATTCTCATCCGTGCAAATTAATTAGTACTAACTGTACTATACTGACTTCATAATAAATTAATTCCCCTTCACATCAGCAACGACCACAACACCAAAAAAAATGCAATAAGCAGATGAACCGACAAGTAATGCATCAAACAGAATTTGAGAAAATGAAAAGCAAATACTGCATTATGCACCAAAAGATAATCAAAACATCATCTCAATATCTCATACCAAAAATCAATGCCAGAAAGAGAATTTTGGTTGCACCACTACGTGCCATACTAATATACTAGGCAGCTAACTGGTCACTGAATTTCAGTGGTAACTTCTAGCTACAAAGGCTTCAGTGAGCATATACCTGAGTTTTATGACCACATTTTCTTCAATTTCATCCTTCAGAGAGCCCGTGATGTGCTCATCAGAAGCATAGAAGCGAGCTAAACACTTCTTGTTTCAAGAAGACACTGCCATGGACAAAATAGGAACTATTGTCTGGGTGAAATCAATTCACTACCCTTACAAGTGACACAGCTCTGATTCAAAACCTGATGAAATCACAATGTGAAGAAACAGGATACTGAATCAGAGCGCTGATTCGCCAATCTGATCAAAAGTAGTCCCACATGGCCACATCAAATTTTTCACATGATTCAAGCAGACAGGTTACACCACTATGTACAGGAAGTCATTGACAAATAATGGAACAATGCTCAATCCTATCAGTTCCAGCTAAAACAAGATTAATCAATAAGCAGACCATTCAATATCACTACTTGACAGAATAGCATCTATCTTCGATCATCACTGGCAAGCAAGGTAACCGCAATCTTCTTGATTGGAGCAACTCAGCCCTACACAACTAAACAATAGAAACAAATGTCCTGCTGCCATTTGCCCATTTAACATAGCAATCAGAAAAGCAATATCTTGCATGAAGAAAGTCATCTCTATAAGTCCCTCTTTGGTTACTTACTGGCTGAGCATATCAAAAGATAGCATACATAAATTTTAAACCATACAGTTCTAAGAGTGAAGCAAACAAAATAGAACAACAACAAAATTGATATACCACTAAATCCTGTAAGGACTTACAAAGTGTTATTGAACAAACAAAACAAATAAAAATTATAGTGAAAATGATATTTATAGGGGTAATGCAAAGCATGTGTGCCATTTTTTCACCAAAGCATTTTTGGTGGCACTTCTTACACCTATAGGGGCTAGATCATCAAGAACATACATGATCACCAAAACTACAGCATTTAAGGAACTTTTGACCACGTATATGCATCAGAGCACCTTCAGGGACGATAGCTATTTCTGATCCCTTGATCTCATCTCTAAGAATAACTATTTGTGGTTTAATTCTGACCTCTCCGTTCACTTTTCCAAGAATTCTTCGCAGCTTCAGCAGATGAACCACTAGAATCTCCACCTGTGTCCTTGGGCTTAGAGAAGAATGGATCCCATTCGTGAGGTCCAATTGTCCGCTGTCCTTCTTCTAACAGATCATACTTCCAGCTCTGCTTTTCAATAAAATCTTTATCTTCACGATCCGCGATGATATCTCTTCTCAACTTTGTCACTTTGTTAATAATTGCATCTACAGAAACATCAAATGCATCCTTTAGTATTTCCAGTTTCGACCTTGGATCAGCATATATCACCCTTGGTATGAGATTGATGACCTCTTCCCTCATCTTCTTGACCACATCTAGATGAATACTTTTTAGCCTCTCCTCCATGCTGAAATTTCCCTTACGGATGTCATCTTCGGGAATGAAGACAGAGTACCTTGTATAGTTCTTTGGAAGATGCCATGTATATTGGACATACGCTGAACCAGGATGGAAGAAAACAGGTATGCAGCCAGCCAACATCGAGTCGAAGGCGGATCTTCTCGTATAGGAATCACCCTGGGGCTGCAAGCAGAACAAAGAGCTCTGGAACATCTTCATGATTGCACTTGGGGAGTGGCATTTGCTCTTCCCCCCAAGGTCACACTCCAACAATTTACAAACACTTGATATCCTGCACTGATCGATGAGCTGCCCTCTAATGGACTTTGGATCATCAGGACGAGGAGCCCCTGCGAACGAGAACAACCAGGGCCGCTCCAGGCTCCTCATTCTATCCTGCCAAAGGAAAACATCAGCATCCTTGGCAGGGTGAAAGTAAGTAGGATATGGTATCGCAAAATCATTGGCATTCCACGGACTTGACTCCACCACCAGCATCGACATATTCTTCGCAGCCGGCAAGAATAGCAGCTTGTTGCCCCAATCAGATTCTTCGTCCGTCAACCGCCTGAAATCCCATGCGATCCTTCCCCCAACCAAGAAATGGTCACGCCCGCCCATCACAGTCCACTCAGGCCTCTTCCGCAGCCAATCCACCAAATCCAGCGACGCGGCATCCCTCATCGAAATGTTATACCCCCAAAGATACCTCGCGACATCAAACCCTGCGTAGAACGGCACGAACACCGCCGCAGCAATGGACGAATCCTTCGTCAGGCACTCGTACTGCTTCATCCGGTTGCTGAAGATCACATCGACGGCAAACTGGTTGGTCGCATACCACCCGGTGTTCGAGAACACCCCCTCCTCGTTGCCCAACGGCGGTCCAAGCCCGTCGTTGCTCATGAACTTGCACATGTTGGTCCAGAGGCTCAGCCTCTTGCACTCCCGGAGCATGTCGTCGTTGAACCGAGGCGGCAGCTCGTGCACGTAGATGTACCGGCCGCCGCACGGGTCGCTCTTGTTCTCCGCCGTCCTGAGCGCCCGCTGGAACGGGTACTCCTTGGGCGCCTCCTCCTGGCTAACGGCGGCCGAGACGGCCGCGGGCTCCTCTTTCGGGAGGGTGGCAGGAGGTGGCTCCGAGACGCGGGCGGGCGGGGCGAGGGGGAGGTCGTCGGGGTGGGAGCTGCGGTCGGGTACGGCAAATGGAAGGTCGACGTGGGCAATGCTGGCTCCGGCGGCGGCGGGCTGCGCCGTGGAGGCGTCGGGCTCGTTGGAGATGACGGAAAAGTGGAAGTAGAAGATGAGGACCCAGAACATGGCGGAGAGCGTGGCGAGGAAGCAGAGGCGCGACTGCGGCAGCTTCCCTCCGCCCTTCTCCATGTCGTCCTGGTGGGCCGGCAGGACCGGCCGCCGCCTCATAATAGATGGCCGCGGCGCCCGCGCCGACACCCGATTCACAGGCCAGGGTCCGAATCGCGCCGCACCAACACCAAAAGTGTCCCAAAACCCCAACGCCAAGCAGGCAAGGAAGAAAGAACAGAGCTTGATCGCCGAAACAATGCCGAAATTGAGATGCGATTCGGGGCACGGCGCGGAAAAGTCGGATCGTGGTGAGTGGAGGGGAAGGGGGGGGGGGGGGGGGGCTGTGGTTTTGCGGGAGAATGGAGGCTTATTAGTAGCGCAAGGTTTTCGCTCGCGGCCGGTGGGGGATATTGTTTTTTCCTTCCATTTGGAGGGTGTTGTTTGAATGTCGTCTATTTTTTGCCGGGAGCGGCGACGCGGAGGAATAAATGAAACGCGATGTGGGGCCGACGGGGGGAGACGTGGCGCCCAGCGCGGCCGTCTTTGGCAGCGCAGGACATGGCGTAGAGGGCTCATGGGGTGAAAATGGATCAGATGTTTTCCTGATCGATTGTTGAATTCGAGTTGGATCGAATTTGGGCAGATATGTCAGATAATTTTTAAATACGTATGGTTGCTTTTGAATATGAAATTGGATTCGGGAGATAACTATTTGACAGATACAGAAAATATCCGAGATTTCACTGGATAATATCAGAGTGTGATAACAGATATCCGCCCATCAAGTTCAGCATTTCAGCCCAAGGATAAAGCCGTGAAGGGGCGAAGCCTAACCGGTATTCAACAGTCAGCAGCCTTTAGGCCCGTTCGGTTGAACTGAAAAGATGTGGCTTATGGCTAAAATTACACTGTAGCGGCTGAAATTTCACTGTAGCTGAACGTGGCTTATTTGGTGTAATTAAATCTAAAAAATTTAAAAATAGAAAAAATATGCTAGCTCAACACGGACAATGCAAATAAATATGGGAAAAAAGAACTGGCAAAAAAGTTAAAAAAACAAAAGTTTAGAAAAAGATGAAATTTATGAATAGTGAAAAATAAACCAGAATCTAAAAGCTGAAGCTGAAATGAACGGAGTCACCTGAGGAACTCAGAAGTCACACGGAAGATTTGGAGACTAGAGCGGCTGGTTGTCACTTTGCTTGCTGACCTGCTGGCAATTTTGGCATACTCTGATGTCCACGCATGCCAAGCTTTGTTTGCTTGCACAGCCCAGAAAATCAATGTAGAGCTGGGCATTGCAGTATCCAGAAAAGCTTGGGAGAGAGGAATACTTTGGTGATGGCAAGGAGATTGTGCGCTTATGTGTTACGTATGTTTTTGATATTTGGTCCTTGAAATAATAAAGAGTGATTGATTTACGACAATATAGCCATCACTTGCTAAGAATCTTTTTCCCCAATGGTGGTGTCATGTGCGCACTATATATACCCTTTATATTCCTGTGTAATATCCGATTAGATATTCGTTATCGTATTCGCATCCACTCTGTATTCGTTCTATATCTGTGACCGACGCTACTTGACTTCGTATTCCTATTCGGCACTATTCATATTCAACTTTGAATCTAAGAAAAAATATAAGATAGCATATGAAATAAGCCATATTTGATCGAATTCGATCTGTTTTCACCCCCAGAGAGGATGAAGCTAGGAATAACCAGGGGGTTCTTAACTGAAAAGTATGTAATTGTGGCAATAGCTGGGGAAATAACCAGGAGGGTGTTATTATTATTATTTTTGCATGTGAATGTCTTTGTTTGTGAGATTTAGGCTCAGGTAATGAGGTTTTTTTTTTGTGAGGGCTCAGGTACCAAGTTTTTTTTTTAAAAAAAAGAGTTAGTTAAAGGGATAGAAAAAGTGAGGGTTCAGGATAATTGGACTTGGCTGGGTCAAGCCCTATTAACCCATCCCGTTAGGTCTGACCACGTGTATTTGCCGCACTATTCAAATAATTTTTGGCTGTAATTGCACTGTAACGATTGTTAGCTTTTCTAAAAAAAACCATTATATCATGGTGGACAATGTAAAGCAATAAAGAGAAAAAGAAAAGACAAAAAAACCAAAAATAAAAAACAAATAAGCTAAAATTAGAAATCGATACATTTTAAGTGGTTTCTGATTCAAATAAACTAAAATCTAAAAAAGACAGAAACTGAATCCGTTTAGAACAGAATCGAGTTGAGTATGTGGCAGGCTGTGGGGCATAGATATATTTTCCCAAGGTAGAAAATGCGAACTCATTTGAAATACAAAACAAAATAGGAATGATATTTCGTCCTTTTTGTCCTCGCAAAAGTACCAAAAAATCCTTCTGTCCAAAGGAAATCTTTTTATGCATTGCACATTTATTTTGGCTTGGATTGAGTCAACAAAAATTAAAATCAGTAATACCACAACAGTAGTCAAATACTATGCTCAATCGTTTTGTTTGCAGTGTGTAAAAACTGTGTTCAATTGGATGCAAATCACGCAACGGAATCTAGGGACTGATGTCTAAAATTCAAATCCTGGTTACGGTACTAGAGACGTCTAGACGGAGACGGCAGGCGCTCTCCTGCAGCCAAAACGTGCGCGCGCCGGCGAAATTGTCGGTAGCCGGTCAGAGCTGGGAGACAGCCAATATGCGGACGGTGACGTGCCGGTCGCCGCACAGAGCGCCGGCTGTCCTGCACAACTAGCCCCCGTCGCGCTCGCGCGGTGCCGGATCCGGCTCAGATCCGAAAAGAAATGAAAAAAAAACTACTGGGGTAGAAGTAGAACAGTGCTCTGCTGTGCTTCTTTTCATCGAATCTTTAGACCTTGGTGAAATGTCTGTAGCAGCAGCACCAGCAGCGGGTGTCGGCTTTACTGCCGATAGATGTCTCTGGAGATTCGTCTTTAAAAAAATTGCTATAGGAGATTTGCTTGCAGATGTATAACTGTTGGATCATGTCGTAGTTTTATTGATGATATATAATTAATTTTTAGATTGTAGTGAAATTTATGTGTGAAAAAGTTTTGATTGGTGATCTTTTACAAAACTGAAATTAGTAGACTATGACCATGACAGTACGAGCACCACGACTATGGAAGAACAACCACGGCTTATTTTGACCACGACAGACTTCGAGTCTTCTAGTCTTACCAGCTCTTTAGATGATCGTAGAGCTTGACTTTCTCCTTCTTACTTACTAAATGATAGCAATTGAGGAACAGTGAGTACAAAGGTACTCAGTAAACCACCACACAAAATACGATAATAATAGATGAAAGGCTGAACAAAGAGATGCTTAAGGTTCTTTTATTTGTGAAAACGCCACCGTTTTGAGATACAGTTATAGGAAATTCCTTAGACTTAGCAATTTTAACTAAAAACAGATTTTCTAAAAGTATGTCAAAGATTGCAATAATAATAGTAATACAGGTCCCATCCACCGTTATATGGCTACCTACACTGTATGCTAGTTTTTCAACGTTACATCCAACCATTATCATCACTAGGTCCGACCACCTACGGCAACACAATCCAGGGCTTTAACTACTTGACATTTTTCATCCCAACCTAAAAGTTTATTTTATAAATAGAACTAACTCAGGTAGGTTCCTATGTCCGCCCATGATCGTGGGCACGACTATTCAAACAGTTTTCACCACAGCCTTGGAATGCAGGTGCAAAATGATCAAAGTGATGACTTGCCTCGCTCAATTTACCGTGGCCTTGAACTTACTCAAAGCTTTTCGGCCAATGATCTTATAGTCTTAGTCTTCGTCTCTATTTGACTCTTGATCTCGTTCAATACTTTACTTCCTCAAGACTCCGAATTCTAATTATGCGATAAATAACTGAATCCAAATAAATTCAAATAACTCAAAAAATCCAAATAAATCTAAATGATTTCAATTAAGTTTTATTATGATTATGTGGATGATCTTGTTTTATGTTTATTAAGAAATTTATATGTGTTAGGGTAGAACTAGGGGCAGATGTGAGAGTTTACTTGTGATCAGCATAATTTTAATTACCCATATTAATCTTTTATTTCATATCTCTGGGGAGTTCATAACGTATTATTATTTTGAGGTTTAGTTGCCGAATAAATGATTAGTTTAATAATTTATTAAGGCAAGGGATTATTTATGTAATCGCTGTTATTTAACAGTTAACTTTAGTTATGCGACCATTCATTAATAAATGATGACTGATAATTGATTCTAGGGTTTAAATGCATTTGCATAAATGCCACTCTTAACTTAGTCTGAGTATTACTAGACTTCATATTACAGCATACTGAGTGACTTAGAGTTTCTTAGAGGAGCACAGTGACTTCGATGGATAAGAGTCAAGCTAGAGACTATCGAGTTATGATGACTCATATCTAGTTTTTAAAGACATAGAAATGTATGTTATAAATTTTTTTGATGAATTCTATTAGGACTAGAACTCCTAGTCATATTTGGATTAAGATTCCTATTCTACATTGGAGAAGAACTATGAGAGACTATATAAAACATGGGGGTAACCATGGAGAAGCCACAAGCAATCAAGCTTACTCATCGAAAGAGGGGATTAGAGGATATGATATTCTTTAGCACTAGATTCTTATATAAAACAAGAATCCGATGGTACTAAAAGATTCGAGAGGGTTGTAAGTGAGCGGCAATCTCTTGTTCTGTTTTGATGTTGTGCTTAAAGGATTTATGGTTGGCTTCGCCAAACCTTTTTTTTCTCTCGTCATGATTGCTTTAGTATTGTTATTTTGGTTCTTTCTACGAGATTCATCTTCTTCATTCTTGATACCGTGTCCGCTCGTGCCATATCACATAAACTCTAATACGATTCGAAAAACTGCCGTGCATAAAAAGAGATATCAGGGTGTAACATATGGGGTGAAACCAAAGACTAAGAAATGCAAACCAAAATGCAATTTGCCAAATGATTAGGATATCGTATGATGTTACATTGCCTATTTGTCTCCATGGAATCCAGTTTATAGCTTAGTGTTTTTCTTAAACAAACAAACATGACAGCTTCTCTGTTGTGTTTCAAAGCGATTTATCGGGATATTTTTTTAAAGCAGTTTACCGGTTTACTAATATTTTGTTCGTTTATATAAACGTTCATATGAAACTAAAAAAATTATAGATTGTAGCTGGAAGAAAACACAAATATTTTATAGGTCCCGGCCTTGTCCCCTGATACCACAGAGCATTATCGTACCGATAGCTTTGGCCGGATCGGCAGTGGGTCTCACGAACTTGGAGGTAAGCTCTACTACATGGGCATGTCTCCGGGCGCCCAAAGCAGCACCAAAAGCCGCCATTTGTCAACCCATAAAGCTCCAAATGGGGAGATTTATTAACAACAAAAAAAGTGCCATCACATTCAGACCCTACCGGAACCCTCCGGGCGCTCGGCGACGTTTGTTGGGTCCACGATCACCGGCGTGCCTATGGGCAGCCTGGCGACGACTTGAAGAACTGCAGCACATCTCCCATGTTAGCATGTCGAGACCCGAGACAGTGACGTCCAATGTTAACGAAACACCAGACACTGATTACTGTTTCGTCTGTTTTACTTTCGACTGTGATCATTTCGGCTTCAGTTTCTAACTTTTTTGCTTTTTTCACTATTTATAAATTTTGTCTTTTTCTGAAGTTTTGACTTTTTTTGAGCTTTTTTACCGGTTCTTTTTTCCCATATTTGTTTGTATTATACGTAATGGGCTAACATATATTTTTATATTTTTTGATTTTTTTAAATTTAATTATGCTAAATAAATCTTTATCATCTACAGTGTTTTTTCAGTTAGCTACAGTGCTTTTCAGTCATAAACCACCAAAAAAAGCCCAAATAATCACCACCTAATCTAACCATGTAAACATTGTCTCGAGATCCGGCCGTAAAGATCCTCTTGATGACCTGCACTGCCAGCATCTTCGTACGGAGAACACGTAGCCATGAAGAAATGATAACAGGCCTTTAGTACTTCGTATGAGCTAGGGTGATCATTTGGTTAGGGGTAGAAATTTTTAGACGGATGATTTATGGTTTCTAATTGAAATATTTAAATTCTTATTATTTATAAGAGATAGTATGAAAAAAGAAATAGTCGTATATGGTTTTTGACCGATAGAGCTGAACTCAGTATATTTTTTACTATGATTTTTTATTAACTCCATTTAAAAATATACTGTTTAAAAGCTAGTTACTATAAATAATATAAACAGAATCCAATATTAAACACAAAAGAACCCGGCTAGTGTTAGATTGCTCCCATCTGAGAATCCATACGAACACAATAAATTATGCTTGGCAAATATAATGGTCAAATCCAGGTTTTTTTCAAAGGATTATCACACCAGATTAGCACTGATCCGGAAACTTGACAATATAGGACCATCATACTACACGAACAAGGATCCAGGTACGCACTGTAGTGAAGTCATCACTTCTTTTTCGGCGAGGAAAGACCTGTTAGGAAACCTGGACTCTATCTAGAGTCCTGATCTAATTGGGCACCCCCACCGTAGATTATAAATAGGGATCTAGACCCTCTCATTATGTACCCCGATGCAATCTAAAGCAATAAAGAAAGACCAGGAGTTCTCTTTACCTCTCTGTGTTCAATCTATTATTCTGTGATTCTGTGATTGATTCGTTCTTGTTCTAAGCAGAGGAATCGCTCGGACTGGTCTCCAGCGTCGGTTCCTCAACACGTTATCAGCACAAATTCGCTCCGGTGAACGAGGTAATCATTGAAGCACAGATTGAATTTTCTAGATCGCTTTTGAATCTGTATTTTCTTTTCGCGTTCTAGATTGAATCTCTACGGTGCAAATCCGCCCTAATCTACCGCGAGCAGACTTGAAGTCGCCGGCACAATGTCGATCGGTAGATTGTGAAACGGGGTAGATGTTGATTGCACTGTAGATTAGAACGATGTAAATCCGCCCCAATCTACCGCGAGCAGATCTGAAATCGTCGGCACAATGTCGATCGGTAGATTGCGAAAAAAGGGGTAGATGTTGATTGCATCGTAGATTGAAAACGAAATTTTTTGCATGGTTTGTTTTGATTCTGCACGATCAACACACAAGAAAAGAAATAGATTCTCTGTTGCAATGCATGAAAAAAAACAACCTAGGCATCGGCCTGAAGCCGACCGTAGGTCGCCGGATTGCCATCGGCCGCAAGGTCACCACCCTGAAGACCGGCCTTAAGCCGCCGCCGTGTGCCGCCGGCCGACGCCTCGGTTTTCACTGCGCCTGCATGCGCACCCGTGCCCGAATGCACGCCTTTGGCCGATATCACCGATCGGCCTTCACCGCACGGCCAACGCCCGCCCGCACGGGTTGTTGGAGTCGTCAACCTCAGAGGCCGCGGGCTCGCCGCCAGCATGCAGCTGCCTTCTCAGCCGCACTGCGCCCGTATGCGCCCTGCTTGCTATGGACCCAAAGTCCGGCTATCGACGGCAAGTAATTGCGCCGCTTCGCCTCGGTTATCGCGCCTAAACGCGCATCAACTGGCCATCGGCGCTTCGATGGTTGCGCCAGATGCGCTCGCCGACCATCGCGCTTCGTCTTTGCCGCTCCGCCGCCGCCAGCCTTGGCGCGCCGCCAAGACAAAGCAACCGCGTTGCACCACCGCGCCTCTAGCGTCGCCCCCCACCCTTGGCCCTTCCGCCTGTGCGCACGTCCCGCGTTGCCATGCCGACGGCCCAAAGCCGCCACCGACCACCGGCCGGTCCCGCCCGCCTCGCATGGAGAACCACGCCGCTGACCGCTCGAGCCGGCGGCCGCGCAGCCGCCTCCGGCCGTCGAATCGCGCCTCGGTGGCGCGCGACGCCGCTTCGCCGGCCGGCGGCCGCCGCCACGGTCGGCCTCCTCGCCTTGCGCTGCATGCGCCGGCCAACCACGCCGCCGACCGCTCGCCGCGCCGCATGCATCAAGCAACCGCGCGCCGCGGCTCGGCCTCATCCAACCCGCCGCGCGCCATGCTCGCCGAACGAGCTGCTGCGCGCCACAAGCCGCCCCCGCCCGCTGGGACATGCCGTGCCCTTTGGCCGGCGCGCGCAAAGGCATTTGGGGTAGGGGAAACCCTACCCCATCTCTTGATGCCACACGGGTGGGCCGCTGGGCTGTTGGGCCGGAGAAAGGCCATAGAAAGGCCGGGCGGAAAGAGAGAAAAAAAAGGTGGGCCGGCGCCGGATTTTGCGAAAAAGCCCTTCGGTTCTCAGTTAATTACCGAAAGGCCCATAATTATTTGATTTAAGTCCTAATTTTTGCAGATAAGGCCTCGCAGTTCCGAAAATTGCGAATAAGCCCTCAATTTTACGAGTGGGTCCAGAATTTTGCAGAAAACCCCTCGGTAAATCAGAAAATTGCGCGAATTTTTCTCTGAACTGAAATTTTGCGCAGAAACCCTTTGGAATTGCAGAATTTGCTGAAATTTTATATTTTAGCATAAAAGGGCCTCGGGAATCTGAATTTTGCATTATTTTTAACATTTGAAGCTTATTTATTTATGCCATTATTATTCCCTGTATTTTCTGTATTTATTTACTGTTTTGGTTAATTGTAATTGTTGAAAATTGCTTTTAATCACTGAAATTAGCAGTAAAATTATAGAAAATGCATAGAAAATTCTGAAACATTGCGAGAACCTTTTGTACTATTTATTTACCTGCAGTGAATTATTTCGTGCATGTCTACCATTAGTAGACTTATACACATTTAGATGACTAGCATAACGAACTGGAAGTTCGAGGAGCTGGCCCAGCATGGCCAAAACTATCTGACGTAGGCATCCGATGTCGAGATTGTGCTTGGAGCCGGAAGCTCGCTACCGCTATAGGGATTGGCGGTGAATGACGCTCAACCCAAACCTGAGGAGAATGATCAGGCACTTTATTTTTTCAGGCACCACCTCTGCCTCACTCTCAAGAATGAGTATATGACGGAGAAGAGCGCGCTGGCATTCTGGACCGCACTCCAGAAGCGGTTTGAGAGGCTAAAGTACACCATTCTTCCTCAAGCGAGCGAGAGTGGATCGATCGAGGTTTTGCCGACTTTAAGACGGTCAGGAATACAATTGCCTTGCAGGATTTGTACCCCAATCTGAAAATTGAGAAAAACCTTCCACCCCAATATAGCACAATCCGCACGCAACTATCGTCAAGATGGCTATGAGGAATACGCCGAATTGGTGATATGATGCAAGTTGCGGAGGCTCGAGACAAAGTTCTCGTAAGAACTACGCCACTCGATCACTGGAGCTCCGTGGCCGTGAAGCCAACGCCGGAGCTACAAGGTGCAAAAGCTCTTAATGAGAGAAGGGAAGGAAGGGTAAGGCCGCAGCCGTAAAGGCAAATCAAATGCTCCACGAGAGAATAAGGCCGCAAGCCAAAGCGGGATGGTCAAGGCGAGATGAAGCCCACTCTGCATCGGTGAGGGGAGAATTCAGTAGTCGCTGCACCGATGGAAGTTGAAACCATCACGACAAAGAATAATCCCCGACCTAGAAGTAGTTAATGCCATGATTTCTCTTGAAGAGAATGTCAACCCAGAAAATAGCGAGAAGAAGTCTAGTGCATCAATGCATTTCGACTTTAATTGTCATTTATTTTGTGTGGAAAAATATGTTAGAATTTGCATGGATGGTACTTAAGAATTGTTATTTTTTCGTGATGGTTGGATGATATTTGATGAATTCATTCATTTATTCAGTTTATGATGGCATGATATGTTCTGATATTGGTGTATTTTATCTATGTGTTGATTGCCTTCTCATGCATATTAATAAAATACCATATATTAGAACGCTTGTAGCACCCTATGAAGGAAGTGTGCTTAGCTAGCAATGCTGACAACGCATACCATCTTAAGAGAGATTATGTATTTTCATCGATTTGTAAGAGCACCGGCGACCTTACGACAATCGCGAAGCAATGGATGTATAATTGGTTCAGGAAGAGCCATAATGGGCACAACTTTGGTTATTGAAGAAGCCTTATTGTACTCAGAATCGACTAGAACTCTCCTAAGTTTTAAGAATATCCGCGCAAATAGTTTCCACGTTGAGACTGAAGAAGAGTACGGTAAGAAATACCGCTCATTATGAAGCGAAGAGAATGGCAAAAGAATATCGAAAAACTTCCTTCATCGGGCTATATTATACCAACATTAAAGCGTCTGCGCGTACATAATCGCTCAAAACAGGTGTTTAGAAAGCTCTTAACTCTTCTGTCTCTGGCATGATAGATTAGGCCACCCAGGTCTTAGGATGATGAGAAACATAATAAATAACTCGCATGGGCATAATATTAATGTGAAGAATTTCCTGAATCATGAAAATTTTGTGTGCCCTGCATGTGCCACCGGGAAACCACGCATCCAGGGAGACATTTGCGATCCCATTCAGCCCATCTTAGGGTCATTTAAGTATTTCATGGTGCTCATTGACGCTTCTTCGAAGTAGTCGTATGTGGGTTTGTTGTCCACAAGAAACCACGTCTTTGCACAAATTGATCTCGCAGATCATTCGCATCAGAAATGTGTCCCCTGATTATCACATCAAGTCCATCAGAATGGACAACGCCAGAGAATTTACTTCAAAGGCATTTGATGATCATTGCATGGCAATGGGAATTGCAGTTGAGCTTTCGGTACCGCATGTCCATACCGTAATGGTCCGCGAGACTTTAATTAAAAGAATTAAATTTATTGCCCGACCCCTTTTGTATAATTGAAATCTAGCAGCTACATGTTGGGGACACGCAGTCCTGCATGCAGCGAATCTCATCAACCTTAGACCTTCGGCCTACAACATCCATTCACCTATGCAACTAGCGCAATGGTCAAGACCAAGATTTCCCAACATTAGGGGAGAAATCAACCCCTTGATGAAGAATGTCGGGAAATTATGTGGCAAGCCTGGGGAATCCATGTAGATGACCCACGCACTAGAGAAGTCCAGAAGACATTACATGGCAAGCCACGGGAATTCATGCAGATGACCCGCGCATTAGTGAAGCAAATAGAGAAGTCTAGAAGACAATAGATTTGCAAGCATTAGCAAATCAACTGCCTAATCACTTTAGTGATTTGAAGAGCGTGACTACGTCGCATGTGCCTGCACGCACTGCACCGGAGATGGTTGAAATACCAAAAAAAAAAGCAGAAGGTATCCCTAATCTCGTCCAGAGGCCTCAGAAAAAAAATAAAGGGACGAGAACTCCGGTTCCTCTAATCCTTAGTAACCGGGGACGCCTGGCGAAAAAGGATAAGAGGGATTTATCACAGCCGATCATTGAAGTCCCCCAGAATGAGAAGGGGAGCCAGTTGAGACCTGGCACGAGTATGACACCTTCAGAAAAGGGCATACCGCATCTGAATATCCCCATCGGCATGGATGTGTGCGCACACATCGGAGCCAAAAAACTAAAAGGACTTGCCACCGCAATTGAAAGAAGCGATGTGCAAGGTAAAGCTCCAGCAGAAGCAATCGCTCCAGAAGAAGCAACTCATGAAGAAATAGCTATAAATTATGTGCACACGGGAGAGTCCCTGAATAGGACAACAGCTAATATCGATATCTACTTCGCAAAGAAAATTGCCGCCATCATCGATCTTGATCCTGAGCCTGCATCACTCGCTGAATGTAAGAAAAGATCAGATTGAGAAGATTGGAAGAAGGCAATAGCAACTGAATTGCTATCTCTGAACAAAAAAGAGGTGTTTGGGCCAGTATGCCGCACACCTCCCCACATACATCCCGTTGGGCACAAGTGTGTATTTGTTCGAAAGAGAAATGAAAGAAATGAAGTAGTGGGATACAAAGCAAGGCTGGTAGCCCAAGGTTTCACTCAACGTCCTGGAGCTGATTATGAAGAAACCTACTCTCCAGTCATGAGTAGAATAACTTTGGATACTTGATCTCAATGGCAGTGAACTTGAATTTAGAAATGAAACTGATGGATGTTGTGACTGCATACCTTTACGGTAACTTGGATTCGGAGATTTACATGAAAGTCCCTGAAGGAATTCCTCTCCGAACCAAGACAGAGCAAATAGAAATCATGCAGTGTGAAACTCAGAAAGTTCACTGTATGGACTGAAACAATCTGGAAGAATGTGGTATAATCGCTGAGCGACTTTCTCTGCAAGAAAGGCTACACGAACAATGAAGACTGTCCTTGTGTATTTATACGGCGATCCTGAATGGATTCAGTATAATCTCTGTGTATGTAGATGATCTGAATATCATCGGACAGTAGAAGACATAAAAGAAGCAAGCTCCTACTTGGAGTCAGAATTTGAAATGAAAGATTTGGGCAAGACCAAGTTTTGCTTAGGCTTGCAGCTTGAGCATGCCCTGAATGAGTCTTGGTAAATCAGTCGACCTACACCCAGAAGGTGCTCGAAATGTTTGGCTTTGAGAAGGCATTTCCCTCGAAAGTACCGATGATCAGTAGGTCTTTACAGCAAGAAAAAGATCCTTTCCGACCAAGGGAAGAGGGGGAGGAAGTCCTAGGGCCGGAATTCCCATACTTGAGTGCAGTGGGAGCACTCATGTATTTAGCAAACTGCACTAGACCGAACATTGCATTTGCCGTGAACCTGTTAGCAAGGTACAGTGCAGAGCCCACCAAAATGCATTGGCAGCGCATAAAGGACATTTTTCGATACCTCCAAGATAGCAAGGACCTCAGATTGTTTTACAGAAAGAATCAAGATCTGAACTTGATTGGCTATGCAGATGCTAGGTATATGTCAGACTCGCATACCGCTAAGTCACAAACAGGCTATGTATTCCTGTGTGGTGGAACTGCAATTTCATGGAAATCGTCTAAGCAAAAGCCTGGTAGCTATTTCGACGAACCACTCAGAAATTATAGCACTGTATGAAGTCGCACAAGAGTGCGCTTGGCCCCGCCGAATGATTCACCACATCCAGCAGTCATATGGGATGAACATTGTGCAAACCCCCACAATTATCTATGAAGATAATGCAGCTTGCGTTGCACAAGTGCAAACGAGCTATGTGAAGAGTCATCTCACAAAGCATATCAACCCCAAGTTCTTCTATGCACATGAATTGCAAAAGATGGACGAGATTAAAAGTATTGCATACTAAGTCATGTGAAAATCTCGCAGATTTATTCACTAAGTCACTCGCCGCATCTAGTTTTGAAAGGTGCGTGCGTGGAATTGGAATGATGAGACTTAGAGAAGTGCAGAATTCAGCGGGAGAATTCTCACAAGCCCGCTAATAAATCTTGATCATGAAGATTAAGTACCCAAAAATAAAGTCTTGCAGACCAAATGAATTTGGGTGAATTGTACTCTTTTTCCCTTGACGAGTTTTCCATGAAGTTTCTCGACCAAGGTTTTTAACGAGGCAATTCGTACATCGCAGCATCACATGTATCATGTACTCTTTCTCCAAATTTTTCCCACTGGGTTTTTATGGAGTTTTGACGAGGCATGAGCATATTGGGTGAGTGCCCAAGGGGGAGTGTTAGGAAACCTGGACTCTATCTATAGTCCTGATCTAATTGGGCACCCCCACCGTAGACTATAAATAGTGACCTAGACCCCCTCATTATGTACCCCGATGCAATCTAAAGCAATAAAGAAAGACCAGGAGTTTAATCTACCTCTCTGTGTTCAATCTATTATTCTGTGATTGATTCGTTCTTGTTCTAAGCAGAGGAATCGCTCGGACTGGTCTCCAGCCTCGGTTCCTCAACAACACCCGTTACTTGCAGTCGGTTGGGTACACATATGTGTCACCACGGTACAATTTTACGCTGAAGTTTCGAAAAGTACACTGTACCTGTCGCAGTGTGCGCACGTGCTACAGTTGAGTACGGCAGAGTACTGCTCAATCGTGACATCGTGTTCATCTGTAGCCATTTTTTTTAAGAGGAAAGCAGGAACTTTGTTAATTGCTGTACTTGCTAGTGTTCAAAGACAAAATCATAAACTCCCAGCACGTAAATCGTCCTGAGTCTTGACATCCTGCAACACCGCAATTAGGCGCATCTCGATTCAATTCTCCACCTTGGTTGTATTCCTGACCACCTCAGTTATGGACTCCACTCACCACTCCGCCACAAGCGCACAATACGCATCAGGTACTCACGTTGCTATGGACATATGGTCCTATAGAGCGCTAGTGAGAGAGCTTCATTGCCTCTTTCAAATCGAGAGAGCTTCTTTGCAAGCTAACAGGCGTACTCTTGTTGCCTGGTAGTAACTATGGGATCTTTTTTTTTATATAGTAACTACCTTTTAAATAGAGTATCTATAAATTAATTATAATAGATATTGTTCTGATTTCATCTATATCGACTAAAATTGTATACGAGTATCTCTCTGTACTCTCTCACGACATTCAAAATTTAAGCTAAAAGTCATAAACCTCATCTTAAAAGAACCCACCCAAAGCAATGGATCTCAATCTAGGGTTTGTTTGGATGGATGGAGATTAGAGGGTGTTCGTATTGGCTGCACTGATGGCATTTGGCTACGGCTAGTAGTTTTTAACTGAAAATAAATAGTAATAGCTGAAAGAAGTGTCTTTTAGAGGGAGGGGACAAACAGTGGGAAAAGTGAGGGAGAGATACGTGTGTAAGACAGGAGTAAAAGGAGTGGATGCGTGATATACCTGTGACTTTCTGTCTTATTCTCGGAGTAAGGGAAGTGAAGAACCCATTTTAAGAAGTGACATGTTTCTATTGGCTTTTGGACATGCTAGGGGCCTGTTCTTAACGGCTTCTAAAAGCGGCTTTTGGCTTTTGCTACAGTACTTAACTTTCAAACGGAGCATTTTCTCAAGACGGGGTCTACAAGTTAATTGTAGTACACGTTGAAAGCCTAACATATGTATCAATCAAAATCGCAAGCAAGTATCTCTCTTTTTGTAATATCTATCATAAACAGCAAAAATTCAAAAATTTCAGCTAAAAGTCATAAACCACAACCCTATCAAACATGCCGCTAGATTTGCTCCATTCAGATCGCAAGGGAACTGGCAAAAGGGAGTGACTATTGCATAGGTGACTGAAATTTTTTTATCTCTCAATCACTTGAAGTTGCACCCTCAATCACCTGAAGTTGCATGTGATTTTTTTGGAGGAGGGTTGGAACTTCAGTTGATTGAGAGTATAACTTGTTGCACTCTGAATCATCTGAAGTTGCAGGTGTTTTTTTGGAGGGGGCTGCAACTTCAATTAATTAAGAGTATAATTTTAGGTGGTCGAGAGATAAAAAAAATTTAGTCACCTATGCAGTAGCAAAACCGCTGGCAAAATGATATGCTTCACAAAAGAAGGGGCAAGGAAAAGGTAAAACGACCTTTCATACCCCTAACGGGCCTAGGCTACAGATTTTCGTGGGCCTCACCGCTTCAATCCGGAGAAAGCAGTGCACAGCACGTTGCTTTGGGCCTTTGGTAGGCCGGATTAATTTAGGCTTATTAATGTTGCAGGCCAACTTTTCCAAATAAATTGCACCCGACCAGTTTGGTACCGTGACAAATATTGCGATCTAATTTGTTCAGATTTCGCCCAAAAGGCAAACTTAAATCCTTGGGACAGGCCAGCAACGCATCATGGCACAGTAGTCCTACTCTTCTTCTTTTTCTTCTTTAGATGAAAGCCCTACTGTTCTAAGATTGAAAGTTTGAAACTGGAAGGTACTATTCGATTGGTGCCTCTTAACGAAATTTGCTAGTTACAACTCACATATGTCCAAGCGCATTGGTGTTTGAGGCCTGTGCAATGAGAAATAAACTAAATCTTTAAGATTTTATTTTAAATTGGAGATGTCACCACATATTAACAGATAACTACGGTGTTATGACTACTCTTGTTCCTCTAAACCATTTGCCTCATTGTTGGCAACATAGTGTCTAAAAGGGTAGAAAGTTTCAGGCCATGATCGACACCTCATAACTATGCGCCCAAGTCCTAGCTCCATCCCTGCGCTCAACCCATAATGTCTAGTGCCAAACAAATAAGCTCAACATGATTCTGCAGATGGTAAGTTGGTAAAAGACACACTCAAAACATCAATGCATTTTTATTTCTGTTTGATAATAGTACTATTGCATCGCTCGTGGCATCCTCCCTAATTATCTGACCTAACTTGGCTAGATGCCTCCATTCCTGTTTGCATCAGATGCCCCCGCGACGCGCCGTCCATCTCCTTCCTCAGCTTCTTTACCCTCTCGATGACCGCCTGCACCGTCAAATCCACGGCGTCCTTGACCGTCTCCAGCTTCGACCTAGGGTCCGCGTACACCAGCCTAGGAATCAGGCTGATCACCGTCTCCGTCATCCGCTCCGCGACGTCCGGCGGGATCCTCCGGAGCGTCTCCTCTATGCTGGCGTTGCCGATCCGAATGTCGTCCTCGGCGATGAACACCGAGTACGTGTTGTGATCGTCGGGGAGGTGCCACCTGTACTGCGTGTACGCGGACGCCGGGTGGAAGAACACCGGCACACAGCCGGCCAGGATGGCGTCGAACGCCGACCGCCGCGTGTACGTGTCGCCCGGCGGCTGCAGGCAGAAGCGCGTTCCCTGGAACGCGCGCATGAAGGTGCTAGGGATGAGGCACTTCTTCCTGCCCTTCCGGCACTGGACCAGGTTGCAGAAGCTGGACGAGCCGCATTGCCTGATGAGGTGGTGCCGGATCGAGTTCGGGTCCCCGGGGCGCGTGCCGCCGGCGAAGGAGAAGAGCCACTCGCGCTTCATGCCGCGCATCCGCTGCTGCCAGTCGAAGATGTCGGCGTCCTTCGCCGGGTGGAAGTAGGTCGGGTACGGCACGGCGAAGTCGAAGTCCGTCCAGGGCGTCTTCTCGACGAAGAGCACCGTCATGTTCTGCACGGCCGGCAGCCGGAGGAGTTTGTTGCCCCACTCCGAGTCGCTGTCCGTCTGCCTCTGGTGGTCCCACGCCGTCCTGCCAGACAGCACGAAGTGGTCATGGCCGCCCATGGCGCGCCACTCGGGGCGCCGCGTGAGCCAATCGACGAGCTCGAGCGACGCGGCATCCTTGGACGAGGCATTGTTGCCCCACAGGTGGCGCACGACGTCGAACCCGGCGTAGAATGGCACGAAGATGGCGGCGGCGCGGGAGGAGTCGTCGGTGAGGCAATCATACTGCCTGATGCGGCTGTGGAAGATGACGTCGAGGCCGAAGTGGTCCGTGGCGTACCATCCCTCGTCGACGAACACGCCGTCCGCGTTGTCTAGCGGCTCACCGAGGCCGCCGTTCCTGAGGTACACACACATGTTGATCCACTGGTACCACTCGCGGCAGTTGCCGAGTATGTCGGCGTTGAACCGCGGCGGCAGGTCGTGGATGTACACGTACCGCCCTTGACAGGCTTCGTCGATCTCGACGTGCCGGTGCCTCTCATCCTCCGCCGTCGTGAGCGCACGGGCGGATGGGAGCTCCTGAAGTTGCTCTTCTTGCTCGAGGCGCAAACGTTGGGAGTCTTCGCCATCGGACGCGGCGGCGACGAGCGACGAGTGCGGTGAGCTGACCGGCGCGCCGTCGAAGACCGAGAGATGGCAGTAGACGATGAGAAGCCACGGCGTGGCCGACAGAGTGGCGAGGAAGAGGAGGCGAGGCAGCCAGCGTTTGCCGCCGTGGGCGCCTGTTCTCTCCATGCTCTCTCGTGTCCCGGAGAGTTTCTTTCCAACTTCAGAGAGTATTGTAATTAAGCGTGCCGATGCTCGAAATGACCATGCGTGTGCAGAACGCTGATATACGTGGTGACCTAAGCTCAAATGGAGCAAAATCGGAGGCAGTTTATGCGTAGTAGTACTGAGCTAGCTGCGACTTCTGAGTTGTACGATGTAGCAAAAAAAACGAAACAAAGATACTCTACATGTACATTAATCAACCAAAGGACCGTTAAACGAGGGGTGAGAATGGAGATGGAATATGAGAGGGGACAAACTCAACCGTGGAATCAAGAGACTGAGGAATAAATTTATCTCACCTTATATTCTTATTTCATTTCCATCCCTCCTATCCCATTAGAAAAACTAGCGGACGATATATCGTTCAAGTAAAAAACAACAGAATTGTTAGGAAACCTGGACTCTATCCAGAGTCCTGATCTAATTGGGCACCCCACCGTAGACTATAAATAGGGACCTAGACCCCCCTCATTATGTACCCGATGCAATCTAAAGTAATAAAAAAAGACCAGGAGTTCTCTCTACCTCTTTGTGTTCAATCTATTATTCTGTGATTCTGTGATTGATTCGTTCTTGTTCTAAGCAGAGGAATCGCTCGGGCTGGTCTCCAGCGTCGGTTCCTCAAAACGTTATCAGCACGACTTCGCTCCGCTGAACGAGGTAATCATCGAAGCACAGATTGATTTTCTAGATCACTTTTGAATCTGTATTTTCTTTTCGCGTTCTAGATTGAAATTCTACGGTGCAAATCCGCCCTAATCTACCGCGAGCAGACTTGAAGTCGCCGGCACAATGCCGATCGGTAGATTGTGAAACGGGGTAGATGTTGATTGCACTGTAGATTAGAACGATGCAAATCCGCCCTAATCTACCGCGAGCAGACTTGAAGTCGCCGGCACAATGTCGATCGGTAGATTGCGAAAACAGGGTAGATGTTGATTGCATCCTAGATTGAAAAACGAAATCAGAAAATTTTTGCATGATTCCGTTTTGATCCTGCATGATCACTGCATGAAGAAACTTTGCATCCCTTCTGTTCGGTTCGGCTTATGCACAGAAAGAAAAAAAATCGGTTCCGCCAGCGCCGCGCCCGCATGCGTGACACCGGCCACCGGCCAGTCATGAAGCATGAGTCGCCATCGCGCCGCAAGCGCATCGCCGCCAGCGGCCGTCTGCCGCCGTCAAAGCCTCGTCGCTCGGTTCGACCAAGGGCCGAGCAAACCGACCGTGGACCCGAATGCACCACGCCCGCCGCGGCCGTTCGCTCCGCGCTGCCGCACGCGCACGCGCCGAACGCACGCTTCCCGGCCGATCTCACCGATTGGCCTTCACCGCACGGCCAACGCCGGTCCGCAGCGCCGCCCGCACGGGTTGTCGGGGTCGTCACCCTTGGGAGCCTCGGGCTCGCCGCCAGCATGCAGCTACCCTCCCGACCGCCGCTGCGCCGTATCGCGCCTCGCTCATTGTGGACTCAAGTCCGCAAACGAAGCGGCAAGTAGTAGCGCCACTCCGCCTCGGTGATTGCGCCCGTATGCGCGCTCGCCGCCGCTCCCGAGAAGAGTCCGGCCCGAAGCCGCCATGGCCGCGCCGTCTCCGTGAAGCGCCGCCGCACCGGCATCACCAGCGTCGCCACAACCGTGCTGGCCTTGCCTCGGGCTCGCTGCGTGCCACCGGCGCCTGCTCGGCCTCCGTGCCGCCGCCACCATCGCTCTGCCGCTTGTTGCGCACCCGATGCCGGCCACCTCACCCCGCGCTGCATGCGCTCGGCTCGGCCAACCCGCGCTTGCGCGGCTCCACTCGCCACCGCCATGCCGCCGCGGCACCCGCCTCGCCCCTTGAAGCCGACGAGTAGCCACCGCCGTCCCGCATGCGCCCGCCGAAGCCGGCGGCTCGGGCCGCTATCGCCGCCGGTGGTGGTCTCAGTGACGCCGCGGCCGCTAGCCCCGCTCGGCGCCTCCGCCGGCGCCGGCGCGCTCCGCTGCGCGCCGCGCCCGGCCGGCCGCCTCGCGCCGCGCCGTCGCTCGGCTGGACCGCCAGCATCGCTCGATCGGCCACCCAATAGCCGCCGCCACAAGAAAGTGGCAAGGGGAAACCCTAGCGGGAAGAGCTTAAGCTCTCCCGGGTGGGCCGGGCGGCCAATGGGCCTTGACGGGCCAAGGGAAAGGCCACGTGGGCCGAGAAAGAATGGGCCGCGGGAGGGGGCTGAAAGAAAAAGGGCCGACCGGTGGGGGAGGGCGCCGGTATTTTGTGAAACACACCCTGAAGTTTGTGTAATTACAGAAAAGCCCTTAAAACTTGCATATAAGCCCAGAATTTTGCAGATAAGGCATTGTAGTACCGAAAATTACAAATAAGCCCTTAAATTTACGAGTGGGTCCAAAATTTTTCAGAAAACCCCTCGGTAAATCAGAAAATTGTGCAAATTTTTCTCTGAACTGAAATTTTGCGCAGAAACCCCCTGGAATTGCAGAATTTGCTGAAATATCATATTTTAGCATAAAAGGGCCCCGGAAATCCGAATTTTGAAGTATTTTTAGCATTTGAAGCTTATTTATTTATGCCATTATTATTCTCTGTATTTTCTGTATTTATTTACTGCTTTGGTTAATTGGAATTTGTGAAAATTGCTTTTAATCACTGAAATTAGCAGTAAAATTATAGAAAATGCATAGAAAAATCTGGAACATTACGAGAACCCTTTTGTACTATTTATTTACCTGCAGTGAATTATTCCGTGCATGTCTACCAGCAGTAGACTTATACACATTTAGATGACTAGCATAACGAACTGGAAGTTCGAGGAGCTGGCCTAGCATGGCCAAAACTATCTGACGTAGGCATCCGATGTCGAGATTGTGCTTGGAGCCAGGAAGCTCCGCGCTGCTATTGGGATTGGCGGACTGAATGACGCTCAACCCAAACCTGAGGAGAATGATCAGGTACTTCATTTTCTCAGGCACCACCTCTGCCTCACTCTCAAGAATGAGTATATGACGGAGAAGAGCGCGCTGGCACTCTGGACCGCACTCCAGAAGCGGTTTGAGAGGCTAAAGTACACCATTCTTCCTCAAGCAGAGCGAGAGTGGATCAGACTGAGGTTTTGCCGACTTTAAGACGGTCAGGGAATACAATTCTGCCTTGCACAGGATTTGTACCCCAATATAGAAAATTGAGAAAATCCTTCCACCCCAATGCAGTATAATCCGCACGCAATTATCGTCAAGACGGCTATGAGGAATATGCCGAATTGATTGATATGATACAAGTTGTGGAGGCTTAGGACGAAGTTCTCCGCAAGAACTAAGTCACTCAGTCATCTGGGAGCTCCATTGGCCGTGAAGCCAACACCAGGAGCAACAAGGTGCGAAAGCCCTTATTAGAGAAAAAGGGGAATGAAGGGTAAGGCCGCAGCCCAGAAAGGCGAATCAGATGCTCCACGGGAGAATAAGGCCAGCAAGCCAAAGCGGGATGGTTAAAGGCAATATGAAGCCCACTCTGCATCGGTTGAGGAGAGATTTGAGTAGTCACACTGCCGATGGAAGTTGAAACCATCACGGCAATGATAATCCCTCTTGACCTAGAAGCAGTTAAAGCCATGATTTCTCTTGAAGAGAATGTCAACCCCGAGAAAATAGCAGAAGAAGTCTAGTGCACTGAATGCATTTCGACTTTATTTGTCATTTAATTTGTGTGGAAGAATATGTTAGAATTTGCATGGATGGTACTTAAGAATTGTTATTTTCTCGTGATGGTTGGATGATATTTGAAGAATTCATTCATTTATTCAGTTTATGATGGCATGACATGTTCTGATATTGGTGTATTTATTTATGTGTTAATTGCCTTCTCATGCATATGAATAAAATACCCTATATTAGAACAAGTGTAGCGCCCTATAAAGAAAGTGTGCTTAGCTAGCAGCGGCACAATTTGTACCATCTTAAGAGAGACTAAGATTTTCAAGTCGATTCGTGAGAGCACTGGCAGCCTTACGACAATCGCCAGAAGCGATGCATGTATAATTGGTTCAGGAAGAGCCACAATGGGCACAACTTTGGTCATTGAAGAAGCCTCATTGTACCCAGAATCGATTTGAACTCTCCTAAGTTTTAAAAATATTTGCGCCACGGTTTCCACGTTGAGACTAAAGAAGAGTACGGTAAGGAATACCTACTCATTACGAAGCGAGAAGAGAATGGCAAAAGAATATTAGAAAACTTCCTTCACTTGAAACTGGGCTATATTATACCAACATTAAGGCGCATGCAGCGTACACTGTCCTGAAGACGGTATTTAGAAGCTCTAAACTCTTCTGTCTCTGGCATGACAGATTAGGCCACCTAGGTCTTAGGATGATGAGAAACATAATAAATAACTCGCATGGGCATAATATTAATGAAGAATTTCCCAATCATGAAGATTTTGTGTGCCCTGCATGTGCACCGGGAAAATAATAATTAGTCCCTCCACTCTGAAAGTGAAGGATGAAGTCCCTGCATTCCTGGAACGCATCCAGGGAGACATTTGCGGTCCCATTCAGCCCATCTCAGGGTTATTCAAGTATTTCATGGTGCTCATTGACGCTTCTTCGAAGTGGTCATATGTGGGTTTGTTGTCCACGAAAAACCACGCCTTTGCAAAATTGATCTCGCAGATCATTCGCATCAGAAATGTGTTTCATGTTCATCACATCAAGTCCATCAGAATGGACAACGCCGGCAAATTTTCTTCGAAGGCATTTGATGATTATTGCATGGCGATGGAAATTGCAGTTGAGCATTCATGCGCATGTCCATACCTGAATGGTTTGGCGAGGCTTTAATTAAAAGAATTAAATTTATTGCCCACCCTTTTGTATAATTGAAATCTAGCGGCTACATGTTGGGGACACGCGATCCGCATGCGTGAATCTCATCAACCTTAGACCTTCGGCCTACAACATCCATTCACCTATGCAACTAGCGCAATGGTCAGCACCGAAGATTTCCCAACATTAGGGGGAGGAAATCAACCCCTTGATGAAGAATGTCGGGAAATTACGTGGCGAGCCTGGGGAATCCATGCAGATGACCCGCGCACTAGAGAAGTCTAGAAGACAATAGAAGTCCAGAAGACAAAATAGATTTGCAAGCATTAGCAAATCAACTGTCTGATCACTTTAGTGATTTGAAGAGCGTGACTAAGTCGCATGTGCCTGCACGCACTGCACCGGAGAGGGTTGAAATACCAAAGAAAGCAGAAGGTATCCCTAATCTCGTCCAGAGGCCTCAGAAAAAAAATGAGGACGAGAACTCCGGTTCCTCGAATCCTTAGTAACCGGAGACGCCTGGCGAAAAAGGATAAGCGGGATTTATCACAGCCGATCATTGAAGTCCCCTAAAATGAGAAGGGGAGTCAGTTGAGACCTGGCAAAAGTATGACACCTTCAGAAAAAGGCATACCAGATCTGAATATCCCCATCGGCATGGATGTGTGCGCACACATCGGAGCCGAAAAAGTAAAGGGACTTGCCACCGCAATTGAAAGAAGCGATGCGCAAGGTAAAGCTCGGCGAAGCAATCGCTCGGAAGAAGCAACTCATGAAGAAATAGCTATAAATTATGTGCACACGGGAGAGTCCCTGAATAGGACAACAGCTAATATCGATATCTACTTCACAAAGAAAATTGCCACCATCATCGATCTTGATCCCGAGCCCGCATCGCTCACGAATGTAAGAAAAGATCAGATTGGGAAGATTGGAAGAAGGCAATAGCAATGAATTGCTATCTCCGAATAAAAGAGAGGTGTTTGGGCTCAGTATGTCGCACACCTCCCACATACACCCGTTGGGCACAAGTGGGTATTTGTTCGAAAGAGAAATGAAAGAAATGAAGTAGTGAGATACAAAGTAAGGTCAGTAGCCCAGGTTTCACTCAACGTCCCGGAGTTGATTATGAAGAAACCTACTCCCGGTCATGAGTGGAATTACCTTTAGATACTTGATCTCAATGGCGGTGAACTTGAACTTAGAAATGAAATTGATGGATGTTGTGATTACATACCTCTACGGTAACTTGGATTTGGAGATTTATATGAAAGTCCTCGAAGGAATATCTCTCCAAACCAAGACAGAGCAAATAGAAATCATGCAGTGTGAAACTCGAGAAAGTCACTTGTATGGATGAAACAATCTGGAAGAATGTGGTATAATCGCTAAGCAACTTTCTCTGCAAGAAAGGCTACACGAGCAATGAAGACTGTCCTTGTGTATTTATACGATGATCCCGAATGGGTTCTCAGTATAATCTCTGTATGTAGATGATCCGAATATCATCGGACAGCCAAGACATAAAAGAAGCAAGCTCTTACTTGAAGTCGAATTTGAAATGAAAGATTTGGGCAAGACCAAGTTTTGCTTAGGCTGCAGCTTGAGCATGTCCCTGAAGGAGTCTTGGTACAACAGTCGACCTACAACCAGAAGGTGCTTGAAAGGTTTGGCTTTGAGAAGGCATTTCCTTCGAAAGTACCGATGATCGGTAGGTCTTTACAGCAAGAAAAAGATCCTTTCCGACCTAGGGAAGAGGGGAGGAAGTCCTGGACCGAATTCCCATACTTGAGTGCGGTGGGAGCACTCATGTACTTAGCAAATCGCACTAGACCGGACATTGCATTTGTCGTGAACTCGTTAGCAAGGTGCAGAGTCAGAGCCCACCAAAAGGCATTGGCGGGGCATAAAGGACACCTTCCAAGGAAGCAAAGACATTGGATTGTTTCACGAAAGAATCAAGATTTGAACTTGTTTGGCTATGCGATCTTTGGGCACTGTCGACCCGCATACCGCTAAGCCACAAGCAGCTATGTATTTACGTGTGGTGGAATTGCAATTTCATGGAAATCGTCTAAGCAAAGCCCGTAGCTACTTGACGAACCACTCGAAATTATAGCACTGTATGAAGCCGCACGAGAGTGCGCTTGGTTCCGCTGAACGGATCACCACATCCGGTAGTCATGTGGAATGAAACATTGTGCAAACCCCCACAATTATCCATGAAGATAATGCAGCTTGCGTTGCACTAGTGCGACGGGCTATGTAAGCATATCAACCCCAAGTTCCTCTATGCTCATGAATTGCAAAGATGGACAAGATTAAAGTACTGCACACTAAGTCATGTAGACTTGTTCACTAAGTCACTCCGCGCATCTAGCTTTGAAAGGTGCGTGCGTGGAATTGGAATGATGAGACTTAGAGAAGTGCAGAGTCGGGGAGAATTCTCACAAGCCCGCTAATAAATCTTGATCATGAAGATTAAGTACCCAAAAATAAAGTCTTGCAGACTAAATGAATTTGGGTGAATTGTACTCTTTTCCTTGACGAGTTTTCCATGAAGTTTCTCGACCAAGGTTTTTAACGAGGCAATTAGTGCATCGTAGCATCACATGTATCATGTACTCTTTCTCCAAATTTTTCCACTGGTTTTTATGGAGTTTTGACGAGGCATGAGCATGTTGGGTGAGTGCCCAAGGGAGTGTTAGGAAACTGGACTCTATCCAGTCCCGATCTAATTGGGCACCCCACCGTAGACTATAAATAGGGACCTAGACCCCCCTCATTATGTACCCGATGCAATCTAAAGCAATAAAGAAAGACCAGGAGTTCTCTCTACCTCTTTGTGTTCAATCTATTATTCTGTGATTCTGTGATTGATTCGTTCTTGTTCTAAGCAGAGGAATCGCTCGGACTGGTCTCCAGCGTCGGTTCCTCAAAAAGAATAACTTTTCATGGTACGATCTGATGCATTGAATGGTATCGGACGCACCCTCGGTCTCTCTCTTGTCCACTCAATCCACCCATTC
Organism: Dendrocalamus sinicus; assembly: GCA_036346575.1. Taxonomy (NCBI): domain Eukaryota; kingdom Viridiplantae; phylum Streptophyta; class Magnoliopsida; order Poales; family Poaceae; genus Dendrocalamus; species Dendrocalamus sinicus. The sequence continues at coordinate 32,212,139 of CM070658.1, forward strand.
TATCTATCCAGCCCAAGGTATTGCTCCAAATTGAAGTTCATGGATCACTCTTCTCTCTCTATCTCTCTTCCAGATCCTTACTCTGGTATGGCAAGCGAGTAGGTGCCCAACTCTTCTCTCTCCCTCCTCCAAATCCTTACTCGGGTATGACATGTGAGTATGGAGGGCTAGAAATCACTACTACCTAGGTTGGTGGGAAGACTATGCCCCGAGCTTACCTAGACTTTACATTGGTAAAAATCCCATGCCCAGGCTGGAGCTAGCCTACCATAGGTTGGGATCCGCCCCTGTTTAAAGGGCCTAACATATTTGTTAAGGTGATTAAAAGATTTAGTCTCGGAGTTTGATGACATCATGGAAAAACATGCAAAGTTGACCAAATGTTGATATGGATCAAGATATAGCTCAAGACAAAGATATAATATAGCATAAGAATCTCTTTTATAGCTTTTATCAGTTTCGGTGTTTGGTGAAAAACACCGGGTTGATAGAATAGATGCTGTGTTATAAAGAGGGGGCCATTGCTAGTAGTTTGAAGCTAATATTGTGCCACTTTGATCAATTATGGGTCATGCATGCATTTGAAATTTCATTTTGGAGCATTCTTTTCTTTTCATTTGAAATCCGGTATGACCATAGTTGTATCAGCGTTAGTAATGCTGCATTGGTACTACCGGCCATTACATACTAGTACGTTATTTTTAGAGAGATGCATTTTTGATATTACCTTGGAATAATACTACTGTATTTCTTGGCTGGTAGTACCGTAGCAGTAAGACCGTATTTGGTGTTCGGTACTATTGGAGTGCAGTATGACCGCACTTTAGTTGGTGGTAGTTAATTTTCCGAGAAGTGCATTTTTGGAGCACTTTCTCTCCTCTAAAATTGGTGCTATCATAGCTAAGGTGTGGTACTACTAGGACATGTAAGTGTGGTACTATCGAAATTTGATTTAATAATTAGTTTTTGTATATTTAATAAATCTTATGTAGCTATTGAATGGTAGATGCGGTAGTACAGGCCATTACATGGAGATAGTACCGCATCCCCTGCTTTTTGGAGATTTCAATCCCAACGGTCATCCTGATGGGTGGATGTTATAAATACCTCCCCACCAGCAGCAAGCAAGAACTCTTGGATCTCATTGAATAACTTGAGCTCTTGCCACTATTTCTTCAACTCATTTGCTCTATTTCCGTATTTTGATATTGTTGAGAGCATTCAAGTGCATTACATCATCTAATTGATCATTATATTAGTTAAAAAATTCAAGCAAATATCATTAGCTTATTACTCTTGATGGTTGTTGGCACCTAGATAGTTTAGAGAAGGTTGCTCGGTTATCTCTTAAAGATTGTGAATAGACCTAACACGGTTGTGAAAGATCGGAACTCACCTCTCAGAGCGGGAAAGAGCTACCATAGTGGAATGAGGAAAGGATCAAGATTGTGCAAGGAGTCTACTTGATTAGTTCAAGCTCTTTCAATGTGGATTAGGGGAGACCGACAAGTCTTTGAGACAAAAAAAAAATTCTCACATCCTTTGTGTGGTTTACCTTTCTTGCACTTTACTTGCCGCATTTACATTTCTAGTAATTAATTAATTGACTTACTTAAATAGAATTGTATCTTGTCTAGACATAGATTTATGGTGTCTTAGCAAGACGTAGAGAATTTAGGCCTTGTTTTGTGGAAAATAATTTTAATGAATTATACTTGCTATAAAATTATGTTTTAGACAAAAGAATTTATAAACCTCCTATTCACCACTCCTCTAATTGGTTATCTTTGATCCTATAGAGCAGGCACAACGACGGTTGCGCAATAGGCGGCAGACAAGCGGACATTGCAGCAGCGCCAGATGAGAGGTGACAACAGGCTCCTCTAAGCTCGATGGTGGCATCGAGCAACCACAGGCTCGTGTGATGGGTGGCCACGAGCGCCCAAGGGCATCGGGCCCCACCACATCCTTCTTCAACTCTGGTGAGAGGGGCACGGCGGAGAAGCTTTAGGCTCACGTGGCGAGGCGGACACGGGGTCACGCGAGCACGACTGGCTCCTCTACCTCCTCATTCGACTTCGGCGCCACCCTTCCCTCCTCCTTCACCTTCGGCTCCAAATCTAGCATAGGTGGTGATGCAGTGCTTCACCTTCAGCTCTGGATCTAGCGATGGGAAGCAATGGCGTGGCTCAGGACACTTGGATCCAGCGGCAGCTCGGCATGGAGTTAGGCCTGAGCTGGGGAAGAGAGAGATAGAGGCTTAACACGGAGCTCGAGCACAAATTCGATGACGGGCAATGTCGGTTGACTCGGTGGTAGCGGTGGTAGTCAGGGCTGGAGCTGAAGAAGATGGTGCATTGGTAATGGGTGGTGTTAGGTAGTCCTTAACGATATGGTAGTATCATCGTAGCCAGGTGAGCTTACCGAAATTAGCCAAAACTTCTTGAAACTTATTTGAAACCTATTGAAAATTGTTGGAACTTACTAAAACTTATTGAAATTTTTTGTTAAAACATGCTGAACCTTGCAGAAACTTGTTGAAACTTGATGAGACTTGACTTTCAAAATCTGAAACTTATCGAAACTTTGACTTAAAATCTTCTAAAAACTTTTAGAAATATATGAAACTCACTAAAATATGAAAATTTTTAAACGTTTTCTTGAATTTACTGATACTATATAAAATTTATTGCAATGATATAACTATTCTCACGCCGCTCTCATCCCACTATCAAACAGCCCTAGATATAAGTGCGCCTGAGGAAAGGAAACCGAGACTGCACGAGTTACGAATGGTGGACCCCCCAATGGCAAGTCTGGATCCTCGAGCGTAAGAGTCAAAGATGTTAATTTGATGGAACAAGTGTTAATTCAAAATTCTATGTCCTACCGAGTACCGACTGATCTAAAATCTAAAATAGTGACGTTAATTTGATGGAACAAGAGACACACACGTGATTCGCAGTTTCTCTTGTGAGCACCACTATTGGAAAGTAGTTTTCCGGTGCGATGCGTGTAGAATCTGACCGGCGATGTGCGTTCGTCGAGGTTGCATCGGACTGACCGGCCACTGGCAGGGCCGGCCATTTTTGCGTGGATGCGATCCCTAGAGACCTGCAGACTTGCAGGCAGCCTCGGCCTCGTGTTGCCTGAGGAGTTGACACGGGCTTAATTTTTTCTGAGGGCGATCTTAGATCAAGAGTAGTTATGGCACAGCATTAATCAATTTTCTCGGTCTTTGGGCCGCGAAACGTTGGATCGCCGCGCAAGACGCCTTCGCATCTCGCGTATTCGTGGCCGAATCGATCGAGAACGAGAAGGGCGTCGGGATTTCGCCACCGGCTGCGTACTGCATGAGCGACGGAGCACGGTGTTACACATGCAACGCTCCGACGGCAATCGTCGCAGAGACGTGCTGCGTTCTCTTGAGACAGCAGCTACCGCCAGAATGCCGAAACAAAAGCTATTTTTTGCGTGTCCCTGAAGCGATGCACTCCCAAGTTCTGATGAAAGATCAACTCCCGACTGATAACCAAATGGCATGTCAATACGTGGGTCTATTCTTTTTTTTTTTTTGCTGTGTTTTATGACTTTTGGCTGTGGTATGTGGTTTTTTGCTGTGGTTTTTGTTGATATAAATAAAGTCAGTACATTATGTACTACAATTAATCAGTAGACCCTATCTTGAAAAGACATTTTACTTAAAAACTAGTTACTGTATAAAAGCTAAAATATGAAATCAAAAGCTGAAAAAGAACAAACCATGTACTACATGGGTGCTTCCCGGGAAGAGTATGGTTTAGCGTGCATCAATGGCGCTTGGGTACACCAAATCAGCAGTTTCCTATAGTCCGACGTACAGCGAATGGATTAGTACATCACTCTTCTGAATGTGCTAAGCTGATAATCGCTTAAATTTCTGGTTTTTAACTTATTTTTTATTATTTTTAAATCTTATCTTTTCTGACTTTTTAGCTCAATTTTCGACTGTAGTTATTGTTTTTTAGCTGAAATTGTACTATAACAGTTGTTAACTTTTTCTAAGTTATTCAATTAAAAATAATAAAAAACATTGTTATATCTTCACAAGACAATGTAAAGAAATAAAAAAAAGAAAAAGAAGCCAAAAATAAAAAATCGAAATTAAGAAGTTAATATATTCTAAATGACTTTTAGCTTGTGAAAATTTAAAGTCAAAAGTCAAAGCCAGTTGGAGCTAGGCGCGAGTAGAACAAACTGTCTTTTCCCTTGACAACACGGGTGGAGTAGCAGAGTGGCACTTCGTTGGCGGCGTGGAGTCAACCTCTAAAAATTCTGAGCTCTTTTAACAGTTCCATTTTTAATTGAAACAGGCAAGGCTCCAGGCCACGATATGAACTCAGCTCTGCCAGAACACAGTATTAAAAAGAGAACATACAAATGCTGTAAAGTAAAACTCATTCTAGAGTATCAAGTGAAAGGTCCAAACTGGCGTACCGCTCAATGCAGGTACTCCCTGCCAGAAACTTCTGGAAATCCATCAGTTTCTAACGCGTTTAGTGATTCAGTTCATCAAGGGTGCGGTTCAGATATCAATCTTATTATCAATGAGTAATGGAACCAATCTTTGTTAACAAAAAGTTATGGAACAAATCGAAGTATGCAAACATACATTACTTGTGCAGAGTAATATCATTTGATTCTACATTTTATAAATTGCATTTCACTTGGGCACCTGGCAGAGCTAGCGATCTACTTTCCTAGCTTATTTCGGCCGGAACCTAAAACTCTCCAAGGCGTACTGGAGCGACGAGTCCTCGTCGGCCGACGTGTTGTCATAGACTGCCACACCGCTCCGGATCCTGGCCACTCTGTCGATGATCCCCTCTACGGCGACGTCAAAGGCGTCCCTCACTGTCTCCAGCTTCGACCTGGGATCAGCGTATATCACCGTCGGGATGAGCTTGATCACCTCCTCCCGCATCCGCTCCACCGTGGTTGCAGGGGTCGCCCGGAGCTTCGCCTCGATGCTCACGTTGCGCGCCCGCACGTCCTCCTCCGGGATGAACACTGAGTACCTGGCATGGTCCTTGGGGAGGTGCCACGTGTACTGAAGGTACGCCGACTTCCGGTGGAAGAACACCGGGATGCACCCGGCCACCATCGAGTCGAACACCGACCGCCGCGTGTACGAGTCGCCGGGCGGCTGCAGGCAGAACGTCGCCTTCTGGAACAGCCGCATGATGTTGCCGGGGGAGTGGCACTGGCTGCTGCCGAAGGCGCAGCCCAGCTGAATGCACGCGCCCGACGCCTTGCACTGAGCTATGATCTGCTCTCGGATGTTTCTTGGGTCCTCCGGCCGAGGCGCGCCGACGAACGCCATGAGCCACTTTCGCTGAAGATTGCGCACCCTGTGCTGCCACCGGAACACCTCGGCGTCCGTCCTGGGGTGGAAGTAGGTCGGGTAAGGCACGGCATAGTCGCTCGCGTGCAGCAGCGACGACTCCAAGACGAGCACCGACATGTCCCGGCCGCCCGGCATGACGAGGAGGTTCGTGCCCCAGTTCGGGTTGACGTTGCTGTTCCTCCGGAAGTCCCACCCCGTCCTCCCGGCGACGAGGAAGTGGTCGCGGCCGCCCATGCGCCTCCACTGGGGCTGCCCCATGAGCCATTCCGTCAGGTCGATCGACGCGGCGTCCCTCGTCGCGTTGTCGTAGCCCCAGTGGTAGCGGACGAAGTCAAAGCCGGCGTAGAACGGGACGAAGACGGCGGAGGCCACGGAGGAGTGGTTGGTCAGGCAGTCGTACTGCTTCATCCTGTTGTGGAAAATGGCATCGAGCGCGAACTGGTGCGTGCCGTACCACCCGGCCGCGCCCGTGAGGACGCCGTCGGCCGGGTCCGCGAGCGGCCGGCCGAGCCCGGCGTTGCTCACGAACCCGCACATGTCAGGCCAGTGGTCTCTGGTCTGTCGACAGTTGCGGAGGATGTCGGCGTTGAAGCGGGGCGGCAGGTCGTGCACGTAGATGTACCGTCCCCGGCACGGGTCGGCGCTGTCATCATTCCCGCGACCCGGCAGCAGCGCCACGCCGCTGAGCGTGGAGAAATGGTAGTAGAGGAAGAAGGTCCATGCTGTGATTGCAATGACGACGATGAACCGCAGCGGCGGTAATGCGCTGGCCGCCGCCTTCTCCATCCCCTTCATTCCGACGGTCCGCCGCTGGCGAGTACCCCCCTTCGGTGCAGATTTGATCAGCTACAGGAGAATCAAGAACCACGGAACAGCAAAAGGCTATATAAGTAGATCCATCGAAAAAAGAAGCGCTTTTAGATGGAGTAGACTGGAAGCAAGATATCAATTCAAAAGGAAAAAAAAGTCCATACAAGATTGGATGATACAAGAGATGTATGCCTTACTATCACTTGTATGATCGAGTTTGCACGCTAATTTGCATGTTGGAGAATATATATAGTAGCAATGGACCGATGGCTAGAGTCCTGGTCTAATTTGAGAGGAGGAAGGCGAAGACTAGCTACAGATGTTGGTGAGAGTGATGAACTACTACTACGACGCACCAAGATCTGGCTAGCTACACTACACTGTGGAGTTTGGGGAATCAACTGGGACTCTAGTAGTAATTGTTAATCTCCTAGTTGATGCATACATACTTGTGTATTATAGTGCAAACGCCCACGCTTTGGACAGGAGTTTTTGGCACCTGGTCGAAGGAGCTCCGTGGCCATGCGGCAGGCACCTGCCGCCTGGTGACTAGGGGTGGAAACGAGCCGAGCCAGCTCGAGCCAGGCTCGGTCAAGCTAGTGTGGAGCTGCGGCTCGGCTCGGCTCGTGTAGCTACCAAGCCAGGATGCAGGCTTGGCTCGGCTCGGTACGCGGCTCGAGCCGGCTCGTTACAGCTCGCGAGCCGAACAGCTGATTCACGGCGAGGATGAGGAAGACGAGAAGGAGGTGGAGTTCCAGCCGCACGCATCGTACTCGACGGCCACCTCGGGCATGCCGTTCGACTAGGAGGAGAGGCCCGGGACGCCGAAGGCCGTGCTCGACAGCGCCACCGCTAACGGGGCAGCTTGGGACACGGACTTCGAGTTCGGCACACTTGTCAACAAGACCGTGCTGGCGGAGAGTCTGACGATGGTCGACGAGCTCTTTGAGAAGGGTGAAATCCCCAATCTGGCCGCTGAAGCCACCACCGAAAACGGCCGACGAAAGGGGTGCTGATAAAGTAGGGGCGGCGTGCGAAGCGAAGCGAGCTACGAAGGCTTGCGAGGCTTGTGAGCCAAAAAAGCTTGCGAAGGCTTGCGAGGCTTGTGAGCCGCCTGGCTGGGCCGATTGCCAACTGTAGATGCGAGCCAAAAAAGCTCGCGAGCAGCTCAAGCTCGGCTCGTTTTTTTGCGAGCTGCGAAGGAGGCTCGGCTCCAAAATTTACAAGCTCGAGCCGAGCCGGCTCAGCTCGTAACGAGCTCGAGCTGGCTTGCAAGCCTCGAGCTATTTTTCCACCCCTACTGGTGACAGTGCAACCAAGTTGTTGCCCCCGGCTACCGTACGGCCAAGGTGGTGTTGTGTGGTCAAAACGCCATGGTCACAGTGCATTATCGAAGTGTGTGGTCAAAATGTCGTGGTTGAAGCGTTATGGTCGAAGTACCGTGGTCGAAGCAGTGCATGATCATGGATACCTGTGGCTGTGCGACATCACCTTGGCCGCACGGTGGCCAGGTGGCAGTGGCTTGGCTGCACGGTGCCAGGGATCCAGGTGCCTGCTACATGGCCACGGGGCTCCTTCGATCAGGTGTCACCTCCATGACACTACTGTCCGGTCACCGTGTGACAGAAATGATATTTTTGCAATTATCGTGTGAATACAACTATTCTTGCAAATATGGATTCAAAATGTGCCAAAAGTGCAAAAAAACTCTTGGAGCAGTGTTGACAGTACTATATACTACCTCTGTCACAAAAGAGTGAGTTTTGAATATTGATACGGTCTCCAAAATCCAACCTTACCTACTATTTTTTTATTATAATATATTTATAAAACCTAAGAAAACTATAATATTATAAAAGTATTTTTCAAGATAAATATACACATGTCATTTGCATATGTTAAATTTAAATATTTATAGAAATATCGATAGCCAAAGTTTGCAAGGTTTGACTGCATACATCATATCAGTGGCGGATCCAGCGGTGGGGCGGGGGCTCGAGCCCCTACCGCTACCGGACCCTTGGAGCCCCCCCTAAATTTTTAGCCATGGATGTATAATGTAGAAGGGGCTGAGGTCGAGCTGAAGGTACTTCAGCCCCTCCAAAAATTTTTCCTGGATCCGCCACTGCATCATATAACGTCACTCTTTATGATTAGAGGGAGTAGTTAGCACCTACATGTACAAGATTAATTACTTGATTGTTTAATGATTGTTTCTACGTACTCCTACTTGTTTACGAGTATGTTATTGGGTTAATACATATATTCATATTGCAGCTTAAGGAAAATGTAATATACTTTGTCAAAGGAAGCTTGTGTAATATCATGTTCCTTAATGAAGGACTCGAATAGAAATAGTGAGAAAGAAGCAAGGAAAAGGAAAAAAATAAAGAGGAAGGCTCGGGCCGGGCTGAACGACGTCGACTCGGCCTTGCGTGTGAGCCATGCTCAAGTTATGCTTGTTTGAATGCTAGGATAGCAGGTAAATTGGGGAGAAGGGAGAGAGGCGTGTTAAAGCGTAGAAGCACATGATCTTATTTGCATGTTATGGATGCATATTGATGTGTTGTACCATGATTATTATCAGGTTCTAATGCTTCCTTTCGGTGGTTGATTACCGGTTGTCACGTCTTTCTTCATGATTAAGGCAAGTGCATGGTAAAATGGTAACATGGGTTATTTGCTCTTACTGTTTTATGTTAAGAAAGTACTTAACATGATGATTTGCATATTTATGCTTGCTTCTATAATGCCCATATGATTATGGACTAAATGGTGATGATGATAAATAATTAATGTTGGTAAATGATTAATGATTGAAAGAATCATTTCATTTGCATAATGAGTATTCATGATAGAAGTGACCTATGTGGCCCTTTAGAACCTACTTTGCATGAATGACCTATGAGGGTGGATAGAGTAAGACCTACTTTGATAGATACTCTACAGGAGTAGAGATAAGGCCCTCGTATAAAAAAGAACGGGCTTGAGGTCCCCGCATGAAAAAGGCAAGCTTGAGTAGATACCGATGGGTTTAACACACCGCTATACCGATATATGCTAACTACAAGTTGAGACATGTGCACAAGCATTGCATTGCATGGCATCAATGGAAGTGAAGAGATATTAAGAAATGCTTAATGTTATGATTACATGGATAATGTGAATGACATGAAAGGATGTGTGTTTACTATGCTTATGATCATCTACATTACCTCAATGTTAAGAATGAGTTAATAAATTATTAATTAGATTGTGATACATATATGTTGATATTTACTGTTTATTATGTACTTGCTGAATCTTTAGATCCACCCTTGCCTTGTTGTTTTTTAGGTAATCGTGGAAGACGACATGCATAGGCAGACATTGCACACTCACTTCATGTGCAGTCATAACTTAGATATCACATTTAGTTATCATATGCCGACTTTAATGATTTGCTTAGCTAGTTTTCCAAGTTTAAATAGATCCTTAAAGGAAAAATATTTAGTCGTGTGTGGCATGCGGTTTCTTTTGATAGTTGACTAATTTATGCACTTGGTTACCTTTATTTTGATGCTAATTGTCTAGTCTAGGTAATACTCCCAGCTGTATGGTTTCAGACGCTCTTGGGCGTGAGGTTCCAAGCATCTAAATATATATATTTTTGCTTAAATCTTGTTCTTAGTGTAATATTTTAAAATGTCGATCGTTTATGCTATGTGGATAATCTTTTGTGAGTAGTGTATCAAGGAAAGTGTTGCTGAAATTTTGTAATAGCGTTTAAGTTTAGCGTGAAAGTAGAGAGTAATAGCATTCCGAATTTAGTGTTGGACTTGGATGTTATAGCTTGTACGTACAATGCAGTACATAGAGTACTAATGAATACTTTTTTACAAGGACTAGTGAAATTTGTGTAACACCCCCAATTATTGGGAACAGGGACGTCGTACGGCCTGCAACAGCCCAGGAGTTCCGTTGCGGGCTAACAGTGTATCAAGCCTGCTTACGTACAATTAAAACAAGTTAATTTAATTGAAATAAGACCTAATGGTCAACTTTAATGACAATACGGGCGTCCAAGCCCAAAACTTAACTTATATACAGAAGAGCCGAAGAAAACTCCACATGAACACTTGAGTGTAGACGTAACCCTAACACGAACACTCGCAACATCTTTTTTTCTTCTGATATCTGTGGGGGAATTTTGCAAGTCTGAGTACTCCAACCCCGTACTCAGCAAATCACATGTGGAACACAATATATAACTATATGCCAGGATTCTCAAGGGAAGGAAGTATAGTGTTTTATTAAAAGGTGGATGCAATTTTATTTGCAAACAAATAAAACTTTTTAAAACAATTGCTCCTTAAGATCAGGGGTTTTTTGTTATCAGATAAAGTCTCCTCATTACTCAAATTAACAACACCAGAAACACTACTTATGCCTCGTTGCTGGAATCACCCAGTTAACACAGCTTCTTTAACCGGAAGCACGGCGTATTCGAATACCATTTATTTCACTCTGCAGAGTTGCCCTGCTTTACCCACAAGATTTCTTAATTCCACGTCTGATATTAAGAAAATATGGCTTTTCGCTGCTTAATTTTTTATATAGCCTCTACCTAGTAGGCCTCCCAGTAAGCTCAGGCAACTCCTGACTTACCTTAGCCTACTATTGTGCGGCTCATATCACATATGATCGAAGTTCAGATCGATCGGTCAGGTTGTTCAAATAAAATAACCAACTTCCATACGACCCTTCTTAGCCCCTTCCGTATGGACTCGCACGGTGCCTCCAAACTGCGTCTGTAGAGGTTCAATCGAACTTGAGCAGCTACTAGACCAGGGTTGATGTATCAACACTTGTGGTTGGGCGATCACTGTGTCTTTTACTTGGCACAAGGTTCTTGCCCTTATATTTTTCCGAGGTTCGCAACCTCCACTCTAGGGTAAAGCGGTGGGCGAAAATCGCCACACGGTCCCCCACAACACCCTTACCCTAACTGTGCACACCGGCACCTCCGCTCTAGGGCACGCTCACCCTAGATTGGGTTTTTCCAAATCCACAAGCCCACGATTCAAACCTTCATAGTGAACATGTTGAAGGGTAAAGCGATGGGCGAAATCCGCCGCACGGTTTCGCGCAACACCTTTACCCCACCCTGCACACCAACATTACCGGCCTAGGGTACGGTGTCCCATACCACCCTACCCTAAGTCCGGGGTTTTTCAAACCTACTGGCCAACGGCCAAGTCACTTAGTAGTGTGTAATGTTGAATGAGATGATGGTACATACAGTTATACAATACTTCAATAATTACTAAGGTTGTCAAGGTGAATATGGCCATCAAAGTAAACAGAGCTTTTATCAGTGGTAGGACTTATCTAAATAGCATGTCATTCTAAACATTTCATGTTAAGCAAATAACATTTCACAAATATCAATAATGAAAATACATTAAATAAATAGTGTAAATTTATGGGATTCCATATGATCAAAAACATGTGACTTGCCTTCTTTTTGTTGCTCTTGATCTTCTTGATCAGCTTCAAATTCCTTTGCTGTCCTTCAGTTGACCAACCCGCTTGGTCCGATCACTAGCGTATAAAATGAAGTCAATTAAGTTCCTGCTTTGCGAGATGCAAGCTGGGAACAAAATGCAATTAAAAACAAGAAATAACATAAAAAGAAATGGGCTAGGTTGGGTGGTCGGAATGTGATAAAGCTTGGTTGGCTAATAGGGTGAGAAGTGGATTTGATAGGTTTAGGATGGTCGAATGAGTAATATAGGTGTTGAACTTATTTTTGAAACAGAAGGCAGATATTTACAAACGGAGGATTAATCTGTGAATTTGGACGGACCTGAGTTTTATTGAGATTTACTTTAGCGAAACGGAGGAATTTAAACTTATAAAATTTTCCATTGGATAGAACGATGGAACTTGGATTTAAAGAGCTAAGTTTGCGGAATGGTGAAGGTTAAACTTTTAGAATTTAAATTTGAAAGAATGGATGCTATATTTTAATTTAGGATATTAAACTGGTCAAAATGGTGTATTTTGATATTTTGGGGGTTTGTAGATTTTTCTGGGATTTTTCTAAATTTTTAAAAGGGATTGCACAGTAATGGGCTGGCTCGGGATGAACAGTGCGGCCCAGCCACTATTCTCCCGCGCGATAAACCGGCCGGCGGCCCGACCCGAGCGCTCGGTCGAGCAAACCGCGGCCCACACGCGCGCGCGGGCGAAGCCCAGCGCACATGCGCGCACACCCGATTGATCGGCGACGCGTAGCCAGCGCCAACGGGCCGGATCTCGCGAGTGCAGGCGCTCGGATGAAGAGGTGACGGGGTATCTACGGTCCGGATTCAAACAGCTTTGGACGGTTTGGATGGAGACGCTTGGGTGGCCGAGATGAAGCCGCGTTACCCCCCCGGGGTCGTCTTCTCCCTCCAGACAGCACCCCCGGCGGGAAGCAGAGGAAACGGGCTGCGGCGGCGCGACGGCGACAAGGCACTAGAAGGAAATTGGTTTCACCAAAGGTTGCACATATGGCTTAGGTTTCCATTTTGAGTATTTGGAGAGCGATTGAGAAAGTGGCAGTGGCTGGCAGCGGCCGGGAAGGCAAGTACCCTCACGGCGGCGCCATAGGCACCTGAGGGTTCTCCGGCCAATTGGAATGGTTTTTCACCATCTACGGACTCTAAGGAGTGTACTGGAGGAGGCGATTGAACTCGGGGACAGCTCGAATGGGCTGGCCACAGTGAGGCTCTTCAGCCGACGGCGACCTCCGTTGCCCCGGGCCTAGGGAGACGCTCGAGCTCCGGCGGGTGCGCCATTGTGTTCCAGAGGTAATGGGGACTATATCAGAGCAGTGAATTGAAAAATAGCCGAGCGAATTGAAAGATTGAGTTCTAGGGTTTACCGGCTCAGGGGAGACAGTTGCCGGCGGTTCGGGCAATGGGGATGAAATCGGCTGCCCGTGTAGGGGAATGGGAGTGTCTAAAGGCGTTCTACAGAGGCGAAGGAGCTTTATAAGCTGTGTAGGTCGGTTTCTCCGGGGAAGATATTTCTCGGTCGCGTTAGCTTCACGCCGAGCGGGAGGGGAGATGCACTGGAGTGGCGCAGAGGGGTGAGAGAGAGGGGTGACATGTCTCCTCTGCAAATCCTGACAGGGTTTTGACTCCCGGGCAAGGCTTACGCTGGAAGTGAGCGGCAGCGAAGCAACGAGGGAGCGGGCGTGCGAGCGGCGGCGCCAAGCGAGGAGGGGCAAAGACTGACCAGTGGGGTCCCTTGCGCAGGAGAGATGAGGACGAGCTGAGTGTAGTGCCGATATTTTGGGCAGAAGGGTGACGACGTGTGCGACAGCCAAACATAGAGGCGGTGGAAGGCGGTTCAGCGATGGCACTAACGCACGGCAGCGCCAACATGAAGGAGGCAGTGGGATTCCAAAAAGGGAAAGCGGGTTTTGGGGCTTGCCAAATTGGGAAATTTTGAATTCAAGCAAAAATTCAATAAAAATTCAAAACTCCAATTTTTTTTTGGGGTGTTTCAATTTGCACATGCAGATCATCTCGCTTGCATCAATCGATCGACGGTTCCCGGCATGTTGTCCATTTAATTTGGTATATGCATGATTTGATCATCCCTGCTTCCATCAGATCTTTTGGTACTTCGATTATTAGGGTTTTTTTTATTGTACATCAGTTGCTATTTTGGTTTTGCTTGCTGTAAGTTGTCTAAATTTTTGTAATGCTAAGTCGATTTTTTCTAATCTTTATGAGACGGTCGTACGTGATTGCACACATGGCATTAACTCAGCCTGTTTGAAGAGTCTTGCATTTTAGACCCTATTTAGAACACGATAATATTTACTGATTCCTGCAGAACCGAGTTTTTCATGTGAAATTCCTGAATTCCACACAGGGACATTTGACGCTTACCATTTGTAATAGATCGATGCAAATTGAATATATGACATGAGCTTGCTTAGCACAGTGCTCCTCCTGCTGCTGCTAATTTTGCACTGTAAGTGCGTAATATTATATACTGACGTACAGCTAAAGGCTACAGTACCGGTACAAGAGCTAAGATCATCAGCCTCCAATGCCCTCTATAAGTTCACATTATTTTTATTAACAATGATTTCCATAAATAAAGAGCCTCGATGAAGCATTAGTATACTACTGCTGAAGCTATGGACGACTTGCTGACCACGCAGCATCGAGCAGAGATTGTCGGAGAGGGAGCCTCAGCTCCATGCGCGAAGAGTCAGAGGTATTATAAATTGCCAAAACCTAGTCAAAGCATGATATTAAGTTATTAACCATGCGTATACGATTGTAGACTACGTACAATGTATTACATTATTTTAGTCGTCCATAGTCCCCTCCTTCTCAATACTTTAAAGTTAGGTATACAGGTATCTAGTGTCCTAGTATTGCTACTACTAATCCAAGAGATTCAGAAGTCGATGCGGCTCTACATGACTATGACGTCGGCGCTCAGTCAATTTGGTTATGTTTTTTTGGACTTTTCAATTTAATTTTAATTTTAATTTTAATTTTTGAACAACTATTATTTATTAAATTAATAAATTTAACCACAGAAAAAAAGAACGCTCCCTTACTATTTGGGTGAATCCAAGCAAATTGAATCTGACTATCTGACACGTACGGAAAGGTTTAATGGACTTAGCTCGCTGTATGTACGAAATAGTGGTACCTTAATTTTAAGGCACGTTCCAAACGGGCCTGCATACAGTGGCGGACATAAAATTTTTAAAATAGGTGATCAGAGTTAATAAAATATTGTTAAAAAAAGAAAGTTCCTCTGTGGAAAAAATAAAGGTATAAATTGTTCCAACAAAAAATCTCAAAATAATACAAAAAGTTACAAAAAATTAAGCAAAATACAATTTTAACACCATGACCCTTTATGCAATTTTAGGGACACTCATTTCACTATTCCTTAGAACCATATTGCTAACTTGTTTAAAATTTTATGCTAATTAATTTAAAAGTTCAAAGAAAATTTCTTTATTATATTAATCAAACCAACTCTATCTATAATGATTTTAAATTTGTAAACTTCTTCATTTTTGAAGGTTCTACTATCTACATTTTACAAAAGCATAATCATTCAATGAACTATTTGGGATTTTCTGATTTCAGAATTGAGAGGGACAGTGAGAGACCGAACACAACTCACCTGGGAATGAGACCTTGTCGCAATACCGTGCATTTTATACCCCCTTCTCGCCATGTTGCCACCTAAGTCGCCGTGTCACTTTCCTGTTCATCCGCATCGCCTTGCACCCTCACTTCTCTCCTAGAGTACATTTGTAGCCCTGATTTAGGAATTGGTTTGCCTTCTCGGCTTCTCGCTGGCTCGCTGTCGCTGACCTAACACACTTTCTCTCCCTTTCCTTGGCCGCTAGCGCGTGTGGCCATTGTGGGCTTGCTCCACTGCATTGCTACCTCGTGTCTCCCGTCTGGCCGACTCCCTCACCCTCCACGTGCACACCGCCATTGCGTTGAGAGAGAGAGAGAGATGAGCTAGTTAGGGTTAGACTTAGGTGCCTATTTGGTGCCTTGGAAAATTTAGGCTATGATGGGTCTAGTAGGCGTAGAGGGAGCTCTTGTGAGCTAGGAGAGGGATGTGTAGGTTGGATTAGCTTGATATATTTTTTGGGTATAAATATGTAGCATTTTGGCTCAATTAAAAGTATATATGTGTAATATATCTATTATATATTGCATTTTTTTGTAAAAAATAACGGATGTTTAGCTGAACACCCATGAAGTCAAAAGGGTCTGCCCCTGCCTACATAAGCAAACTGCTGCAGAAAACCCTATTGTCTGGAGCCCTAGACATTCGAGAGGAGAATGCTCGAGCCTTTTGATGCGGGTGATCGATACGACTGAGCTCACTGGATACAGATCAATTGATACTTGGTGCTTACATCTATTTATTACTAAAGATGGATGATGGGCGTTTTAGAGTTACGAAGAAAAAAGAGAAAAAGTTAGAAATTTTCATAAAAAAGTAAAATATCTGACTCTTAATTAAGTGAATCATAATTAAAAAAATTATAGCAGCCATCGAATATTATTATTAAAAGATATATTTCTTCTTAATTAAAAAAATAATTCCTTCCCTCCCAGCCTCCTTCCAATAAGCTTCTCGAGGAGGCGATGTGGCATGCGTACTGCACCGGCAAGGGCTGCGGGTACGTGTGGCGCCACGGACTGGCGCGTGTTGCGCGCACTGAGCCGGTGTCCATGGGCGCTGACGTCATCCCCACCGCGAGCTGCGGCGGCGGCGAGGGCAACGTCATGTACATGCGTGCGCGGTACGAGCGAGTGGTGGGCTCCCGTGACTCGGAGGCGTTTTACATGATGAACCCCGACAGCATCATCAATGGCGGCCCCAAGCTCACTGTCTATCTCCTCAGAGTTTGATCGATCAGACATACACCAATGTTGGTCAAGTCTCCTTTTTGTTCATGCCACGCTGTGGAAACGAATTAGGCAGGTGGCATTTAGACTTAGATGGAAACGTAAATGGTGATGGAAATATTTTTTTGTTCTCTTGGTGGTTACTGTAGTGTCATTGATGATGGCGTTTTAGATTCGCTACGAAAAAAGAGAAAATGCTAGAAATTCTCACAAAAAACAAAACATCCGACCCTTAATCAAGTGGATTATAATTAAGTAAAATTATAGCAGCCAAAATATGTTATTGCTTAAAGATATATTTCTTTTTAATTTAAAAGAAATAATAATACCCTCCCTCCCTAGCCTCCTCCCTTGTCAGAACGGAGCCTGCGGCCACTCCCTCTTTTCCTCCTAGGGTTTCCTCCCAACCCAACCCCACCTCCATGGCCAAGACCAAGCAGGGCAAGAAGGACGTCGACTCCTTCACCATCAAGGGCATGAACAACATTGTTTGAGTAGGGGACTGCGTGCTGATGAGACTGTCAAACATGGACAAGCAGCCATATGTGGCGCGGGTGGAGTGGCTGGAGGTGGACGGGCGAGGCAACGTGCGGGTGTGGGCGCGGTGGTACTACCGACTGGACGAGTCCAAGGGTGGCCGGCGGCAGTTCCATGGCACCAAGGAGCTCTTCCTATCCGACTACTATGACACGCAGAGCACACACACCATCGAGGGGAAGTGTGTCATCCACTCCTTCAAGAACTACACCAAGCTCGATAACATAGGTTAGGATGACTTCTTCTGCAGATTCGAGTACAAGGTCGCCACCAGCGCATTCACCCCTATCGCGTCGCTGTGTACTACACTGTGAGATGTCATAGAACCTGGACGACCTCATGGTGCAGTGTGAGGAATGCAAGGACTGGTTTCATCCATCCGATATTGGAATGACCATCGAACATGCCAAAAAGTTAGATCATGTCCTGTGCTCAGATGTGTTAAGGAAAATGGCACAAAGAGACCTTCAAATTCATATCTAGCTTCACCAAATTCTGATTCAAAGGTTGAGCAAAAAGATGGTAGAGATAACTGCTATGACAAGAACCATCCGTGGTGAGGAGATGCACTGTTTAGGTAAAATTTAGAATAGAAATTATATGAAAAATTAGCAGTTGAATTTGTAATCTAACCAAAAACTAAAATTCGAAATTAAATCAAAAATAATTTTGAGATTAAAGAAAGAGTCAATATCAAGTACTATAATAAATAATCTAAATTCGAAATTAAAATTAGTAGCTAGATTTATAAATGAATTCCAACATAAAACTAAAGAAGAAAGTCTATAAGAAGTGTAATCCAAAAATATGTAAATTTAGAATAAAAGTCAAAGAAAATTGCCGTTTGTAATTCCATACTAAGTGAAAAATAGAAAATTTAGTTTTATTCAGAATTATAATTACAAAATTATTCTAATTTGAGAAAAACAATAAATAAGATAACGAATTTGATTGTATACATATAAATTACAAATCGAAATACATTATATAATAAAACTCGATGACAGATAGTTTACGATCGCTAAGAAAAAAACATAATTACTAAAAATTGTCACAAAAATAAAAATATTATGGCCATTTGTTTGATGGACCTCTACAGGATGGAGGGATCGAGAGTGAGATCATTAACGGGTTTTCACTCAGGTATTGCGATGTAAACTATATGATGTGCGTTGTGAGTATGTAAGTATAAACAAACATTTTAATTATGAAAAAACAATGATGATATAAATAGAAAAAATTATGTAATGCTATATTTGCTGTTTGATATGTAAGTATTTCCATCAAAAATTATTTGAAGAAGAAAGTTTTGGTCACATGTGACAAGTTTTGGTTAAAGTATTAGAATTATTGAATTTCAAATTCCTCTTCTCTCTTTTTGCATGGCACATATTGTATGTGTATTTATTTGCTTAAACATGCAGAATTTGCTTAAGCATAAAGCCTTCTCGCTTTGCATGAACATATGCATGCATGGTCTGCCACTCAATGCTTCGCTATGAGTGCAGCAGCAAACAGCAGTTGAGCAAGCAGAGCAATGCCTTATCAATTGCGTTGATTTGAGCGGCCGGCTGAAATAATGCGACTGTTCACACGGTGCAGTTGCATGCAGCGCAGAGCAGTGCAGCTATTCTCACGCATGCGTCGCTCGGAAAAGCCGCACCAATGGCTGTTCGCTCGCTATAAAAGGAATGCTCGACTGTTCATTTGATGCTGTTCGGCTGAGGCTGTTCTTTGAAAAGTGACAGAGCACTCAAAGGAAGGAAGATGCATGTCCATATATACACTTATTAATTGCTAGTTCTTTTATCATCAACAGAACGCTGTAAAGAAAAGGTGGAGAGAAGAGAAAAAAGGTATATTTACTACAACATGAATCAAGGTATGTTCATGCATGTTTAAGGTTGAACAAAATAGTATTGCAAATTATAGTTTCCGCTTACATTTGGTATTAGAGCAAGTATGCAACACTTTTGTTCACTATGAAAGTTTTGGTTTTGTTGTCTTAATACTCTTTTATAGTCTCTTTACTTGATCATATGAAAAGTTTTGGTTATGCTATTTTGCATGGATTTTGTTCTAGACATAACAGTGTTTGTCTTAGTACATTAAAATAGCATATTCTTGTATTTGTTTCTTATGAAATGAAATATCAATTAAATGATCAATGCATAGCACAAGTTAGTCATCACCAAAGTGGCCTAACCAGAAAGTTATTTATATTTATTTGAGTATTTTGCTATTGTTTGGTCGTATTGAATGCTGTTATAATGACCGTACAATTAAATTTATTAATTATAAAGCATGGAGGTCGCCCAAAGGTGGATCATTGCTTATAATTAATAACATGAAAGAGATTGATCAATATTCTTGGTAACATGTATATCCAAAGGTAGCATATGTAAAGATCTAAGTATGTTTGAAAAACTATTAAAGCGTATCTTTTGACAGCTTTAAAGTTTGTATTTAAAATTCATCCAAAGATGGTTTTAGATGCATATCTAAAAGTTTTCCTGTCTGGATCTATTTTGGTCAAAATATTTATTCTAAACATGTTCTTTTCTGCAGCCACTATAAACCTGTATGCTCAAAGCAGCGGTCTTGTAAAGTTTAATGGATTTAATTATGATGATTGGTCCGAGCAAGTGCGTTTTCAATGATATGTCTTTTTCAGAGACTTGGGAAAGATCCAACAGATTGAGTTTGAATCTAATGCGATGTTGATGGCTGAAAATGTTAAGCCATCAATGCCCAAAACGGAAGATGCAAAAGAGTTCATGCTGAAAATTAAAGAATACTCTCAATCAGACATTACTAACAAGTCTATTATGGGGAGTCTCATGAGTGAGTTAACGACTAGGAAATTTGATTGGCCGCAACCCATTCATGATCATTTGACAAATATGACTAATCTTGTAGCAAAGTTGAAATCCATGGGCATGGACTTGAATGTAATTTTTTTGGTTCAATTCATTATGAACTTGGTACCTCCTGATTTTGGTCAGTTCCAGGTGAATTACAATACCATGAAAGATAGATAGAAATTTAAGTAAGTAAAAGCCATGTTAGTTTAAGAGGAAGGGAGATTAAAGAAATATAGAGAAAATTCTGTCCATCTCATAGTTCATGAAGGTGCTAGCGGCAGTAAGGGAAAACTAGGAAAAAAGAATGAAAGGAAAGATAAGACTCCTGGAGTTGTCAAGAAGGGTCAAATCCATAAAGATATAAAGTGTCATTTCTACAAGAAATCTGAACACTTGAAGAATGATTTCCCAAAAAGAAAGGCTTGGTTCGAAATGAAAGGTACATATTATGTTTCTGTATGCCTTGAATCAAAACTTGCTGAAGTTCCCAATAATACGTAGTGGTTAGATACAGATGCAACTACTCATGTGTCGCACATTTTACATGGATTCTTTTCGATCCAACCCATAAGTGAAACTAAAAATTTCTTATATATGAGAAATAGAAGGATGCACAAATTGAAGGCATTAGGACATATCACTTAATTCTATATTTCGGATGTCACTTGGATCTTGAAAAGTGTCTTTATGTAGACGAATGTGCTAGAAATTTGGTTTCTATTGTAAAGTTGGATAATATAGGTTTTAACTTTAAGATTGGAAGTTACTCAATCTGAAGGATTATATCGCTTTAATCTTAATAATGGATTTTCTGAACCTCTGTTTAATGTTGATCTTTCTGTTGACAATAAACGTAGTGCATATAGTGAATGTTCTGCTTTCCTATGGCATCAAAGACTTGGTCACATATTCAAGGAAAGAATAATGATGTTAATGAATAATGAAATTATATCTCAATTGGATTTTGTCAACTGGAACATATGTGTAGAATGCATTAAAGGAAAACAAACTTCACATATATCAAAGCATCCTGCCACAAGAAGTAATGCACCATTAGAGTTAATACACACTGATATCTGTGGTCCTTTTGATGTTCCTTCCTGGGGAAATGAAAAGTATCTTATCACTTTTATTGATGATTATTCACATTATTTCTATTTATAATTATTGCATAAAAAGTCTCAAGCAGTGGATTACCTAAAGGCTTTCATTGATGAGGTAGAAAGGCAACAAGATATAAAGGTTAAAGTTATGAGATCTGATACAGGTGGTGAATATTATGGCAAATATAATGACAGTGGACAATATCTAGGTCCATTTGCTAAGTTTCTTCAATGTAGAGGTTTTGTGCACAGTATGCAATGCCTGGAACACCTCAGTAAAATGGTGTAGCTGAAAGAAGAAGTTGTACTCTCATGGATATGGTTAGGAGTATAATATGTAATGTAAATGTACCTATATCCTTGTGGATGTATGGATTAAAGACTATTGCATATATTCTAAATAGGGTTTCTAGTAAGTGAGTTCTTAAAACTCCTTATAAACTGTGTGGACAGAATGGAAACCTAGTTTAATACATCTTCATATTTGGGGATGTCTAGCAGAAGTAAGGATATATAATTCACATGAAAAGAAACTTGATGCTGTCCTTGCTACAGTACAAGCATAGTTGAGTCTGGAAATGCTTGATTCATTGAGAATGGTCAAATTAGTGGGAGTAATTAAGCTCAAGGAACAATTAATGAGTTTCGAATAGAAACTTCTTCAACTAACACTTCTCCTCTGGATATTGTTTTAAAGTTACCTAACAATTCGGATAGTGAAAATATAGTTGGTGAAAAGTCAATGGATAATACACAAGTCATGAAGGAGAAAGATATGCCACAAGAAATAGCGCTGTGAAGGTCTGTAAGATAGAAAAGACCGGCTATTTTAGATGATTATGTGGTATACTCTTTAGAACATTGATGTAACTTAAGTATAGATTAAGATCTAGTCTCATTTATACAAGCCAAGAAAGGTAATTGTTGTAGGGGTGGCCTCCACCTAAACCCAGCAGGCCTGTTAGATGGCCATAGAGCCCAAAATGAGACACATGTAATGGCTTAAATACCCCTGACAGGGAGGTACCGATGTAAGGGCACAATTGTAAAAGCACAGCCCGTATGAATATATATACCAAGGGGAAGCTGGGGGGAGAAGAGGACTCATCACTCTCTCCCAACTCTCCACTACCACATCTCTCTCTGTTTGGTCTGTAACCACAACAGTTGGCGCCGTCCGTAGGGAGGACAGGAGCAAGCCTGAAATCCGAAGGAGGATGGCACCGAAAAAAGCTTTGACGACGGAGACGAGGGGAAAGAAGGCGGCTGGGTTGGAACGTCGCATGGGTACCAAGGCTTCGGCATCGGCTGTTGCGGGCGCGAGTGACGGCGCGGGCGTGGCGGTCAACGACATCGACGCTAGCGCTGCACGACCAGCCCCGCCATATCATAGCAAGTTAGAACATACTCGTGGGTGGATGATGACCAAGATAGGTTTAGATGTATTTCCACCTATCATAGCAAGTTAGAACACCAAAAAATTAACTCAAATACCCTCGGATAAAGAAATCACACTTTGAGACCAAATCAATAGCAAATCAATTTGATTCATGGAAATACGCAAAGATTGATGTATTGCTTACTTGAGAATGTAGATTTTACAGCCACATCACCTTGCAGGACAAAGAGCACACCAATTGCTCCACTCTCAAACCCTAACCCTAAACTAGAGAGCACACATGAGAGAGAGGGGTTGGATGATTAACTCTACATGTCTCCACCCTAACCCTTTTTATAGGTGGGCAACTAGCCACCTACACTCCTTAATGGATCCTATCCACTATTACAATGGGGGAATCTGTTAACCCTACACATACGGATTTTACTCACACAAATTCAATTATGCATGCTTTTCAAAGCGCATAATTGAATTTGTGTCAGTAAAACCATGACCTAAACCGCTCTCGAATGCATCGCCCATGCACCGCAGTTTTAATGTAAGGTGGTTTCCAGTATTTTGGTCAAACTACCAAAATACCCTCCGTTAACTCGGTCTTCACCAACCTTTGTAAGCAATCGCCACACTTGCCACGTATAAGTGCACCACTAGCATGCCACATGCCACCAAGTCTCTTCTGTCCCAGTTCCACCGAACGACAGCTCACCTGGCCCGTACAAGCCACATGGCGCCATCCAGCCGTTCGAACACACCTTCAACACTTTCTACCTTTTTCGTACCATGCTTGAGCTCACCGTCTCACCCGACATCCATGATCGTTCTAAGCCTCAGCTTCTCCCTGAGCTTAGCCCCGATCCTCACCATTGACTACAGTTGACTCCAAGCGACTCTGCACATCCAAGATAAAGAAATCATTTTCAGACACAAGTTCTTCACAACTTAATCTATATTAGCCAAGATATATATCATGCAATCTTAACCCAATGACTCAAGTCACCCTACCTCAATCCATGACCCAAATCCAAAATCCTCTAATTCTGCCCAAAACCAAACTAGTCAAAGAGCGATCTTTGCAAACTCACTTGGCCACTCCACAAATATTGCAATGGTTCATCGCAACACTAACTTGGACCTTTTCACATGATCTTTCAATCTCTTCCTTGATGAACTCATTGGCAATACTCAAAAAATACAAATTGAAAGTGATTTTAGAAGAAGAGGAATTTTGCAAAGAGAGCTCCAAAATGGTTATAAAAAGAATGCCATGACTGAAAATGACCATATGAAGCAGAAATGGAGTGAAGCCACTAAAAATAACAAATTTTCTACAAAAGGCTTCAAATCCACCAGGTGAGTTAGGAAATCTCACTCCAGGTCCATATGAAATAATAATTGTTCGATTTGACCTTGATCATGGTGAGATGAGATCAAAAGCTCCTAGCTAGCAAAATTTTATGCAAAGCCCAAAGCATGCTCTAGATACGCATATTTACCAATATTTCTTCCCCCTTTGACAATGGAGTCATCAAGATGCATGGAAGAATATAGAACATGAATGAAATGAAGTGGCTGCATTTTATTCATTTTGAGCATTAGGAGTCATAAAAATTATCCGAAATGACATTGTAAGTATTAAACTTAGCTATAAAAAGTGAAAGTGCTATCTAGATCATGGCAACACATGTATAGCGAAGCTAAAGCCAACTAAGCAATGATCTGAATTAAA
This sequence comes from Dendrocalamus sinicus, assembly GCA_036346575.1. Classification (NCBI taxonomy): domain Eukaryota; kingdom Viridiplantae; phylum Streptophyta; class Magnoliopsida; order Poales; family Poaceae; genus Dendrocalamus; species Dendrocalamus sinicus. Next base: position 32,236,409 of record CM070658.1, read on the forward strand.
TGGATTTTTAGCATGTCAACTTATCCAGAAATGAGGCAAGCCATGTAAACAGACTAAATGGAGCCAAGAAACTAAATTAAGTTATTTTAGAGTGCTACAAGTTCAAGAACTTGATAAGTGATACAAGCCTCTATGCAATGGTATATAAATCATGAATTCACGCCTCTCCTGGACTAGAGGCTATGGGGACCAATAGGGTTTTTATCCATTTATACGAGTGTTTTGTAGATTTCTAAATTAATAATTTGAAACCCTTTCTCAACCTAATAAAACATTTATTTTCTATATGCCATGAGAATGAGAATGAGAAGGGATGTTCTAGGAAATGTTAGATTATGAGTATAAAGTGTATTTTGCTAATAACGCGTACTGAGTATTTGGTAGTTATCTATGCTATTATTTTCCTTCATTTAGATGATAGCCAGCCTAGAATCTCACTTAGGTAGATGCGGCCTACCTAGAGGAATCCTATCCTGAGTGGGAGGGAGATAGGGCCTGTTTGGTTGCCTGCATGAGCTGATGCAGCTGCATGAGCGTGGCCAGGCTGAGTAGAGAAGGTCCTCAGCCGCGTTTCTCCTTAGCCTGGCTCCAGTTGATTTTTTACATCCGCTCGTGCAGGCTCTCCCCCCGATGCAGGTAACCAAACACCATCTCCCTGCATGCGCTGGTGCGAGCCACCCCGATGCAGGCAACCAAACAGCCCCATAGTTATGAGAACGAATCGTATGAGGTGGACACTTTATATGATACCTAGGATGACTAGGGGGTACTTCCAGCATAGGCACGACCCTTGGGGTATTTGTAAAATTAATGTGTTGTCTTTATTTTCAGTACTGCTTATATATTAGAAGTTGAACTAGAGTGCATACTTTTGGTATTGTAATATTCGAGTTCTAGTGGTTTTGTATAAGACTTTAGCCCTGTGTAGCTATATTTATATAATATTATGTTCTGTCTCTAATTATTGTTTTGCTGTATCACTCTACTAGACTTATTATTCGTTGGAGCGGTGTTTTACCGAGAAATGAATAATAATCCGTTAACTGGTATTGTTACCCCTTGGTAATGACACGGGTCGTCACACGCACCAGCGGGCTTCCCATAGCATACCTCTCTTTGCTCCTAGTCCCAGCCTGCTTGGTCGCTTGCCGCTGCCACAGCCGGCAGAGGCGGAGCTGGGCCTCGGGCCATCGGGGCAATGGACCGAGGCCCAGTTGAGAAATTCTTTAGCATTTTAACTGTAGTTAGAATAGTATAGGTTTGCCATCTTCATTTTCAATGGACTGGCTACGCCCCTGGCCGCCGGCATCCCGTGTTGTGCTGCTGCATCAGGGCTCAACACACCGCTCGGCCGCTCCTCGTTGGCCATCGCCTGCGGGCTGTTGCAGTACCGCCTGGCGCCTGCTCGTCCGAGTCGAGAGGCTGGTCGCCACCACGTGGCACGCCTCTGCTCTTTTCCAGTGGCTGCCCGCCGTCCGGTTGCACCGGCGCGGTGCGCTGCGTGTACCGACGCACGCCTCCGAAGTACAAAACCGGAAAAAGGGTTGCGTTCTTTGAGCGCGCTCACACACAGGTAAAATGTTAATGAGTCTAAGGCGAAGGCCAACTTGGAGATGATGATTTCTCGTGCAAGCAAATGTACCACAACATTGTACTGCTTTCATAACCCATACTTGCTGCAGACGACGCAAATACACACTTTTAGCATCATGACACGCAAACAAACCATGCACCCATGACCATGAAGCGCCCAAAACAACCAGGGACGTGAAACCAAAAGGAACTCATGGTCTACTATGCAAGATGCACAGTGATCCTCAGCAGCGTCTCGGCGCCGTCAGTGACGTGCTGCCCTGAGGCGATCAGCGGGCGCACCTCCGCGAACCCGCAGGCGCCCTTGAACTTGCCGGTGCCGCCCGTGATGGACAGCCGGCACATGGGGGTGCCCACCTTGTACACCCCGTAGAAGTTGAGCGTGTCGCCGTACTCGCCGCCCTCCATCATCGCCGTGAACGCCATCATTTGCGCCGACCCGTCCGCCGCGCTCGCTACGTACACGCCCTGCGCGCGCCCGAGCGGCTGCGAGCCGAGGTCGGGCCCGCTTGTCAGCACGTCGTCGATGACGGTGATTGTGCCGAACCCAAGGCTGAGCCCGTCGGGACCGAGCTGCGCCTGCGCCGGGGCCGCGGCCGCGGCGCCGTTCGCCGTCTGCACCAAGCCGGCGCCGGCGAGGCCGGTGTCCAGGGGAATGCCGTTGTTGCCGTTGTACGTGGGGATCGCGCCGTTGGAGTTGGGGATCGGCACGCCGTTCTTGGGCGTGGCGAAGCCGATGGGCCGCGCGAAGGGGACCTGGCCGTTGTAGATGTTGCCGAGCAAGCCCGTGATAGGCCTCGCCGTCGGGCTCGAACCGCCGAGGATGTCGTGCATGTAGAGCTCCAGAGGCGCGTCCACGCCGCCCACGCCGGCACCGCCACTGCCGGACTGCGGGTTTGTCGCGGAGACCGCGGCGCCTGTCGTTGCCGCGGCGGGTATCTGTGCATGGGCGGCGGCAATGTGGAGTGTGGTGAAGAGGAGAATGGCGAGAGGAACGGCTGGTGATGCGAAGGTGGCCATTTTTGGGTTATGCGTGTTGCCTGCTTGAGCTTTGAGAGCTCAAAGTTTGAAAGTTCCTGTGTGTTTCTTGGTGTGATTACAGGATTGGTAAGAGCAGAATTTATACATGAAATGTTTTGATGCAGTTTGGAAGCATGAGTGAGTGAAGCAGTTGTGTTTTCGCACCAAAAGCATCTGGAAAGAGGAGTGAAGCAGTTATGAGGAACTGAAGTGGGTCTACCGGAACCAATATACACGAAATAATTGCTGGGCAGAGGCAGACCAAGTTACATCAAAACTACCTCAGCGGCTAGTCGTCAAGAGCTTGAAAGACTTTCGTGAGCTGTTCCATGATGGCATGATGGTTGATACATGGTCACATACTCACATGGACTGTTACAGTATGTATAGAGAGCTACACAAATTGTTTCCGTAATTATGCAGCTAGATATTATAACACTTATATGTGTATTTATAGATACAAATATATTTGTTATACAACATTAATACGTATTGACTGACTATAAAGATGTGTGTCATAACTGAAAGATTTTAATGCCTATTATTGAAAACATAGTCGTGTGTGTCAAATATCTATCGATATTTGATTAATCTACAATGTTATAGTTGTGTGTGACATACATATGTGATAGATATAGAATCGATGTTTCATGGCGACGTGACAACCTAAACAAACAGGCAAAAGAAAAACCTCCAGCGTAGGCATGTTGCTTATACCATTGAAAAATAAGGAACAACAAACTATTATTAAACAAAAGGTGTCGAATCATGTAAGCCAGACTATATCTTAGGTACATTCATTTAGAAGATGGCTGCATAGGGCGAGCACTTACATATTCTTCATGGAGGAGATTCGCCTCCGCAACCCTACCGGCTTATCCCCAGCCAGCTAGTGTGCTATGGCGCACTCCCTGCCACCGGACTCCGGGATCGCTAGAGCCGGCCTGGGCCAGGGCAACAAGGGCACCCGCCCAAGGCCTAGTGCAAACAACGGTCCAGTCCACACACACATGTATGTATAGGGAGTATATCCAGTACAAATGAGCAATTCATTGGTAACATGCAAACACGAATCAGAACCGTTGGGTCCACATTCTACGGCTCAAATCTGTGAGAGTGAAAGCCCCTCAAAACTTTATTGTGGTGTTGATGGCCACTTGAGGATGCTTGTGGTGTTTGTTGTACCGATATCACTGATGGTGAAAATATCTACTCCTCTAAAGCAAAGAAAATATATGTGGTACATTCGTTTGTATTTTTTCTACCATTCACTACACATGATATAAATCGAGTGGAGGAAGTGGAAAAAATACGCATGAATAAAAACATTAATAAACTTTCCCCTTGTATTTGTTGTGATTTACAACACTACATATTTTTCACATATAGAAATCTTTAATGTTATAGTATATTACTAAAACCCATAAAGCCGTCACGCTATGATAGTGTTTTATATATGGATGCATTTTTGTACTTTAATATACGCGAATGGTTAAATATAAAAAATTATAAACTAATGTAGCAGTAAACATTTATTTTGAATTGAATGATGTATAACCTTAAATAGTTTAAATTTTATATTCATAATAAAATGCTGTTTACTATATATAAAGAAGACCCTCGCACCCCTATTCCGCCGCACAGTTTCGAGCACCACCGTTGCAGGAACCCTCATGGCGTTGGCGCTGGCCCATCGTCCGATGAGCAATGCGACGCCCAGGACGCTTTGGATGGGCGATATATTGGAGAGGATGAACGAGGATTATCTCGACCATATCTTCCGCTGTAAGGGGGTAAGTTTTCTGGGAAGGTGTTTGGTAAAAATGGCAACTTGGTTGATTGGTCCGACTTGCCAAACATGAGTGGTTAATATATTCAGTTAGGGAGCTGTCTGCTAGGTTGCGCGGCCGTGGCCATTGCGTGCACATCTTGCTCCCTCCTTTCCGTGCCCTAGGCAAACCAAAGAGCCGCCTGCTGCAATCCCATATCGATGTGACTTCGTTGTTTCTTTGCTGTTTCTTTCGCATTCGATGCGTGCTGGAATATGGGGAGTAGGAGCTTTGTTTTTGGGGGAGGGGGCGAGTGCGGGTTGGGGTTTTCGATCGAGTGATTTCAATTTCTGTCGAGTATTGAGAGTACCTTATGCACTTTGTACAAAGACTTGATTTTTTTGGGAACACAGATGTGGTATGCAAGAGTTACTCCCAAGTCCCAACAAGCTTACCGGTTCACTTGGATATGGCTTCCTGGAATTCGCAACACATGAAGACGTTAACAATGCTTTGCAGGTTTATAACGGCACGGAAATGCCAGGATGTCCGGGGCGTCCGTTCAGATTGAACTGGACTTATACCAGCTCTGGGGAGAAGCGTGGTGCAGAACATTGTCAAACCTCAATTTTCCCAAAAAATGAAAGGCGTGATCTTTCGATGTCACAACCAAGAGGTGAACATCAAGAGTGGCAAAAATAAATATTTTCCCAAAAAAAATTGTGATCATCTTTGCAACCTCAATTTCTAATTTGGATACAGCAAGACATATTCTTTTATTCGAGTTCTCGGATTCACCGTTTCTGATTACAATTACATGCTATACAACATGTTTACAACAACATAAATATATGACCTCGCATACAGAACTACAGAGGACAAAAAGGGGGAACAGCCCCCCCTGGTGGCTTCTCAAGTAACTCTCTGTGGCAATGCCTCGAATGCAGAAACAGTGTTGGTAAACTTCATACGGTGAAGAGGCGCCCCACTTGGCTTGATAGCACATGCAATCTTCTCCTCAAGGGGGCAGCGTGCTCTCAACATGGAGAAAACGTGGTTATTGAGCCTCCTAGCCTTCCTCATCGCTTCAAGGATTCCCTCGTGACCCTTCGCACGCACATGATATGCAAAAACACAAGAATTTCCAAAAATCAAAATGAAATAAAAAAATACTAAGAGAATCTTTAACTTCAGGCCAGGGGCCATAGGAAATTATCTCACTTGTAAGAAATTTGGGCTTTTGGTTCTATCTGAAGATTGAAAGAGTGAAACTGATGCGCTTTCTACTTCTGCCACATTGAGAAATTGATAGGAGAAATCGAAAAGCTCAAAATGTTGCTGCTGTCCCAGTAAGTACATGATTGTACAACCAGCCCATGCTACAGAATCACCCAACATTTCTTGGTTTTTTGAAGGATTGTTAATGTGCTCTTCCAAGTAGCTCTGGAGTAAAAAAAAAAAAGCAAAACTGTTTATTCACAGTAAAAGGATGAATTAAAACTCACGCTGGAAACATAAAAGAAAAGCATCAAAATAGCACTAAAGTTTTATGGCATGCCAACGGAAATCATAATTGCTAAATGGAAGAAAGTACAGCAAAGGGGGAGGAAGTGGCACAGAGCCGCAGAGCAAACAAGGTTCAACCAATGGATGGCGAAGTGCGTACACTGATAAAAAAAGTCCAGTTTCCTGAACACATTCAACTGTTCACTTAAGCCAGTAGTGTACTCCCCAAACCAAAAGAATCTGAATTCTCAAACTTCGCTAGAATTTTGACCAAGTTCACACAACAGACTCCAGGTTTCTAAATATTTTTTTACCTAGGTTCACACTTCATACGATCCTAAAATTTTAGAGAAATACATAACCTCAATTAATCCATAGAAAACTAAAATTATCCTCAAAGAAAACATCCTCTTTTTTTGTGCTCTACCATGATTTTTTTTTTCAAATTGATGAGGACAAAGTGCTCCTTGCTGTCCCTATTCCCTAAGGCTAGAGAAAACAGGTAAAATAGGATGTTTTCAACATGTCATTTAACCAATCTATGATTCTCTATAGTAAAAATAAATGCAGATAAAGAAAGAAGCTATGATTTGTCATCTATCCAGTTATTTTGTAAATAAGTGGAACAACAGTAAGCAGCTGCAGCTAAAAAGCCCGTAAATGATGGACGACACAGATATAACAGAAGTACAGACAGAATGTTATGAAGTTTACTTACATACTGAAGACCGCTAAAAATACGATAGAAGTCCTTTGATGTGGTGATGTCAATAAAACCTGTCTTTGGAGTTGCACTCCATTTGCTGTAATGTCTATCCAGGGCAGCACTTGTGAAAGCAAGACCATACTCCAGCACACTCCCTGAGTTGAGATTTGATTTGTACAGTAGACCTGGTGAAAACATTTGTTTTATCCACAGATTTGCACAGTTCATGCCATTGTTTGGATGTGCAAGGAATGGTGGGATTTCAACTTAATCTGCATGGATCTTGGTTTTCCACAAGGATTAGGCTGAGACCCCACCAGTTCCGAACCCATCTAAGCATAATTGGCTTCATTGGAAGTAACACCATCTATAATTGAGATGAAAATTCCCTAACAAATCTACAAGCTGGCGGGTAAGGGTCCACAAGCTCTTATAAATTTTTCTGAAAGTTAGAAGGTCAACACAAAAATATCATTTGAAAAGATGACCAAATAAATCGGCTCTGCACTTACTGGCAGCTTCAGCTTGCTTTGACATGACAAGAAATGAAGATGGATTCGGGCATCCAGGACTTGATGCAACTGCATTGGTGGCAGCACTTAACAATGTGGTAAATGGAGTATTATCAGAGTAGGCATGCTTCACTTGCCCATCATTTCCTGGAATCAATCCCAACCATGGAGCTGACTGCATGAACTGTGTAGTGTCGATTTGTCTCTATTGTAAAAACCAAAAATGCATGTCAGTAAGATAACGAGAATATTTCGTATCAGTATTGTATGAGAAGGGCAAAAAAATGTTATTGAGGCCAGAAAAATATCCACAACTGAATGGCCTTTGCATTCATTAAACAAAACATACAGACCATCCAGCAGCACTACAGGAGATGAGGACACAGACTTACCCCAGAGAAATCTTTCAGCCATTGGTCATGCAAAGCCCCCCATAAAATGCAAATGACTAAGTAAAATTGTGAGTTGTGACTACTCTGCTTGATATTCTCAGCTACAAAGATCAAGGAACTTCTGAGCTCCTCTCACTACGCGTACTGCAACAATTCTCTACTACAGGTACCATTCAACTGTTTTATTCAACTAGCACCCTAGCGCAATTGCCCCGCCCAATTGCATGGATAGGTACTACAGCACATATTTTTATAATTGAAAATACAGTTGGATTTGATAGCGCGAATATTGCCTTGTGTATTCAACTGAGAAACAAGAGTACAATATATAGAGCTCTACCGGTAATCTTTCTCTACCTGATTTATAGAAACAAGATCAGGGAGAAGATTCGGGAGACCAGGCGCATAAGGAAAGGCTAGGCGTGAAATACTCAACCGCCAGCCACCTAAATGTAGAGGGGGATCACCTAAACAGGGAAAGAGATAAACTCTAACACCCCCCCGCAGTCGGAACGTCCATAGGACAGACGTTAAGACTGGAGCGAAACTCACAAAAAACTGAAGTGGGAAGACCCTTGGTGAAGATGTCAGCAAACTGGGATGTCATCGGGACATGGAGAACGCGAACATCTCCAATAGCAACATGCTCGCGAACGAAGTGGAGATCAATCTCGACATGCTTCGTGCGCTGATGCTGAACAGGGTTGGTTGATAAGTAGACAGCACTGACATTATCACAATAGACCAAGGTGCCCTTCGCCGTGGGATCGTGGAGTTCTGTAACAACCGCCGGCCAAGCCTCGCCACGCCATTGGCGACGCCTTGCTCGGCCTCGACCGGAGCGGGACACCGTGTTTTGCCGCTTGGAGGACCAGGAAACCAGATTGTCACCAAGGAACACAGCATAGCCTGAAGTAGACTTGCGTGTGTCCGGACAACCAGCCCAATCAGCATCGGTGTAGACAAGTAGAGCAGTGGTCATCGACGGTCGCAGAAGAAGGCCATGACCAATTGTACCGTGCAGATAGCGCAGGATGCGTTTAACTGCGGAGAGATGAACGTCTCGAGGATCATGCATGTGGAGACACAACTGTTGAACAGCATAAGAGATATCGGGCCGAGTGAAGGTGAGGTACTGCAAGGCACCAACCAAAGCTGCGATCTCGAGCGGGTCGGCGACGTGTGCACGGCGGTGGAGGAGACCTTGGCATGAGTGTCGACGGGGGTGCTGCACGGCTTGCAGTTAGTCATGCCAGCTCGCTCAAGCACATCCAGAGTGTACTGTCGTTGTGAAAGAAAGAGGCCTTGAAGATGTCTTTGGGCGACCACACCTGTGAAGTGATGGAGGACACCGAGATCCTTCATGGAGAATTCCTTCTGAAATGCAGTAATGATGCGACGAAGGAGATTCTGGCTGGAGGCAGTGAGGACAATGTCATCCACATACAGCAGTAAGTATGCCTTGTCGGTCCCGTGGCGATAGATGAACAAGGAGGTGTCAGATTTGGCCTCAGTGAATCCCAAAGTGAGCAGATGCGCAGCAAAGCGACTGTACCAGGCACGAGGCGCCTACTTCAGACCATACAGGGACTTATTGAGACGACAGACAACATGTGGCTGAGTAGGATCAACAAAACCTGTGGGCTGTGAGCAGTAGGCCGTCTCAGTGAGAGTGCCATGCAAGAAGGCATTCTTGACGTCGAGCTGGTGAACCAGCCAGTGGTGCGAAAGCGCCAGAGACAGAACAGTACGAACAGTTGCAGGCTTGACCACCGGACTGAAAGTCTCGTCATAATCCACACTGGGGCGCTGGGTGAAGCCACGGAGGACCCAACGGGCCTTATATCTATTGAGGGAACCATCGGCATGGAATTTGTGGCGGAAAATCCACTTGCCGGTGACGATGTTGGCGCCGGAAGGACGCGGGACGAGATCCCACGTGTTGTTGGAGAGCAAGGCGCCGTACTCCACTTCCATCGCGCGTCGCCAGTGTGGATCGGCGAGGGCGCTGCGATAGGTCTTCGGAATAGGCGAGAGGGCGGCACCGAGCGCGATCGCGCGACAAAGCCGACTTGCCGCGGTGGCCATCCGTCTTTGGTTAACCACCGGGGTGATGGGGACAGCACCAGGTGGAAGCCGAGCAAGTGCAGGAGCCACGGGCGGTGAAGGAGATTGAGCCACCGGGCGCGCGAGGGGTGAAGGCGACACCGGCGACACAGACACAGCAAGGGCGCGAGCGCGCCAGCCGTCGAGGTGAGGTCGTGCGGGCGCGGTGACGGGGCGCGCATGGCGCGGAGCCGCCGGCGCGCGTGGCGCGACGGGTGATGGTGACTCGTGGCGCGCGCGGCGCGGCGCAGCGCGGCACGAGACGATGCAGCCGGCGTCGGCGGCCGTGGCGAAGCGGCGTTGGTCGCAAAGAATCCGCGCGAGGCGGCGAGTACTGCGGGGAGGAGGGACCGATCGGAAAGACCGAAACCTCAAACTCAGACAAGAAGTCAAGGTCAGTGGACGATGTTCGAGAGCCAGCGAGGGGAAAGCATGTCTCATCAAAGACCACATGGCGAGAAGTGATGATTCTGTTAGACGAGAGGTCCAAGCAGCGGTAACCCTTGTGGTTATTGGAGTAGCCAAGAAAGACGCAAAGACTCGATCGGGGAGCAAGCTTGTGAGGCGCGGTGGCGGACATGTTGGGGTAACATGCGCAGCCGAACACACGGAGGTGGTCGTAGGAGGGATGGGAACCAAACAGGGCAAAGTGGGGGGTGCCGAGTGCTAGTGTTTTGGTGGGTAGTCGATTGATGAGATATGTGGCGGTGTGAAGACCTTCGACCCAATATGACGGGGCAAGGGAGGCCTGAAAGAGCATGGAACGTATGATGTTATTAATGGAACGAATCATACGCTCGGCTTTACCGTTTTGAGAGGACGTGTAGGGGCACGACATCCGGAGCAGGACGCCATTGGTGAGAAAGAAGGCGCGAGTTGAGGAGTTATCAAACTCGCGGCCGTTGTCACACTGAATGCTCCGAATGGTGCAACCGAACTGCGTCTTCACATAAGAGAAAAAATTGGCCAAGGTGGGAAACGTCTCGGATTTGAGCCGAAGCGGGAACGTCCAAAGGAAGTGCGAGCAGTCATCAAGAATAACAAGATAATACTTGAAACCTGACACACTAGTAACAGGGGAGGTCCACAAATCACAATGAATCAAATCAAAATTCTTATTGGCTCGCGAGGAGGTTCCAAAAGGTAATCTAATGTGACGCCCAACTTGGCATGCATGGCAAAGAGAATCACTAGAGTTTTTATTCCAACGGATGGCGGAGGTACTAGCGAGGGTGGGCAGAGCCTCATGCCCAGGATGCCCAAGACGACGATGCCAAGTGGCGAAGGGGGGCGCTGCAACAAGGGCGCAGGACTCCGTGGAATGCACTGGGGCGGTGAGAGTGTAGAGGGGCCCGGAACTATTGCACTGGCGATCACGCTCCGGGAATTGAGATCCTTCACAGAGAGGCCAAACGGGTCAAATTCGACAGAACAATTATTATCAATAGTGAACCGACGAACAGAGATGAGGTTTTTAATAATACCAGGGGCAACAAGGATATTATTGAGATAAAAGGGACCCGGGAGGACAGAGTGGCCAGATGCTGTGATAGGTAAAGTGGAACCATTGCCAACTACAATGGAGGAGCATGGTGGGCGAAACAAGGAGATGTTACCAGTGTCGGGAGTCATATGACTGGAGGCGCCGGAGTCCATGACCCAATCAGTTGCACCGGGAGGATTGAGGGTCATGGTGCTGAAGTTGCTGGCGAGGGACAGCTGATCCCAAGATCCGGACCACGATGTCCACGGTGAGGCATGGTCAGCCGAGGCAGTAGGCACCGTGGTGGGCTGCGGACCAGCCTGCCCGAACGGCGTCGACAGGAATGGCCCAGGCGAATCGGGCGGCTGGCAAAGCGAGGCGCGTAGGGATGGAGCGGCCAGCGAGCTCTTTGACGCGTTACTGGCGTGGCGCGCGCGCGAGCGGCGCCATCATGCTGCCGCCGACCGCCACATGGTGATTTGCCCGGCCCACGTTGTAGATCGAGGCCATGGCGCGTGCCTGCCGCCGCCGTTGTTGCGACGGCCGGCGACCTCCACCGGCAGAGCCGCCGCCGTGTCGCGGAGGCACCGTGGAGCGGGTGGATCCGCCATGGGGCGCCGCCGAGCCACCAGTGGAGGGGGTGCCAGGGCGAGCAGAGCCGCCGGAAGGCCGCGTTGGAGCAGCGACGAGGGCGGTCACCGGAGGTGGTGTTGGTGCGCTGGAGTCGATCTCCTCGAGGATGAGGTCGTTGCGGACCTCATCGAAGGAGGGGAACGGCTTGGAGCGCTTGAAGTGGGCCTTCATGTGGGCGAATTTCTCGTTGAGGCCGCGCAGCACATTGAGGACGAGGGTGCGGTCGCGGATGACCTCGCCGAGGTCGCCGAGAGTGTCGGCCATCCCCTTCATCTGGCGGCAGTAGTCGTCAATCGAGAGGTCGCCCTGCACGAAGACACGAAATTCGGCGTCGAGGCGGAGGGCGCGGGCTTCGCGGTTGCCGAGAAATTGCGCCTCGACGATGGTCCAGGCGCGGCGTGCTGTGCTGTTGCGGGTGTGGGCGGACTCCATTAGCTCGGGGGAGAGCGTGCCCAGCACCCATGACAGGACGACGGCGTCCATGCGCCGCCAGGACGGCACGGCGGGGAAGGCGGCGTCGGAGAGGACGTGATCGGCGAGGCGTCGCGCCGAGGTGAGAGGACGAGATCGCGCCAGCGGTTGTAGTGGGAGGAGAGGGGATCCAGAACCACGGGCACGAGGGCACGGATGTTCTGGACGCCCGCCGCCTGCGCGTGGAGATTGGCGATGGTGGCGGTCTCGTAGTCGTGGACGTCGAGGTCGTCGTCGGCGTTGGCGTCGTCGTGGGAGCCGCCGCCGTCGTCATCGTGGGCGCCGTCGTTGCAAGGTGGGAAGGCAGCGTCGCGCGGCGGCCGCCGCCGACGCCGAGATCGGCAGCGGCCGCGTTCCTTCGCGAGACATCTCGGCGCGCGGACGCGATCTGGCGGCGGCGGCGTCGACCAGTCTGGCGGGCCGTCTCCGTCTTCCGCGCGTCTTGGCTGCTTTCTGGCATCATCGGCAGCGATGGGAGCGGGCGGAGTTGGCATGGCGGCGGCGCAGGTGTTAGGTTTAGCGGAAGCGAGTTGTCACGGGATCGTGACGGTCTCTTGATACCATGATAGCGCGAATATTGCCTTGTGTATTCAACTGAGAAACAGGAGTACAATATATAGAGCTCTACCGGTAATCTTTCTCTACCTGATTTATAGAAACAAGATCAGGGAGAAGATCCGGGAGACCAGGCGCATAAGGAAAGGCTAGGCGTGAAATACTCAACCGCCAGCCACCTAAATGTAGAGGGGGATCACCTAAACAGGGAAAGAGATAAACTCTAACAGGATTTACTATAAAACTCTAATGCTTATGAAATCTATATAATCAGGTCCCAAAATAAGTGGTGTAAACTGTAGACGCTTCTCTTTTTCTTTTGATTATTAATGAGACAATTTCTAAGAATTTTCTTTTTTATGGATTAATGTGGGAATTTTCTAGCCCTCAAAGCAAAGAAGGTGCCTAAGCCTTGAATCTCCCACCAAGTGTTTATGCTCACATAAATATCAATGCTAAATACAAGCTTACCTGCTAGGATAGAGAATGGAGGCTCTCCACCATTCACAAGACAGCATAAAGCAAAGTAGCAGACCACAAATTTGACAATCTGAGAAATTAATAAAGTTGCGTTGAAACATGCACTTACCAAAACAATGTCCAGAAGGCTCATCCAATACAAAACACTTCCAATTTCCTTAAGGTCATGAAGAACTTCAGATTTCACTTCTGATTTTGCTTCCCATGTCAATATTTCATGAATTATCTTCTGGCAACCTACAATAAAGGCAGCATATAATTTTTAGTCTCCTTAGAACTAAAATAAGTTTTTGTGGCTTGGAGCTATGACATGTATAATGTGGAAATTTAAGGATATTTGACCCCATAACTGTACTGGCTGGGCCCGTGCTGTATGTAGTGACTAATAAAGTACCCTGTCAAAAACTAATGAAATTGAAGAAACAGAGAACCATTCTATGCTAAAGAAAAGAATATGAGCTTATAACAGCTACTCAAAATTAGACTATCAAATTAGATCTGCACTGACACTTTACTAAATTTCCAGCAAGAAAATGCTTCTGCTTCCCTCTGCTCTTGAGTAGATATGATACCGTAACTAGTATATGAACTAAAATGAAACTTCTATGAAAACTTGCTTTCCCTTGTAAAATAAACTTAGGTAGAATGGATTGTGGAATTGTACAATAAACTAGGGGCGATAAACGATAGTCACCCAAAAATAGACTAACAGCTAGGCTAGATTGGATATATTATGCAGTGTTATCATCAAAGCTATTTCATATCTGCATTGAACTTGAGTGCTGCCAGCTGGTCCTTTGAGATATATTATGCACTATGTTATCTCCCAGGCAGGTATTAACGGGAGCCAGCAAGAGAGAGCCCATTCCCACTGGGATATAGAACCCTGAATGCCACCAACTGACATCTTACCTGCTATACCACCATCAAATGAAAGAAGTCCAATAGATTTTGGCAGTGCCTCTTGCAATGCAGTTATTTTTGGCACCATTGCTGTTATCTGAATATGAAGAGAAAAATCATTAGTTCCTCGGTAAACTTCTATCGTTTTCTAGGTCTGCCTCCATAATATTGTTGGTACCAGAGAGAGAGCTGCAAGCTTGTTAAACTTGTTTATCCACTAAATTATATTTTGGATTTTTGGGGTAGTGTGCCTGCCTTCAGGTCCATGATACAGCATACCACTCACCTTACTTGATATATGATCCAGTAAAGCACGGATAATACCAGGTAATGATCTGGAACCAAGAAGTTTAACAACTGCAAACATATGAGGGATCCCAAAGAAGTCACGGTACAAACCAGCAAGAACCTGGTATGCCATGGTCAAATCCTACAAAACAAATGAGCATGCAGTAGTACAAATTAAGGTCTCCGGTGGATACCTTGTTGCTAGTTAAAGAATGTAACACTTTTTTGGTAAAAAAGAAAAGGAAAACAATGTAAAGATGAGATGCGATATTGTGATATCTTCCAATTTGTAATATACAAATATCCAATCATAATATGAATTCTCAGTTTCCAAATAATTTTAGTGCTGCCTTACTGCCAGCAGTTGCTCATTAGTCCATGATGGTACCATTTTCCCATTGAAGCTTCATGTTATATTATTCAAAAACTTCAAAAACATGAATAAGCACATGAAATAAAACCTAATTACTCAGTGAAAACACATACAACTAAAACTAATCTCTGCAACAATTGCTCCTATTTGTCAACTTCATTTCAATTCATGCTAAATTGCTAACCAGCAATGTGTTCCCTAAGAACTACAACAGATATTCACTTTTTGTACGGGAGAAAAGATAAGCATGCAAGGCCACAAGCAAAATGCAAATGCATCCATCAAAGGCCAGGCAATCTAATATTCTAATATACCATTGAAGATTGGTGAGAATAGTGTTAGAGCCTCCTCTGGAGGCTTAAAATTTCCTGCAAAGTTTGGGAAGGAAAATGGGAAGATAATAATTGCACCCTTATTGTGATGGAGCTGATTAATATTCTCTGAACAAATAACTTCTGACAACCTTGATACCAGTGACCACATTTCAACACAATAATATATACATACTTCAATGAGGCTGTGGTTTAACCATAAAAACATCCCAACCAACGTGATACAAATGCATTATGTATTGTGTTCACTCTGATCTCACTTTTAAATGGTTGCAGGTCAAATTTTCTAAGAGTCAAAGCCATCTTGTGAGTACTTAGTTTACTAACATATATACTACTTGAGAAATCATTGGTACCAACTCTGAATAGCAAAACATGCTGCTTGAAAAAATCAACTATATATATCACTTGACGGTTTCACATGTCAAAACAAAGTACTGGAAATGGCAAGTGGCAGGTTTAATAACAGATGCCTACATGTGATCCGCAATAGAAGTAGGACTTCCCAGTAGAAGGGCTTGATCTCTGAGAAGAGCGATGAGTTCCTTTTAACGATCGAACAAACCGTTGTGTGGTATTACATAGGATGAAATTGGGCAAGAAATCTGTCTGCATCTCATTCCATATCTGGATAGACAAGAAAAATTATCAAATTAGAACAAAACTTTAACTGGACGAACCAGTGAATTGTGCAGAAATAAGCACAAAGATGCATTTCATACTGTAACACCACTACTGGTCAATGTGACTTCAGAGCAAGATTTTTGTTACAGATTTTTTTTGTCTTTCATAAATAATTGCCACCAAATAATACATCACTCACTAGTTGCACTGCACAACCAAATAATCGAACAACCATCGAAACTGGTAAATTTCTTGCCAACCAAAGAAAGCACAAGCTAACACAAGAAGAGCATTATAAATAGTGACTACCAGATACAGCAAGATCAAATATTACTGCAGAAATTGCATATCGAAATAAGCATGGAAGTAACATAGTAGGCACCCAAACCTGAGAAGAGATGCGGCTCGAATAAGAAACCAGTGAAAGGTTCTCTTGCATCTCACTAAGCATAAGAGAGTAAGAATCCAATTCAAGAAATCTTGATATTGACTGATGTGTAAGCTCCAAGATATCCAACAGTTGTTGCAGTTCCTAATTTGAAAAGACAAGGAGCAAGCATTCCAAAAAGTGATTGACCAGAACCAGTGTGTCAACTGCTTAAGAAAATGGAGTGCAGTAAACTAAAGATAGTACTACAAAGAATAAAACAATCTTACCACAACACCGCATAGATCTCCATTTTCAAAGCACTCCAGTAGGAAATCAATATTTTCTCGGAACAATTTGTTCATTCTCTGAGTAATTAGGCTTCTCAAGTCAATTGTTCTCCCTAAAACCTGAGATGCAAAATGAAATTCTTCAGTAATAATTCAATCACTAAAGAAAACAACAATATAAAATTATAAATCTTAGCCTGAAACAAATAATTGAACAGATTTAAAGGAGGCAAACGAATTGAGCTTAAATCAAACAATTCTGGTTTAAAGGATGAATCAAGGAACAACACATTCAATACTGGCTCACATGCTGAAAGCAAAGCTAGAAAAAGTAATTAAAAGTGAAGGCAATTGGAATTGATAGATTGATCTGGAGGCCAATAGGATTACATATATATAGGCAAGGAGGTTCTGGACCCCGACGGCCTGCGCATGGAGGTTGATGATGGCGGCGGCTTCGTGAGACAGGAGGGCGTCCCGAAGGGGCTGACCGCCGTCGTTGCTGACAGAAGAAGCGGCGTCATCATCCGGGCCGGACAGCGGCCGCCGCTTCCGCTCGCGGCGCGCGGCCAGCGCGCACGCGCGGCGGCGGCGGCGTCGCGCTCGAAGCGGCAGCCGCGCCCTCTCGCTCACTGCTCGGCGCGGCGGGCGGCGTCCCGAGCGGCTCGCTGCTGGGCGGCGGAGGTCCTCGCTGCGCTCTCGCTGCGCGCGGTGGCGGCGGCAGCAGCAGCAGCAGCGACGTCTGCAGCAGAGGGAGCGAAGGGGAGAGAGCCGGGCATGGCTGCAGGGGAGGGAGGCGCAGCCGGAAGGGAGCGGGGGGAGGCGCAGCCTGGAGGGCGCGCGGGCGTGGTGCGCAGCCACAGGGGCGCGCGAGGAAGGGCAGCGGAAGAAGAAGAAAACCTAGGCTTCTGATACCATGAAGGCAATTGGAATTGATAGATTGATCTGGAGGCCAATAGGATTACATATATATAGGCAAGGAGGACCGGGTTGGTTTATAGAAACAGAACCACCGTGGGATCTCCTTGCCGAATACAATACCAATCAATCTATAACTAACCATAAAAGCCCAAAGAGTCCATGCACCATATATGGTTGTCTAACAAAAAGGTCAACCTGCGGGCGAAGCTTGATGCTGTAGTGCAAATTCAAGAGTGCACAGCATATATAAAGTGGCAGAAGTATGATACCAAAAAACTCAGTATGACATCCAACAACAGTACCCTTGGCACCTTACAATATGGGCAATATCTAATGGGTAGGTAGTACCAACGTTCAAAATCCCAGCATTCGCGCAGAACCGCGATTACTGCTTTTCTCGGTGGAGACCGTGAACCAAAAACCGCCCAAGATCAATTTTTATTTTTGAATTTTGGCCGGTTTTTCCGGTTACCAGCCGGTTTTTCCGGTTACCGGTTTCAAAATATCCCAAAATTCAAATTTTGATTTTTGAATTGTGACCGGTTTTTTGCTGGTTTTTCCGGTGCCGGTTACCGTTACCGACCGCCGACTGGGATTTCTTCCGGTTCCGGGTTTTGGAACCTTGGGTAGTACCAGTTGTGAAACACAATTTTGTGATCTTGCCGTAAACTTACAATTTTGTGTAGAAAAGTAAAGTAGCTACTAGCTACACAATTTGATATTCAAAAATATATTAACCGACTAGGCTTACAGGATCCTAAACTCTTGGAGAGAATGGTACATGATTATTACAAGCACAGGAACAGTTTTTTTTAGGGAAACAGTAGGGGAGGACCCTACTGAAAATAAATTTATCATTATTTTATTTTATTTATAAGGTACAGAAGAAACAAAGAAGAAAAACAACTAATCTCGAAAAAGAGGAAACTAAAGGCTATACAACCAGATTTGCAAAGCTTCCAAGCACTGGAACGGTTGTACTCTTCATCAGCAAATACTGAAAAGTCAAAAGGCCTCAGCATAAACCACATCAATTAGAGCCCTTACCATCACTCTTCTTAACTTGAAAATTGCATCGAATCGCAGGGGTTTGATAAAGAACTTTTCACCATCATCACATGCATAGGTAAATGAACTATCAAGAAGAGTACTGCACATGAAGGGGGAGATAGATTAGTACAAAAAAAGCATCTAAAATCAATCAATTTGGTACATTTCTAGGCCAACATACAAACCATTTCTGCTATACAAGTAGATAAAACTGAAGAAAATGTTGATACCTTGCTGCACAGCTCTTGTAATATGTAAAGATGATCTCATTAAGTTTCTGAACAAGAAGATCGAAGCAAAGATCAACCTGCAAGTGCACAGGAAACACTGGTAAGATGTTTTACAAATACAAAACAAGGGGATTAATTGTAATGCCGCAGGTACTTCCCAGCACATACCAACACATAGGCTTTCTTTACCTAAAATGGCTGACTCGGCATGTTCCCCAAGGTTTATATGCAATGCAACTAGACTAACCATGTGGTACAAAACCCACCACTACTAGCCCAAAATTGGACCGAATTGGGCTGAGGTAACTTTAATGGTGCACATACAATATGTAACACCCCGACCCTCTTCAGATCCCGGGATACTACCACTACGCACTTACCAGCTCAATTGGGCGAGGCTAATAAAAATTTTGACAGCACCTCCCCTGTTTATACGACTACTAACAGGGAGCAAACAACATATACATAGAATAACTATGATAGGACACTGATTTCATATTGCAGATAAACATAACATAAACAAACCTTTGGGCTCCGCGCCCACAGAGGCTCGCAACCACGAGATCGCAACCATACTAAATCAAATGGTAAGCGACATAAGACGTGTCCTATGAAATTTGTAATGACAGGAGAAACTCATTCTCCATTTCAAACAAAAAGGGACTCCACATCCCAAGCAAACCATTAACATAATTCGGAATTAGCTAAAACAACTTAACACCAGTTTAAACATAAATGTTCAGTGGGTGACTAAGCTGTTATTTAATAAGTGCGGTGCAAAAAGGGTCTACTCATTCCATGCAAGCCGCCAAACAAGATCACCCAAAAAAAATCAACAAAACAAGTATCTAAAGACTCAGCAAGCACATAATAGGACGATAAACACTACCAAACATGTAAGTAATTAGCTGGCCATATCATTATCATGTTCATAACATCGTTCTCAGGTTTTAACATTGTCATATCATTAGTGCAATGCAACACTACTCTACATGCTCATTTGCTCATCTCATTGCATATACCGGTATAGTCTGAGTGAACACCCGTTGATGTTCACCCCATCGTGGGCCCGTCCTCATTGGCACTGAATCTCTCTACTCTTATGGAGGCCTACCGAAGTAGGTCTTACGGAATCCACCCACAGTGGATCCTAGTTCTCATCTCATGAGTGCACATGATGCAAATGCATATATCAATTATCATAACCACGCTCATCATTAACATCATTAGCAGGTAAGCATCATTGCTCACTCTGCTCCATCATCATTGTCATCATTAATCATGCAACATCATAAAGCGTAAACATCACCTGTTACACAACAATCATTGTCTACCGCATTATCATGCACTTGTCTGTTTATCCTCGGGGATAACGCGTGGATGTCTCCCCACCAGGACCTCCACATGTACAAGCGTCAACCCGACTCAGTATATTATAGCAACACAAGCCTTCTTCTATTAATATAATGCTGCGCAGTTCTCCTGCGTGTTCGAGAAAAAAAAACACAAGCGCCTAAACGCATGTCACCAGTTCTACACGTAACACTCAAACCAGCATAAAATGAGTAAGGATGAGGATTTGACATGCACGTTGCAAAACCCCTCTCTTTTTTCTTTTTCTCCTCTTTTCTTTTCTTAACCTCCCTTCACATAGTTTTCTCAATTAATCTATCTCTATTCAATTAGTTTTACTAATTAATCTTACATTAATTTAACCATGTATACTAATTGATCAACTGCTAATTGATCACTTCACCTAACAAACCAGGTATAATAATTAATTGCCCATCTTCTAGTCACCACTAATTGCTACTACTACTACTACTCCAGTACGCCTCCTCCCTTTGGCCGAATTCCTTCCTGGCCAGCCACTTCTTCTACTTCCTTCTCTCTTCCTTGCTTGTTTTCCCCATCCACTTCTTGCTCTCTGGCCGACTGCAGCAAAGCTGATCTCTCAACCATCGGCTCCACGGCACCTAGCCTCCCTGCTGCAGCCCTCCCCCTCCCCCGTGATGCCTCCTTGCAGCCCCACGGCTTTCCTCTGCTGGCTACTGATACAACTACTAGTACTACTACTGCTAGTTATTTAGTACTACTACTACTGACTACTAGTAGTAACACTAGCACTACTAACTCTTACCACTCCTCTCTGGTTCTCTCTCTCCAGGCCATTGGCAACACGTATGGGGCTCTCGGGCACATTGGCCTGGAATGCGCCATTGGCCACCAGTGAGCCGCCGACGGCTCCTTCGCCTCCTGCTCCAGCCCGGCCCCAACTCAGCTCCTCGAGGCGCCGCCCCCGGCTGACGATCACATCTAGTATACTCCATCCTAGTCCGCTCTTTACTTCCCCTCCCTTGCTCTCTGATGATTTGTGCTGTGTCAGAGTGCTGAAAGCAAAGATGGAGGGTGAGGGGACCTACTCGATTACCGGGCTAGAAAGGAATGGATGAGGATGAAGGTCGTGGTGGTAGTGACGTCCTCCACGCCCTTTCGATCGGCCTGTCGTGGTTCTCGTGGCCATGTCGTGATTCTCGCGGCCGTGTCGTGATTCTCGCGGCCGTGTCGTGGTTCTCGCAGCCATGGACGTCCTAAGTCTTCATGACTGTTGTCCTCGCTCCGCCATCTTCCCCTTCTTCTTGAGCTCCTCGCCTCCAATCTCTCTTCTTCACTACTTCTTGGAGGTGCTCATGGATGAGCTCTCGGTTTGGGGAAAGAAGGAGCAGGGATGAAAACAAAATGGGGATGCTTCTGAGGCTCGATTTGCTCTCTTGGCTTTGCTTTTGGGTTGGGGAGGGGATGAACTGAGAATGGGAGAGGAGTGAAGGCTCTCTGCGGTGGTTTTGCTTAAAAGAGGAGATGGCTTCGGCTAGATTCTCTCCTAGGCTTGTGAAAAGATTGGGCCGCCCCTCCATTATCTCCAATGCTCTCTTTGTAGACTGTGCAAGGTCCCCAGCATGGCATTTGCACTGTTCAATTTTTTTTTTACTGGTATTACACAATCATGCAAGTCTTTATAATTAGAAGTGGTAAAATTACTAAAAATTGAAATCCAGTAGCAACAGTGTGGTTGTTTCTGAGGCTGTGAGGCATGGTCCAGTTGTGCTGTTAGATATGACATATTTACTCGAGGTTTGACAGGATAAATTACACCAGCAAGAGACAATGACAACATAAAATAACCAATTTATCTAAGTGCCACAAACTTCATTGTAAAACAATGACTATGTAATGGAGAATAGATTGATAAATGAGAATAGATTGTATTTGTTAAGCAAGATAGCTGTAACAACTAAGTAGTACTCAATCAAGAGGAGAAACACAACTAACACCCACCAAAATATAGCAGTGCGGACTAGAAAAGAGCAAATGTGACAATGGTAGGTGCTTACCTCAGCTTCAATTTCATCATAAAGAAATCTTTGTTTGAGACAAGTTAGTGCATGTTGAGCAGAGTCATTGTAAAGGTCAAACGGTATCAAAATGCTTTCAAGAAGACCCGCATCTTGTGATTCCATGACATAGTCCACCAACATCCAGGGGAGGGAACATTCTATTGGAAACTATCACCAAGACATAAGTTTAGCATTAGTAGTGTGTAACAACAAGCTGCCTAAACAAAATATCCAGTGATGCCTTAGCTAGCTGTAATGACTAGATGAACTCATGAACAGGATTTAGTATGTGACGTTAAAATTGGCTTAAAACACTGCTTGAAAACTTAAAATCCAAAGTTCTATTCAAATTCTCACTAATAGTTCCTACATCTAGAATTTCACTATATACAAAGACGGCCAAAAAAGAAGAAAAACTGCACCTGGATAACACGAGAAGATTCCAGGTAAAATTCTCTGAACCAAAGAAACCCAAGATCAGTTAGCGTACCAATTGTGGCTGCATGTACCCCAAAAAAGTTAGCGGTTACATTCTCCAAAGAAACAAAGATTAATGAACAGTAAAAATGAGCTCAAATGTAGATTGGTCATTCTAGAATAATACAAATAGTAAACTGAAGATATTTCCCCAAGGGTAAATTACGAAAATTGGAGTATCAATGAACAAAACAAACACAGCATATGTGCAGCAGCAACTTTATGCAAATGAGAAATGCTATTTCTAAGTTTGAGAAAGGATATCAAAAGCACCTGTATAATCCAAAATATGCAAGAAAAAACTGAGCTTGTAGAAAAATGTCTCTAGTTGTTTAAGATGCTCCACAGGTATTCCAGAGCCACTATTCCCAAATAGTCCTCCAGGTTTTCTCAGATTACCACCAGATACAAGCTCAGAGATGAGAAATTGCAAACAATGAATCTGTAAAAGATTGGTAACAAGAATAAAAAGTTAAAATCAGCAGCAGAGCAAACAAAAGATTCTTAACTAGAACACATAAGAACTAAAGTTACAGCATAATGTAAAATTGGAAAAATTGGAAAATAGAAGAGCTAAATGGAAAATTTTACAATTTGTTATATTCATGGGGCTCTCTTCAATTGTTACTCCATATAATTGTGAAATTGCACTACTTTTTCACCAACAATACAAGGGACAGCTTTTCATGAACCATTGAAACAACAGAAGTATAAAAAGTAGACTAAACCGTTCTATTTATACTTTTTCTGTGAGCGCAAAACAGGATGTACATTTGTTGACAGTTAAGAGAGAGCTCCAAAACCAAAGACACACACTTTGACACGACTCAGTCAACTCTAGATGTTCTTAAGAAACTTCTGGAATTAGATATACAGTGTCTTTCTCAGCACTATAAGTTCTCAAAAACCTTCTGAAATTAGAAACACAGTGTTTGTTCAACTCTAGATGTTAACTAGAAATAGAATGTGAGGTGATGATAAGTGATACATGAATATGCATACCAACTATGATTTTTTTCTGGACCTTTTGTCTTATGACAAGGATATGCTGTACTAAAAAAACTAGGGGCTGCAACCAGAATATGGAAGTTCCAGCATACTGGTTAGAAAAACAATAAATTATTACCCTGAGTAGCTCAGTCATTGCAACTGGTGTAAAGTTTACATTCTTATATCCTTCAGTAGTTTTGTCATTTTATACTACTGAAAGTCAATAGAACAATGATGGCATAATGCTGCTTAATGAAATCATCGCCACCTAGGCACCTACAAGCTTGAAATCTATGATTGTGAGAATTCGAGCTGCTGCAGTCACATGTTACAACTTACAACCAGCCAACTTTGTATAGCAATACATTGGTCAAAATTTAGTCACACACACTTCCTCAAATTGTACAGATGTGGTAGAAATATCCATGATTCCATGGTCCAAATTAGCTTCTATACACACAAGTTAAGTATTAGTATGTGCTATGTGAGATGTAAACCGTTTAGCCTTTGTTACTGTAAACAGGTGGTGCAGGGGGAGCAAAACATACAATATAAAGCGTTGCTTTCACAATAAAAGAACATTAACAAAAACCTGTGCAGCTGTTGGAGCAACTGGTCTTGGGTAAAATGTACTTTGTCTCATTTCCTCATTTTCTTGGTGCAGCGAGTGCTGCTCTGGATCTGCCTTGCTAGTGTTGGCCATCCAATCTACGGAGAGGGTTCGCATATCAGAGAGAATCCTGAAAGAATAGAAAAGAAAAATGAACAAAACCTTTTAAGTTTACTAAGTGTATTCTCAAATTTTAGAAAGAGCAAAGTCACACATAAAATAATATAGATGGCAAATACAACATCGAGTTCAGAGGCTATGTCAATCCCAAAATAAATAAAGGGTGGATGGTAAATGTCGATGGTAAAGGGTACAACAACATGCATCTCAGCCTATTGGAACTGTGGATGGTAAATGTACAACGTCAAGTTAACACAAGGGTTGTTGAGGCAGAACAAGTTACCGAGAAAGGTCCTTCTTCTTTCGAAATGTTGTACGGCTCATAGTGTGCAGTTTATCCTGTACAAAATCTTGGACCTCCATATGTATTGTTTCCCATAAAGCTTCAGACACTAAGGTGTCACAGTGTTGCATCATCAATCCAATACTCTTTATGTAACCAATTAATTCAAGCAGAGCCCTTCGTTCTTCTGCAGTATAGTTCCAGCGTACTACCTGCATCCAAGTTGCAAATAATCAATAAAATTACATTATGAACATAAAAAACTTAAATTATTGTTATAAATTATGAAACTATAGAAGACCACTTTAAGACAAAAGAAAAAATAGAATAGCACAAACTTTCTGCTTGTATTATCTGTTTGAGAGGGACTACCACTGTTAGCAGCCACTTTCTTTACATGCCAATGAGGAAAAAAACTAGTACTTAATTTTCATGGCTAGGTTTACACGGTAACTGCACCATGCTATAAGTAGGCATGGTACCTATGACTTGGACGAAGAAACGTAGCATGCACTCAAAAAAGATCCAATCAGTTGGTTTCAGACTAACAAATCGGGAGAGGAAATGTCTTTTCCTGTGCCCACATGCCTCAGGCCCAAGTAACGTAGAGAGGCTAACTCTAGGTTTCTATAAAATCTATTCTGTAAAGAACGAAAAGAATAAAAAAAAGGTGGCCTATCAAGCAACCTGGTGAATTCATCCGATTACATTTTTAAAAATGCATTAGTACCCTAGTCATTCAAACAACCAATTTCAAGCACAAGAAAATGAAATAGAAAGCAAGACAATAGATGCTACAAAAACTGCTTGCAAAGAAGAGAGGTAGACCTTTTCGTAATCAAAAATTGTCATGGAGTTTGGTTGAGAATCTGAAATATGTGGTTCTTTACATGGGCGTGAGAATTTCCAAGCACACTGTTCCCATATCCTGCCAGTCCATCGACTAAGAAGCTGGAAACCTTCAACAACAATATCATACATGTTCCCCTTAATATCTCTTGACCAATCATTATTTGTGCCATCTGATGACTTCAGTATTATCATCTGAAAGTACAAGTCATTGTCAATGCACCTCACACTGTGATAAAAATAAGCATCATCATCTCAGAGTTGAATAAAAAATTAAATGAAGTTTCTTTTACAAATTTTTTTCTTTTTTAAATTCAATGAATATGGTAAATCGCAACTATATGTGCTGCATCAATTTAGGGGGGTGTTTGGAAGAGGGAGATTTCTTTGGGAATTTTTTGGGGTTTATTGGCTAAGGATTCGAATGCAAATCCCCTGTATCCAAACAGAGCCTTTAAAGTTATAAGAGTTCAAGTGGCAGAAATGTTTGAGTCAATGTTTGTCACAGTGATTACTGTTTACCAAAGACAGTCGTAAACTGGTAATCGTGATTCGCAAGGTATCAACTTTACAATTAACTTTAGCAAAGACCATTAAAGTATTGGAATCAAAATTTTACATGCTAACTCAAAATGGCAATAACATCACCTGGTTCATTGCAGAGGCAAAACGTATAGAGAAGTCATCATGATCAGCTCTGATAGTTCCCATGTGGTTCAAAATCAAGTAATGCCTCTGATAGGTGGTTTAGTTAAGGAATTCCAAGCATGATATGACTTGTCATACGTAAATTTAGTTCATTCTGATCACATTGATTATCATGTTCCGACAAAATTTAATTTGATTTTCTCCACTTCTATTTATGTGTAATATTAGTCATTGGAACCTGCTTTTCATAAAGGAACATTTGTCAAATCCATTAACAAAAACTTGTTTACAAGACTTAGCAGAAAGGATATTCTTGTAGCTCTCGAGGAGGAATTTCATGAGGAGCTTGAAGAGTCAGAAGACGAGTTTGACTGGAAAAATTTTGAAAATATGATGACAATTCCTTCAAAATTGCAGCAGGAGAAAGATGCAGATCTGGAAATGCTGGAATAACTGGATCGTTCTGCCAAAAATAAGTAGGAGTAATAGTAAGTTAAAAGGTAAATATGACCTAAATAACACAATTAGGTAAACATCACCTCTTTCAGTAATAATAATAATAATTAGACTAAGTGGAGAGCTAGAAGGTGATAATTAAACCTTAAAAATATTGAGAAGGCGGTTCATCTTCACTCTCTTATAGAGCAACTCACTCTCTTTCTCCGATGAGGTTGCTAGAACAACCAAAACTGGGAGAACACGAAGTAGAGTATGACGCTCAGGAAAAAGAAGAGCAAAGTCCGACTCCAATGACTCCACGCAAAATACTATAAGGACCTGTAGAATGTCTTCAACACTATTCTATAAGTCAAGGAAATCATAACAGATATCAACAAAGAAAGCAAGAACCACAGGCAAGAACAGCAAGTTGTTCTAGTATAACATGGGCATAGTCATAGTAATATGCAGATTCAATAGTCAGCAAAGCTGACATAATTTTTCTTCAGTCTGTTCCTATGAAGTAGCTTATACTTTCCTCCAGCTGGAAAAACTTTGTACTATGGGAAGCAAAGATCCTTGTGCTAGATATACCAAATCCAAAATAGATCTGTTTTGAAAATGCATTTTTTCCTACTGCTTGCAAAAAGAGCATCCAGAAATAACTCATTTACAATGTTTATAACCAGCAAACATTTGTTGTATGTAAACAAAGAAAGTGGGATACGTATTTGTCCGAAACATCTCAGCATGCAAATTTAACAGGATGGCCCATCTGGTGCTCAGAAAAATCTGTAAATGACAGCAAGAAATAAGTTAAAAATACATAGATACCATGATAAAACTTAATGTCAAGCAAATCAATCGGAGGTATTGGCCTCAGAGTCCATTCCTTCAAATAAAAATGGAAGAGTGTCCATTCTTAAAATATTATCTAATGTTGATATATGCAATTCACCAATTTGACTGTTGACACTCAGCCTCAACCTGCCCAAATAACGAAGCATCCTATTGCACTACTTGTAATCTATGCCCCCTGATGCCGTGCTCTTCTAAATTCTACTATTTCTGTTTCTTGTCTTAAACATGGATTAATTATTGGCCTGAATGCAATGGAGCTTATGTTAAGGGTATTAGTGTCCTTTCCTATTGTCTAGGGTTTAGACTTGTGTGTCTCATGTACTACATATGCCCTATGGGCCTCTTTGCAATACAAGCTTCTTCCTTTGTAACATGGTATCGGAACCTAGTTTTCAAACCTAGCTCACCTCTAGCTCTGATACCATGTTATAAATATTGTGTGTATATTGAAAAAACCCAATAGCCAATATATATAAGGAATACAAAGGGGTGTTAAAGGTATTAGAGATAGAATAGGAATTGTATTATTCCTTTCCTTATATGTCTCGCTTTCCTTATCTGTATATGGCGTATTCCCCTATAATATCCTTTTTTATTCCCTATATATATTGCCTATTGGGTTTCTTCAATATACACACAATATTCATAACAATACACAGATAACGGGGCCTGGGGGGATGATAATAACAACGATGAATTCAAGAGATATGACAAACCAGCAACCTGAAGATCATCCAGCTCTTCTCTCATAGTGTCAGTATCCTGCCACTGGGTGCTTACTTGAGTAAATGTTCTGCATGAAAATATATGCAATAATTGGTTATTGGAGCATCTACGAGGGCAGGGACTAATCTTTATCTCATATAAAGCTGAGTAAAAACCAAGTTCTCACGTTACAACACATCTTGAAGTTAATGATGACCATTTGATCGACCCTGTGATGGCCATTCAACCATTAAACATTTCCCAAAGTAGGTCAAGTTCGATACTGGGCTGGATTTGGGTAGGGCCTGGGCTGGGTTTGTGCAAGGCTCAGGCTATGATGGGCTTAGGCCCATATTAAGCTGGGCTTAGACTACAATGTTCTCCATATAAGACATGCAATATAATTCTTTCCATCCTTCTTATTTGGACAAATATAGTTTTATGCACCATTTACTATAATTTGTTAATTTGTAAATGTATGTATCGGAAATTATATTTTGTGCCATTGCTACGCACGGGTCCAACTCTAGTAACCAAATATGGATGTACTATAGAAGCCATAAATCACAAGAAAATAGAATTTTCCATTAAGAAGTCAAAAATGTTGGTACATGTTTATACACCAATAGGTAAGTAGCAAAGTAGTTTAATCTTTAAATGGTAAAGTTGAAATGATAGACTGAACTGAAGTAACAAATACATCCAGGTAAAGTAAATACAGTCTATTGGAAGTTGCAAAAGTTACACTACGGCAATTAAAGCAGCAATGCCCAAGTAGCCCCGCCCATTCTTACAATCTACTCTACAGTGTTTAAGAAGGCAGACTGGGCGGCCACCTAGGCGCTCAGCGGAGGTTCACCACCGCAATTTTGCCAAAATTGGCATCCTAAGAGGTTAATGCGCCTAGTCAATCAAAGGTGGGGTGAGCCGAGTTGAGGCAAGGCAGGTCGGCCACCGACGGAGCAGATATGGCGGCCAGCAGCGAGCTGTCATCGCATCTGCCAGCCAGCAAAGGAGGCAAGGTAGGAGACCTCCCTCTCGCCCTCGCTTTTTCCTCCTCCGCCTGTTATCTGCCTTCGCCAAATCTGTCAAGGAGTTGGAGGAAGGAGCTGGAGACTTTAAGTTTGAAGTAGGAGTGGTAGGAGGAAGACAAAGAGGAGAGGTGTAGACGTGTAGTGTGGTGCCATCTTTGCCATTTGCTTTTTGCTATAGGAGAGCTGGAGACTTGCACCTAGAACTTGTCTGCCTTTTGCTATCCTCACGCTTTTTGCACGCCATCTCTGCTTCTTTTACTTGTTTGCTTGCTACCTCCTCGGTTTTGCTACCACTTTTCTTTCTCTTAGTCTATTTCCTACTGCCTCATAATGAAGCTCTGGGAACGAGTGATTGAGCGTCGTTTAAGAAAAGTAATTAGCGTGACGACAAACCAATTTGGTTTCATGCCTGGGAGGTCGACCACGGAGGCGATTTTCTTGCTACGACAGTTGATGGAGTGGTATAGGGAGCAAAAGAAGGACCTTCACATGATATTTATTGACTTGGAGGAAGCCTATGACAAAGTGCCAAGAAATGTCATGTGGTGGGCGCTTCAAAAGAAAAGAGTTCCAACAAAATATATTACCCTAATTAAGGACATGTACGAAAATGTTGTGACTAATGTCAGAACATGTGGTAGTGTTACTAATGACTTTCCTATTACGATAGGACTACACCAAGGTCAGCTTTGAGCCCATACATTTTTGCCCTAGTAATGGACGAGGTCACAAGAGACATACAAGGAGATATCCTTTGGTGTATGTTTTTCGCTGATGATGTGGTGCTAGTTGATGAGAGTAGGATAGATGTTGATAGGAAACTCGAGTTATGGAGAAAGACCTTAGAATTAAAGGGCTTTAGACTTAGTAGGACTAAAACTGAGTATATGAGGTGTGATTTTAGTGGTGCTAGGGTAGATGATGGAGATGTTAGATTGGATGGACAGGTAGTGCCTAAGAAGGACACGTTTCGTTATTTGGGATCGATGCTACAGTGGGACGGTGAGATTGATGAAGACGTGAGCCACAGAATAAGAGCGGGGTGGGTGAAATGGCGCCAAGCATCTAGTGTCCTGTGTAACAAAAAAGCCCCTCAAAAGTTAAAGGGTAAGTTCTATAGGACGGCGATCAGACCCGCAATGCTATATGGAGCAGAATGTTGGGCGACTAAAAGACAACATATACAGAAAATGAGTGTAGCAAAAATGAGGATGCTGCGATGGATCTGTGGTCATACAAGGCGGGATCGCATCCGCAATGATGATATACGTGATAGGGTGTGAGTAGCACCAATTGAAGATAAGTTTGTCCAACATCGCTTGAGATGGTTCGGACATCTCCAACAATGGTCTCCTGAGGCACCGGTACGTAGTGGAATTTTAAGACGTACTGAAAATGTAAGAAGAGGCAGAGGTCGACCAAAACTGACGTGGGAGGAAGCAGTTAAAAGAGACTTGAGGGATTGAAATGTATCTAAAGAATTAGCTTCGGATAGGAGTGCATGGAAGTTAGCGATCCACGTACCGGAAACATAAGAAAGTTAGGGGCAGTGTTTTAGGTTCTTGGCTCAAATAGCAGGTTGTACAGCTTAGGGTTTTAGCATCGTAGGGCTTTTTTAAAGACTCATATCTCTTTGATCTTGAGAAGGTTTCATTCCTAGTCTACCCCAACTTGTTTGGGACAAAAAGTTTTGTTGTTGTTGTTGTTGTTGTATTTCCTACTGCCTGTCTACTACTTTATTGTGCCTAATCTTTCTGGCATGACCGATGCATGCTCTCTCCAACTACTGCCTTCTTGGTTTAGGGGACCATCATCACGACTCTATTTTACATCATTACAACTTATTTCAGGTAATAATTTTGTTCCTCTAAATATCAAATATGTGTTGATGTCGCCCCTAGCCCCCTTGGCCAAGTCGGCCGCCTAGGCCCCGCCTAGGTAGGCTAGGCACTAGGCCCCAGCTTGCCGCCCACCTAGCGCTTACTTGAACACTGCTACTCTATACTAGAATATTGGAAGTTTCTTCAATATTCAGCGAGTATTTTTACTCATGTAAAGTATTAATCGTGATGGCAGCACAAGGAAGTACATTGAGAACTAGCACATACAAACCTCACCTTACACCAAAAAAACATGGAAAAAGTGAACATATCATTCTTTAGTTTAATTTAGAGTACATTATACACCAAAAAAGGAAAAAGTGAACATGTCATTCATTAGTTTAAGTATGGTAGCTCATAACCAAATTAAAGGGAAATGTGGTCTCGAGCTATCCTTACTGCCACTTTAAATAATCCTACCTACAAAAAAATTTTATTTATTCAGGCAGAACCAACTTTGTTACCAGCTGTTGAATATGAGGAAATCAATTGTTAATCAACAAATTTTCATGCATTGACTCATTTTTGTCATTCTGTGAAAGGTGTTCTGGAAACTAAAAGTCAAAGCATGACCATGTACCTCTTGTACCATGAAAAATCATTAGGTATACTTGCTTTTGCATTCTTAAGATGATCGAGCTGCAGTAGAACATCGAGCAACTTCAGCATAGACCTGCATTGAAATCAAATGAGTAACATCAAGATAAAATCATACATTTGATTCTCAATTAAAAAAGGCAAACCATATAATGAATTAGAACACAAAAGGCATGATTGTGACAGTGCTTTCCCCCAAAATGGATAATATATAATGAAAATAGGTTATCTTTGAAGCTCTATATTCCCTCCACAGACTGACAAAGTATCAGAAAAGTCAAAAGAGATACCAGTTCTCTATGAAGTCAGAAAATATGCCTGATGGATACCATTTATAGCAGTGCAATTTTCTATTCTCAAAATTTCTGTTCTCATATTGCTCCCAAAAAACTGTGAAAGCAACAATTCTATCATCGAAATATCTATGTTCATGTCTGCTAGACTCCTAAGTGGATATTCCCGAACCAGAGTTCTGGAAACTTATACCAGAACACTTTCCCTTAATTTAGGGGTATAAGTTGCCAGTTAGGAACCAGCTAGTTGTACTATTTAGAGCACCATTTCACCATGATTTGCTTCATTTATTCCTTTATTATAACTTTATAGAGTAAACAAACAAGCATCCAATTAGCATTCATCAATTTATGAAATTATAATCCATAGACATGGTATCTCAACAAAAAAAATGAAGCTTAGCAACAGTCACCAGGACAAAAGAACGAACCAAAAATGAGTGATTGTGGGTCCATTAACCAGTCTCTCAGGCCTAGAAAACCTCTGCATATCAGCTGCCAACTGCACCAGATGACACAATAAAGTAAAAAATCTACAATAGGTGCTGCAATATTTCGAAGGTGCTGAACTGCTGATAAATTCTAATAAGATATCAAGGTACACAAAATAAAAAAAAATTGTTGAGGAATAAAAATATTTCTAAGTAAATAAATTTAATAACTTTACAGGTAGTAATAATTAAAAAAAGGAATTTAAGAGTGCAAGATAGCTCAAGATTCAACATTTTGCTAGGTAAAAAGAAAAAGGGGAAAAAGTCTTCAAGTTAGGTCGTTGTCGGTTCAGATCAAGGCAAACCCAAGAAATGGGGAATGGAAGCCCATGACAATTTAATTGACAACAAATTCAATATATGCACCTTCAACAACGATTTGTTGCTAGTTTGTGGTTTCTATTTTCTACAGAAAGGGTTGCCATTTTAGTGGAAAATGAGATTTCCCAGTTCACATGATTTTGCTCAAGCTTAAATTACAGTTAGGGTTGTATGTTTCGATCTTTAAATATCCCAACATTGCAACATAACTCTGCCTCAAGAATAACATAATGTCATATGTATTGGAGTAAAGTGCACTGCGTAAACTTGTATGATTGTGCCAGTTCGGCCCCTGAACTTGATAGAGTACACTTTTGTTGATATAGGGCCAAATGCCCAAATTCAACTTGATTCGTAGTTAGAGATGATATATAACACTTTGCCCTAATCTAAATCACCATCTGAACACATGGTCATTGTGTGGAATCAATGGGGAATTTATATCCTCCAATTTCAAGGAAATTTCAGGGGCTCTTTTGACTGGTTTTACTCACTTCCCATTCATCTTAGCATAAGAAACGAAACTGGCAACAATGTTTGGTGAACTCATTAACAAGTATCGTGAAGGAATTAAACACAGTGGAGGTCCTACCTTAGAAGCAGCAGATGCTTGCCATCTCTGAATTTCACGTAAGCGGCTCATTTCCGAGTCAAGAACTTGATAGGTTTCGAGGTACAGGTCTGCTTGGCTATGCTTCATTGAATCAGGCAGCTGCATTCAAGGTTCTACAATCTATGATACTCAAGACCATAGTAGGAAATTATGTGCTTCATAGTGGACAATGAACACATTACTAGGAGAATTTTGTACCATATGAATCATTTGACATCAACATTAGGGGAAAAAACTCAACAAATAAGTACCGATACTCTGGAAAAAGCTAATTAGGAAGAGGGAAATTTTAAATCCACAAGATGACACTTCAGCAAACTAATCAACTCAGATCAGAACCACCTCAGAGAGAATGTGATTCAATCAACATAATAAACTAATAGAAGTTCACCAAGATCTTGATTGACTGACATGTAAAGTGGGAAAAGAGAGTAGTTGTGTGCTAGTAGATTAAATTCACAACTAAAATACATAAAACTGGTACTGGGATATAAAATCACAGCAAAAATTCAAAGTAGAAAACATTAGTTATTCTCGTCATTACTAACAATAATACCTCTACTAGTGACTTACAATTATCATGTGTTGCGGAACTACAAGGAAAATAAAGTATGATAAGAAGATTTTTTATACAGCATAATGGCATAATAATGCAACAATTATTTAAATGGCAAGCAATGAATGGACAAAGTTAGCTGAAGATAACCTGAGGTAGCGCTTTAACACAGCTACGGTATGTGTACAACAAAGAAGCCATTTCTTTTCCCTCTTGAATCAGAGTATTCTGCAGTTCATTTTTCATCCACAAGACGGTGGAAGGAAGAAAGTAAGCATTTCAATTTAAAGCAACATGAAGAAACGTTGTTACATTAAGCAGATGGACAGAAGAAAGGATTAGAAGAGGAAAAAAGTAATCGTGAGAATGGGTAAAGCACTGAGCTACAACATATCAAAATATACAACCCTTTCCAGGCCAATTTTGCTCCTTGAACCCACAATTTTTTTTCTTCTCACGGGTTATATTTCATCAAGAGCACTTGCTAATAAACCATTGCTACAGCACAATTGCTAGAATTAAGCATAGATTTGAGACCCAAATAAACTTACCAATATTGACTACCTGGTTACTCATTTTTTTTAAGAGAACAAAAGAAAGTGCTGCTACTGTTCATAATAGTGCCATAAAATAGGATAATGGTTGTGGACTTATGATGATATGCTGTTGGGAGCATAATGGTGAGAAGAAAGCAGGTATGATGGAAATTTGTCGATAGTCATGACAAAGACGGGTAGATAGTATATATACTAGCACATGCATTCACAATGAATCAATTATAATGATGGTGATCATGGAAGTATGTATGCACATGTTTGGGTGCATGTTCGTGTATGTCTCTGTTATGTGCTTCAGTGGGGGAAAGGAGTCAATTCAAAATGGAAATAAAGGTGATTTTCCCAGGGAGGGCCATCCTGAGGGAGTATTGGGTAGGTCAAGGGGTTATAGACTTCAATGACTGAGATTGCCTCCTTGATCAACAGTTTATACCTCATATAGATCAGTAATGGCACAGTTATCAGTTACAAGGACATCGCCTAAAGACGGCAATTTCCCCCAGCAAAATGGGAACAAATATCTATGGGAAAAGCAACGAGCACGCACAAATAAGCAAGTACATACCAGCTGGTTGATTGCTTTGGTATCTTCTCCTAATGATAGACGATAAGCAGCAACATCACTGTACTCTGAACATTAAAGTGCAAATATTATATGACAATAAACAACTGTAGAAGAACTCGATATTAGTTAAGATAATGAAGTTTTATCCTGTATGGTATACTATTTTTCTGAGAGCGGCAAAACAAGGAAAACATGTGTTGTTGGTGCCATCAGCCCATCAGCAGCACCAAAATTAGGCAGAATAATGTATTACAAAGCATCAACAACATGAAAGACATTATCATGCCGCATACCGATAGGACTGTTAGTTGCATATCTTTCGCTTGACAGGAGCACAGCTAATCCCTGCACATCCGGTTGCTCGTCCTGGAAATTTAAAATATAACTAATTAATGTGAAAGCTAAGGATCAAGCAGAACGGAAAAATACTACTACACAAGTCACAAGATATCAGAAGTTCAGAACTATGCAAGGGCCTGAAATCCGCACCCATCCATAACACATTCCAACCTATACGAAGAGAATAGCCACATATAGCAGGCTACCTAAGTCCGTTTCTATGTAAGGTCAAAATGTAGTGACTGTTAAGGGTATTAGAGATAAGGGTATTAGAGATAGAATATGAATCGGCATATTCCCCTGCAATATCCCTATATATATTGGTCATTGGACCTCTTCAATATATGCACAATATTTATAACATGATATCAGAGCAAAGGTTAGGGTTAGGGTTTAATGTAGCCGCCACCGCTGCCTTCTAGCTCTCGATCCTCTTCCGCTGCTGCTGCCCCGGGAGGCGCGATCTTCACTCCCGGGGCGGCCACCTCTTTTCGGTCGCGCTAGATCCCGCCGTCGCCGCGCCCACCCCGAGCTCGATCCGGCCGCCGCCTCCTGGACATAGCCCCACATCTGGCCGCGCCCCGCTCGGATCCGGCGTCATCCCGGCCGCCGCGTCGCCCGAGCTCGATCCGGCGTCATCCGCCGCCGCGCCGCCCGAGATCGATCGATCGCCTCTTACGATCCGGCCGGATCCATCGCTCTCGCGCCGGATCACGCCACCTCCGACGCCGCCCGGTCCGGATCCGGCCGCCTCCGGGCCGGATCCGATCGTCTTCGCCACCGTCGAGCTCGGATCTGGCCTCGCCCCGCCTAGATCCGGCCGACGCGCCGCTCGGCTCGGATCCGTCACTCTCAGCCACTCCGTCGCGCGCGCCGCCGTCGATGACTTCGCCGCGCCGGCCTACCGCCGGCCGTGCCGCCGCCGCCTCCTTTAGCCGCCGTGCCGCGCCTCGCGCCGCGCGCCGCGACTCCGGCCGCCGTGCCCACGCCTTGGACGCCGCCGCCTCCGTGCTGCGCGCGCCTTTGGCCGCCTCCGTGCCTCCGTGCCCACGAGAGAGATGGGAGGGAGGGAGACAGAGAAAAGCGGGAGGGGGAGTGAGGCGCGAGGAGGCGCTGGGAGTGTGAGGGAGGGGGTGTGAAGAGAGAGGAGAAGGGGGGTTTTGGGGAGTGGGTCGTTTTCTACTTCAGATTTCTTTTAGTCAGTCTTCGGTTATTTTTAGTGAGTTTTTCGTTGTGTCATCCAAGTCCGTCGTTTCTAATCCTTTTTAGTTCGTCCAAGCCGTGCGAGTCCACAAATTTATTGTCAGTCATAGAAGTGTAGGAATTTTTCTTTTGCATGGCTGCAGCCGCCGCTCTACTCTCTGAGACGCATGCAGATCGTATAAGTCATCATGATGCCGCCACTTCTCTAGCCGCCGCCCCGAGCTTTAAGGCCGCCGCGCGTCTTTTGCACCTTGTGCACTGCGCCGCCGCCGTCTTGGGTTTCGATCTGCGCCGTTATGCTTCTATCTATTCCTTTTCGGCTTAATTTGACAGTTTATTCAAAAACTGCACGCAGCGACGACATTATCAAGACTCGGACGTCGGATATTTCTTGTTTTAGTATTAACCCTTTTTCAAATGCAATGCTATTGCATAAGCCTTGCATTTGAGGGGGGGTGTTAAAGGTATTAGAGATAGAATAGGAATTGGCATATTCCCCTGTAATATCCCTATATATATTGGCCATTGGGCCTCTTCAATATATGCACAATATTCATAACAGTAACCAAACTAGAACTGGAAATGAGCATGGTTATACCCAGTCCACATCAGTTCGGAAGAACCATCAACTAACCTTCCCCATAACACAATTCAAACAACTGAAATCCTGAGGCTCCACATTTTTCCTACAGTCTAAATCAACAAAAACAACCAAACAGACAGTAAAGTATCAAACAACGAGCCTAGCTGCTAGGGTTAACAATGAGCTCAACAACAGCTAGTGTTGACAAGCCTCACACCTATCTATAGCAGCCCATGGGAAGTACTCCACGTCCTTCAACATTTCAACTAAACAGTGCATTGGAAGGAAACCATACACGTTCCACAATTCATGTAGGGGCTCGAAATTAAACAGATCTAGCAAAATTCAGAGCAACAGACGCCAGTCAAACCTCCACAACATGATCAGAGTTACGAAATTGTGAAATGCACAACTCCACACTCCTCCAGGGGTTTAAATCGAGCATACCAAGCAAAAAACTGAAAGCAATCGGTCTAACCATCCCCACAAATTCACGTGAGCGACCAGCAGGTACTCCTCTGCAATTCAACTCGAACTTGCGCGAGGCCAATTCGTCACCCTAAACCCTAGATTCGCACTTCTCATAGAGTTTTGAACTTTTAACGCAAGCAGACAAACGAACACTCGAGCTACCCGCGCCAATTCGCAACGCCACCCGAGCAGCGCGGGGAGCGAAAGCCCCCACGGCCCGGAGGGGACGCGCGCGTCCAGCACCGCATTCTGGGTAGGGTTTCCGAGACCGAGCAGATCGGGCGCGAACTAGAGGCGAAGGCAGGAGAGGAGTGTGAGGAGCGGCCGGGATTACCTCGAGGGAGAAGGTGGAGAGGGCGGCGATGGCCTCCTCGACGGGGATGGCCATGTCGCCGCGCCGGTGCCACGGAGGCCGGGCACTGGAGGAGGAGGCGCAGGCGAGGTGGTAGTGGAGGAGTGGTTGGGAGTGGGAGCGAGGCGGTGGTGGTAGAGGGGGAGAGGAGTTCGTGCAGGAGATGCACCAACTCGTACTGTCCCGTGAGCTGTCTGACGAGGCTGTGGGGACGGTGGAGTAAAAAGAGGGGTGACGAAGACGTGAAGTATACTCGGAACTGAAAGGGGACCGCGTTACGAGTTTACCGAATGATTCCAGCGGGTGGTGGAGTGGGCCGTTTTTTAGCCTAGTCCGTTTGGGAGCCCAAAGTTAGCCTTGTTTGTATGTATGGAAGCCTGAATAAAATTTGGGGCCCAATTTCAAAGAGCTTGGTTCTATAGACTGAACAGCCACGAGTTGCAAGTTTCGAGTCAGGCTCTAAGCATACTCCAAGACAAGCAAATGAAGCAGCTCATGGGCTGGCAAAGGCTCGCAAAAAAAAATCAACAAACTGCCATTACTTCGTGCCAGAGTTTGTATCACAATAATCCTTGCAGTTATCTTTCGAACTTGCAACTCCTAGATATGTATAATATCAACATCTGTCAAACTTTTATCTATAATGAAAGCCCCGTTAAAGGGGGCCATGAGTTACAAAAAAAATGGTTAAAGGTCCAGTTTGGATATGTCATAGTTACAGGCATACAGCTAACGAGTCATTTTAAAACTTCAGAATGTGACGCGTTATAATAGGTATGTTCTTTTTAGCTGAAGCTTATAGTTTTTGAGTTATTCGTGTAAAAGATTATAGAGTAATAGGAACTCATGTGCGGTTTTTGCTGATATAAATAAAGTTGGTATAGTATGTACTATGATTAACTAGTTTATCTTATCTTAAAAAGATACTTTGTTTAAAAGCTAATTGCTATATAAAAATTGAAAAAATAGCTTTTAAAAGCTGAAAAGAACAGCTCATCGTTGAAGTTGATGAGTCTTTCTATGATTTCATGCATGGTCCTCAAAGTTAACCGATCCTTTTATATGGTGGTATCATGTACTTTCGTTACAGTTAGTGGGTCCTTTTTAACTTCAGACTACTCAGATTATTACCGCGCACGTACGCTTATCCGGTAACCCTACCCAACGTTCTTCTGAGCTGACTAATGCCTGATATCACTTCCACTTCAGTTTTTACTTCCGAGGTAAACAACACCAAGAAGACGTTGAAGATCACTTTACTTGCTGTCTTTTTTCTGACATGAAGAGAGATACTATCTTTTTTCTGACACGAAGAGAGCAAAATTAATTTAAAAAAAGGATGCGGTCTGCCCACATTGCCTCCCTCCCCTCTCACTCGGTCCCCCTTTCTCTGCATCCTTGTATCCTATTGATGTGCAGTGATGCCGGACCAATTCGATCGGTGGGGCGGCAGCGGCAGCTGCTGCTGCATGCATGTGACTGTTGATGCTTCACTGCCATGCCATGCATCCCCAGCCGATGGGCTAGCTGCACAATGCAAGGAACTGTACCTGTACCTGCACCTGCAAGCAGATTCAGGCTTCGGGCCATGATTTGTCGATCGATAACGCTAGCTATAGTCTATGTTATGTAGCTCAGCTGCACGGACAGGGCATTTAAAAGGCGCCCGATGCGAGCTCTGCAGTCCCCGGATGGTCCAGATCACGTGGCCCCTGTAGACCAGGGCGGAAATGTTTATTAGTACTAGAGTACTAGCGTAAATAGTAGCATTTCACAGAGAGAAACCAAGTTCAAAGCTTTGATGGAATGCAAATGCAATCGTGTACATTACCGTTGGGACATTGAATCAAGCAAATGTAATAACAGCTGCAGCATGTGACGTGAGAGTAAAAGCTGAGATAGACATCATAAAAAGGAAAATTTTCTTCAGTGTGGTTGCTAGACCAAGTTCAAGTCTACGCTCGTTTACTTGTCCTCGTTCTTTCTTTCTCCTGTCCAAGAAGCTGCCGATGCTGATCAGTTGAGCGTTTGGGAACTAACTAACGCTTCACTCGGTTCAAGTTACAGATCAGATCACCGCTGCATTTCGATGGATGGGGAGACGACTAGACGACAGAGCCAGAGACAGCCACCAACCCATCCGAGACAATTACAACGACTGTGCAGTGCTGCAGAGAGCGCGTCCTGACAAAACCGCTGCGTATGGACAGCAGATGACGTGGAATCTTCAATGGCATGAAGAATTGCAAATAGAGGGCGAGACAAAGCGGAAGGAGACATTGTTATCTAAAGCACAATCCCAAAGAACAACCTGAAAGATCGTGCTGTTATCGAAAAAAGGGCAGTTCAGATCACTCTCCAGATCGAAGAGCATAAAAAGATTCTTCAGTTCTGGCTAACGAAAGACACCGGCAAGTTCAGAGAAGCTAATTTACTTCAGAATAACCCGTGCAGTTCTCTCCAGAAACATGAAAAGGCCGTTCTTTCATCAAAGTCAACACGAGACAGCAAATAACTGAACCTCACTTGGTCAGTGTTCAGCAATTCCTCTGAAGTAATACAGTAAGAACTAAAAAGTACAGCACCAGCCGTTTCGTATCATTTCCCATTGCTGGACGCTTCCACGAAACATGCAATAAGTGATTCATAACTTGCTTCACGCAAGTAGCATGATCGAACGGATACACAACCAACATCTACAATCCTGTACTCGCAACTACATCAAAGTTTATACACGTTAGTTCTTAATTTGTTTGCCTGTCTTCATCAGTAGTGAAATTAAAACAAACAGTGAATGGATAACTGGAGGAAAACTAATACATAATGCAGTATAACTGAAAAGTAAGTCGATGGTCAGCTGGACATGAATGCTAGGCTATTTACTTCTTTCATTGTACTGCACCAAAAAAATTTGCATGTTGGGGTCACAGAAAGGACTGTATTTATCGAAAACAACAGGTCAGGTAAGCCTCCAAAGAGAGCAGGTGAGAGTTTACTCGCCTGCTGCAAAGTGGAAGCCAATTAGCCAGGTGCCTTCTGATCAAGGCAAGTGATAGTGATCAAATCAAACCACTGAGAAAGGTAACCTTCCATCTTTTCTTCAATTATTTTTCTAGCAAGGGACAAATCCTGTCCAGCACAGAGACTCGGAGAGAGTTAGCTACTAATCATGCATGCTTGGACACGGTTGGTTGCTGGTTTGCTGCACATAAAAGATTCAGAAAGTTGACCAGTAATGGGCACAGGAAGCTTTGTTTCACGGACCGCGAGCCCCAGCGCTCGACAGATCGGTACAGTTCATCTCAAGGGACCACTGCAAGCAAAAACACCGAGCTGGCACACAAGCACAATACTAAAAAGAAAGGACACACTAGCCTAAACAATAGTGCTACTGATAAGCAAGGGGCAAAGCATTTTAAAAGCACATCTATAAGTTAGCCATTGGATCCATAAAAGAATGCAAGGATACTCAATCACATCAACCAAAAAGCTGTTATTCCCCAGGAATGTCAATGGACTTTGCTGCTTGCCTGGACGTTTTTAATTCACCTCCTGAAGGCAGGTGGCCTGGCTGCAAGTTGAACAAAGGAGAAGGCAGAGGACAAAAGAATCAGTAAACAAAGTGGAATGAAAGGGGATGCATTGGACTGTTGTAGGCTTTCAAGGAAGGAAGCACATGGCCTCTTACACTTAACAATATTTGTTTGGAAGTGATAAATCTCCTCTAGGAACCTGAAATTGCCACTAAGGCTGCACAGTTCTTAGAGCTTGCAGCTTTAGCATCTCTATTTTTGTCACCTCATACAAAAAATAATATGTAGGGCAAAGATTTTTGAAATGCTGCTATTCATGAACATTATTACTGCAGAATGTATCAATTGTAATGACATGTAATGTAACACATGCACAGGGGAGAGATGTAACACTTGACTTGAGCATACACAACAGCTATAAGAGCAAAGTATACAGACAACAACTCTGGAGAGTGCAGATGAGCCTCAGCAACGGTCTCCACCAGATTGGAAATAAAAGCAACAGGCGGACGCCACAGGCAGGGAAAATAAAAGCAACATCAATGGCACCCAACAAATCCTGAAAATGCCTCCCCAACCAACTCGCCCAGGACATCTACACATATCTCCCTGCTGATTTCATCCACCTCCAACCGCAGCGTCTCGGGCCATCCTCTGCCTTGAATCTCCCTACCGACAACCCAATTCGCTACCAGGCCCACGTTGTCCACCCCATTGACCATATGCTTCTCGTCATCGAAGAGCCAGCCTCTCACTAACCTCCATACATCGTCAGTTACCAGCACGTCACCTGTGGCAACTCTCTGTGCATTAGAGTGTGGTTCAGTGCAAGGGTATGCGTCCCAAAGCTTGCTTTGGCCAATGTCTTTTAGGGCAGCATTGACAGAATCGATGAGGAGCCTCTGGTTTGA
Organism: Dendrocalamus sinicus; assembly: GCA_036346575.1. Taxonomy (NCBI): domain Eukaryota; kingdom Viridiplantae; phylum Streptophyta; class Magnoliopsida; order Poales; family Poaceae; genus Dendrocalamus; species Dendrocalamus sinicus. The sequence goes on from CM070658.1 coordinate 32,278,688, forward strand.
CCGCCTCTCTCTGCACTTGGCGTCCTCCACTTTGCGTTCCAATAACTGGTCATGCACATTTGGACCCAGAGGGCAATCAAGTGAATGCCACCGAACTAAGATATCGTGGGTCTTCTCGTTACCGAAACCAGCAGATGATAGAATCTTCTCAATGAATTCATACTGCTCTTGCTCATGACTATCTCTTTTGGTAGAACACAATGCAGCCTCTTGGGAAGAATCTTCCCATGATAACGTCCGCGCAATTGACCCAATCGGAAGAGATCTTGATAGAGGTTCTGCAAGCAAGATAAGTGCTGAGAGTTAGAGAAGGAACTAGTACTATGGCCTAGCCAACAATTATTAAGCACATGCTATTGGTGCTCTTGAGTTGCATGCAACAGCTAGTTCATCCAAAAGCCTAAGTTAATAAGGAAAGACGGATAATTCACTTATACTTTGACACTCCTTTTCACATATAGGCTCTCTCAAGGCTAAGACAGACTACAAATATTTTTTTAACTGTACTAACCGAGTCTTGAACTTAAGACCTCTTGATTCTGATATCATACTGAGTTACATATATCAACCAGTTCATCCAAAAAGTTAAACTGGTGAGGAAAGATGATCAAATCATTTATACTTCAACATGTGCTACAACCTAATTTTGTGTCCACAATAACAGCTCATAGTCATACCAACAAGGGTTAATCATGCAGTGCAACAGTTAACATGCTTCAACCAAATTGGTGAAAATTTGTCAGAGAAGACATGTCATAATGCTATACCTTGTTTAGTGGTAATTGCGCAATCTGATGAACTGGGGGACTTTTCATTAGCATCCTCAAATGATGCATCAAGAACTGATGTAGGGCTGGGCTGATCAAAATGTGGGTTTCGAATCTCAAATGAGAGTGCTTTCTCAAGAGAAATTGGAGCCTGCAAAACCATCCATCCAAGTTAATACATATTTACCATATTCCAATTTAAAGAAAACTAATTTTACATGCAGGTAAACATATAAAGAGACAAAAGCACCTCAGAAGAAGAAGAATGTGATTCTGGTTGATTGACCGGAACTGCTATTGGTGCATTGCCAGACTTCTCTTCTAAATTTTCTGAAGCAACATCATCTTGTAAGCTAGTACAAGCAGGCTGTGATACATCTGAGTTACCAACTGATACATTACTGGCCAGTGGAACTCTGCCATTCAAGGCCCCCAAGGGAGATGGGGTAAGCTTCTCTTTTCCTGCTTTCTTCCGTTTTGAGAAGAAACTAGAAATCTTTCCCTTGAGAGATGATTTCCCATTCTTAGGTTTGATCTCCTCCTTTGGCGCTGTGGATTCTTTATGTTGAGGATCTGAACATCCAGCATCTAAACGCAGGCTGTCAAAGGCTGATGAAGAGACTGGAACAGATCTTGACCTTGAAATTTTCCTTAGGGAGCTTTCTCCTTCTTCGTCAACAATAGAACAATTAGATGGTACCGCGAGTCTTGGTTCATTGCTGCACAACTGGTTGCTGGCATCAGTGGCCACTCGATCAGCGACCTCTTCTTTCTTCATATCAGGCATGGCAAGCATTTCACCAAGCGTGCTCAAGCTCCTTCGCACTAGCACCTTTTCTCGGCTAATCTCATTAGAAGATGCATTTGGCCACCTATCAGAGGTATGTTTCTTAGCCTCCCTAGTTACAAGTGACTCAGGAGAACAAGAAGCATGGCTTAAAGACGAACCAAAGTAAGGATTGCTAAACCGGTAGATGTAATCCCAAGAATGACGTGATGTTGGAGTTCCAATCTCCGGGTCACTGAAGCTATTGCCCTCTTCTTCAGCATACTCATAGTACAATCTATCTCTGCTGAACATATTTGACTGTATGCAACCCCGCAAAGATTCACCAGGCTGGTGGCACATGTCGTGTACGGACCAATTTATCTCGTCACTCAAATGCCTTGATATAACAGGAGCTTCAGAATCACCAAGGTTATCATGACCATTTTGCTGAAACTGCTCCGCTGAAGTAATTGCCGGGCTAGGCTTTAATACCACTATCCTGGTGTGCTGCGGAAGGCTTTCTGCTTTGGCATGACCAGCATTAGATTTCCTATGAAGATTGCTTTTCTCTGATCTACTTCCATTAACTGTCTGTTTTTTTTGCCTTATAATTGCTTTTTCGGTCTTCATCTCCGCTGATCTGGCGGGCTTCAACACAGTTATGCGCTTCCTCTGGGGTGATGTTGGTGCAGAATGAAATTCGCCAGATTGCTTCGCAAAGAGCGAGTTAGGTTCTTCGAGAAATTTGAGAAACAGGTCTTTATTTGAATTCAAAACCTCAAGGGCATCGTGGAATTCCTTCGATTGGAGAAGATTCTCATGTGATGCTAGCTGCTTTGCTTCAACAAACTTCTGGCGGACGAGATCCATCATTTTCTTGTCGTGATCTTCATGCGTTCTCCCTCTTCGTGGAGATTCGTTGCTCATATGGTCCCCTCTTGGTGCCTGGTATCCAACTTCGTAGACATCCTTATACTCCACATTTTCAACGAAGCTTGTGTGCTTGTCAAATGGCATTTGGTTAACCCTTGCCAATGTGGCAGACAAATGGCCATCTGGAAATCTCCTCCTGTTGGAAGGTTGAACAGGCTTAGGAAGAGCCACATCATCATCAAGACCCATCAGCCTTGCAACAACACTAGTGGTCTTCTGATTTGTGTCCCCCTCCTTCGCCATCTCCTGCGCTATCAGCATTTTCATGGGCGTACCACCGGATCTATCTGACGAGCTCCTCCTCATGCTGCCAGTCACCTGCCGACATAGATCATGCGGTGATGAGCAAATTGTAACCAGTTGACACTTGACAAGCGCATGGTTGTCAAAATCAATAGCTATAAAATCTGTGGTTACCGTCTTGAGATCAGCATACTCCTTCCGGTCTGATTGAGTTCCTCTCACAGGGTAACCTGCCAGGAGAGGAGAAGATCCATAATTAGGATATCCCATACCTTCCTAATTGAAGAATCATCACCACGAAAAAATTCTGACGAAAACCATCAGAGTTAATCATGTAGGCAAGTACTCGAAGCAAAAAGTCATTGTCAGTTTGTTAGTTGCATAATGGTACCATCTCTTGTGGCAACCCTGGCGTTGTCTCCAGCGCTCAAATCAAACAGATTGATCATTCTTTATTCCCTCAATCCACCACCACGGAAACAAACAGCTGTAACGAAAATTGCCTCCACTAAATCATGGCTGGTGCCTAGGGAAAAAATAGCACCAGTGAAAACAAGTTAGGACAGATAAGAAAACTTTAGAGCAAAAGCAAGCAAGCAAAGAAATGTTGGAGAAATGGAGATTACAGTCGGATTAAAAGCCAACGCCCATCGAAATGCGGCAGGGGCGGACCTAACGCCCATCGAAAAATAAACTGCTACTGGTACTCCACAACGCAGCAAGCAAATCCACCACAAACTCCATGGACTGGACTATCCATCCCAGAAAGGAAGATTTGGATGAGATTGCTCACGGAAAAGAAACGATCCTCAGGACAAAGCTCACTCTGAGAACAACAATCCAAGCAAGCTAGGGCTTCCTTACCAGCGAAAGAAAGATCAATCCGGCAGAGCGGAGGACGACGACGACGCCTACGAGAGAAGAATTCCTTCGCTTCGAGGGTTAAATGACGTTGGCGTGAGAATTTGAGACAAACGGCGAAGCAATATCCGCCGCCGCCGTCGCGACGAGATATGGAGAAGAGTTCAAGGAAGAGGATGGGCAGGAACTAGAGACGAGAGAAGTTTGGGATTGGGCTGTGAGGATTACTGATTTGGGGGGAGGAGGAGGA